>OX244028.2:49067714-49667714 GCA_945859785.2 Tridacna gigas | reverse complement strand
AGGGTAGAAAACATCTAGGGGAAAAGAGAAAAGTTTTCAAAATCTCTTCCTTCAAGGTCGTTAAAGCACCTGTTTGTTTGGTAAGGGGTTAAATTGTACGTCCTTCTCTTATATTGTTTACTGTCAAACTGACATGTTATATACTGACAAAATATCTTAAAAAACTTATGCTCCTTTTCTCTATTACTAATTATAGATATTGCTGAAAGCAATCTCCTCGCATTTGCGAGACAGAACACGGAATTGCGAACATATTTGCCCTATTTTTACTTCTCGATTTCTTATAAATATGACATTATTGAAAGTATTTTTTCTTGTAACGTTGCTGATTTAGTTCAAATTGATAAGGAAGTTGGGAAAAAAACTTTGGGTGCTTCAATTAGAGTGAAACATGAGCTATAATAAAATTGAAATCAACGCTCTTTCTCTATGTGGTCGGCGCCATTCTCTGGTTTGTTTGTCGGGCATAGTGACCAAAATACCGCGTTACTAAGGTGGGCGTGCCAGACTCTCGTTTGCAGAAAGGTCAGTTGAATTCAATGAAGATTTTAGTTTTTTTGTCATCAGTCTCTAACTTCCTCTGGGTGCTCTATACCAAAGATTTATTTCCCCTTTTCCAAAAATGTTGTCTTAAAAACAAGAATTGATTGCTAGAGAGAAGTTGTCAAAAAATATTTACCTTTGTTGAGTTTGTCTTTCACTTTATTCCTATAATTTGTAACATCGTCTGGATGTACAATACCCATAGCCAAATCTACAAGCCAGAATAACTCCTTTTTGTCTGCCTCACCCATGTGACTAGTAACCTTGAAAACACATGCAAGAATAGTTCAAAAATGAGGGCTGCTAAAAAGTTGTGTTAAAGGTGCAGTCTTTCAATCCCTTACATAAGATTCAGAGTTTTAATGACCCTTATTTAGAATCTAAGGTTTTAATGACCCTTGGCAAAAACATTTTGCTAAAGGGAGAAAATGCTGGGAACCAGCAGTTTCTCCTTTTTCAAATACTGTTTTACTCTTTCAAAATCCAAAGCAATTACTTGTGCAATACAAATATGCAATCTGCAAATGCTTTCATATGAACAAGAAAGCAAAAAAATTATTCTCTTGTAAAAAGTTAAAAACAAAAGGGCCATCTGAAACACAGTAACAAAGATCAAACCATTTCAACATTTACTTCAGCACCTACGATTATAGCATATCGCCATGAAGAGGGTTGACTTTTTAGCTGGCTTTTTAGTTCTTTGGTACTTATTGCCATTTTCAATCTTATATTAGTTATATGACCAGGGCAAGTGTACCTATCCATGCTTTCCTGTACTTTCTTTTACTAGAACTTTGCACATCATACTTTCAAGGCCACTTGCTGCTTCCCACATAAGAACATTGTCAAGCAATTTTCTGAAGCGAGAGACTGGTAAACAGAACTTCAGGTAAACATGAATGGCTGCAGTGATTGCTGCAATATATCTAAAACACTGCTGAAAAAAGCATTAAATCTTTACTGCAAAATCCCGTATTTTAATGACACTGAGGAAGAACCCTGTTGAGTACATTGTGGGAAAAGGAGAAAATGCTGGTAACCAGCATTTTCTCCGTTTCTTGAAATATTTTCTAACCAATCATTTTGCATTATTTGTATTTGAGCCACTTTTACATTGTTATCTGCAAATGCTTTCAAAATGGAAAAATCATTTTGTCATCTGGTAAAGTTGATTGATTGTATGCTGTTTAATGCCATTCTCAACATTATCCCAGTTATACTGCAGCGGCCAGCATATCTATCCATGCTTTCTTGGAGTTTCTGCTACAAGTACTCGGCAAAATATTCTTTAGTAGGCACTGGCTACTTTCCCACATAACCATCGTCGAAACAATGGTGAGAGAAAAATGAATCCTGTTGCAATTACTTTCATCACTTCTCTGAAAGAAATTGGCCGACCTGGGATTTTGAACCAGCGAGCCCTCTACTATTGCTCGGCTTGTCTGGTAAGAGGTTATAACATTATATCAAACAAGCAAACTATGCACTCACCCTCTGTAAGCCAGTTTTCCAGTTAGCTTGGATATCCTGGACACTGTTGAACTCATTGGTAACATAAAGAGCACAGAAAATCCTCAAAACAGAAGCAATATCTGATCTGAAGCCTCTAAAATCTAATCCAGCGTTCGGGGTTTCTAATTTGGCTGCCATCCCAAAATCAATTATTTTCATGTCAAGGACCTTCTTTGATGACTTCTGTAGCATGATATTTCCACCTAAAAGATTTTTAAAAAATTGTTTGTTTGTTTGTTTGATGTTTAATGCCCTTTTCAAAATTGTTTGTTTGTTTGATGTTTAATGCCCTTTTCACAAATTGTTACAGTTGTACTGAGGCAGCTAATGCACCTATCCATGCTTTTCTCGGGTTTCTTTTACCCTTACTTTGAACAATTTTCTTCCTAAGCTACTGGCTGCTTTCTCATATAACCACCATCGAAACAATTTTCAGTAGCGAGAGAGGAATGAATCCTGTGGCAATGACTATCATCGATCCTTGGAAAGAAATTGGCCAAGCTGGGGATTCGAACCAGCATTCCCCTTCTCTAATGTCCTGTACAGATTACCGTAAAAGTGGATATTGTCGCGGGTCTAAAATTTCACGAATTACCTAATACTGACCTTATGTGTGTTTTAATTTCTGCGAAACCTGCAACAGACCATCATACATGTGAAATACACATTGTAAGATTCACTCCGCTTACGATCTTGTATTTGTAATACACACCAATGTTCACACAAATCAACAAACATTTTGATAATTATTGTACGTCTATCAGGTGTAAAATTGTTCTTTTATCTGCACGTACAGGTGTGACGATCTGTCCGTCAATTACTTCTTTTCCATTACACATTTTCAGCAGCTTGTACATATACTAGTAATAGGATTTTAATCGCAAAACGGCATTACATCTGCAGTGTTACAATCACAACTTTCACACAAATTAACAAACATTCTGATAATTATTGTATATGGTGTAAACACATTTATCTACACGTACATATGTGATGATCTGTCTGTCAATCACCTCATTTCCGTTACACGTTTTCAGCAGACATTTTATTTAAAAATTGAAAACAAAATTTAATGTGGTAAAGGGAGAAAGGTTGACAAATATTTTTCCCAATTTCATTGATGTAGCTTAAATTTATTTCGGGGAATATCCTCACAATTTTTATCAATACGTGTAAATTGCTAAGATTTCAATGATGCAAACATTTTCGGTCTTAGAGTAAAAGAATAAAAAACAAGCATTCTGACAGTATTGCATAGCAATACACAGTCCCCTACCGGCCGTATGTATCGCTGGCATGACAGTGAAATTTTTAAACTCCAAGGCCCGTAAATGCGTCAAAAAGAAGTGGAGCGGGACAAAACTCAAACTTGATGTGTAAGTCATGGTGGTTGATGTACACACCAAAAAATCAGCTCTACATGTAGCAGCGTTTAGAAAAAAAGTGCGGAAAAATGTTTTATCAGTGAAATTTTGTAAGTCAAGGCCCGTAAATGCGTCAAAAAGCAGTGGAGCAGGACGAAACTTGATGTGTAAGTCATGGTGGTTGATGTACACACCAAAAATCAGCTCTATATGTGGCAGCATTTAGAAAAAAAATGCGGAAAAATGTTTTATCAGTGAAATTTTCTAAGTCCAAGGCCTGTAAATGCGTGAAAAAGCAGTGGAGCGGGGCAAAACTCGAACTTGATCTGTAAGTAATGGTGGTTGAGTTACACAGAAAAAGTCAGGTGAATATCTACCAGCATTTAGAAAAAAAAGTCCGGAAAACTGATTTATCAGTGAAATTCTGTAAGTCCAAGGCCCGTAAATCCGTGAAAAACCAGTGGACTGGAACGAAAGTTGATCTTGATCTGTAAGTCATGATGGTTGAGTTACACAGCAAATCTGAGATCAATACCTACCAGCGTTTAGGAAAAAAGTCCAGAAAACTGATCTATCAGTGAAATTTTGTAAGTCCAAGGCCCGTAAATCCATGAAAAACCAGTGGACCGGAACGAAAGTCGAACTTGATCTGTAAGTCATGGTGGTTGAGTTACACAGCAAATCTGAGATCAATACCTACCAGCGTTTAGGAAAAAAGTCCGGAAAACTGATTTATCAGTGAAATTTTGTAAGTCCAAGGCCCGTAAATCAGTGAAAAACCAGTGGACTGGAACGAAAGTCGAACTTGATCTGTAAGTGATGGTGGGTGACTTACACACCAAAACTCAGCTCAATATGTACCAGCGTTTAGAAAAAAAGTCCGGAAAACTGAATTGCCGGACTGACGGACAGATGGACAGACAGACGGACGGACTGAGTGCAAACCTAAAGTCCCCTTCGGCTTCGCTGGTAGGGGACTAAAAACATACAGGCTGGGTACAATGAAGAAAAGGCCTAACCCTTTACAAAACATTGACAGTTAGAGTCATTTAGCAGGCATGACTCCCACAGATAGAGGGATAGACAGACATAAGGACTTACAGACTGAAAGATTGACAGAAAGGCTGCATTCAATTTACTCCCTAACCCATTACCCAAAAATCCTAAGTTTTAATGACCCTGGGAAATAAGAGGTTTGCAAATATTGTGGGAAAAGGAAAAAATGCTGGTAACCAGCATTTTCTCCTTTTCCCACAATCTTTTTAACCTTTCAGAAACAATTCCAATCATTTGAGCTACATTTGTCGTCTGCAAATGCTTTGAATTTGGAACAGTCTAAGGTATTGTTGTGTGGTAAAGAGTTAAACATTTGAGTTTGCAAGGAGTCTGAATATGAACATTTAATACACTCAACAACAATGGTTTGGTCAAAGTATAGTTTATTTTTTAAGCGCTTATATTAGGATCAACAGCTACCACTGTACCCATCATGTACCCAGTTCTTGTCGTGCATTGTAGAGATAGTTTCAAATGTCCCATTCAGCCCATATAACAAACATGGTTTAATTCTTTGCAACCAATCCAAAGTTTTAACCCCTAGAGCGCTAAATAAACCTATCAGACAGTTTCAATCTAGAAATATGACCCAAATAATTGCAATTTCGTGGTTGCTTTTGTCTACATTGTTTCAACAAAGCAGACAGTGTAGATCAAAGATCAGGCTGCATGTTTTGTGCAGCCTGACCTTGATCTACACTGGCCACAAAGGCAACTATAGTTGCGAAAGGTGCTTTAAGGGTTAATGACCCTACAGAGGCTATAGAGGCTTTTAACCCTTTACCACACAACAAAATTTTATACTTGTACAAATTGAAAGCATTTGCCGAAGACAAATGAGATATGGCTCATATGGTGAGATTTGTCTGTAAAAGGACAGAAAACATTGTGGGAAAAGGAGAAAATGCTGGTTACCAGCACTTTCTCCTTTTCCCACATTGTCTTCAAAAAAAGCCCTCTTCTTCTGGGTCGTTAAAACTTGGGTTGTGTGATAAAGGGTTAAAAGCATTGGGGGAAATGGAGAAAATGCTGGTAATCATCATTTTCTCCTTGTCCCACAATGTTTACTACCCTTCTAAGAACAAAACCCTTTCAAAGACAAAGTTGAATTCTTGCTATCTGCAAATACCTTCAGTTTGGACATGTCTAAAGTTTCGGCATTTGGTAAAGAGTTAACTCTTTGCCACACAATCCAAAGTTTTAAGGACCATTAAGAAAAAGGCTTTGAAAACATTGTTGGAAATGGAGAAAATGCTGGTAACCAGCATTTTCTCCTTTTCCCACAATGTTTTCTATCCCTTCAGGAAGAAATTCCATCATTTTAGCAACATTTAATTTGTCATCTGCAAATGTTCTGAATTTGGACAAGTCTAAATTTTTGTTGTGAGGTAAAAGATTAATCAAGGAACAGACTAATCATTTTGCGATGGTATAAAGATAAACAGTTACCATGTAAATCTTTGTGTACCCAGTTCCTGTCATGCATCACAGAGATAGCTTCTAGTGTCCCATTCAAGACATACAACGAAAACGGTTTAATCAAGGAATAGTCAAGTTTCTGCATGTGATCGTCTATTATGCTTCTCATGGTTACAGCTGAAACAAAACAGGAAACAAAACACTTTTTACCAGAGGACCAAACTTTAAACCTGTCCATATTAATTCTTTGCCAAATGACAAAATGTTAGACATGTCCAAATTGAAAGCATTTAGTTCTCAGCATTTCCCCCTTTTCCCACAATGTTTTCAAAAATCTTTTTTCCTAAGGGTTGCTAAAAGTTGAGACTGATTGGGTTAAAAGCATTTGCACACAACAAACTAAATGTATCTAAAATGATGGGATTAGTTTGTAAAAGTTGAGAAAACAATGTAGAAAAAGGAGGTAGAAATATCCTTCAACATGCAGAAAATTTACCAATACCAAAAAGTTTCGACCCAGGTCAGCCAGCGCAGATTGCAAAGGCTGACATCGGTTGATACTTTTTGCAGATGCATTAACTCTTTACCACACAATCCCGAGGTTTAACGACCCTGAAAGAGAAGGCTTTTGAAAACATTGTGGGAAAAGGAGAAAATGCTGGTAACCAGCATTTTCTCCTTTTCCCACAATGTTTTCTACCCTATCAAATACAGAAACTACCATTTAAGAAACATCAAATTTGTCGTCTGCAAATACTTTCAATTTGGTCCAGTCCAAAATTTTGTCGTTTGGTAAAGAGTTAAACCCCTTTTCCCTGAGTGTGGTGCATAAAACATTTTATGTACATGTAACATTGTGACTTACATTGTTCCAGAATTTCCATGTGGACTTCCACTTTATTATCCCTGACTGTGAACATGTACAATGATGGGACAAAATCAGTATCACATAAGTCCACCCAACATTGTATTTCTTGTTTACGAAACACAGATATCATTATCTGAAAAACAAAAGCACTTAGGCATGAATGTTGACCTCATGTCACAAATTTCAGATAATTTCCACCAAGCCCTGGTAGCCCAGGTGATAGGGCACAGGACTTGAGTACAACAGTTTACTGGCTCGAATCCCAAGCTCAGCCAGTTTCTTTCCGAGGATTGATGAAAGTCATTGTGACAGGATTCCTTCCTCTTGCACCTCTGATCACTGTTTCGATGACGGTTATGTGGGAAACCAGCCTGTGGCTTGGGAAGAATGTTGTACCTAGCACTGGTGAAGGAAGCTGAGAAAGCATGGGTAGGTGCACTGGCAGTCACAATAAAACTGAAATAATGTTGAAAATGGCATTAAACAAAATACAACCAATTAATTCATATCATTTTCATGCCCTGTAAAAAGGGGGCTTAATGCATCTGCAAAAATTTTTGACTCAGGTCAGCCTGCGAAGTGTGTCTGTAGGATGTACTGGGCTGAAACTTTTTGCTTTAGTAAATCTTCTGCATGTCAATGGACCAGTGTACGTCAGGATTCAGTTGGTTGTTATACAAAATGGATTTTATGAATCCATAATTATGTGATGACTTGCTTGGTATCAAGCATCATGGAGATGCATTAAGCACCCTTTTGCCAGAGCATGGCTTCAATTTTCTTCAAACTTGCATAAAATTATATTGACAACAAATGCATTTCAAAGTAGGAATAATAAATATTCATGCAAAAGATTAATAATGCTTGAATATAAAACTATTTTAAAAGGTTTTTAAGGACTCTCAGTGTTTTTTTAGGGTTTTATAAGGCTCTGAGTCATTTTTATGGGTTTTTCAAGACAACTGCCAAATTTAAGGTTTTTTCAAGACCTCTGCGAACCATGATGTACTATGGCCATAGACTCTTTTCATCTAGTTAACCTTTCACCACACAGTCTCGAGTTTTATCGACACTGAGAAAGAAAGCTTTTGAAAAGCTGGTGACCAGCATTTTCTACTTTTTCCACCATAATGCTTTCAAAAGTCTTTTTCCTTGGGGGCAGATTACGTGGTGAAGGGTTAACAGTTATCTTTATCATTAGATATTTACTAAAACCTGTCTAAGTGGCCAACCTTTTCATCTAATTACCTAACCACACAAGTTTAGACTTGTCTGAATTGATAGCATTTGCAGACATCAAATTACCTCTTTACCACAAGAAAAAAATGTAGGATTGCCAAATTGAAAGCCAAAAGTGGCTAGAACAATGGAATTTATCTATGATAGGGAAGAAAATATTGGAGGAAAAGGAGAAAATGCTTGTTGCCAGCAATTTCTCCCTTTCCAAAAATGTTTTCAAAGGACTTCTTTCTGAGGGTTGTTAAAACTCGGGTTTATGTGGTGAAGAGCTAACCGTTACTCAAATGATTGATCTCCTATAGAAATTGATGAAACCATTGTTGGAAAAGGAGAAAATGCTCGATATCAGCATTTTCTTCTTTTTCCCCGAAATGTTTTCAAAAGCCCTCCCTCTCAGGGTCAATAAAACACAGGATAATTCTGGTAAAGAGTTAAGCCAGCACACATCATAAGGATTTCCAAGAGAAGGAAAAAAAAAATGCTAAAATGTACTTGTACACAAAGAGCACTTGTCTTAACCCTTTACCTCACAATCCTGAATTTAAATGACCCAGAGAAAGCAGCCTTTTGAAAACACTGTTGAAAAAGGAGAAAATGCTGGCTACTAGCATTTTTTCGTTTTCCCACAATGTTTTCTGTCCTTTTACAGACCAATCCCACCATATGAACCATATTCAATTTGTCGTCTGCAAATGCTTTCAATTTGGACAAGTGTAAAACTATGTCATGTGGTAAAGATTATGCAAGAACTTTTAGTGTGCATTAACCCTTTGCCACATGATACAATTTTAAATGTATCAATATTTAAAGTATTTGCAGACGACTAATTGAAGGTGGCTCAAATGATGGAACTTGCCTTTCAATAGAGTAGAAAACATAGTGGGAAAAAGAAAAAAAAAATGCTGATATCCAGCATTTTCTTCCTTTTCCCTCAATGTCTTCAAAAGCTTTCTAGGGTCTTTAAACTTGAGATTGTGTGGTAAAAGGTAAGAGTTTCATTAACTCTGTACCAAATAACAATCTTCAAATGACACGCTTCTATTCAAAATTGAAAATGGTTGTAGATGACAAATTAAATGTTACCCAAAACATTGAATTTTGTCTTTCATAGCACAGAAAAAATTGTTGGAAAAGAAGAAAATACTTGTTACCAACATTTACTCCTATTCCAAAAGTATTTCAAAAGCTTTCTTTCTCAGGGTCCATAACCCTTTACTACACATTCTTGAGTTTTAACAACCCTGCAGAAGAAGCCTTTTGAAAACATTGTGGGAAAAGGAGAACATTCTGGTAACCAGCATTTTCTCCTTTTTCCCACAATGTTTTCTACCCTATTAAAGTGAAATTTCATCTTTCAAACCACATTTAAATTGTCGTCTGAAACTGATTTCAATTTGGACACGTCTACATTTTTTTCATGTGGTAAAAGGTTAAAAGAC
This sequence comes from Tridacna gigas, assembly GCA_945859785.2. Taxonomy (NCBI): domain Eukaryota; kingdom Metazoa; phylum Mollusca; class Bivalvia; order Cardiida; family Cardiidae; genus Tridacna; species Tridacna gigas. The sequence goes on along the minus strand of OX244028.2, from coordinate 49,658,274 downwards.
AGTAGTGCATGATACAGGGTAAATATAGGTTTAACTTCATCAATTCAAGGTTTCTTCCCTGCAAACTTACAGTTTTAAGGGCATGTGGTTCACCTGTCTGATTGTCTTTCACCACAACAATATCACCAGCTGAGTTTCCACTTCCAAGAACTTGTTTTGTGCGTGTGAATTCAAATCCCTCTCTGTACCTTCCTTGTCGAACATCCATCTACAATACCAAAGGTAGATTCATTTACCCTTTACCAACGAGCTCCCCATTGCCCAGTCAGTAGTGTGCAGAACTTGAGAACCCAGGGTAGCTGGTTCAAATCCCCAGCTCGGCAAATCTATTTCCATGGATTGATGATATTCATTGCATTAGGATTCACTCCTCTCTCACTACTGATCATTGTTTCAACGATGATTACCGTATAACGGGTTTTTTTTTACGTGCTGTCAATTTTTACTAATTTTTACGACTAGAACAGATTCGTAAAAAAATTGACACATAAATAATTACCACGTAAAACTTTGACCGATACAGAAATAAAGGATTATTCGTATGGAAAGGCATTTGCATACAATTATAGATGCCACTATATACACACTTCGGTGGTCATTGTAATTCGCCAATATATTCTGAGAGAAAGAATATTTTTTTTATTGTCCGAATCTTTAGGAAATTATTATTAAGGAAAAAAGGGGTGACCGAAATAGAAGGTTTACCATGTCGACCAAACTTGTGAAATCTGACAAATTTAGATCCATTTATAACAATCTGTCAATAAGATTTCATGCCTGTCGCGGGTACACAATTGTTTGCAATAAAATTTGGACAAGGGTTATGATGTAATGTGCAATCATTCAAAGTGATAAGGTTGTAATGCAAGTGTTTTGTTGTACATATTTACAACTATTCTGCTCCAAGAAATGTATATCCGGTTATATGCTGACTGCCAGTCAACAAAAAATGACCACGCAAAAAGCCAATATCATGCCTGCTTTACATTAGTTGATAGTGCCTTTTTGGGTTTAGTAATGATTGTTTCTAGAACACCTGGGCAGTCAAATAAAAAAAAATAATGCATATAATAACTAATGCAGTTTATATCAGTGGATTAACTACATGAATAAAGAAAAGAAACAACGAGGTTTAGTATCTATTAATTCTTTGATAGATTTATTGTTTATAGAGGGACAACACAGTCATGTTTTAAACCATTTCCCTCACAGTCACAGAAACGACCTTTCACACTTCTCCCGAAGGTGACTTTTGAGAAACTGCTTGTATAACATCAAAAAGCCTTGAAAGATTAATTCCTTCAAGCACTGTTCAAAAATTCATTGGTGGACTGTGTAGATCAAGATCAGAATCAGACTAGACAGTACTTGGTCTGATCTTTGGTCTAAATGTATATTTTGACAATATGTCTGTTAAAAAAAATATGGCGAACCTGTTAATTGATCACTTATAATACCAGTAATTAAACTTTTTACTCAAACAGGTATCAGAGGTGCAAATTAACTCTGTACAAGACATCAAAACTTTACATTCGTCCATTTTCTTCGCATTCAACTGATTAAATGTTGAGATTTGTCTTTGAAAGAGTAAAATAATTATATATTCGTGTGCTGAAAATTTTAATGAGCTCATTTTTTACGCATGTGTGTAATTAGTAAAAAATAAAATTGTAAAAATTTAAATCACATGTTTTTTCCCCAAATCCGTAAACCTTTACAGCAGTAAAAATAATCCATTATACAGTATGTAGGACAGCAGCCAGTGGCTTGAGAAGAATATTGTGCTAAAGTACTGGTGAAGAGAAACTCCAGGAAAGCATAAATAGGTTCACTGGCCACTTCGTATATAACTGAAATAATGTTGAAAAGGGCTTTAAACATGGTGAAATCAATCAATTGTTTACCCTTCACCAAATAAGCCTGTTTGTCTATGATCCTGAGGAAGAAGGCTTTTTAATCCTTCACCGCTCAATCCCAAGTTTTAATGACCATAAGGAAGAAAGTTTTTGAAAACATTGTAGGAAAAGGAGAAATGCTGGTAATCAGCATTTTCTCCTTTTCTCACAATGTTTTCTACACTTCCAAAGAGAAATATCAATTTTTAAGTCATATTTCATTTGTTTTCTGCAAATTCTTTCAATTTGGACAGTTCTAAAATATTTGCGTTTGATCAAGAGTTAAATCATCAAGGGAAAAGGAGAAAGTGCTAGTTACCAGCAATTTCTCCCTCTCATTATGCTATTTGTCTAAAGTCTTTTTCCTTGGGGATATATAAACATGCATTTAATTAGGCAAAAGTGAGATTATCAGAGCATAAAATTATAGAATGTATCCAATCTAAAGGCATTTGCAGACAACAAATGTGTCAGGTTCTGGTAATGGGGTATCTCCTTGATGCATGATACCAAGCAAGACATTACATAATTATGGATCCATAAAATTCATTTCTGTGTAACAACCACCCAAATCATGAAGTAGATCAGTCCCTTGACACGCAGAAAATAGAAACAAAAATGTTTTGGCACAGCGACAAGCCCCATGGTTGTAAAAATAGGGATAAATCTGTAAAAGATTACAAAATTACAAACCTTCGAGCTATCTAGTGCAACACCTGCTGGCTGCTTGTCACTCTTCAGATAGGTAATGAGTTCAAGACATGCTTCTACTTTGTTGTGAACATCATCATCTGTTCTTGGTTTTACAATAATGTTAGCTTTTGATGCATCGACATATGATTTTTTCCTGCAAGAAATGATCATAAAGAGCACTTACCAGTACTCTTTTCTCTACTTTGTTTTCTAGATCAACCAATGATGTTCTGATCTGAATCATATCCTTCTTCTCATCCATTGCATAACTTACTTTATCACATGAAACCTCCACCGGCAGTGGATTAAACCTGTGACTTATTCTTTGATATTACTATAATGTTTTATCATTTTTTTGGTCCTGATCCTGGTTGATTGTGTAGTTTATGAGCATTAGGATCCGGCTGGTGACCAGCACTTTCTCCTTTTCCCGTGAGGTTTTCTACCTTATCAAAGTCAAATTCCATCATTCAAATAACATTTAAAATGTCGACTGCAAATGCTATCAATTTGGAAAAGTCTACATTTTTGTTGTTTGGCAAAGAGTTAAAACGAGAATAAAAGCCACTTACCTAGACTCTTGATACTCCAAAATTTGTTGTCCATTTTCATCCTGGTTCAAATACACTGAAATATTGTACATTTAAATTATATTACCATTAGAAAAAAGTTTAGACTCTTCCAAATTGAAGCATATCCAGACAAATCATGGAATTTGTCCTTGAAATGGCAGAGAACAGTGAGAGAGAAAAGATTTCTGTTTTTCTCTCATATCCAGACAAATCATGGAATAAGTCCTGGAAATGGTAGAGAACAATGAGGATAAAAGATTTCTGTTTTTTTCATGATGTTTTCAACACTCTTCTTACTGCTTCAACGATGAGAGAGGAATAAATCCCGTACAAATGACCACAAATTAACCCATTACCACATAACCCAGAGTTTTAATGACCCTAAAAGAAAAGGCTTTTGCAAAAAATAGTGGGGGAAAAAGGATAAAATGCCGGTAATAGGGAATATATTGGATTTTTTCTTTGATAGAGAAAAGAACACTGTGGAAAAAGAAGAAAATACTGCTTACCAGCATTTTCTCCTCTTCCAACGATGTCTTCAAAAGATTCAGATCTAGAGCCTCAGAGTCAATGTCCTATTAAGCATTTGGCATTCCTACAAATCTTTGAAAATTCTGGTTTGAAATCTAAGAAAACCTTACGGGGCTACACAGTCTATTAACCCTTAGGCTGCTAGGGGCGGCTCAAGGCTCAAGCCACTTTTGCAGCCAGTGTAGATCAAAATCAGACTGCACAGGACGTTCAGTCTGATCTTGGATCTAAACTGTCTGATAAGGAGAAAATTTTTTCCCTAAAAAACAGTTAGAAAGTGCAATACATGTATCTGAGTTTTTGACTATAGGCTATAGAGTTCCATTTAATTTATTTAGCAGGCTAAGTGTTAAGGAAATACCACTGAAAAAAAGAAATTCCTAAATTTATCTGTTCTTCTTTACTGATGGTTTACCAGCTATCACATTATTTGATTCAGTGATGAATCATTTTTTAATTTTTGGCGAGATTACAAAACATCTGAACAGCCCCCTTTAAGTCTTTACCACACAATCCTGACTTTTAACGACCCAGAGAGAGAAGCCTTTTGAAAACATTATGGGAAAAGGGAAAAATGCTGGTTACCAGCATTTTTTCCTTCTCCCACAATGTTTTCTACCCTTTCCAAAAAAGAAAACATTCAATTTTTGAGTCATAATTATCTATTTTGACGTCTGCAAATGCTTTCAATTTGATCAAGTCTACAATTTTGTCGTGTGGTAAAGAGTTAACTCTTTACCACTCAATCCCTACTTTTAACGACCCTGAAAGAAAAGGCTTTTGAAAGCATTGTGGGAAAAGGAGAAAATGCTGGTAACCAGCATTTTCTCCTTTTCTCACAATGTTTTCTATCCTATGAAAAAGAGAAATCATCAGTTTAGCAACACTTAATTTGTTGTCTGCAATGGCTTTCAATTTGGTTCAGTCTAAAATTTTGTCGTTTGGTAAAGAGTTAAGGATTAAAAGAAAAACTTTAAGGATGTGATTTATTTACGCTTGAAAGAATTTACTTCATTGCTAGAACTCTCTGTCATGTTTTTTAGTCTTGAAAAATCAAAAATGTATATTTTTTTAATACATGTAGTTTCAAAATCACACACGACTCTCAAAATTTGTAGATTATTCCATGAAAATGGCATAATTTAAGTTGTGAAAACAGGGGGCCAGGCCCTTTTGCCTGACTTGTATTTCTTTTCGAGTGATGTATGTACATTGTGCGATTTGCATAAAGATGGCAAGAAAATAATTATATTTGAACTGAAACTAAATATAGAACCAGCAACTTCTCTGTTGCATGCCCTATATGTTACTGACTGAACTAACAAGTTTAGCTTAAATCTTTACCACACAATCCCCCGTTTTAATGACCCTGAGAAAGAAGCCTTCTGAAAACATTGTGGGAAACGGACAGAATACTGGTAACCAGCATCTTCTCCTTTTCCAACAGTGTTTTCTACCCTTGCAAAAACAAATTTCACATTTATTTTGTTGCCTGCAGATGCTTTCAATTCAGACCAGTCTTACCGGTAAGGTTTGTTGCTTGGTAAAGAGTTAAATGCATGAACTTACCATCTCCTTTTGCTATATTTTGCATCAAAACCTGGACTGATGCTTGAGAATCAGGGGACAGCTTTTCAAAATCCTTTACTAAACTTGAGCTATCTGAAAAAAAAAAAAAAAAAACACCAAGTCTTCAATGTTCAAGATCTGTAACAGCCAAACATTCTAATTTTACAACTAAGTCATAAGTTTTGACAACCCTGATAGAGAAGGCCTTTGAAAACATTGTGGGAAAAGGAGAAGATGCTGGAACCAGCATTTTCCCCTTCTTCACAATGCTTTCTACCCTTTCACAGACAAGTCCAATAGTTCTAGCCACATTGAATTTGTTGTCTGCACGTGTTTTCTACACAGAGAAGTCTAAATTTTGCATGTGAAAGGGGTAATTTTTAAATTTCTATATCAAGTCAACTGATTGGCTAAGATGGGTATTATTCTGTCAGTCAGTAACTTGCCTTAACTCTTCACCAAATAACAAAATTCTGGAATTGCCGAAATCGAAAGAATTTGCAGACAAAAAATTAAATGTTTTTTCAAATGGTTGTTTTTGTCTTTGAAAGAGTAAAAGCATTTTCTCCTTTTCCTGCATTGTTTCAAAAAGGCTTCTTTTTCAGGGTCGTTAACACTAAGGATTGTATGGTAAAGGCTTAAAACTTTGACCAGTATTCAGGATATTTGGCAAATTTCAGTCACAACTCACTTCTTCCTGTCCTTCCTGGGGTTTCACTAGTTTGAGGCTGAGGCTCTGCAATACCTTGCCAAAGGGCATTCCCTTGGAAGAAATATACCATACTGAGCTCTTTTTTTCTTAAATTGTCTGAAATATATATTTTCTACCTACATTGTTTTCGACTCTACCTCAGCTGATTTACTGTATTTCAATTTTGAGTTACCGGTAAGTTATCTGCAAATGCTTTCAATTCAGATGAGTCCAATTTTAGTTATATAAAATAAGGTCAAATGTCAGAAACTTTTTTGATGTACAGATGTAAAAAAAAGTGTTTGTTTGGCGTCAATGCCATCTTTGACATTCAGTAATATTGTGGCAGACAGTGTAAATATCCACACTTTCCTGGAGTTTCTTTTACCAGTGCTTCAGATCAGACAGCATTCTTCCTAAGCCACTGGCTGCTTTCCCACATAAACATCAATGAAACAATATTCAGTGTTGAGAGGAATCAAACTTTTAACAGAATGACTATTGTCAATCCTCTGAAAGAATTAAGCAGAGTCGTGTATTGAAACAAAGATATCAAGAAGTAGAAAGTTGCCAAGCTAAGTTGCTCAGTCAGTAATAAATAAAGCTTGAAACTAACAGTTACTGGTCTCTGAAAGTACCCTATCAGTAACCCTTTACCACACAATGACATCTTTTAACGCCCCTGGGAAGGAAGCCTTTTGGAAACATTGTGGGAAAAGGAGAAAATGCTGATAACCAGTATTTTCTCCTTTTCCCACAATATTTTCTATACTATCAAAGAAAAATTGTACCATTTGAGCCACACTGAAATTGTCGTCTGCAAATGCTTTCAATTTGGACAAGGCTAAAATTTTGTCGTCTGGTAAAGGGTTAAAAGAAAATTCCACAAAAGCATATATCTGTGTACAAGCCAAAATTGACTAAAAAAAAAAAAACCAAGAGGGCCATGATGGCCCTGGATCGCTCACCTGAGTCAATAGGCAAAATTTCACTCCAGGGTCATAATGACCCAATTTAAAACTCATCAGAGATATTATTAAGACAAACATTCTGACCAATTGTCAGGTCAATTGAGCTGAAAATGTGACCTCCAAAGTGTCCAAAATGTCTTTCTTCAATTTGACCTAGCGACCTAGTTTATGACCCATATGTGACCATATTTCAAGCTCATCCGAGACATCAAAACAAACTTGTTGACCAAGGTTCAGGTGAATTGGGCAAGAATTGCCGCCTCTAGAGTGCCCACAATGTATTTCTGTAATTTGACCTGGTGACCTAGATTATGACCCTATGTGACCCAATTTCAAATTCATTCAAGATATCAAGTCAAACATGCTGACAAATTTTCAGGTCATTTGAGCAAAAACTGTGGCCTCTACAGTGCCCACAATACATTTCTTTAATTTGACCCAGTGACCTAGTTTATGACCCTATGAGACCCAATTTCTAATTGATCCGAAATATCATCAAGTCAAATATGTAGACCAATTTTCAGGTCTATTTAGCTAGTATTGTAACCTCTAGAGTGCCCACAAGGTATTTCTTCAATGTGACCCAGTGACATTGTTTATGACCCTATGTGACCCAATTTTGAACTCATCCGAGATATCATCAAGACAAAAAATGTGGCCTCTAGAGTGCCCACAAATTATTTCTTTAATTTGACCTAGTGACCTACTTTATGACCCCAGATGACCAAATTTAAATCTCATTCGAGTTCTAATTAAGGAAAACATTCTGATAACTTTTCAAGTCAGTTGAGCAAAAAATGTGGCCTCTAGAGTGCCCACAAGGTATTTCTTTAACCCTTTCCCAAACGATAAATTTCAGACTGGTCAAAATTCAAGAGTTTGCAGACGACAATTTCAAATTTGATGAAAATGACAGAAAGTTCTCCAAAAGAGTAGAAAACACTGTGGGAAAAGGAGAAATTGCTCGTTACGAGCAATTTCTCCTTTTCCCACAGTGTTTTCAAAAGACTTGTACTGCAGACACGTGAAAACCAGGGCTTGTTTGAGAAAGGGTTAATTTGACCTAGTGACCTAGTTTATGACTCTAGGTGACCCAAATTCGAACTCATTCAAGATTTCATCAAGACAAACATTCTAAGCAATTTTCAGGTCAATTGAGTAAGAAATGTGGCCTCTAGAGTGTCCACAAGGTATTTCTTTAATTTGACCTAGTGACCTAGTTTATGACTCCACATGACCAAATTTCGAACTCATCCAAGATTTAATTATGACAAATGTTTTGACCAATTTTCCAGTCAATTGAGCAATTTCAAAGTTATTTGAGATTTAATTAAGAAAAACATTCTAACCAATTTTCAAGTCAATTGAACGAAAAATGTGGCCTCTACAGTGCCCACAAGGTATTCTTTAATTTGACCTAGTGACCTAGTTTTTGACTCCACATGACCAAATTTCGAACTCATCCGAGTTTTTATCAAGACAAACATTCTGACCAAGTTTCATGAGTATCAGACTGAAAATGTGGCCTCTAGAGGGCACACAAGGTTTTTCTAAGATCTGACCGAGTGACCTAGATTTTGACCCCACATGACCCAATTTTGAATTCGTCCGAGATTTTATCAAGGCAAATATTCTGACCAAGTTTTACAAGTATATGACTGAAAATGTGGCCTCTAGAACACACACAAGGTTTTTCTAAGATTTGACCTAGTGACTTATTATTTGACCCCACATGACCCAGTTTAAAACTCGTCTGAGTCTTTATCAGGACAATCATTCTGATCAAGTTTCACAAGTATCTGACTGAAAATGTGGACTCTAGAGTGCACACAAGGTTTTTCTAAGATTTGACCTAGTGGCCTAGTTTTTGACCCCACATGATCCAATTTCGAACTTGTCCAAGATTTTATCATGACAAACATTCTGACCAAGTTTCACAAGTATCTGACTGAAAATGTGGCCTCTAGAGCACACACAAGGTTTTTCTAGGATTTGACCTAGTGACCTACTTTCTGACCCCACATGACCCAAATTCGAACTCGTTCAAGATTTTATCAAGACAAACATTCTGACCAAGTTTCACAAGTATCTAATGGAAAATGTGGCCTCTAGAGGGCACACAAGGTTTTTCTAAGATTTGACCTAGTGACCTAGATTTTGACCCAACATGACCCAATTTCAAACTCGTCCAAGACTTTATCAAGACAAACATTCTGACCAAGTTTTACAAGTATATGACTGAAAATGTGGCCTCTAGAACACACGCAAGGTATTTCTAAGATTTGACCTAGTGACCTATTTTTTTACCCTACATGACCCAGTTTAAAGGTCGTCTGAGTTTTTATCAGGACAAATATTCTGATCAAGTTTCACAAGTATCTGACTGAAAATGTGGCCTCTAGAGCGCACACAAGGTTTTTCTAAGATTTGACCTAGTAACCTAGTTTTTGACCCCACATGATCCAATTTCGAAGTCGTCCAAGATTTTATCATGACAAACATTCTGACCAAGTTTCACAAGTATCTGACTGAAAATGTGGCCTCTAGAGCGCACACAAGGTTTTTCTAGGATTTGACCTAGTGACCTACTTTCTGACCCCACATGACCCAATTTCAAAATCGTCCGAGATTTTATCAAGACAAACATTCTGACCAAGTTTCATGAGGATCGGACTGAAAATGCGGCCTCTAGAGCGTACACAAGGTTTTTCTAAGATTTGACCTAGTGACCTAGTTTTTGACCCCACATGACCCAATTTCGAACTCGTCCAAGATTTTATCAAGACAAACATTCTGACCAAGTTTCACAAGTATCTAATGGAAAATGTGGCCTCTAGAGCGCACACAAGGTTTTCCTAAGATTTGACCTAGTGACCTAGTTTTAGACCCCACATGACCTAATTTCAAACTCCTCTAAGATTTTATCAAGACAAACATTCTGACCATGTTTCATGAGGATCGGACTGAAAATGTGGCCTCTAGAGCGCACAGAAGGTTTTCCTAAGATTTGACCTAGTGACCCAGTTTTTGACCCCACATGACCCAATTGTTGAACTCGTCCGAGATTTTATTAAGACAAACATTCTGACATTAGGATCGGACTGAAAATGTGGCCTCTGAGCATACACAAGGTAAAAAGTTGACGAAGGACGATGCACTACGGACGCCGCACCCCGCATGACGCACGCCGGACACAGCACGACCATAACAGCTCACCATGAGCACTTTGTGCTCAGGTGAGCTTAAAATATATGTGAAGCCCCCTTTTTCCATGACACGACATTTAATCAAAAAAGTTAAAATAATGATATTGGCGGACTATCATAAGGAATACATGTATGAAGTTTCACAAATTTTTGTCCAGGATTTTGAGTTGAAGACACATGTACATTGATCCTTAACAGAAATTTACATGAAGCCCCTTTTTTCCTGTGAGACCGTATTTGATATCAAAAAGGCAAAAAAAAACAATAAATATCGGCAGACATCATTAGGAACACCTGTAGGAATTTCTATTAGTTTTTGTCAAGGATTTTAGAAGATATCTGTCCTGAAAGACGGACAAACAGATGGTCATTGGTCCATAATGAAATTAAACATTTAGCCCCCCCCTTTTTTCATGACATGGCATTTAAAAACAAATAACTATTGTCTTTGGGTTGTAATAAACAATATAAAGATGAAGTTTCATGACATTTTAAAAATATATATCAAGCCCCCTTTTTCCATGACACAGCAATAAAAAAAACAAGGTGGTTAACACCCAGATAGAGGCTTATTGATAACTAATCATTCCTGTGAAATTATTTCAAAATCTGACCAGCGGTTTCAGAGAAGAAGAATTTTTAAGAATTTCTTCATGGCCATATAGTGCAAGTAGCCCTCAGTCACCAGAGCCATGTTTCTTGACGGATAAAAATTTCGCAAGCAGTCTTTGAAAAGGGTCAGCCAAGGAACATCTCTGTGAAATTATTTCAAAATCTGACCAGTCGTTTCAGAGAAGAAGAATTTTTAAGAATTTCTTCATTTCCGTATAGTGCAAGTAGCACCCTGTCGCCAGAGCCATGTTTCTTGACAGATCAAAATTTTGCCAGCAAGTTTTGAAAAGGGTCACCCAAGGAACATCTCTGTGAAATTATTTCAAAATCTGACCAGCCGTTTCAGAGAAGAAGAATTGTAAAGAATTTCTTCATGGCCGTATAGTGCAAGTAGCCCCCAGTCACCAGAGCCATGTTTCTTGACGGATCAAAATTTCGCAAACAATTTTTGAAAAGGGTCACCCAAGGAACATCTCTGTGAAATTATTTCAAAATCTGACTTGCCGTTTTAGAGAAGAAGAATTTTTTTAGAATTTCTTCATATCCGTCTCGTGCAAGTAGCCCCCAGTCACCAGAGCCATGTTTTTTGACAGATCAAAATTTCGCGAACAATTTTTGAAAAGGGTCACCCAAGGCACATTCCTGTGAAATAATTTCAAAACTGACCAGCGGTTCAAGAGGAGAAGATTTTTAAAGAATTGCTTAGAAAATTCCATTTGGTTGCCATGGCAACCAGAGTTTTTGATGGAATCAAATTCTGTGAACAACTTTTAAAGAGGACCTCCCAAGGAACATTCCTGCCAAGTTTGGTCCAAACTGGCCCAGCAGTTTAGGAGGAGAAGATGTTTAAAGAATTGTTGACGCCGCACAATGCACACCGCACGACGGACACAGCGTGATCCTAAAATCTCCCCTTGAGCATGTTGTGCTCAGGTGAGCTAAAAAAGGTGAAGATGGCTAAACAAACAAAACAAGAATATTATATGTTACCTCCTTGAATGTCCAACTTTCTTAGTGAATGGCTCAGTGGATATTCCACTTCATCACCCATGGCTGTAACTTGGATATTCTTTAAAGCCTCTTCTACATCTAAAACAGAACAGAGAAATAGTTACATTTGAATCTTTTTTTAAACCCTTAAAGCCCCAATAGCATCCAAAAGTAAACAATGTGAGTGTTAAAGATGCACTTAAATTTAAATCATAGTTTTTAAAAGTATGGAAATCATTGTGACTATGCCAATCTGTTATTGTTCAGTTGGTCCAGATGTTAGTCCCTGGCAGAAAATAAATTGTAAAGGCAGGCCAAAGTAAACAAAAGTGAAACCCGGCACTTTAACACCTGCACGGTTTATTTTGGCTGCTATTTGGCCTTTAACTCTCTTCCATACAACAAAATCTTGTACTTGACTAAAGTGAAAGCATTTGAAGATGATAAATGTTGCTAAATTGACGATTTCTATCTTAGGATAGAACACACTTGGAAAAAGGAGAAAACGCTGGTTACCAAGACTTTCTCCTTTCTCTACATTGTTTTCAAAAGCCTCCTTGTTCGGGGTTATTAAAAGCCCTGATGGTGGATAAAGGCTCAACTCTAATATTTACAAGCTCGCGAAAAACAGCTTATAAGAATGTTGTGGGAAAGGAGAAATGGCTTATTTTAATTCTTTACCAACAATACGTGGGTCTTACTATTTACCCCGGGACACCCTTGGACACCCCGGGACACCCCGGGACGCATTGTATATTTTGTATAAAGCAAAATAAAGTCGTTTATGCTGTTATATATTGTAGATTGTCATTAACTTAAGTTAACATAATATTTCTACATTGTTGAAGATGCAAATTCTACATTTATACAGAACCTACATAGTGCATGGTACGAGTCAGTGTCACCCCGGGACAATTTTTAAGCAAAACATTCATAACTTTGTTGACACGGATTCGTGCTGCGCACTATGTAGGTTCTTTATAATTCTATAATTTGTATTCTCTACCGGGGAAAGTGTTATATATACTTAAATAAGTATATTTGAATGGTAAATTATCATACAGAAAAAAATTAAGTGATTTTCTAACCTTTTTTAGAAGGCCAATCGTGTTAATACAGTACCCCGGGACACCCTTCGACACACTGGGACACCTTATATATGGTACAAAGTCATTCTGATGTGAATGATATTTTTACTTTAAAAGGTATAATTCAATGCAATGGTGATTTATCATACAGAAAAAAATTAAGTGATTTCCTAACAATTTTTAGAGTGTCAAGCGTGTAAATACAGTACCCCGGGACACCCGTCGACACCCCGGGACACCTTATTTGTGGTCTAAAGTCTTTCTGTACTGGGGAAAAATGATGTATGTACTTAAAAAGGTATAATTCAATGGTAATTTATCATACCGAAAAAAATCAAATGATTTCCTAACAACTTTTAGTGTGTCAAGCGTGTAAATACAGTACCCCTGGACACCCGTCGACACCCCGGGACGCCATATATATAGTCTTAAGTCATTCTCTACTTGGGTAAAATGATATATGTACTTAAAAAGATATACTCCAATGGTAATTTATCAAACAGAAAAAAAAAAAAAATAAGTGATTTCTAACAAATTTAGTGCGTCAAGCGTGTAAATGCAGTACCCCGGGACACCCTTCATCACCCCGGGACACCTTATAATATAGTCCTAAGTCATTCTCTACAAGGGGAAAATGATATATGTACTTAAAAAGGTATAATTCAATGGTAATTTCTCAAACAGAAAAAAATTAAGTGATTTCCTAACAATTTTAGTGCGTCAAGCGTGTAAATGCAGTACCCCGGGACACCCTGGGAATATTATATCTATTAGAGTGTAAATTCAGTACCACGGGACACCCGTCGACACCCCGGGACGCCTTATATGTGGTCTAAAGTCATACTGGGGGAAAGGTATATGTACTTAAAAAGGTATAATTCAATTGCAATTTATCATACAGAAAAAAAAATTAAGTGATTTCCTAACAATTTTTATCGTGTCAAGCGTGTAAATAAAGTACCACGGGACACCCTTCGTCACCCCGGGACACCTTATATATAGTCCCAAGTCATTCTCTACTGGGGGAAAATGATATATGTACTTAAAAAGTTACAATTCAATGGTAATTTATCAGACAGAAAAAAAAATTAAGTGATTTCCTAACAATTTTTAGTGCGTAAAGCGTGTAAATACAGTACCCCGGGACATCCGCTTGTAGTGGTGAAACGGTTTACCGATTAACCGATTAACCGCGGTCTATTCAAAGAAAAAAACCGAAACCGGTTCGAATTTCACCGTATCGGTATTTCTGCAATATGTCAACTTCTCTTAATTGCATCAGAAAGTCCGGTTTTCCCAAAAATTCTGTCAGAAATCGATCGTTTTTCAACTTACAGTTCTAAAGATTTCCAAAAGCGAAAGTTGTTTATTTTTTTCCACAGACGGTGTCACCGGTGTTTAGGTAAAACTATGACCACATAAAATTCACGACACAAACTCCAAATAACTGTCGAGCTTTAATGCTTTTGGATCAACGGAGTTTGTATGTTATTCATTTCTTATAACTTTGCTTACACTTATTTTTGCGTTTTCCGGTAGTTAAGCGGCAAAGTATTAGTGTTAGTACAGTAAGCAACTGAGTAAGTTAGTGCATCGCACTGTCTACTCTGTTGAGCTCCCGAAGTTCGGTATAGTAGCGCTGGTTTTTATATAAACAAGTACGCTCTTGAAGAAAAAAAAAAAATGGCAGACGAAAATCGTCAAGATAGCGAGTGTTAAAGACTAGTCAATTTCAGTTTGTTTTTATTTGTTCATGCAAAAGAATTGCTTTTTAGTTCATTATCTTGAAAGAATGGAAGAGTTCCAAGCACATGTACTAGTTTTCTTTATCACCTTTTGAGCATATGCTACCCTAACAGTGACTACAAGTGGTCAGATATGCTAAATGTCAGCATATACAGCATATTGCAATACGTATTGCAATACGGGTCAGCCGTATTGCAATATATTGCAATACGCTTTTTACCGTATTGTTTCACCCCTAATAATAACCAAATGTTATCTTGACAGGTTTCATTGCAGACGACATACATGCATTTCCTTACTGGCATCATTCTTCATTAATTTCCATTTAATCTTCTGTATTTTGTATTCTGTAACTCTATTGTCATCTATACTAAAGTTAATAATCATTGTACTATGTTGTAGTTTCCTATACTTGTCTTCTAAACTCTGTGTATAATATGTCAAGTTATAAGCAGGTTACTATACTTTACTCTCTTTACATGTACATTTCATGTGCTGCACGTGCACAGTGTCCACTCAGGCTGACCAATGCTATAAAAGGCCTGTAGTCAGCTCTGTTCTTTCTAGTTGTAGATAAGCTCTAGAGGTAGCGTTTACCTTCACTTGCACTACACTGGCACTCTTCCCTTTTCTCTACCGTCTCTCTATCTTCTCTACATTTTGTCAACCCTATTTCATTTAATTATGACAATCATTTTCATTCTGAAACATTAAAACTCATTTAAATTACAAACTGCCTCTTGTTCGTTGTATCCAAAAGAACCTAGCCGGTTACATTTTGGTCCCGCGAGCCGGATACAACGCAAAATTAGGCTTTTTCACATCTCTGAAGTAGTTTCATTAGGTCAATACTTTAATTTAAAATTTCAAATTACTTGATTTATCTTGAAATGGCCGAAGGGTTTGATTCATCATGTTTAAATCCTCCTCCATCAGTTGTACTGAGAGTAGGTAGAAATGTTGGAGGGGTGTTCAATAATGGCACAGACCCTTCTTATGATACACAAGGGGTGTTCAATAATAACAGAGGCCCTTCACATGAACAAATTAAAGATGTACAAGGGGTGTTCAATAATTACAAAGTCCCTTCTTATAAACAACCGAAAATAGAACATGGGATGTTCAAAAATTCTCCAGACTCTTTTGTACATGGTATATCAAACTTTAACTCTTTGCCCTTACATACTGAGACAAAAGGTATGTTACCTAAGCCCACTATAACTCAACAATGCTATGATGTACACAAGTGTCTGCCTCAAAGTTACCAACCTGAATTGTCTCACAAAACAATGAGAAAAGCTAAGGAACCAAATACTTTTGATGGAAAATCTACTGATTGGCAAGATTACATTATTCATTTTGAATGTGTTGCATCTTGGAATGGCTGGACAGATTTTGAAAAGGCTCAACAATTGATAATGAGTTTAAGAGGGTCCGCTTAAAAACTACTTGGTGAATTAAATGTTGAACAGTTGACAGATTATCAACAAATAAAATTCTTTTTAAGTAGGCGATTTAGCCCAGTTGAAAAAGAAACTGCCTATAGGTGCCAATTCAGAAATCGCAAGCAGCAAAGGCAAGAATCTGCCTCTGATTTTGGGTATTCATTACAAAGGATTTGCTTACAGGCCTTTCCCCATATTAACTCTGAAGCAAGGGAAATATATTTGATTGACCAATTCATTCATGGCCTTGCTCGTCAAGAACTTAGGAGTCATGTACAATATCGCCATCCCCAGACAATTGATACAGCCATCGCATTAGCTGTTGAATTCGAAGCATTTGATGGCACGCAGGGTATTCTGAAAAAACCTCACTTCGAAAATGAAGAGCAAATTAATTCTGTGAAATCCTCTGAAAATGTAAAAATACAAAATCATGCAAGCAGATCTGAAAGCCTTACATTGCATGATATTGCAAAAATGCTGAAAGAACTTATGATCACTGTAAAAAGATCAAATAGTTCAAGATCAAGATCAAACAGTGCAGACAGACGTTTGAAATATGACAAACATGAGTGTTACAAGTGTCATAAGAAAGGTCATATTGCTACAAATTGTCCTTCACATCAGGAAAACTAGGATCGGCTGATCTTAAGCCCGAAGTTTCAGCCTCCTCTACAAGTTTGTTAAATGGGCAAGAAAATACTACTGATAGTCAAAATAAGGCTTGTCAATTCACAAAAATTGTCATAAATCAGTCAATCATACATGCTCTTGTTGACTCTGGGTCTGCAAGTACAATTATTTCTAAGGATACTTTTAAAAGGTTAAACTTAGATACAAATATAACCACCAATGAAAGTACAAAACTGACTGCAGCCAATGGGTCTGAAGTATCTGTATTAGGAAGAGTGTCATTGGATTTTGAACTTGACAATGAAAATTTTTCATATCAATTTTTGATAGCTGAACTTGATGATATAGACTGCATTCTAGGAAGTGATTTCTTAGAAGAGTTTGATGTTGCAATTAAATTTGGCAAAGGTATTATGCAGATAGGAAAGCACAAAATAAAACTTCAAAGACAAAGTAAAAGCAGAGTTTGTAGGATAAAACTCTCTGAAACAATAACCTTACCGCAAAATTCTGGAGTAATTACTGGTGGTCATTTTGATGGTCAAACTACAAAATCAGACTTTGTTATAGAACCTTTAAAACATTTGTCTCAAAAAGGCATCTTAATATGCAGAGCATTAGTTAATACAGACAGAAATGAAATTCCACTATCCCTTTTAAATGTTACTGACAGTAAACTTAAAGTTAAAAAGGGCACTTTTGTTGGAAATGTTCGAAAGGCAGATATTATCACAGAAGTGTTGCCTAAACAATCCAGCAGTCCTGATAATTTCCCCGAGCATTTACAACCTTTACTTGATGAAGCTTCCACAAATCTTAATCCAAAAGAAACTGAAAAGCTTAAAAATTTATTGACAGATTTTCAAGATGTCTTTGCTGATAAATCTGGTACAATCAGTCAAACTAATTATGCTGAACATACAATTGATGTGGGTGATACTAAACCCATAAAATTAGCTCCTCGTAGAGTACCTATAGCTCAGAAAGAAATAGTTAAAAATGAAATTAAAAAGATGCTGGATCAAAACATTATAGAACCTAGTAATAGTCCATGGTCTTCACCCATCGTATTAGTTACAAAACCTGACAACACTATTCGCTTCTGTATTGATTACAGAAAATTAAACGCTGTAACGAAAAAGGATGCTTATCCTCTTCCTCGAATAGCTGAAGCATTAGACACATTGTCTTCAGGAAAATACTTTTGTACCCTAGATTTAGCTTCTGGTTACTGGCAAATTCCCATGGCTAAGGAACATAAACATTACACTGCTTTCAATTCTCACTTAGGATTCTTCCAGTTCCGTGTAATGCCTTTCGGTTTGACCAATGCTCCTGCAACTTTCGAAAGGTTAATTGAGAAAGTTTTGTTTGGTCTACAGTGGGAAAAATGCTTATGCTATCTAGATGATATAATTGTTTTTGGAGAAACTTTTGACAAAACCCTAGAAAACTTAAAGCTTGTTCTGAACAGATTTAGAGAAGCAAATCTAACAGTAAAACCTAAAAAGTGTCATTTATTTCAGAAATCAATAGAGTATTTAGGCCATAATATTTCAGAAGAAGGTATTTCCTGTTCTAAAAATAAGGTTGATGCTGTTTTAAATTGGCCTGTACCAAACAGTAAAACAGAACTAAGAAGTTTCCTAGGACTGATTAACTATTACAGAAAGTACATTAAAGACTTAGCTACAATAACATATCCTCTGACGCAACTCACGCAAAAGAACAAACCATTCATTTGGTCCGAAGAGTGTCAGATCAGTTTTGACAAAATGAAGGAACTGTTAGTTTCTGCACCTATTCTTGGTTATCCTCAGCAGGATGGACAGTTCATTCTTGATACCGATGGTAGTCAGTTCGGTATTGGAGCTGTCTTATCCCAAGTCCAAAATGGAACAGAGCGTGTCATAGCATATGCAAGTAAAAGCTTAAACAAAGCACAACAAAGATATTGCACTACATTCATTGAATTGCTAGCTGTTGTCACTTTCATCAGGCATTTTAGACATTATTTGTGGGGTCAACATTTCATTGTTAGAACTGACCATGCATCTCTGACATGGCTTAGAAATTTCAAAGATCCTGAAGGAATGATTGCGAGATGGTTGACAGTACTTGAAACTTACAATTTCACCATACAACACAGAAAAGGTTCTAATCACGGTAATGCAGATGCAATGTCCAGGATACCTAGAAGGAAATGCAAAAGGACAGACTGTCCTGATTGTGGAATATGTTGCAACTGCTCAAGTGTCTCAGAACCTCCAGTTGAAGAGATTTCAGTTTTTGCAATTAATGATTCTGGTGATACACAAGTAACTCAGTCAAATTGGATAGATAAATGGACAGTTGATGATTTGAAAGAATTACAGAGAAATGATTTAGTAACAAGCAAGTTATTAGACCTTATGTCACAATTTATAAATAAACCCCCAAAACATGTTGTTAAACAATGTCCTTTCAAAGTCCGTGTTCTGTGGAATATTTGGGAATCTTTGTTGGTATGTGATGGCTTGTTATATCGTAAACATTTATCTGTAGATTTCTCTGAAAATGAAAGGTTACAACTTATTGCTCCTTCTTCTTTGCAATTAGAAATCTTTCATCAGTTACATTCCAATAGAATTGCTGGTCATCTTGGTCGAGATCGCACCATGAAGGCAATTAAGAAAAGGTTTTATTGGCCTGGTATGACTAAGGATGTACGGATTTGGTGCAATGCTTGTGAATTGTGTGCACGTAGAAAACCTGGTCCTCGTGTTGGAAAGTCATTTCTGAAACAAGATTTATCAAGTCACGTTATGGATAGAATAGCTTTGGATATACTTGGTCCCCTTCCATTGACTTCAAATGGGAATGAGTACATTCTAGTTGTTGGTGATTATTTTACTAAATATTCTGAGGCTTATCCAATTCCTAACCACACTGCTTTGACAGTAGCTGATAAACTTGTATGTGAATTCGCCTGTAGATACGGAGTCCCTTCAGTTATTCATTCTGATCAAGGTCGTGAGTTCGAATCTTTATTATTTCAGCAAATGTGTAAACTTCTTGATATAAAGAAAACAAGAACCACACCTTACAACCCAAAATCTGATGGCATGATTGAACGGTTAAACAGAACTCTGCTACAGATGCTTGCTATGTTTGTCAATGATAATCAAGATGATTGGGATGATCATGTTCCATTCGTCATGATGGCATATAGATCTTCTTGCCATGACAGTACTGGTTTCAGCCCAAATAAATTAATGTTTGGTCGAGAAATAACATTTCCACTAGATGTCATGTTTGGAAATTGCCCAAACGATAGACCAGACCCCTGTCCTTCTCAGTATGTGGAATGGTTAAAACAATCCATAGATTTGTCATATAATGCTGCTTTTCATCATTTGCAAAAGTCTGCATCTAGGCAGAAAAAGGCATATGAAATTGGCCTGAAACCTAGAATATTCTTTGAAGGTGAATTTGTTTGGCGTTGGTATCCTCCACTAGCTCATCAAAAACTTGCTCTTGGTTGGATTGGTCCATATAGAATTACTCAAAAGGTCACTGATGTTACCTACAGAATACAACATGTTGAAAATAAGAAAGAATTGGTAGCTCATGTTGATCATCTTAAGAAGTATCTTGGGAATAGACATTTTGAGGTTGAAAATCAAGTTTTTGAACCAGAATCTGATTACCTAGATATGGATTCTGAAATAACCGATCAAAGCTTTGTCAGTTTTCAGGATAATCAGTTAGGAGATGCTCATTCTGAACACTTAGATGTATCAGACCATACTACCCCTTATACGACTAGGGCAGGTAGAAGGGTAAAACCTAAACAAATATTCTCTCCATCCTAAGTTTCAGACTTAGAGGAAATTCTTCCTGACAAAGTAAAGTGTGTATATAGCATATTACTGATCAG
Organism: Tridacna gigas; assembly: GCA_945859785.2. Classification (NCBI taxonomy): domain Eukaryota; kingdom Metazoa; phylum Mollusca; class Bivalvia; order Cardiida; family Cardiidae; genus Tridacna; species Tridacna gigas. The sequence goes on along the minus strand of OX244028.2, from coordinate 49,637,713 downwards.
TGATTCACAATTACATAGTACATTTTCATGTATAGTATTGAATTATGTAAATCTCATCAAAACAATTCATTTTTCACCATTTTTCATATACATTCACATATTCATTGAAACCTCATTTTTCTTTGTCTCCTCTTATCTCCGTTTTCTTCCTTTTTTTTCCTGGTACTTATTTAAACAATATGCAATCCTTCAATGTTAAAATGAAAGGAAGTAATCGTTTAGATTATTAGGAGTTTGGATAGATGTAAAGATAAGGTCATTACCGCATCGAAGGCAGAACACAAGAGTTAAAAGGCAATGATCAGTCCTTCCTCTTACGTACGTCCTGACCTTCTATAGCAGCTTAGGAATTATTTCCAGTGATAGGGTTCATCTCAGGAATTGTAATGACCAGGCTGAGAGATCTTTCAGATTTTATCTCAATCCTTATGTTTCTTTTCCTTTATTTCCTTATTTATTTCCTTATTCAGATGTCCATCGATCTGTTAGACGGAATTGACGAGGAAATTAATTCCTTTTCTCAAGCAGAAAGGCCTTTTTGGCCTGACTCTCCAACCTGCTGTCCAGTTACAAACTGTGACCAAGCTTTGCTGTACCACAGCTTTTCATCCTTCCAACGGCATTGGGACAACAAACATTTGCCTGTAGTGAAACTTTTTGAATGTCCCTCTTGTTCTTTTGTGTCCGCAAGGGAATACAACGTGCGAAGACACCTTCGCCTTAGGCATAAATTGAAAACTTCCCAGGCACTAGTTTCAAGGGATAGACCAAATACAACTTGGATTGACCCTAAAGATGTAATGCCATTCAAGTTTAACCATCGTGAAAGGATGGCCAACAAACGGAGAAGCCAGGATACCCCAACAGAGGTACTAGTACGCGGAGGAGAAGTCTGTAGAGACCAGGAAGCCACACTGGATGGAAGTGTCATTTTCAAAAATAAAAGAACTCTCCAGACAAACACTCATTAATTCATTGACAGTTCATTAAATCATGTGTATTTCCAGTTTGTTTTCAGTGCTTGTGTGTGTTCTTTCTCTTATCATATAGAATACTAAATCAAGTTTGTTTAATTATCATTATAATTTCATTCACTTTTCCTCATTAATTAGTCTATTAAGTGGTTCCGGCCGTCTTTCTTTGGACCAATGTTTCTTTGAACAATGGATCTTGAGGAAGGGGGAATGTAACGGGAGCCGTTTCAGCCTTGTCAGTGCTTTGATATCACATTCTTCTTGTATAATAACCAAATGTTATCTTGACAGGTTTCATTGCAGACGACATACATGCATTTCCTTACTGGCATCATTCTTCATTAATTTCCATTTAATCTTCTGTATTTTGTATTCTGTAACTCTATTGTCATCTATACTAAAGTTAATAATCATTGTACTATGTTGTAGTTTCCTATACTTGTCTTCTAAACTCTGTGTATAATATGTCAAGTTATAAGCAGGTTACTATACTTTACTCTCTTTACATGTACATTTCATGTGCCGCACGTGCACAGTGTCCACTCAGGCTGACCAATGCTATAAAAGGCCTGTAGTCAGCTCTGTTCTTTCTAGTTGTAGATAAGCTCTAGAGGTAGCGTTTACCTTCACTTGCACTACACTGGCACTCTTCCCTTTTCTCTACTGTCTCTCTATCTTCTCTACATTTTGTCAACCCTATTTCATTTAATTATGACAATCATTTTCATTCTGAAACATTAAAACTCATTTAAATTACAAACTGCCTCTTGTTTGTTGTATCCAAAAGAACCTAGCCGGTTACACATATATAAGGCGTCCCGGGGTGTCCAAGGGTGTCCCGGGGTAAATAGTAAGACCGACAATACGTAGTTTCCCACAGGGGTAAGATTTTTTAAAACATTGTGGGAACCAGCATTTTCTCCATTTCTTTTCTCACAAAGTTTTCTATCCATTGCTTTTAAATTAGACAAGCCTAAAACAAGTCTAGAATATTGTTTCTGGTAAATAGTAAATTCTTTACCAAACAATAAAGTTTTAGATTTGTCTAGTTTAATGCTTAGAGCGCTGATTAATCCAATCAGACATTTTCAACCTAGAAATATGACTCAAAGAATTGCAATTTCATGGTTACCTTTGTCTCCAGTGATTCAGCAAAGCACACAGTGTAGATCAAAGATCAGCCTGCACGTTTTGTGCAGCCTGATCTTGATCTACAATGGCTGCAAACGCAACTATACAGTAGCCGTGAAAGGCACTTTAAGGGTTAAGGACATTTGCTGATGTGAGGAAACACTGTGGGAAAAAGAGGAAATACAGTTTACCAGCACTTTCTCCGAAGATGTTTCAAGTGTGTTCTTTGGCATTGCCTGGTAAAGGGTGAGATGAATTTTGCCTTTACAACAAGGATGATCTGCTGTAGGACCATTTGAAAAAGAAAGATGTAATCATGTGTAAATTCAGAGTTTCACTTTTAGTTTTTCAGGTTTCTCTATTCCACTTGTAAATAAATCAAACTAAATATTACAACAATTATATTGTATAACACAGGTAAAAATACATGCAGCGAACGCTTACTTGCAGTAATAATCTAATCAGAATCTCAGCTGTGTTTCTACCAGTAAGGTTGTCAAGAAAAAAAAGGAAGTCATGTTATAACAGAGTTAAATCCCTTGAAAGGTTGTTGTTGTTGTCTACTTGTTGTTGTTGTTGATGTCGTCAAGTCTTTAGCGACGGGTCTGAAACATGCCACTCTTTTGTATTTTCCTTTCCTCATACGTTTAATGTTTTTTATTTGTTTTTCGAGCCAAAGAAGATGTTTATGGGCATGTAAATCGGTATGGACCAAGCTTCACATGACAGTCATGTGACAGTCACATGATACCTAGAATGGAATGGCGTGAAAATGTCACGGAACAGACGAATTCTCCCTCAGAAGTTACTTTTTCCGGAACGTTTGTATGTTGTCAACACTATACCGTCTACTGAACTGAACAGAAGGATGATAAACTTTTGTATCTGTATAATTATAGAGAAAATTTACGATATCAAATCTAGGAAGGAAAAGCATGCATCAACATCAAAAGTAGAAACCCTATGTCAAATCAAAAGGATATTTTGTTTTTGCTCTCCTGTGCTAATCAGGATTGTTTCGGACGTGTCATCATAAATTTTGTTGAGTATTTTCTCCTAAAACATTGGCCTGATTTAAATCAATCTTTAAAGTTTGATAATAAGTGTGTGGGATACATTAGGCTTGAAACACACTTGTTCAGGTCTGCTGCACTGAGCCAGTAAAAATGAACAGTAACTTTGCCTGTAATTGTTATTTAATTAATGACCTTCAAGTATACAGGACATATCCAATTTGTTTCAAATATTCACAAAATTTTTTCAGCAAGCATGACGGCCGACACAAGGCAGCCATTTTGTCATGTGGGTATATCTGCGGAAAGTGAGAATAAGCCAGCATTTTAAAATAGACTGACCTTTAATCTCCACCTCTAACATGGTAATGTGACATCCATGAACAGCAAAACCTTGTGGAAGTATAATTATTTTCAAATGTGGTTTTGTCTTGAAATAATTTGTAGTTTTTATGGGACATGGTCTTTGTGCTAGCGAAATTACCAGTTTTGAATAAGATCTTTTCAAATTCACCAATATTTCTATTTAAACCTCATTTTTCACCAATTATTGCAGATGATAACAAAATCAACAAATGGTATGACTTCATCAGTCTTGATTTCGATAAAGTATCACATGACTTTAACAGACTTATAAGAAAAACAAAATGGTTGCGAACTTCCATATATCGTGTTTTAGATAATTCGACAATGTGTGAAAAATGAAAAGGAATATTCAAAAGGTCTGTTTCTTTTTTCATTTCCAAAATTAACAGAAATTATATAAATAGGTCAAAAGGGTTAAAAACAGATCTATACCGGTATTTGAAAATTTAAAATTACGGTTCATCATTATTTGAACTGTTTACTGAACTACAAAATTTTAGACTGATCCAGATTCGAAGTATATGCAGGCAATATGGCCTATATGATAGGATTTGTATTAAAAAGGGTAGAAAACAATTTGGGAAAGACTGAAAATGTAGGTTACAACAATTTGCCTACTCCTAGGCTGTTTTTAAATGGCTTCTCTGTCATGATTATTTGGTAGGGTTAAACTGAGGGGTTCAGATTCCAGCCAATCATTTTTACAAATCTCATTTTCTGCCTCCCTGATGGATTTGAATCTATTTGATAAGAATGTTCCTCGTTTAATCTTTTACCAAATTTGCACATGTCAATCATTTTGCTCTGATTTCAACAAGGTCTATACAATTGTTGCTAGAATTACAAAAAAAAATATCCCTACCAAACCTGGTTACTAGCATTTTCTTCTTTTTCCTGGTTGCAAGCGTTTTCTTCTTTTCCCGCAATATTTTTAAAAGCTTTCCTCATAATGGTTGTTAAAACAGAGAATCTTTTGGTAAATAGTTATAAGGGTATAAAATTACCTAACATTTTGTTCTAGAGTATTGCCATTTGAGCAATCTAGGGCCACAATGACCCTCTTATTTAACTTTTCACCAAACGATGAAATTTTGGACTTGTCCAAATTGAAAGCATTTGCATTAAATTTAGCTGAAATAATTATTGGCTGAGAAAGTGTTGAAAACGTTCTGAGAAAAAGAGAAAATGCTGTTTACCAGCATTTTCTCCTTTTTCCACAACGTTTTTCACAGGCTACATGTTTTTCCTCAAGTGTTTTTAAAATTCGGGATAGTGTGGTAAAGAGTTAATCATACTCACATGTATAGAGTTTTAATTCTGTATCCGGTTTATTCACTTAGAAATATAAAATGGAGGACACAGAGAGATGGATGGGATTTTTATCTGTCTTGGGAATGCCAACTAGCGTACTGAAGTATGGAAATATCACAACAGATACCAAGCATCTATTTTTAATTATCCCAGGTAATTGTTTTCATAGTATTTAATTTATCTTTTTTTTGTATGCCACATTCTATATTGTTCTTTCTCAGAGACGGTTAATTTTATATTCATCTTCTAAATTATAGCCCTGCCCAGGTCAAAATTTTGCCCCTCTCAAGGGGGTAGGGGGGTAAGTGTCACAAGTTTTACATGGGCTTATATAGTTCCTAACCATAAAGCATAGGGCTCCAGATTCGGCATGTAGCTTTATCTAGTGGAACCCTACTATTATAATTCAAATTATAATAGCCCATTGGTCAAACTGGCCCTGCCTTAGGGGTCATAGTTTAGATGAGCTTATATATGGAAAATTTCAATAATCTTTTTGTTCCTAACTGTAAGGCCAAGGGCTACCAAATTTGGCATGCAGTTCTATCTTCTAGACCTCTACAGATAATGTCCCATTTATAACCCTGGGGTCAAAATTGGTCCTGCTTCAGGGGTCACAAATTTTACATGGGCTCATAAACTTAAAACAAAAAGAACCTTCTGGTTCCTAACAGTACTGTAAGGTCTAGGTATGCAAAATTTTGAATGCAGTTTTATCTAGTGGACCTGTAGCAAGATTGTTAAAACAAAAGCCCTGTGATAAGCCCTCGAGTAACTCATCTTACAAAGGCGTATTATAGTGAAAACTTTCATATCTTGTACTATATGAAGTCAGTATGACTGAAGCTTACTGATCAAGGACATTACTCAAGTTCATTCATAACAGATACATGTAGTTTGTTACCAATTACGTCCCTTGATTATCAAAACTTTCCTGTTACATGATTGTTGTGTATTCAAATTGTTTGGATGGAAAACGTTCAGTTTTCAGTGAGAGTGATTTATTTTAATGTTAACTGTTATGCTCAGATGAGTTGAATATTTAATATAGAGTAAGGTTCGTATCATTCATTCATGCCATTGAAAAAATGTATGCTACTAAAGTTTGGAAATCTTGGTTCTTGTCCAAGCACTCTTTCTTGGAGTTCAGTGATATTTAGTATGACTGATACTTGATTAAACCTATTTGTATTCACAGCCATCATCTTTGCAATTGAAAAAATCTGACTGGAGAGGGGGGGGATTAGGCTATTTCCTCTAGGAAAGTTTATTTCCATACAGACTTCTTATGATTTACGTCTCTGTCAATTCCATTGAGGTGCATGATGCATTTATCTAAAAGGCAGTGGAGCAATGAGGGCCATCATGGCCCTTTTGTTGTTATGATACACTGCACTGATGAATGATGGAGTATTTGACAAAATGCTTATGATTTTTTTTGCTGTCTTTTGTGCTGAATTTTACTGATCAATCTGTATCATACTCCAGCAAACTTAATGTCCGACTTTGTCATGAAATGTGAAGCAATGAGTATTGAAACCAAATAATTTAGGACAGAATGTTTGCAGAGAGTGCTTATTTCTATAACACTTTCATGGTATCATTATATCCAGACATTTATGTATTGTCTGCAAAGGCTTTGAAAATGGACAAGTCAAAAATTTTGTCATCTGGTAAAATATATTCGCACATGAGAACAAGATTAATTGTCCAACTTGTATCAATAGCAACAACAGTAGGACAAGACATTGTCACAGGAGAAGTATTTTCAGATAATGAGCCATGCTCTGTGAAAAGGATGTTTAATGCATCTGCAAAAACTATTGACCCATGTCAGCCTGCACAGACCGTGCAGGCTGACATGGGTTGATCTTTTTAGCTCTTTGTAAATTTTATGCATGTTTAAGGACCACTCTACCTCCAGATTCAGTTAACCCTTTACTCTTTACCACACAGCAAAATTTTAGCCTAGTCTAAATTGAAAGCTTTGGCAAACGACAAAATGATTTTGACTAAAAAAATGAAATTTGTGCTGAGAAGGCTAGAAAACATCGTGGGAAAAGGAGAAAATGCTGGTTACCAGCATTTTCTCCTTTTCCCACAATGTTTTCAAAAGGCTTCTTTCCCAGGGTCATTAAAAGTCGGGATTGTGTGGTAAAGAGTTAAAGTGCTGAATAAACCCAATGGACATTTTCAGTCTAGAATAAAACCAAGATAATTGCAATTTTTTGGTCACTTTTCATGTCTAGTGTCTCAGCAATGCGGACAGTGTAGATCAAAGATCAGGCTGCACGTTTTGTGCAGCCTGATCTTGATCTACTCTGGCCGCAAAAGCAACTATAGTCATGAAAGATGCTTTAAGGGTTAATTGTTAGACAAAATGGATTTTATTGATCAGTCATTATGACTTGCTTGGTATGTTGCATCAGGGAGATGCATTAGACCCCCTTATGCTAGAGAATGGTTAATTAACCCTTTACCACACAATCCCAAGTTTAAATGACCCTAAGCAAGAAGGCTTTTGAAAACATAGTGAGAAAAGGAGAAAATGCTGGTAACCAGCATTTTCTCCTTTTCCTGCAATGTTTTCTACCCTGTCAACAACGAAAATCATGTTTTGAGCAATGTGTGATTTGTTGTCTGCAACAGCTTCAATTTGATCAAGTCAAAAATTTTATTGTGTGGTTATTACTTTATAACGATGTAACTTTTTATCCCTAAAATGACAGGTAATCCTGGAGTAGTCGAATATTATGACCATTTTATGAGAAGGCTATTTCTACAGTATAGAAAAGAAATCCCAGTTTGGGGGCTATCTCATGCTGGACACGTGGCCCCAGTGGGGGGTAATCAGGCCTTATACAGTAAGTTTGAGTTTGGTGTATTAACCCTTTACCAGACTGCAAAATTTCAGACTTGCCCAAATTGAAAGTATTTGCAGATGACAAATTATACAAGTAAGTTGCTTCACCCTTTACCACACAATCCATACTTTTAACAACCAGGGAGAAGAGAGCTTTTGAGAACATTTTTGGTAAAGGAGAAAATGCTGGTTCCCAGCATTTTCTCCTTTTCCAAAAATGTTTTCTCCCCTTCCAAGATAATCTCATCATTTGAGTCACATTTGATTTGCTGTCTGTAAATGCTTTCAGTTTGGACAAGTATGAAATTATTGTCATGTGGGAAATAGTTAACCCTTTACCACACAGCAAAATTTTAGACTCCTTCATATCGAACATTTCAAATGTATTTCAAAGGGTAGTATTTGTCCTTGAATAGATAGAAAGCATTGTGGGAAAAGGAGAAAATGCTGGTTTCAGCATTTTTCCTTTTTCCCTCAATGCTTTCAAAAGGCCTCTTTCTCAGGATTGTTAGAATTCAGGGTTGTGAGGTATAGGGTTAAACGATGGAATTTGTTTGCGAATGTACCATTGATGGTAAAGAAGAAAATGCTGGTTCTCATAATGCTTTTGAAAGACTTTCCACCAGGGATGTTAAAATCCAGGATTGTTTATTAAGGGTTAACTGGACATGTAGAAAATATTCCAAAAGCAAACAGATTTTACAAATCAGCCTGTGCAGTCCACAGATGCATTAAACCCCCTTTCCACAGAGCATAGCTAATGTTTTTCTTCCCTTCTTTTTGATGTGGGGTAAAGGTTAATTTTGATGCTGTTTGAACTTTTTATCAAACAACACAGTTTAGACTCCTGCATAATGAAAGGATTTGTGGACAACTAATTGAATGTGTTTTCAAATTATGGATTCATCTTTAACCCTTTCCCAAACAACAAATTTTGGACTGGTCCAAATTGAAAGAGTTTGCAGACGACAATTTCAAATTTGATGAAAATGGCAGAAAGTTATCAAAAAGGGGAGAAAACACTGTCGGAAAAGGAGAAATTGCTCGTTACGAGCAATTTCTCCTTTTCCCACACTGTTTTCAAAAGACTTGTACTGCAGGCACGTGAAAACCAGGGCTTGTTTGGGAAAGGGTTAAAGGGTAGGAAACATTGGTCGCCAGCATATTTCTTTTTCCAGTATTAATTTCAAAGGCTTATAACAACTGCACCTTTATTTAAGCAGATATCTGAAAACAGCTTATGATTTTCATGCATTATTATCTGTGTATCATCTTTCTTTTTTCAGAGTTACTCAGCTATGATGTTGGGTCACTACAAGGTCAAGTCAGACATAAGATATCGTTCATGAATGTACATATACCCAAACATGTTAATGTTTTTCTGATTGGACATTCCATCGGATGTTATATGAACCTGAAAATAATGGACCAATCACAACACACCATCAAAAGATGTTTTCAACTTTTTCCAACTATAGAGAGAATGACACAGTCTCCCAATGGTAGAGTGTACACGCCGATGTTAAAGTATTTTCGCTGGTTGGCTTTTCCTGTTTTACTTGGCATGTCGCTTGTACCGATGACTTGGAAAGAATGGTTGATAAAACAGCATTTCTCAGGCCAGAAGGGCGGAGCAAAGGCTCCAAGTTGTATACACAGTGCAACTCTGAATTTTATTACACCATTTGCTGTCTCGAACTCCTTGTTTATGGCTCATCAAGAGATGAAACTAGTAGATGATTTAGATGAAATATTAGTGGAAAAACTTCTTTCAAAATTAAGTTTTTACTTTGGACAGGAAGATAAATGGTGTCCCCAGGAATACTATAGAGATCTAAAAGAAAAATTCCCAGCAGGTGATATAAAATTGTGTTGTCATGGTTACAGCCACGCCTTTGTTGTTGATGCGAGCACTGAGATGGCAGACATTGTGTATACTTGGGCTAAATCTTTCTTATATCACAAAGACACTATCAATGAGTAAGTGTCTGAAATCAGGGGCTATATTCCACAATCACTTTGAATTACATATTTACTCTTTACAAACAACAAAATTTTGGACAGGACCAAATTCAAAGCACTTGCAGATGACCGATTAAATGTGGCTCAAATGATGATACCTGTCTCTGATAGGGTAGAAAACATCATGGAAAAGGGAGAAAATGCTGATAACCAGCATTTTCTCCTTTTCCCACAATGTTTTGAAAAGCTTTCTTTTTCAGGGTCATTAAAATTCAGGTTTGTGTATTAAAAAGTGTTACTTTTAAATTCCAACTGATTGTATGTGATTAGAGATTATTTCAGTTATATTGTGGTAACCAGTGCACCTATCCATGCTCTCCTTGAGTTTCTTTTCTAACAGTACTTCACACAATTTTCTTCCCAAGCCACCTGCTATTTTACCCCACAACCATTGTTGAAACATAAGAAAAAACAGTTAGAGCAGATTGAGTCATATAGCTATGACTATCAGCAATCCCCCCCAAAAAAGAATTTCACTGACTTTGGCATTCCAACCGGCAAGCCCCTGGTTTTAACTGCTGTTTGTTACTGACCGAGCCTCTGGGCCCAGCGTTAATTCCATACAAGCCATCTAATTGGCTGAGACATTCCATCTCAGATATTCAGATGACTAATTTCAAACTCTGAATACAAACAATGTTTAGAATCGTTGTTGAATGTGGGCCCACATTAGAACAAACTTTAGTGAGCTCAATAAAAAAAAACTGGATCTTTTCGATATAGAAGCAAACTTTTCTTTTATCCCTTTACCACACACTCCTGACTTTTAACGACTCCAAAGGAGAAAGCTTTTGAAAATATTACAGAAAAGGAGAAAATGCTCGTAACCACATTTTTTCATTTTTCTGCAATGTTTTCTATCCTTCCCAAAACAAATTTCAATTTTTAAGTCTCATTTCTTTTGGCATCTGCAACTGGTTTCAATTGGGATTTGTCTAAAATTTCATCGTCTGGTGAAGAGTTCACCTTTCACCAAACTACCCCATGTTTTTACCATCAATTCAGCCAAATTTAGTCTGTCATCCACAAATGGACTGGTCTAAAGTTTTTTTGTCTGGTGAAGAGTTAGGACCAATTTGGCTGGAATATTTCACATAAAAATGTACAGTGTAGATGAAAGATCAGTCTGATCTCGATCTGCACTAACCACAAAACAACCAAAATTCTGCATGGAGCTTTAAAGGTTTACGCTCTTATATTAAGAAAATAGCTTTAACCCTTTACCACACAGCAAAAGTTTGGACTAGACCAAATTCAAATATTTGCAGATGACAACACAAATGTTTTTCAAATCAGTGTGTCTTCTTGAGTAGGTAGAAAACATTGAAGCAACAGGAGAAAATACTGGTTACCAGCATTTTCTCCTTTTCCAATATTGTTTTCAAAAGGCTTCTTTCTTAGGGTCGTTAAAACACGGGATCATGTGGTAAAGGGTCAAATAATCCCCTAGGGAATAAAGGGAAAAAAGCCTTTGACATTAACATGGGAAAAAGAGAAAATGCTGGTTACCAGCATTTTCTGCTTTTCTCTTAATGTTTTCTATCCCCCGTCAAAGGCACCCAATCAAATGAGCCACTTTTGTCGTCTGCAAATGCTTTCAGTTTGGATAAGTAGAAAATGTTGTCATCCAGTAAAGAATTAACCCTATAACACACAATCTTGGCTTTTAATGATTTTGAGAAAGAAGACTTTTAAAAACATTCCGGGAAAAAGATTGATTGATTGTATGAGCTTAACGCCACTTTCAACATTGTTTCAGTCATATCGATGCGGCCAGTGCACCTATCCATGCTTTCCTGGAGTTTCTCTTACCAGTACTTTGCACAATATTATTCTTCCCAAGCCACTGGCTGCTTTTCCACATAACCTTCACCAAAACAATCATCAGCAGTGAAACAGGAATGAATTCTTTCATAAGGACTATTATCAATCTTTGGAAAGAAAACGACTGAGACGGGGATCCGAACCAGCAACCCTCATGTTCTCTCATGAGTTCACTACCGACTGCGCTCCCAGGGCATGGCAGGACAGTGGGGGAAAAAGACTATTGAAGGAAACACTGATGAAAAAGGAGAAGAAGCTGATCTTCTCTAACATCATTGTCTCCTTTTCCAAAAAGGTTTTACATGACAAATTGCACCATTTGATCTAGATCAATATCCTTTTTGTCATCTACAAACTCTTTCAGTATGGACGAGTCTAAAGGCTTGTCGCCATGTAAAGAGGTAAAAGACAAACTTCATGAGCAGTGTAGCATGGACTAAATTACTTAACTGATGAATATGGTCACAGGGTTGGAACAATACATATAAGCCATTTTCTGTGATAAGGGGCTTAATGCATCTGCAAAAATCATCGACCATGTCCGCCAGCACAGGCTGACATGGATCAATGTTTTTTGCGTTTGGTCAATTTTCGTCATGTCTTAAGAACCATTCTACCCCATGAGTCAGTTGGTTGTAAGACCTAATGGATTTTCTAGATCCATAATTGTGATAACTTGCTTGGTATAGTCCGGGATCGTACATAACATGTAATTTACGATCCCTGGTAGAGTGAATCTCGGAGGTCATTAAGCACCCTTTTGCCAGAGCATGACTCATATATGCACCCTTTTTTTTTTGTCGGGGGAAGAGGGGTGGACTTCGCCCTCTTGGCACTTTACCAGTCTACAAAATTTTAGACACGCCCAAATTTTAAGGATTTGCAGACGACATATATTCAAGTAAGCTCTAACAGGGATCGTATATGTAACATGTAATACACGATCCCTGGCTCTAATAATCACGGGTAGGAAACTTCATATTCGCAGCCAATGGCTCCGATGAGAAAATGTTATGTTGGTCTTCCGGTTCCGAAATTGTCGGCTCCAAAACAACTGAAAAACAGGTAAGCTTGTCATTCTTTGTAATTATGTGTTCTTATGCCTTTGAAATTCCAAAAAAGGAGAATGTCATGCAATTCTCGAGTCTTTCAACATGTTTTCTACACTGCGGAAAGCCGTGGAATGTGTACAGTATTGTCTGAATCATTTGTGCCGTGGGTTGACAGAAGCCGAAATAGTAGTACGTCAAGAACCTAGATTCAGTCTGTTATTTCCATTTAATTAGCAAATAAGAGAGAGGTTTGCTGTCGTAAAGGCATGAATTAGTATTTTGAACTGTTATAATCGCTGCTGGGAAACAATTGAAAAGAAATAGCGTAAAAGGGATAAAAACAAAGAAGGGCTCCGACGATGTGAACCGGCTCTGAATATGTTAGTCGGCACCGATTGATGAGGGCATCCTTTTAGAAAATTAGGTTTTCTCTTAGAAATTACTTAATTCATAAGCTCTGTTTTCCTGGATACCCTTCAGTCCAAAATTTGATACATTTCTTCGATGGAACGTCACTGAATTTATGATAATACAAAGGACTGATATTGTCACAATTGAAAAATACTGTCTAATATTAGTCTATCTAAATTTTGAAAATACTTTTGTGTAGCTTTTGATTAACCAAATGGTCTATATGTTACCTTTGAATTGCTTTCGTCGTAAGTGCAGCCAACTCATAAACTCATATAATGAAAAATATTTGGCATTTTCAGAACGCTATGTGGTCTTCCAACAGTCATTCAACAGCTAAATAGAAAATGGAATGTACCTATCGTAGCAGAGATATCGAATAAAAAAATTGAGTCCGCAAAGAATACTTGATTTTTTTGCGAAACGAAAATCTTATCCAACTACACATGCATATTACAGAAGCCCGATTACTCTCGGATTAAATACCATTCTTTTATAAGTAAGAGAAGACAATACATGCAACACGTTTGAATGGTCTACATATCTACACGAATTTGCATTATACAATCTAAATGCATTCATCAACATAATAAATGTAAATGAAAATAGTAAGTGAAACAATTATGTATCAAATGTAAGTTATCACAATTGATTAATTAATTAATTCCAGCACCCGTGCATTCATTCAGTAATAAGTTCAATGCCCATTTGTATATCTTTTGTTCTCTATCTTTCTTACCTTGAAAATGGGCAGGGGTGAGTGAGCGAGCGAGTGAGTGAGTGATTGAGTGGATGGCTGGGTGGGTGAGTGATCACCCAATATATAATGGGAACAGGCTGATGTGGTAAAACTGAAATGTAAACTGTTCGGGTACAGTTTTATGTTTAGGCATAAGTTACAAAAAAGAACAACAAATTCAAACTCTGACGTGCTATATGAATTTTGAAGAAGCAATCAAATCTGCAATGGTTGGAAAAATGATGTCGTGTTACATTCACAACGTGTACGTCATTAGTTTGCTTACACACAATCAATTACACTACAATATTAAACTTCCAGTTCACAAACACGACACTTTACCCTTAGATTCTTTGGTAAGATGTGTGGGCAAAGAATATTGATTGATTTGAAGTCCAAATCACAACTTTACCGCTCGTACCAGAGAAGAAGACAACGTTTTTTTTTTTTTTTTTTTTTAATTTATGCCTAAAAGTAAAATTGTTATACGAAATGTTTATGTGTAAAACATTACGTTTCAGTTTAACCATATCAGCCTGTTCCCCTTATATATAAGGTGATCACACACCCACTTATTCACTAACTCGTCCACACGCACCCACACGAGAGGTAGAGAACAAACACTATACAAATGGACAATGAACTTATGACTGAATGAATGCACGGATGCTATAATGAATGAATTATTTAATTAATAGTTATAACTTAAGTTTTATACATATTGTTACACTTACTCTCTTTTCATGTTTCATTATCAAGTGTAAACAGTTATGTTGATGAATGCGTAATAAATTGTATAATGCAAATGTATGTATGTAGACCATTCAAACATGTGTTGTATGTATCATTTTCTTCTCTTCTCTTACTTGTAAAGGAACAGTGCTTATTGCCAGAGTAATATGGCTTCAGTAATATGCATGTGTACTTTGGCAAAAAAATCCCAAATATTCTATTCAGACAATTTTTTTTTTTTATTAATTTAATATTTCTGCTACGATAGCATCCTCGTTGACCCAGTTCCGGTGTATTCTGTAAACTACATTCATCACCCCTGGGTTATCTGGCGTATGTTTTCTCGTTCTCATGAATTATTCATGAGGCCTTTTGATTGGTAATCTCAGTTTTTCAATGAGAAAATTTAATCTATTTTTATCAACCATGTGCCATTATTTCTATTTTTTCCTGTCTACAGCCAATCAAATTGCTTGTTTCAAGTCAAGCTTGGCGATACTTTAAATATGGCTGAGGCCGTGAACATCATTGACAAAAGTTTACAAAAAACATTCGGCGTCACCCCAAAAGAGTTCCAGCTTGGTATACAAGGATTTGTAATGTCTGCCCTGGATTGTCGTGAGGCAAATGCCACAGAGGGAAGGCCCACCGGCAGCAGCCATATATGTTGATAATGATGTGGGTTTTACCCGGTTTATTCATAGTAACGGAAGAAACGTGATTATCCTCCACGACAAGAGAGTATCGTTATGTTATCGACAATTCGATTGGCTTTTAGGTGTAATTCGCAATCTTATAATATTCATAGAAACGACGGTTTTGCAACTGAATGTCCCAGGGGTGATGAATGGTAATACTTCACACCCGGGTTAACGAGGGTGCTATGATGGGTGCATTACATTTTCATGTAGCTTTTTAATGACCATTTGAAGACCAAACAGCGTTCCGAAGATGCCAAATATTTTTCATTATGTGAGTTATTTGTTTGCTGTACTTAAGATGAAAGCATTACAAATGTAACATATAGACAATTCGGTTGATCAAAAGCTACACAAAAGTATTTTCAAAATTTAGATAGACTAATGTTAGACAGTATTTTTCAATTGTGACAATATCAGTCCTTTGTATTGTCTTAAATTCGGTAACGTTCCATCGAAGAAATGTAATAAATTTTGGACTGAAGGGTATTTCCGGGAAAACAAAGCTTATGTATCAAGTAATTTCTAACAGAAAACTAAAGTTGTAAAAGGAAGCCCTCATCAATCGGTCCCAACTTACATATTCAGAGCCGGTTCACATAGTCGGAGCCCTTCTTTGTTTTTATCATTTTTACGCTGTTTCTTTTCAATTGTTTCCCAGCAGCGATTATAACAGTTCAAAATACTAATTCACGCCTTTACGACAGCAAACCTCTCTCTTATGTATGGTGGCATATTTCTGCCGCGAGATACGAGGTAGCTATCGTGATAATTTGAGAAAACTTTCACGATAATTCGAAGTTTCCTGGAAATTTTATGTAGATAGTAAAATGTTTTCTGAAAAAACTATCACGATAAACTTTGCTATCTGGGCAATTCCATGAAGTTGGTGACAAAAAGTGGGACATTGGACCTTGGGAAAAAACCATACCTGATTGGACCCAAAATGCATTTTTCTGACATTTCATTTACTGCTTCTTAATGTACAATATGAGCGAAGATAATAAAAAGTCTTTTTGAATGTCTATTTTGTATTTAAAAACACCTTGTGTATTTTGTAACATATGTTACATTGTGTCCATTTTATACCTAAAACCCACATAAAAATACTTGACTTGTAGTTGATAATCATGGTTTTTCACAAAATATGCACATATGTTTGAAAAAAGTTCATTTTACTTTTAATGTTTCTTTTAGAAAGTAAATTATGAGCTTAACAAAGTTTGAGATAATTTATCATCTTTTGACTTATTTTAAAGTTCTTCTAATATTGTTGTAGTGTGAATGACCACAATAAAAATTAAATAATCTCAAATAGTCCAATATAATCTATTTAAGTGATAATTATCTTAAGAGTAAAGAACTTTTAAGACCTCTAAAATTAACAACGTATGTGACACGTGTTACACATATCAAAGAGACATTGTTGTAACTCATGTTACATGTTGTCTTAATTTTCTTACTAATAAACTCGTTCCACGATTATCTCCATTTTATGAATACTTAACATTTCAAAATTATGACAGGTCTAATTTATTATTTACCAAAACAAATCATACAGTGAATGTTTTGACCAGTTTATATACTTAGATTTTGGACACCATGTAGCCTTTGTTACACTACACTTTACTATTTTAGTAATTAATTCTGTTAAATATTTCTTTGTGTCTTTTGTGTAGCCTGGATGAAATGAAAAATAAACTTTTATAACTCAGAATTGAACTCTTTTATTTGCATCCATTTGTAAGTAGATTTATATATCAGCCATATCGTAAATGTTGCCCATTAACAAGTCATACTGAAAGAAGTATCTGTTCCATATTAAACAACAATGATCGAAAGAGTTGTTTGTTGGGCTCAAATGTACAGCAGTGCCTATATTTGGTCATTTTTATACATATATTTGCTGGAAAGACTGTGAACAGCCCATATATGGTATCTATCAAAATAATCATATAAAAGCGTTAAGTAATAGCAAGAGAGAACAAGAGATTAGACTCTGGGGTGCAGTATAAAGGATATGTTCTCTAAAATTTATGCTGCAAATATTAATTTTACATCTCCTATGGAAATTTTAACTGTTATTTGTTAACAAAAGATTAAACTGGTCCAATTGAAAGGCATTGCTGACGATAGTATCATTAAGTATAAAATACATTTATGACGATAAAAGGATAGAAGACATTGCGGGAAATTGATAAATTGCTTTCTTAAAAAGCAATTTATCCTTTTCCAAAATGTTTTCCTATTATGCTAGTATTTTGTCACATGCTCAGGTGTAGATTGCAGTTTAAAATTTGGTTACAATTTGTGGTATAGATCAGAGAACTAAAATTGCTCGAACCATTAAAAACCATGAATTGATAAAACTCTTCCTATTAAATGCTGTATTGATTATTTTTGAGTTTATCAAAATGAAAAAAAAAAAAAAAAAAATTATATTTTGAACCAACAAACATTCACAAGACTAACTTTATGACCTAAGCAAAAAGTGTTGTTTCAGTTATGACTTTCATCAAGAATGATTCATTATTCTTGACTAAAACAATACTTTATGCAAAGTTTGTAAGGATTTGTTGGTTAGAGTTCTTAACTACAAGTTGATAACTTGCAAGATTTACAGAGTTCAACCAGTTTTGAACAATTCTTCAATAACTTGATATTTTCTTTAAGCTATTAGCAAGATTCATGAAACTAAAAATCCGAACTCAACAAACATAGAACAAAGTTAAATGCAGTCACTTATAAAACACATGTAAAAGATGTACGCCGATTCACAATACAATAATCATTTGATTTCACAGTGCTGTCTAACTTTGAACTTGAATATAGAGGCAGTTGCCAATGTGCTATTTATAGTAACGGTGTCCGATAAGGAAAATTTCGTTCTCCGGTAATAGACCAATGGAGTTTCAGTGGCCTATGGTATGACATAACTGAAATATACAGCAGACTTTTGTAGGAAAGAGCAATACCATTCTTAGTGTGTGTACATTCATGAAGAATAGCATTGGGCTCACTTATTGAAATTAAAGAACTTGGTATATCTAATGCCAACTGAAATTTACAGCATTATATTATTGAACAAATTTAAAAGGCCAGTTAGTAAAGTGTTTTGTATTGACATCTTCCTCAGATAAATCAATCAGGATTTTTTAACTTCTGTCAGTCATTGTAAGTAAAGCTTAGGATTTGTCATGAAAAACTTGGGAGCCAAACATTGCTACATATTGCACATTAAGGAAAACTCATTTTTATTCAGCAATCAACTTTTGTAAAAAGTCTTCTGCTAAGTGGCTGCAAAGCAACATATAAACATAATGATACAAATTAAACAGTAATTAACACAACTCTATAACAATCCTAACAAGAATTGATAAATTTAGATGTTTATCAGCAGAAGAAATCCATCTTTAAAAAACACAGAGCTAAGAGATAATTCAGCACTCTTTTAATGGCCAAATGGCCAGGAAATGCTCTGCCAATTAAACAATTTACTTAACAAAGGAGATAAAATTGACAAGTCAAAGAGTAATGTTTGCAAAAAAAGAAGTTGTGTAAACATTCAAAATCAAATACAATTAAAACAAAAATAA
This sequence comes from Tridacna gigas, assembly GCA_945859785.2. Classification (NCBI taxonomy): domain Eukaryota; kingdom Metazoa; phylum Mollusca; class Bivalvia; order Cardiida; family Cardiidae; genus Tridacna; species Tridacna gigas. Next base: position 49,618,981 of record OX244028.2, on the reverse strand, counting down.
ACTTTATGAAGAGTCAATTTAAACACAAAGAAATATTTCAACTGTTTATAACTTTTCCACGCTTACAACAGCTGGTATCAAAGACTTTTCATGTTCTACCATAAGATACTCTCCTTTCTGATACCTACAGCCATACAATTTATTTTAAGTACATTTAAGAAAAGGTCTAGTCTTGAATAAAAGAGGCCATAACATCATTTTCTAAAACGGTTCAAGTAATTTACAGTAATAGGCTGTTTATATAATTAAATATGTTACTATAATTTTATGTTCATTTGAGTCAATTGTTAAGAATCTGATGATGCTGATACATCTTAACTCTTTACCAAATGACAAAATTTTAGACCAGTCCAATTTGAAAGACTTTGCAGATGACAAAATAAATGTGGCATACAAATTAAACCTTGATGTGGGAAGAGTAGAAAACTGTGTGGGCAACAGAGAAAATGCTGGTTGTTAGCATTTTCTCCTTTTCCCACAATGTTTTTAAAAACTTCTTTTTCAGGGTCGTTAAAAGTCGGGATTGTGTGGTAAAGGATTAATCTTTTTAAGAAATATTGATGACTCAGCTTTTTACCTGGTCTTTGCTATTTCAGACTTCGAACTACCAAGGAATTCTCCTACTTCTTCATCTAAGGATTTAGCAATAACTTCTGTATGTTCACTGAGATCAGTACTTCTTAAAAGGTCACAAAATATTCTTGCATATGATTTTATGAAAATTGATTTATGATTACATATAAGGGCTTTAATAAATTTTAGATTAATGATAAAAAGTAATCTTTAGTTACCTGGTATAATGCCACATAAAAGCATATTTTAAGAAGTAAAATAGTTGGAACTTGATATTGTATGGTCCGACGAATCACCGAAATACCGAAATGCCACCGAAACACCGAAATACCCCTATTTTTTTTCAATATTAAGTTCAGATAACTGATATTAGTTTGCAGTATTTTTCTTTCCTTCTTTTTTCTTTAACTGAAAATGCACTCAATGAAAGTATCAATCATTAATGAGAAGAATGATGTTGTTAATATATATTCATCATTAATTTACGTGGAGAGCAATCACCGAAACACTCACGTGTCTGGTCTGTTACACAGCGAAATACCTGATCTTGATTACGCCAAGCTAGACCCGAAGAATTATTAGTAACATATGATCACATGAATTTATTATTTCTTTGAATGATAAACACGCATACAAAATCATTTGCGGACGAAGTAGACCCAAATCAGAATGTAGGTCTCTGATCCATCGAAACGCACAAAAGTTCGGTTCTGTTCTGTTCTGTTAAAGTGATGCAATCGTAATTGAAGGCGTTCGGCTGATATGATCAAACTTATTTTGTGTAAGTTTGTCCTTGTGATTTTTAAAATGGCATGGTTATTATTAATAATCTTATTGGTGGAATTATAATTGTCTTATCAATTTACGCCTGGTAACGTGTTAACCACAGATTTAAAATGGCTGCCGGTTTTCCGATATGGTGATTTTTAATTTCGTCTATATCCAACATAAAAGTGAAAACTATTTTTGCCAGCATAGTTATGGATAAAAATCAGACACATCAACCTTGTGCACAAGCAGAGCTACTGTAGTTAGATTGCGGATGTAGAATCCTTGAATCGACAAATTTTACTACACCGTGCGGGTATTTCGGTGAACATTTACAGTACCGGTGGGATATTCTGGTGAACATTCTTCACGTCGGGCTTCAATGGCATGTTGTTATTTTGTCATTAGGTTTTAAACTAACCCTCCATCATCAGTATGATTACAATTTGTGTCAAACACCACAACTTCAGTTGTTTGAAATCAAAAAATAAAAAAAAAAAAAATCTGGGGTATTTCGGTGTTTCGGTGGCATTTCGGTGATTCGTCGGACCCATATTGTAAGATGACAATGACCTTGTCATTAGCAGATGTGTATTGATAAGAGGTACTTTCTACCAAATACGAGTATCGTAACTTAAATAGTTTTGAATAGGAATATGTTAAATCCCCATATTAACTTTTTGACAGAAAGACTGACATACAACGTAACATCTGTTTGGGGACAATTTACTAAACATACATAGGTTTATAAAAAAGGTGTGTTGATATTCAAATTTCAATGTAAATACACTCAAGTCAAAAATTATTTTAAACAAAATTCAAAATTTGTTTTCTAAGGATGTATTAAACCACTTAGTCTGATGCATGTTACAATTTCAAATTTCTTTGGGTCCAACAGTAACATTCATTTTACAAGTGACCGTGTCTTTGCTGTCCTATGTAACACCCGTTTCAATTAATTGATAAAATACAAGAGCATTCGGCACTGTTTAGTGAATGTGTATTTATTTCCCTCTATTCCAATTCGGATGGTAAATCGATTAAAACAAAATAAATTTATTATCAGTTAGAATGCTGTTTCATTCATTTGCTGTCACACAGGTTACTTTTAGAGCTTTCTGGTGTCCATTTGTAACATTTGTATTTAGAAAAAAGACAAAAATTGGCGTCCCTTGTAACCATTGTTTCAAATTTGTCATAAGTACTCAGTTTTTCCTAAGATTATGACTAAATCACTGATGTCATTATTGTATGTCATTGATGATGCCACATTATCAACATCAGATGACAACTTGATGAGGAAAATGTTCTTTTCCATCAATTTACATTACGAATGTTACCTTGTCAACATTTTTGTAGTCTTGTTGTAACCTTCGTGAGTGAAATTGATAAAATCAATCTTCATGCCAATTTATGTGTGTTAATTTACGAACTATACTGTTTTATGTAACCACAGACAAATACTTACACACGAAACCATGATTGAAATGAGCTGCTACATATCGTAATACAAAACACGTTTGAACGATTGTTACTTTCCGAAAGAATTTGTTTCCTTTAGAAACCTTCGTATTCAAATTTGTGTCCGGAAAGACGAATGGGTGAAAAATATGATTGTTTACTGTAAACATAAACGCGTATTTTTTTATTCAGGAGGGGACAAGTGATTAATAGTAAAAGCCTGTGGAGTTTGGTTAACATTATACCCGTTATACGGATAATAGGAACTTTTAACTGCACTTTAGCGTTACATACCACGATCGTTACTTTTCCGGACACGAACAAACTAACCCGCCTGGCCGACATGTCTTTTGGTACAGAAAATTGTGTTCTACGTCATCATCTTAGGGGCACAAAAAACATCATTAGGGCACAGACTAAAACTTGTCTAGACGACAACGACACGATTTTATTGCGACGATAACGATCGTTACAAACTGGACGCGAAAGATACCTCTATGTTAAAAAATCGTCTGGTGAAATTATTGGTTGGTTTTGATCGGTAAAATCCACAATTCTTGCAGACAAATAATACTGTTTTCAATTAAATACAAATAAAATGTGTTAGTGACAAGTTTCTATAAGATATAGGATATTGAAATTTCCCGAAGTGACGGACACGACTGTAACGAGCAACTTCTCCGATTTCAAAGCTATTTTTCTCAAATAAATAAATAAAATATCAACAAAAAACAGGTCAGTTTCAAACATCAATATGGTCAATTCCACTAAAGATGATCAGGTAATAATTCTGAAGGCATGAAAAAGGTATACCCTTCACATGTCCCATTTTTAGGTGTCAAAATACCATCATTTTTCATACAAAATTTAAAAAATCAAATTAATCCAAACTGCGAATAGCAAAAAGTTATCTTTTATTATCTCTTCAATTTATTTAGAAAATATAACAGTACATCTGTATGAGCTAAAGCATTCATTAACTTCAGCATTTTATTCTAAATAGACCTACCCACAATTGTCACCAACTTCGTGGAATTATCCATCTAGAAAATTTTATCTTGATTATTTCTCATTCGTGCACGAAGCCGACATCGAGGTAAAATTATAGCGATAGTTCTACCCGTCCCTCGATATCTATAAATAGAAAAATCAACATTTGGATGAACTCGGAAGTTTTTGACTGTACAGGAGACAAAGATGATCCGAAAGAGTATCTAAATTATAGATACCGTGAATGTCAGTTATGGGCACAAGCGTAAAAAAAATCGTGATAACAGTTAGAAATATCGCGATATTTTTATCGTGAAACTTTTTGTTAGCTAGATAATATTTCCAGGAAAGTTTGTTTCATCGCGATAGTTCTCTAAAATTATCATCATAGCTATCTCGTAGCTCGTGGCAGAAATATGCCACCATACTTATGTACTAATTTAATGGCAATAACAGACTGAATCTAGGTTCTTGACGTATTATTTCTGCTACTGCCAACCCACGGCACAAATGATTCAGACAATGCTGTACACATTTCACGGCTATCTGCAGTGTAGAAAACACGTTGAAAGACTTGAGAATTGCATGACATTCTCCTTTTTTGGAATTTCAAAGACATGAGAACACATAATTACAAAGAATGACAAGCTTACCTGTAAACTGGCAGCCTGTTATCGATCTTCTTATCAACGGACGACTACGGGAGATACAACGGGTACCAGTTTAGCTTACCTGTTTTTCAGTTGTTTTGGAGCCGACAATTTCGGAACCGGAAGACCAACACGACATTTTCTCATCGGAGCCATTGGCTGCGAATATGAAGTTTCCTACCCGTGATAATGGAATTCGATTATGATATGGTAGAACATTCTGCATGTGGAAAAAAGAGAAAATGCTGATAAAGAGCGTTTTCTACAAAGTGCTGGTATCCAGCATTTTCGCCTCTTGTTTCCAAAAACCTTCTTTCACAGGGCAGGGATCATACATACACATATGTATATATGATTCCTGTTCAGGGTAATTTTAGCAAAGGGTTTATCCATGTATTGAGATTACAGAGGCGGAGTTTATTGAAAAAAAAAAAAACGATTGCCTGTGGTTCAATGACCGAAGTCATATAACTAACACGCGCGAGCGAACTAGATCTAGATATATCGTCGATGTATCTAAAGTCGCGATGTATGTAGATTCGCGGACTCTCGTTATCTCCATTTCGTCTCGCGAGATTTTCCGTGCACCTGCAGGGCTGTGACGTAATATTTACTACTGAAGTTACTCTAGCGTATCGGCTGACACACTTGTGAAAAAATGAGATTTAAACAGGTATTTGATCCATTTTCTTTTGCCTATGCTAAAATCTTGTCATTTTCTTAATGCTTAAAATATAACCATAGCAACAAGTTAGTTTTATAGCTTAAAAACAAACCTTGTAAAATTTGCCCCTCTACCCGGTATCTGTTGTCAATGGAGGTCACATGACCACTCAGGAATTTTTACTATTAAGGCCAAACAAATTTTCATGAGCGTTTTACAGTACCCTTCTTCTTAATAGAGAAAACTAAATTTATTGCATTTTTATTTCTGTTTCAGGCAACTCCACAACCTATCAGACAGAAATACAGGCTTTATTCACCATCTGCCCTAACTGCTGCTTATAAATATGTGAAAGGAGATGGCGTGTCAGTTTTGAGAGCCTCTAAAATGTTCAGAGTGCCTGAAAATACTTTGCGAGACAGGGTTTTAGGAAAGGTGGACCCAGAAACTGTTACAATGGGCAAACTTCCTCTGTTTGACCAATTTCAGGAAGCTAAAATTGTTGAACATTTCAAGACCATGGCTGATTTGGGATACGGGTATACTCAACAGGAGTGTATTGGTGTTGCTTCTCAGTATGCTTTTCAACTGGGTTTGCGTTCTAATGACAAACCCTTATCAATGATGTGGATGAAGGGCTTTCTTGGACGTTGGCCAGAAATGAGGGTAATTAAGCCTAGGGCTTTGGAACATGTAAGAGCTAAGTTAGCTAAAGAAAGTGTAGTTATGTCTTACTTTGACAATCTTGAAAAGTGTCTAAGGAAACATGATCTTCTAAATAAACCGCATTTGATTTACAATATTGACGAAAAAGGTGTATCCATAGAACACAAACCACCCTTCATTGTAGCTGGTTCCGGTCATCCCACTCAGGCTGTAACCTCTGGAAAGGGTAAGACAGTGACGATTATAGGTGCTGGTAGTGCAAGTGGAGCTGCTGTCCCTGCATACTTTGTATTCCCTGGGAAAAGGATGAATTTTGATTTGTTACAAGGAGCAACACCTGGGGCAAGTGGGACTGTATCAGATAATGGATGGTCAAATCTTGCAGTATTTCACCGTTACCTCACAGAACACTTTATTCAGTTTGTGCCTGGTAGAGGCAGTTCATTGCTTCTGTTGCTGGATGGTCACAAGTCACATGTGTCCTTAACTCTTGCTGACTGGGCTAAGAAAAATAATATAGTGATGTTTATACTTCCAGCACACACAAGCCACATTCTTCAGCCTCTTGATGTTGCATGTTATGGGCCCTTTCAGAGGATGTATTATGCCCAGTGCCATAAAGTTATGCGTCAGGTGTCAGCAACTATCACTAAGTATAACATTTGTGACATAGCATGTAAAGTGTACAGCAAAGCTCTTAGTTCAGAGAATTTGCAGTCTGGTTTTATGAGAACTGGGGTCTTCCCTACTGATAGAACTGCAGTTCCCAAACATAGCATGATTCCTTCTCAGGTGTTTGAATCAGATGACATTAGTTCTAGTCAGTGTAGTGAATCTACTGTAGAAGGTGGTATTGTTGCAGACACAGAGGACAGATTAGATATTTTTGTGGAGAGAGAAAGGGATCTGAGGTCAGTGAAAGTTGAAGTTTCTAAGGCAAAGAAACAGAGGAATACAGTCAGTAAACATGTGTCTGGAAAAGAGTTCACTAGTGAAGAAGTAATGAGTGCAGTAAAACAGCATGAGAATAGCCAGAAAAAGGCAACAAAGAAGATAAACCCATCTAAGAACGGTAAAGAAAAAGTCAGGGGTAATGTTAAATCTATCGCAAAGTCCAAAGGTAAAGAAAATGTTATGAGAAATATTCATTCTAAAACTTCAAAATCCAGTCCTGTACCAGGTCCTTCTCATATCAATTTGGCTCTTGACAGTTCCAGCAGCAGTGATGATATGGAGTTTGAAGATAATGATTTATGCTGTGTCTGTGGACTCTTTCAGCCAAAAGAGCTTGCTAACTGTGTGTCCCTTACATTTGTAAAGTGGGCAGCTTGTGATGGTAAGGAAAATGGGGTGGCTTGTCAGCATTGGACCCACTTGCAGTTCTGCTCACCAGTGAGGTTTATAAGGAGGGGTGATACATTCCTCTGTCCTCACTGTAAGAGTAATGAAGAATAGACATCCTAGACAATAACAACCTGTAAATACGTTATTCCAGTTGAAATTTAAGATCTAATTGTTATTTTTTTTTTTCTTATGCAAGTTACACCAGAACTCACTATATGAACTGTTTTGGCCTTATTACCAGACCGATTTACTGCATTTGTATACATCCGCGAATCAACATTTATTTTCAATATGGCTGACCCATTTTCACACACTGCATTTGATGACCTAGTTTTAGCTTGGAAATGTTGTTGACGGGGGTTTTATCAAGGAATATCAAGGAAAATAGATTTAACTAATGATAAAGGTAAGTGAAACATTTATTTTATTTGTTTTTATTGCTCTACGTTTCAAAGAAAGCTTAACCTCGCGAATCTACATACATCGAGGGTATATATATGCATATGAGCATTGGCAGTTGACAGGTGTGAGAACACAGTCGTTCATAAGTGCCTAGAAATAAGTTGGACTTATCGAAAATGCCGCTTTTGTCACACTGTAGATGGAGAGACTGCCAGGTAGGTGTGCATTTTCTTTTAAAAGGCTTCCTTCTTAGGGTCGTTAAAACTCGGAATCGTGTGGTAAAGGATCAAACAATCCCCTAGGGAATAAAGGGAAAAAAGCCTTTGACATTAACATGAGAAAAGGAGAAAATGCTGGTTGCCTTTTCTCTTAATCTTTTCTATCCCCCGTCAAAAACCATCCAATCAAATGAGCCACTTTTGTCATCTGCAAATGCTTTCAGTTTGGATAAGTCTAAAATTTTGTCATCGAGTAAAGAATTAACCCTTTGACACACAATCTTGGCTTTTAATGATTTTGAGAAAGAAGACTTAAAAACATTGCGGGGAAAAAGATTGATTGATTGTATGATTTTAATGCCACTTTCAACATTGTTTCAGTCATATCGATGCGGCCAGTGCACCTATCCATGCTTTCCTGGAGTTTCTCTTACCAGTACTTTGCACAATATTATTCTTCCCAAGCCACTGGCTGCTTTTCCACATAACCATCACCAAAACAATCATCAGCTGTGAAACAGGAATGAATTCTGTCATAAGGACTATTATCAGTCTTTGGAAAGAAAACGGCTGAGCTGGGGATTCAAAACAGCAACCCTCATGTTCTCTCATGAGTTCACTACCGACTGCGCTCCCAGGGCATGGCAGGACAGTGGGGGAAAAAGACTATTGAAGGAAACGCTGATGAAAAAGGAGAAAAAGCTGCTATTCTCTTACATCATTGTCTCCTTTTCCAAAAAGGTTTTACATGACAAATTGCACCATTTGATCTTAATCAATATCTTATTTGTCATCTACAATCTCTTTCAGTATGGACAAGGCAATTCTTTTTGTTAACAAATGCATGAATGTGCATTTATAAAGGATCATACAGGTGATACGGTTATTATCTATCTTGTATATAAATGAACTCTATACTAGACAACAGAATTTTAGACTATTTCACATTCAAAGCATTTGCAGACGATTTAAGTTATTGACTCTGTCTATACAAAGATTGAAATCATTGTGAAAGGAAGAAAGTACTGGTTATCGGTATTTTCTTTTTTTTCCTGCGATGTATTCACAATGATAAATCTTCCTTTGGTTTGTCGAAAAACGGGATCATTCGGTGAAGGGTTTTGAAAGTGAACACGTACGAAGAGCCCTAGTTCTATTTCTTACCCTTCACTATTCAAAGTAGATCTAGGCCAAAAGCTGACATACTTAATAATCGTTTACCAAACAACCCCAAGTGTTAATCTAGAGCTCCAGATAGAGGGAGTGATTTTGATTTCAATAGTGAAAATATTAATCACGCTTCAATAAATCCTATGTTATTGGTACTCATTAGAATCGTCTCATCGAGACGATTCTAATGAGTACCCACAACATAGGGTTTGGAAGAGAAAAATAATGGATTTAGAATACTATCACTCCCTTTTATCTTAGGTCTGTTAATCCTTATCCTGCAATATAACTTAAGACATATTCCATTTAAGAACGTCATTTTGTCCGTCAAAATTTTAATTTCAAATTTCTAAGGAATCAAAATTCCTCTCATAATTTTTAATTCACATATTCAATTTTTAAGTTGTTGAAGATCTTTAAGAAGTTGTTTATGGAGTCTTTTTCCAAAACGCATTTTAAAGATATTCAAAATAATGTGTCAAACTGGTATAAGTTTGACGGAAAATTCTACCGTCATTTCGAACCCCTTAACAACTGATGCAATTTAGGTTGTTTATCCCTTAAATTCCTGTTAAAAATCCTTCATTCCTGTAGTTTTTTATTCTAAAAATTGAGGAAAGACGATTAACTGTTTCTGTCCTTTAAAATACGTGATTCTATAAACATTTTATTTTAAGCCATTTTTTGTAAGTGTGTCTGTCATTTTTGTGACGTTCACATTCGGATCAGAAAATTGACAATTGAGTTGCAAAATGGTGAAAAATAAATAAATTTTGTGTGGCTTTATACTTTGGTATTAGAAAAACACAATCAATAATCGCTTTTTTTGCTTACAAATAAATTAAGATGGAATATTATCTTGCGAGCATCATTTCTGTCAAGTTTATATCGTGACGTTCGCGGCCATCCATGCCGGTCGTTTCAATCCTTTTTGTTAATTTCGCTCCTTTACTACGATATTGTCCGAGAGTACCGATTGAGAACATTCAAAAAATGGCGGACATGAACGCGCGGATTCAATGAAACGGTAAGAATTTTATTGTTTTCCATGTCTGTCAAATTTTATTTTTGATTCGCAACCGATGACGTTAGCAACTTAAAGCATTTTCTCCCGATTTAATGTATATTTCGAGGTCAACTGTTTTAGTTGACTTCACAAACTTAAATAATGAACAGGCACATTAAAAATTGTGTCATTTTTGGCCCTCGCAATGAAGCAGTTTTAATTTTATAAATCAGCGTCATTAATTTGACGGAACTATCTGTGCATTCGTCATCACTTTGACGGATTTAAAAATACCTAACGTTTTTCTTGACAGACTTTGTTTTGCTAACATCATTTTTTGACAGACGTATTTTTGCGATCGTCATTTTTTGACGGACCTGTTTTTGCGATCGTCATTTTTTGACGGACCTATTTTTTGCGATCGTCATTGTATGACGGACTGTTTGTTGCTAAAGTCATCATTTGACAGAAAAGCCAAATTTAAGAAAGGCTAGAAAACATTTACCAACAATTTTCTCTTTTTTCACAATATTTTCCAAAGCTATTTTTATCATGTAGACATAAACACATGAGTGAAAGTTTTCAGTATTATGACTGATTTCGGTATTTTTGAGCTGACTTTCCAAAGACAGTCAGCTCAAAAATTCTGAATTCAGGCATAGTATTATCATAGTATTTATTCAAGTTCTACAACACAGAGTAGGTGATTTCAAATGGCTCATTAGCCCCAGGTCCCTAAATATACACCTTATTCCCAAGAAAAAAATATATTTTAGGATGAGCCATTTTGGTCTCAGTATTTTCATTATTATTTGTTACTTTCACCCATGTAAACACAAGTCATTGTGTGTTTTACTTATAAAATTGAAAACCTGAATCTCGGCTTGAAAGTGGGCAACTTTAATGTGGCATATAATATTTATTTTTTAGCTCTGAATGAAATGATCAGGACCAATGATGGATAACACACAGTCAACCAGCAATAATTCAAGTATGTTTGTTTACGTTGTTTTATTTTGTTTGGGGTTTAACGTCTCACATGTTTAGGTCATTTATGATGACCAGTGCAGTTGACGCATTTCCTGGGCAAACTTAGACCGCTCTTTAACAGTTAACCAGTTCGCGTCCATCTTTCTGCCAGCCACCGATTGCTGCCCTACATGAATCAGTGGTAGGGGGAAATTTCCCACGGAAAAATGTCCGGACCCGCGCAGATTCGAACCCGTGACCGCCTGGTCTCCAGTCAGGCACGCATCCGACTGAGGTAGACGCGGGCCGGCTTGTTTACATTGAACTTTGTTGCCTCTTATAATGTGTGTACCTTAATTTGGAAAGTAATTCTGAAGTTAACTTTCTTATAAATGCCCTTTACCAAATAACAAAATTTTGAGTATTTCCTTTTGAAAGCATTTGCAGTCTACGACAATTCAAAAAGTGGTTCTATTAAATTATAGGTCTCTGATGGGATAAAAAATAAAAAAAACACCTACTGGGAAAAGGATGAATTGCTCAAACTTGGCTAAATGATAAGTTTGGAGTGTACACATGTAAATTGTTTTACCATTGTCTGTAGACCTGCCAAAAAATATCAACATTTTACATAAATATTGCCATTTATAGTTTCACTAACACATGTATCTTGTTTCTTTCTGAAGTGAGCCCTTCTTCATTATCAAGAAGAAAAGTGAAGGAGAAAGATCCAGAGAAATACAAATTATACCTTGAGGCCCAGCGTAAGCGTGCAAAAGCGCGTAGAGATCAGCTGAAAAAGGACTTAAATAAAAAGAAAGAATGCGCTATAAACTTAAAAGAACACATGTTATCATTGCAAAGGGTTAGACAAAGGCGCTATATTGAGAAAAAAAATAATCAGAATACAGGACAAAGCACATTCCCTAGTGAGAAAAATGAACGCCTTACCCCTAAATATAAGAGAAATAAAGCAAGAACAAGACAATCAATTGAAACGAAAAGAGAATATAATCGTGAAATGAAAAGAAAAGAGCGCCAAAATATGTCCTGGCAAAAGAAGATGTGGATCAGGAAAAAAGACCATGAAAGAAAGCAGAAAAAGAGAGTCAAAACCAAAAAGGAGATTACACATACCAGTCCATTTTCTTCAAAACAGACTGAATATAATGTGACTTCAAAAGTTAAATCTGCATTACCAACAACACCCAAAAAGTTTGCGAAAGTCATTCATAACATTATGTCAAAAGCATCGCCAAGGAAAATAGATGCATTCGTCAGTAAAACCTCCAAATCTGCTGAAATTACAGCAAAAATGCTTGTGAAGAAAAGCATTAAATACAGGTTTCGTATAAAAAAGAAAAGACAATCAAAAATTGATGTAATAGGGATCCAAAAGTTTTATCTATCTGAAGGTGTTTCAAGAGTAATACCCCAGAAAAGATATGCTACAAGAGATGGTCCAGGGTATGTTATGCAAATTTCCTTGCGAGCAGCCCACCAGAAGTATCTTAAAGAAAACCCGACAAAGTATGTGAGTTTTGGAAAGTTTGCAGCACTAAGAAAAAGAAATGTGCGTTTATTGAAGTTATCGCATAGACAATTCTGCTGTTGTGTTTACTGTATCAATGTAAGATACAAAATGCTGTGTTTGAGCAAATCAGTAAATAACCTTGAAAAAAAGAAAACTTGTGAAATTGAGCTTGGAGATATACTCCTTTGCCCAAAGCGGGATGGCAATCACTTTCATGAGCCCAAATGTGTTGAAGGGAAATGCAGCGAATGCAAAAATTACATGCAAGCCCTACAGAGCCATTATATTGAAATCCCGGAGGAAAAATCACTAACATGGCTTCGATGGGAAACTGAGAAGAACAGTGATGGTAAATCGAAAAAAGTTCTCATAACCAAGGTGGGCAACAAACAAGAATGCTTACAAGAGTTTGTTGATAAAGATATTCTACATCCTTCACAAGGAGTAAGCTTCTTTCAGCACTTACTAACTGCAAAATGGCAAGCTGAACAATATCGCAATCTAAAGACAAATCTTCCGAAAGATACTCTTTTACAAGTTATGGATTTTGCAAAAAACCGTGAAGTGAAATACCAAGATGAAATTAAGTCTGCATTCTACACAGCCAACCAAATCACAATGCATCCAATCATAACATTCTACAAAACAGACAATGGTTTAAAAAGACACTCATTCATAATTATATCTGAAGATAACACACATGATTACCACGCAGTTTACCATTTTCAGAAGCTGGTAAACCTTGAACTGCAGGCGGAAATTGGCCAAGAAGCAAGAAGGAAAATAATTTTTAGTGATGGCTGCAGTGCCCAATATAAGTCTAAAGGCCCATTTGCAGACTTGGCTCATGAAAGTGAAAGAACAATAAATCGCAATTTTTTTGGATCAGAACATGGAAAAAATGAATGCGATGCAGAAATAGGGATTTTAAACCGAGCTGTTGATAGGGCTATTGTGGCTAAACATGCACTAATAAACAATGCAAAAGATTTGTATGACTTTTGTAAAGAGAACTTAGAGAATGAAGACCCATTTTCCAAGAGAACATTCCTTTTTGTTAGTGTTGGGGAAGTGAACAGAGACAGACCACAGACCAAGGCCAAAACTATACCAAATACCAGGAAAATTCACCAGATGATTAATGTAAAAACACAGCAAGACAAAGTAAAAGTCAGAAATCTCTCGTGCTTTTGTCGAAACTGTGAGCTTGGAAACAAGGACTGTTTGAACTCTAAGTATGTGAATCCATATGAAACAAAACAGATAATGATAGAAAAGTCTTCTGAAATGGAATATCACCAAAATGTTGATAGTTACCAAAAGCCCAAGCTAGGGGATATGCCACATTTAGCTCAATCTGCCTCGAGACTTTCTACAGAGATCGGGAGAAGACCACTGGAACATGAGTTATCCGAAGTGCCACAATCAGTTGAAACTAGCCAAACTTTACCAGAATTGCATGTTGAATCACTGCTGACTCCAACCATGTCAGCACCTCCTTCATACACACCGACGGCTGCCTTACATTCTTTGACTGAAGAAAGAGAAAAACATAACTTTGGGTTGCTTTTGAAGAAAATGGCGCAATGTAATTCATATGAAGATTTGCAACACATAGTGCTTGAGTTACATGAAGAAATACCACAACTTGTGCAACCAACAGATGTGACAATTTTGTCACATAAAAGAACTGTGGATGACAGCGCGCTTTCACTATTGTCTGACGATCTGAAACAATGTGGTTTATTTCCGTCAATAATATATGGCGACGGAAACTGCTTGCCTAGGTGTGCCAGCTTACTTGCGTATGGATCTGAAGAGTTTCACCTTGAAATGAGAACAAGAATGATATGTGAACTTGTTACAAATGAAAATAAGTACCTAGATGAAAGCTACTTGGCAGAAGGAGCTGATCCTGCATCTAACATCAATGTAGCCAAACATTTCGCAATGTTCTCAGAGTTCTTCAATGACAATGTTCTTACACCTTTAGCAATTCAGAGAATATTTCGCAGTGAAATTCAGAGTCTCTGTAGTGCTGGGACATATATGGGTATTTGGGAGATTGCTGCATTAGCCAATGTTCTTGGGAGAAATGTTGTGTCAGTTTATCCATCTGATAGGGGGGAAACAGTCAGAACTCATCTGAACAGAAAGTTTTTTCCATTACAAAGGGGTAAATTCAGTAGTAAGCAGGTCTTCATTATGTGGAGTAACGTGCATGGATGTAAAGAGCCAGAGAGAGATTGGTCCCCTAACCACTTTGTACCACTTCTGAAGATGTGTCCAGATATGCCCGTAATGGATGACGATGGGGAAGAAGAGTTTCCCTCCTTTGATGCTGACTTCTTTGGCGATGGAACAGACCTTAACAGCAGCATTGGTAGCATCGTGAATAACATTATTCAGGGTCTTGACGTAGAGGTAAAAATCTTTTTACACAAAAAGATAAATACAAATAATTGCATACGATTTTCATTATCTCGACATTGATTGTCTTGAATAATTGCTTTTAACTCAAGGTGATAGTCAGCACCTATTCTTAGGCACGGAAATCAAAAACATAGATTTGTAAATTTATATTGATGTTGTGTGATGAAATTATCATGGAAATAAAGTAGGCAAAAGATAGATATTGCTAAATTTCTCTCCTTTGTCTATAAATTTTCCATTATTCATGTTTTACTTAAAATGTTAAGCTTAAAAGAGTGGTGCATATGTCAAGTATGAATATCTCAAGGTATTTGACAGTCAGTGACTTTCAGATAGCAAGATTGGACTATATATGAATGTTAGGGTGATGTCACTGATAAAAGTCAATAATTACAAGGGCTAGGCAGTTTTTAAAAGGCTTTTGTGTTCAAATATCAGCCTGGAAAACATTTATATGCATACATGACAGCGTAGGTCAATGTGACTTTTAAGACCTCAAACTCATTTGTCTTCAATCTCTTTAGCACTGAAGATATAACTGAAATATTAAACTCTTAAGTTTATCAATTTTACCTAGATTAAACAAAATGACAAATTTTTACTCTTTTGAGATGGATGGCTTTGGAAAAGTTGTGGAAAAAGAACAAAGTTTTGGTTACCAGCACATTCTCCTTTTCTCACGTTTTTTTTTTTTTTTTTTTTTTTTCTAATTGCAATTTCCGCATACCTGCAAACAGTGTGAACCTTGATCAGACTGCTCCTACAAGGAGCAGTCTGATCTGGATTCACTCTGTTTGCAGTAACATTTTGAAAATTATCAGCAGACGAAGCAGCAGACGACATTTGTCGTGATTGGCAGGATAAGTGTTAAATTTTTGTCTGCAACACTTCGTAATTTGGACAAGTGTAAAATTTTGTCGTCTGCTAATAATTTAAGGACTTTTCATCAGAATTTGGTTTATTTGTTATTCAGTTTCCATGTACAGAAGAAGTGAATCCAGATGAAATCATAGACTCCCCTCCACCTGACATATCATCAGTCCCTGTAACCACAGACCCTCTCCATGACACTAGTGATCATATTCCAGCAGAGGACGATCCTATGTTGAACAGGGTTTGTAATACACTATTTAAAGCCTTATCAATACTTACTTACAAACAACACAAAACCATGTCTTTTTTATGACCAGGTATTGAAATATGGGGGCATTTTTATTATGGTTGTCTGTCTGTCTGTCCAAAATTTTATCATTTTCGTATATCTTAAAGACTAAATTTGAAAAAAAAAAAAGATAGGTCACATGCAAGACGTTAAAAAAAATAGTTTGAAGACATCAGCTGTTTAAAGGTAATAATCACCAATAAGTTAGTCTCTTCAGATTATAGCTCACAGTTATCATGCCCGGACATTGATAGATTGAGGCCATGATATTGTTTTTTACTTTTGTCTGTCTGTTTGTTTGAAAACTTAACATTTTCATTGCAGTAGCTAATTAGTGTTTTGTGAACACATTTTGTTTTACATTTATAGTTGAAATTAAATGGGAATGATATATGTACTTATATTTTGTTGTATATTTGCAGGATTCGCATTCTGGGGCGACAAACTCCAAGCTGAAAAGGTAAGTTGCTTAAAGAGTATGTAGATGAGAAATCATGGAAATCTTGTGTATTGATTCTTTCCCTCATAGAAGTGGGTTTTTGCGGTTCTGAAACTTATGACTTAAGAAAACATTGTGGGAAACGGAGCAGTTGCTCATAATGAACAATTTCTCCTTTCCCCACAATGTTTCCTGCTCTATCATAAATTTAAAGCATTATTTGTCCCAGGTTTGTATATTTTTTGCCAGATGCTTTCAAATAGGAAGATCCTCAAAACTGCTTATCATATAAAGGATTAAACACTGACAAAAAAATAAAGATCCCTGAAAATAAGGCATTGGCTGGTAAAGGGTTAGCAGGGTTTAAGTATGCTTGTTATAATTAGTTTGCATAGATCTGGATTGCGCCATGTGATTTGGGGCATTTGGACATTGATGTTTTATTAGAACTTTGTGCCAAATCTGCCTCTGTACTCCGTATGTACAGGGGTATTCAGACTCTTTGAAGATGTCCAGTTACAGTAGACTTACTTGAAAAGGAAAATTGCATAATTTATAAATTTACAACGGATTTATTCCTGGTTTTCGTGCACAACTTCCGAAGGCTTATTTCCATAAATTCCCAAAGGCCTGAAATCACATGGTAAGCTTTATACGTGGACATTTATTTTAGCTTTTCTCAATTGATCAATAGCAGCTATGATGATGGCACATATCTCAAAGTGAAGCATGGATCAGATGTATATCCTGCAGTAGTGAGTTTTACATGCAATCATGTTATTGTTTCATTACCATTTATAATCCCCTGCCACAGATGAGAGCATTTGTATATTCCACCTTCCAGTCCACTGGTTTCTTGAAAACATGTCTCTACCCCATGCTTTCAAGATAATAGCAATTGAAACAAAAACCCAGGAATGCAGACGGAAACTTAAATTTCCAGATAATCTAGGGTTAAATAAAAACTTTTGGGTACTCAAATTGGTACTTACAAATGCTGTTGTTTGTTTTTCTAATGATTTTCAAACGCCCAAAACAGGATATTTGAAATAATGCAAGCATTCTTGGCAGAGGATTTATAAGTATTCGGGGCTTCAGTTGAATATGAATTATGATTAGTTATAATTGTCATCATAAAAGTGGTGTGAAAGATCTTATCAAAACCTTAGGAAAATGCTTTTAATCATAGTTTCCTATAAGGATTTTGAAAAATATATCTGATTCCCTGAAATTTATTTCTGTTACTGTTTTATAAAGTTCTTTACTAAGTTGTTGTTAACTAAATGTTATTTGTGTTAAATAGTTTATCATTATTTTGCCAATGTTATATTTCAGGAAGATCATTAGACTTTCAAATTATACATGTGTAGCTATAGACTAATTAATCTGAAATATTTACATTTTGAATAGATTTTACTTTCTAGTTATCCGTGAATCACAAATCTGAATACAGTTTTATGAGTATTGGTACTATCAATTTGCTCATTCTTAGCTGACCAGTCAGGTTTTAAAGAAATGAAAGTATTCATATAGTCATGTTGGTTGTTGTGGGAAAGTCTACATTTGTAATATCTCTGTAATTATTCAATATATTTCTTAAAGGCAGACTTGGGAGAGCGGTTCAACTTGCTTCAAAAAGGACCTACAGCCAATCAGTCATATGCTGCATTTGCTGTTAACAATATGTTAAGAGTAGGCAGATTGTGTCCTAATTGATCAATACACTCAGGTTGAAGTGTCAATGAGTATTTATGTGTTACCCAGTAATTGTTGAAAACTTTTTGAAATTGTTGAAAACAGTTTGTTAATGTTCCACTGTAATGTTTTACTTCTGTCTTTGCAGGTTGACCATTGGCCTTGGGTCCATTTCTTTTCAAAGTCTGCAAAGAACCTATGGATAATGAATGATGTTTCACATACACTGCTGGAAACTGATGTCATTGGTAGACTGCAGGCTCCAGACATTGTCATGAGAGGGATGAGGATTTTGTATAAATTTTGCCTTGATCACTGTTCAGAATAAATAAAGTCATGTTGAAGTTAAAATATGTTTTATTTTTATGCTGCTGTATCAAAAGACTTGGTGCAGATGCTCTGGCCCCGAGGTTATAAAACTTTTTTCGTGCTCAACTCAGTTGAGCATGAAATTTAAACAGCTAAAAAAAAAATGAAACTATCGAGAAATACAGCCTTGAGAGGGTTCAGGTGGACCTGGAAGAGTATTTATGTGGCATATAATTGTTGGCATTTTAACAATTATAGGCTGGATAAATTTCATGCGCAGTCGAGTTGAGCATGAAAAAAGTTTTATAACCTCTGGCCCTGATTTTCTATAATAGTTTCTAACAAGTTCAACCTGAAATGTAAAATTCACTATTTATATTAATCTATTCCCCTTTCCAAATTGAAAGGATTTGCAGACGACAAATGTAACATTGTTGAAAACTGTTTCTGGCTGTTGGTAATGAAAACAGTGTAGGAAAAGCAGAAATTGAACATTCTGTGCAATTTCTCCTTTTACCACAATGTTTTCCTAAACCTTTCAATGCAGAGTCGTTAAAACATGGGATTGAGTGTTAATTGGTTAAAAGGGTCAAGGATGCAACATAGTTGTAACTCTTTGCATGCTAGGAGTGAATACTAAAGATTTATGCAATGTTAAACAAGATCAAACTGCGCAAATGTGCAGTCTGAACTTTTTTATGCATATTTTTTTTTTAAAAATGTCTTATTCGATGAATAGCAGTTACAAGTATCTCTTTCTCTGAAAATTATATGTATTAACTCCTTAGCTGTAGCATGCAAAGAATTTTTCTTTCTACACTAGCTGGAACCCCCAGATTGCATCGTGCTTGCAGGGTCTGGCTAATGGTTTATACGGAAATGCACATGTACAACCGTTCACCATGCTTATGTGTTACAAAGCCAACTAGCACTAAACATAGGGTGATTAAAAACCAAAGGGTGCATATATAGATGAGGTTATATACAGTTCTGAAACTTAAGAAAGCAACAATTTTAACTGTTTTGCTTTGGTTTTGGTGCATTTCATTCTAAATTATAAAGTAGAAAACATTATGAAAAAAGAAGTCATTGCCCATGAGCAATGGCTTTTTTTTTTTTCAAAATGTTTTTTCAGCCTTTTCCATTCTGTTCCTATTCAAAATGCATATATATAATTTAACAATTTGGCACAGTTTTTTTAATTATTTGTGCAATTCTTTTTCGGTTCAGAGGTTGCTTTCTTGAGTTTCAGTACTGTAGTAGTGCAGAGGTACAAGTGTTAGAAACCACACCGATTTCACAAGCATAAAGTTGTGCAACATTCACATGTATGCTGAACATTTAACAACAATTATGAATTACAATATTTACAGATATTCAGGCAAAATAGTAACAATATGTATACATGTCTGTCAAATAATAACATTAGCAATTAGTTGTCTGTCAAATAATGATGTTAGCAATAAATTGTCCGTCAATAAATGATGTTCACAACAATATGTTCCGTCAAAAAATGACCATAGCAAGAACTTTAATTTAAAGTTACACAATAATTAATATAATTCAAATGATATTTTCAACATATTTAGGACCATTAAAAGATAAAAAAAACTGCAAATTGAGGTTAAAATACGAAGTACAAGAGCAGTAAAATTAAAAAGTTGAAATGTAGTGTTGTGAACGTCACCAAAAGTCCATCAATTTTTCCGTCAAAACATGACATTAGCAACAAAAAAATGAAAAATGCAATAAAACAATATTTTGGGTTCAAAGAATTTTTATTTTCACAGAAATCAACAGTTACAGCCTTAATCTAGTATTTACATTAAAAAAATTAGCACTCCATTGATTTTTAAAAACAAAATACCAAGGTAGGTTTTTGTACACTCTTAAATGGAATATGTCTTAAATGAAACTTTGTAAGCCGATGGTAAAAACCAAAATGTTGGTATTTCAAAGTTATAGGGGATGGAGAAATATCTCCTTATCAGACAGTTCTGTGCAGTCTAATCTTGATCTACGCTGTCCGCAAAAAAGTCAGTGCGTCGTGCTTAGCAGCCTAAGCGTTAATGACGCTGAGGAGAAAATACTTTCAAAAACATAGTGGGATAAGGTAACCAGCATTTTCTCCTTTTCCCACAATGTTTTCAATCCTTTCTAAGATAAATACCATCATTTTGGCCACATTAATGATTAATTCTGTCGTCTGCAGATGATTTCAACTTTAATGAGTAAATTTTTGTTGTCTGGTTAAGAGTTGAAACACTGTGACATAAATTATGCCATGTAGTGTTAAATAGAGTAAGTTGTCGAACTTCAAGACTTTGGGTTCAAACTGAGCTGTGTCAAGGACGTCCCAGGTGAACTATCAATTTCAGTAAACAATCAGGGTCACACCTGTTTACCAGTCGTTGACCCCCATTCTTAAAGGGCCAGTAGTGGCCAAAAGTAAACAATGCAGGCCAGGTGTTCAAATGTATTTGAATTTAAATCATACTATCTAAAAGTATGGAAATTATTATGAAGATGACAATCTGTTATTATACATTCAGGCCAATTAAGTGCAAGTCACTTGCAGAAAAGTTAATATTAAAACCAGGTAAAAATTAAACAAAAGATAGAGCAACTTGCAACTTTTGACCTACTTTTAAAATTCATTATTTTGCCAGCAAACTAACACTTGGATTAATTCAATGTTTTCAAAAGCCTTCTTCCTTAGGGTTGTTAAAAAAGGAATATATGGCAAAGGGTTAATAAACATCTTATCATGGATTTTTGTTCAGCCTTGGAGAAGAGAGAAGGGAATCTGATATCAATAGTGCAACTTTAACCCTTTACCGTACAATCTAACCTTTTAACAACTCTGAAGAAGAAGCCTTTTGAAAACATAATTGTGGAAAAAGGAGAAAATCTCTTCCGGACAACAACATTTTAGACTTGTCTAAATTGAAAATATTTGCAGACGACATTTGGAATTTGGCTAGTTACCAGTTTCTTTTTTCACACATCTATATTGTCGTTTATGGGGGGGGGTGGGGGGGGCAGCTAGTAGCTCTGGAAAAAGTATGGTGCAAAGAAATTAACCCTTAGAGTGCGGCATAAACCCAAAGGAATTTTCGCTTAACTCTTTACCACACAACAACAAAAAAAAAAACTGGTCCAAATACAAACCATTTGCAGACAACAAAATAAATGTGACTGAGGAATTGAAATTTGGTTTAGAAAGGGTAGAAAACATTGTGGTAAAAGAAGAAAATGCTGGTCACCAGCATTTTCTTCTTTTTCCACAATGTTTTCAAAAGGCTTCTTCCTGAGGGTCGTTAAAAGTCGGGACTGTGTGGTAAAGGGGTTAAGAAATTAAACACAGTCTACTAATATGTTGTTGCTTTCATGTGGTATTTCAGCAAAGGGGACAGTGTAGATCAAAGATCAGACTGCACATCTTGTGCAGTCTGATCTTGATCTATACTGGCTGCAAAGGCAACTATAGTAGTGAAAGGCATTTTAAGGGCTGTAGGATGGCATAGAAAGGTGCATTGACTGATCCAAAATGATGTAAATACATGTAACCTCAAAATTGCATTGACTTTCAAACAACTAAATTTTAGAATGGTCAATACTGCAGCATTTGCAACTGTTACATGAAATATAGATGTTTTGGATTTGCCTTTGAAAGAATAAAAAACATTGTGGGAAAAGGAGAAAATGCTGGTTACATTGTTTTCAAAAGCCTTCATCCTTTAGGCTGTTAAAAAAAATGGATTGTTTCGTAAAAGCTAAACCCTTAACCAAAAAATACCATTTTTAAATGGCCCTAAGAAGGAGCAGTTTTAAAAGCATTTTGTGAAAAGAAGAAAATGCTGATAAGAAGTATTCCCTCCTTTCCCCAAGATGTTGTAATATCCTTCAGATATTTCCATTGGGGGAACTCTTCAAGTTAGACCCACTACTGGGACCATGTGTAAACAAAAATCAATGGCATCATGTGTGAAATACAATCAAAGGCATTCATCTGTACGAAAAGAGGCACATACATGTATTTCATTGCAATTCTGTATACTAAGGCTTTCATTTCTCATTTTCTTTTCCCATTAATAAGGGTTTATCATTGATTTGACTACATTGCAGGCACCATGTAAGCTCAAATAATAATAATTATTGCGCTGTCTCGTGAGACTTGTTCATTTTCTAACCATATAATGCACAACAGTGCTCAAAGAGAGATAAATCTATCGGACTGGCAATAATAAATATTAAGGTGATTGATTTTATACAGGAATGGAAGTCACTTAGGATGGAGATGTCAACCACAAGTAATGAAGCTTGTAAACTGTATGATGCCAGTTTAGCCCAGGTAAGGGTATTTGATCCTTTACTACATTTCCAGGTTTTAAACCTTTACCACACAACAAGACCTAAACACCCTAGGGAAGTTGCCTTTTGAAAATGTTGTGGGAAATAGAGAAAATGCTGGTAACCAGCATTTTCGCCTTTTCCGATAATTTTTCTGATATGGGCATTCTGGGTATGGAACCACACACCATTTCAAGACAGCGATCAAGGCAGCTAATTTCAAAGTAAAATATATGTTTATTCACTAAAGCCTACATTGCATGATGCATCCAGCCATGGTGAGCTAGCATTTAACCTATGCTCCGGCCATATAAAAATAGTCCCTACAAACTTGACAGAAGGCCCCTGGAATAAGCCCAGCAAGGTGGGGACATTATCATTGTTGTCAGTCTGTTGCACAATCTCGATTTTCCCACTGTCTTTATTTAGAAATTGTCTACAAAGATTTGCTGTAAACAATGGTATTTTATAATATTATATTCCCTGTTTGAAATCATTATAATTATTTTCAAGAAATTTGTAGCAAAAAACTGGCTTGATTTTTCCACAGACATATTATTTATAGCCAATTTCTGCCTGCTACTTCACATATTAATACTGATCCTGTACAGGATAGTGATGCGTCATAGCAGACAGATCAAGTCTTCGAAGAATATTGACATGCACATACAACGAGGATGACGGCCTTTAAAAACGCTGTAGAAAAAGGAGAAGAAGAAAATGCTGGTGACCAGCATTTTCTCCTATTTCCACATTGTTTATACTGTACTATACTACATGTACTATACTCTACTATACTAGTGGAAAACATTGTGGAAAAAGGAGAGAAATGCTGGTTAACAGCATTTTCTTTTTTTTTATACAAAGTCTTTTCAGGAGCTAATTTCCTGAGGGTTGTTGTCCTTAACCACTGAGCCCTGGTAGCACAGTTTTTAGCATACAGGACTTGAAAACAGAGAGGTGGCAGTCATTTTGTTCGAATCCACAGCTTGGCCAATTTTTTTCCAAGTAGTAGTGATAGTCATTGGGACATTATTCATTTATTTCTCACTGTTGATCATTGTTTCGATGATTGTTATGTGGGAAAGCAGCCAGTGGCTTTGGAAGAATATTGTGTGTTGTACTGTTAAAAGAAACTTCAGGAAAACATGGATAGATGCACTGGCCATAATGATATAACTGAAAGAATGTTGAAAGCAGTATTAAACACCATACAATCAATCATCCAATTATTAATCCTTTACTGAACAATTTCGTGTTTTAACAATTCTAGGGAAGTTAAAGCTTTTGAAAACATTGTGGAAAAAGGAGAGAATGCTCTATACCAGCATTCTCTCCCCTTCCTACAATATTTGACCACAGTGTTTTCTACCTTCCTATCATTTCTACAATCCAGAGTATCAATGACCTTAACCCTTTACCACACAATGCCACCTTTTAACGACCTTAGGGAAAGAAGCTTTTTGAAAACATGGTGGGAAAAGGAGAAAATGCTGGTAACCAGCATTTTCTCCTTTTTCCACCATGTTTTCTACCCTATCAAAGGAAATTTGCTCTATTTGAGCCACATTGAAATTGTCATCTGCAAATGGTTTCAATTTGGACAAGGCTAAAACTTTGTCATCTGTTAAAGGGTTAAAGAAGATTGAATGTGAGAGTTATTCAGGGCATGCTACTTCAGAGCCTCAGTCTAGTATTTATGAAACTCAGGACATGTGTACAAGTGAGCTGTCTTTCTTAATGACCAAAAGAAAGAAGGCTTTTGAAAAATGCTGGTAACCAGCATTTTCTCCTTTTCCCACAATGTTTCAACCCTATCAAGGAAAGACCTCATCATTTGAGCCACCTTTAATTTGTTGTCTGCAACTTCTTTAATTTTAACCCTTTACCACACAATCCCGACTTTTAACGACACTGAGGAAGAAGCCTTTTGAAAACATTGTGGGAAAAGGAGAAAATGCTGGTAACCAGCATTTTCTCCTTTTCCCACAATGTTTTCTACTCTATCAAGGACAAATTTTGTCATTTGAGCCACCTTTAATTTGTTGTCTGCAACTGCTTTCAATTTGGACCAGTCTAAATTTTTGTCATTTGGTAAAGAGTTAAACAAGTCTAAAATGTAATTGTGTGGTAAAGAGTTAAAAAAGGCATTATTTATTAACCCTTTACCACACAATCCCAACTCTTTAATGACCCTGAGGAAGAAGCCTTTTGAAAACATTGTGGGAAAAGGAGAAAATACTGGTAACCAGCATTTTCTTCTTTTCCAACAATGCTTTCTACCCTATCAAAGACAAATCGCATTGAGTCACATTGAAATTGGTGTCTGCAAATGCTTTCAATTTGGATGGGTCTAAAATTTTGTCATGTGGTAAAGAGTTAATTGACAATCAAAGCCCATATCTTAAATGCATTTATCTCTTTACCAAACCTGGTGCACTTACAGCCACAATGTAACTGAATTAATGTTGAAAATGGCTTTATGCACCATACAAAAAAAAACAAATTGACCTCAGTTCTATCTTCTGCTCATTTCAGTTTGTCTCATCCTACGAAGACTCATCAGTGGATGGCCTGAATGGATCGTTGGGGAAAATGTTGGAAGCAGACCCAAATTTTGGTATCATTTTACAATAGACACCAGATATTACCACTGCTGATTTTCTAATGTCTATATGATGTAGTTACTGGTTTCCTGTCTGTTTATATAAACTGGTACTTGTATCTCCCATAACCAACTGGTAGGCAAGACCCGACTTATTGATGACAGCTATCGGTTGTCATGTGCACCAAACCCACCCATCAGACAAGGAGTAACAGAATGCCTTAATTTCTGTTTAACCCTTTACCAAACAATTTCGGGCCAACAGTTCAGGAGTCTATACCGCTGCTGGTTTCCTGAATGTCTATACAGTTACTGGTTTCCTGTATGTTTTCACAGTTGCTGGTTTCCCGATATTAGCAGTATTTGACTGGTCAACTTTTTTGAACCACGGAAATGAATATTAAGCTCCGCCTACATGCAAGGTGCCTGTTTTGTGCTGCACAAACATCATGACAATATGAGAGTGTAAGGTTTGTACTGCACGAAAGTTAATGAAACTGTGAATACAAGTTTACCAGTCAAATACAAATATTGCAACATGAAAAACTGTAATTACCAGCTGAATACTGCTATTGTAACTGTTTCTGTATCCGTGTACAGTTGCTGGTTTCCTTTTTGTCTACACAGTTGCGGGAATTGCATTGAAACTTGGACTTGCTGCACAGTTTGCGGGAAAACGATCTTACAATGATGAGAAGTTTGCAGAGGAGACCAAACACATGATGGAGTTTGCGGAAAAACCACATGTAGCCCAATGGGAAAAGATGCATGCCAAAGCTATTTACCTGTACTCAAATGGGTAAAGATCGATGATGTGCAGAACTTTAACTCTTTTCCAAACAAAAAAAATTTAGACTCGTCCGAATTCAAAACATTTGCAGACAACAAATTAAAAGCAGCACAAATGATGGTCTTGTTTTTAAAAGAGTAGAAAACATTGTGGGAAAAGGAGAAAAATGACAAAATGTTAGACTCATCCAAATTCTAAGCGTTTGCAGACAACGACTCAAAACTGGCACAAATGATGATCTTGCTCTTAATATTGTCAAACTGTGTGTTTTAAAGGGTTAATCATATTTATTTATGACCCTAAGATGGGTTCTGCTTGGCTCAGTGTGGTTTAGATTCCGAACCCTGGGGTTCAATGCCCACTCTAAGCACTGGGTGTGTCTGAGGGTAAGACACTTCAGAACTCTTGCCTGGTACTTGTGAAAGCCAGGACACTTATGAATAGGTGAGCTGTTGCTGTGATATGACTGAAATAATCTTAGAAGAGACTTTAATCACCATTCAATGACTAATTATTATATAATAACCCTGAGGGAGAAGCCTTTTTTGAAACTTCATGGGAAAAAGAGATGATACTGGTAGCCAAGATTTTCTCCTTCTCCACATCAAAGGAAAATCAAAACATTTGTGTCTCATTTTATTTGCCGTCTGCAAATGCTTTAAATTTGGACAAGTTCAAAATTTTGTTGTGTGGTAGAGTTAAAGCTGTAAGTTCATGATTTCCCAAACAATTTTTTTTTTACTCTGCCATCTTGAAAGTAACGTCAGACAACAAATTTGAATCAGTACATAATTATGAGCTGTAGTTCTCAGATATGGTAGAAAACGTAGTGGGGAAAAGGGAGAAAATGCTGGTTACCATCATTTTCTCCTTTTCTCACAATGGTTTGAAAAGCTTTTTTTTCTCCAGGCCGTGAAAACACGGGATTGTTTTGTGAAAGATTAAAGTACAGGTCAGAAACTTTATTCATAATTCAAACTTGTACACCATAGGATTCATCATTGAAAAGTTAATCATTGAGTCTTTACCACACAACAAAATTTTAGGCTTTTCCAGATTGAGAGCATTTGCAGACAACAAAATGAATGTGTCTCAAAAATTGAAATTTGTTTAGGGAAGGGTAGAAAACATTGTGGGAAAATGAGAAAATGCTGGTTACCAGCATTTTCTCCTTTTCCCACAATGTTTTCAAAAGTTCATTTCTTTGGGGGGGTCATTAAAACTCGAGATTGTGTGGTAAAGGGTTAAATTACAGGTTATTGTACAAATAAGGTACAGAGACCAAGCTGTTGATGTTCTAGAAGATCTTTTGATCGATAACCCCTTGGATATGACAGCTATCAGGTTTGCCTGTGGAATGTATGTGGAGAATGGATATTACCCCCGCCTACGGGATTGCTGTGGGCGTGTCCTACCATACTGGACACAGGCCACGCCCTTCTATGGGTAATTACATAATATTACATGATTTTTGTTCAGATCAGTTATATTTTTTTATCTCTGAGTCTTTAGTTTCAGATCAGATCAACACTATTTCGGGTATACTGTAGTGGCCAGTGCACCTATCCATGCTCTCCTTTACTAGAACTTCACACAACAACAAAGTCCCCCATTTTAGTCAAATAATAACGATTATCCTATTGTCTGCAAATGCTTTTGCTTGGACTAGTCAACAATTTGTTGCCTTGTGAAGAGTGAACTCCAAAACTACATGATTGTTTTCCGTCTGAAACTGATTACCTTTTATTTCATCAGGTAACCTCCCTTGTTTTCAGTCTTATATAGCCGTTACAAATTTTTTTATCTTTCGCATGTTTGAGATAAGAATTTGTCATGTTATATAGAAGACTTAGGTGATGTCATTCGGTAAAACAATGTATTCTTGCCCCCAATTTCCAGAAACTGCACCCAAACAAATTTTGCAGTCAATTTAGCTGTTACATTGATGATTGTGGTGAAGCTAAGTCAAAGCAGTGAGGTGGGTCTCATTCATATATACAGTTGGTTTCTCATCGAGATCTAATGATTCTTCAAGTAATTCTTGTGAAACAGTTAAATGATAAATGGAATCTGACATTTATTTGTGTTTAAAATAAAGTTTTATTCAGCTGGTCATGAAAAAAAATGTTCTTTAGCTCACCACCTAACCCTTTTAGCACACAATCCTGACTTTTGATACCTGGGAAAGCCTTTTCCAAACATTGTTAGAAAAAGTGAAAATGCTGGTAACCAGCATTTTCTCCTTTTCCCACAATGTTTTCTACCCTGTCAAAATGCCTAAGTTCTTTTATACCACTTTCAAGTTTGTCATTTGCAGATACTTTCAATCTGAAAGGGTCTAAAATATTCTGTTTCGGAAAGGGTCAATATAGCATTTTTTGCAGACTCGTTTAATAAAATTTTATCTCAAATGCCAACTTATGTCAGATCCCATATATCTATCATTTCTGATGCTTGAATTACACTCTTTATAGCCATTTACAGTTACTGTTACTAACTTAAATTATTGAAATGTCTTTTTTCAGTGATCTGCTGTCCTGGTATGGGTTTGGACTGGAAGAAACTAATTACTTCACAGAAGCAGAAAACATTGCAACAAAGGTATTTTGATTATATTTGTTATTAAGTCTTTACCAGGCGACAAAGTTTTAGAGGGGTTCATTTTGAAAGCATTAATTTTGCAGACAACAAATTGATCGGTGCTCATATATTGATATTTGTCTTTGAAAGCATCGTGAGAAAAGGAGAAAATACCAGATACCAGCATTTTATCTTTTTCCCACAATGTTTTCAAAAGCTTTTTCCTACAGGCCATTAAAACTCAGGATCGTGTGGTTTAAGGGTTAAAGTACCATTGATGTTAATTTTATGATACATACTAGACCATAAGTAGATTGATCTGCCCTCCCTAAATTTTTCAACTTCCCTTGGTTCTCTGCAAACACTAGAAAGATCATAAATTCTATGTTTGCCTAGAAATTTTGTAAGGTCTTTCTAGGCTCATTTGTGTGGCATTGGAAGTATCTTAACTTACATATAGGCAATAGAAATATCTTGAGTATCAATTTAATGTGATCCCTCAAAATGCACTTGAAGCACAAGAAATAACTGAAATTCTACATAGGCACTAGAAGTATAATTATTCTATGTTGCATTGCATATCTTAATTCTTTGTACAGACTAGAAATATCCTAGTTCTTTATACATTCTAGAAATAAAGCTGCAATTATATACCAGCTCTAGAAATTAATATGAAGTTCTATACACAGACTAGAAATATTGTAAGTTGTATGAAGGCTTTAAAACTATTTTAACCCTTAACTCTTTACCAAATGATAAAATTGTAGACTGGTCCAAATTGAACGCATTAGCAGATGACAATTTAAATGTGGGTCAAATAATGGAATTTGTCTTTGATAGGGTAGAAAACATTTTGGGAAAAGGAGAAAATACTGGTTACCAGCATTTTCTCCTTTCTCACAATGTTTTCAAAAGGCTTTTTTCTCAGGGTTGTTAAAAGTCATGATTGTGTGGTAAAGATTTAACCGCTAAATAAATGAAATGAAACTTGCAAGCAGATAGCAAAACCCCAAATGTTGCTATTTCAAAGGTAAACTTTTGGGAAAAACATCTCTGTATCAGACAGTGTAAATCCAAGTTCTCTGCAATCTGATCTTGATCTACACTGTCTGCAAAAGGTGCTTGAGTTGCACTTAGCAGCCTAAGGGTTAAGTTCCATTTTAGGACTAGAAACAAATTTTAAGTTTTGTGTGGCACAATGAATAAATCAAAACTCCTGTCCAAGCACTAGAAATTAGTATAATGCAATGTAGACACAGGAAATGTTATAATTTTACGTAAGCTCTAGAAATACCTTAGTTCTGTGTAAATGATGGTAACACTATTGTTCTTTGGAAGCTCTAGAAATGTCCTGTGCTCTATGTAGGCACTAGAAATATGTGTAGTCTTGCTAAGCACTAGAAATATCTCAGCTGCAAACACTAGAAATTAAGATTTAGTTTTATACATAATAGTTTAAGCACTTCATATGATCCTGAAATTGTAAAAATGCACTATAAATTTATATAAACTTCTCTGCAGTCACATGAAATATTGTAAGTTCTATGGAAGCGCTAGAGACATATATTATGTATAAGATTTTTGTTCTGATAACCAGTACCTTTGTAGTTCTATGTTAGCACTAGAAAAAATAATTCAGTTCTATGAAGGCACTAGAAATGTATATTTCTTTCTATTTAGGCACTAGAAATTAATCAGAATGATGCCTGGGGTGTGCATTGTGTTGCACATGTTCGAGAGATTAAAGGAGAGTTTGGAAAGGGCTCTACATTTATGAACAACACAGAAAATGACTGGAATGTAAGTTAATGTCGTTTTTAACCCCTTTCCAAAAGATCCTGTGGATCTATGATCCAAGGAAAAAAGGCTTTTGAAACATTGTGAGAAAAGGAGAAAATGCTGTCAGCCAACATTTTCTCCTGCTTTATATATATATACATTCTAGAGGCCACATTTTAAGTCCAATACTGGTGAAACTTTTTTTGGGAATTTTTGTCTCGATAAAATCTCGAACAGGTTTGAAACTGGGTCATGTTGGGTCAAAGAGTAGGTCACTGGGCTAAATCCTATAAAAACCTTCTGTGCACTCTAGAAGCCACATTTTCAGTCCGATACTCAGAAACTTTGTCAGAATGTTTGTCTTGATAAAGTCTCGGACCAGTTTGAAATTTGGTCGAAAAGTAGGTCACTGGGCCAAATCTTAGAAAAAAATTGTGTGCACTCTAATGGCCTCATTTTCAGTCCGATACTCATGAAACTTTATCAGAATGTTTTTCTTGATAAAGTCTAGGACATGTTTGAAATTGGGTCATGTCAGGTCACTGGGCAAAATCTTAGAAAAACTTTGTGTGCACACATTTTCAGCCCAATACTCATGAAACTTGGTCATAATGCTTGTCTTGGTAATAACTTGGACAAGTTTGAAATTGGAACACAGTGGGTCAAAAGATAGGTCAATGGGCCAATCTTTCGAAAAACCTTGTGTGCACTCTAGGGGCCATATTTTCAGCCTGAATACTTATGAAACAGTGTCAGATTGTTTGTCTTGATGATACCTCAGACAAATTTGAAATTGGATCATGTCGGGTCAAGAAGTAGGTCACTGGGCAAATCAATCGTAGATAACTTTATTCAGGTGAGTGCTTTAGGGCCAGTGGCCCTCTTGTTTTCCTTTTCCCACAATGTTTCCGACCTTTTATTGTGTCATTTGAATCACATTTCGTTTTTCTTTTGCAAATGCTTTCAATTTGGACAAATCTAAAATCTTAAAATCTTGTTACCTGTGGGAAAAGAGAAAACATTTTCTCCTTTTCCCACAATGTTTTCAAAAACCCTTCTGCAGGGTTGTTTAAAGTCAGGATTGCATGGCAAGGTGCTAATCTTCTACCTTATTGGTTATCCTTATTGTTACAAGGATATTTTCAAAGTCGTCTGCTGCAAATGTATTTGCCAGATGTTATGATGTAACTTTATCCATGAGCAGAAAACGATGTTAAACTGTCACAACTATTGGCACTGGGCGCTCTTCCACTACGAGGCTGGGGATCTGGAGTCTGCCAGGGGCATCCTAGATAGCCAGGTAAACGATTTTAGCCTGGCCTTTTGTAACCCTTTACCACACAAACCCAAGTTTTCTTGACCCTGCAAAAGAAGGTTTTTGAAAACATTCCCGAAATAAATTTCAAATTTTGAGTCATGTTTAGTTTGTTGTGTGCAAAAGCTTTCAATTTGCAGGGGTCTAAAATTTGTTTGTTTTGAAGAAAACACAGCATATTGTCATAACCCTGTCGTTGTGTTCATCGTTTTTGGCATGCAAAAACTTGACTTTTTCTCATATCTCTTTCATTACTAAAGATATTTACTTCAAACTTGGGGTAGTTTTCAACGACTGACAGGGGAACCCACACAGGAAGGGCAGGTAACTCTCAGTACAGTGGGTGAAAGTTTTCAGGATTATTTCAGATTTCAGCCCCTATTTATTCATCTTCCTTCTGAATTGCTGAATTTGTAGGATTTAAAAATTTTTGAAAACCTTATTTTCACCCATGCAATACATTTTTGCCCCTTTTTAGACCTAAAAGTTTTCATTGAAAAAAGCACCTGCAGCTGGGCATTTAGACTGGCAGCCTGTTATCGATCTACATATCAACAACAGGTAACACCCAATGCTTACAAGTAGGGTTTCTGCACTGTTTGAGATTTCATGAGATAATGCGAGACTTGGAGATTTAAATTGTGATTTTATTTATGCACAGAGTTAGACCTTATCGCTAAAGTTTAAATTCTTTTTGTAAATTTAATATATTGGTTGCTGTCAGGAAAAGTTTCTGTCTGTCTTGAAAATCTTAGCAAAAGATAGAATATTGCTGGGTTATTTTAAAGCAGAATTAAGGCATTCTGTTATGGGCTGTCTGATTGGTGGATTTTGTATATATGAAAACCAATAGCTGCCTTTGATAAATCGGGGGTTGCCTTCGGACTGTTACAGGAGATACAACAGGTACCAGTTTACTGGGCATTGGCTCTGGCCCACAGTGCTCTTTTTCTAATTAAAGTCATTATAATTTTATTCTTCCTTAATCCTTTACCACACAATCTTGCGTTTTATCAACTCTGAGGAAGAAGCCCTTCAAAAACAAATTTGGAAAATCAAAAATATTGGTAGCTAGCATTATCTCTTATTTCCACAATATTTTTTTACTCTTTCAAAGATGACCTTCACTATAAATGTCAATCTGTTTTACCACACAACTGAATTTTTTTTTTAAAGCTATTGCAGACGGCAAATTAAATGAGGCATATTTGATGAAGTGTGACTTTGAAGGGCTACAAACCATCATTGGAAAGGGAGAAAATCCTGCTTAACCCTTTACCACACAACCCCGACTTTTAAGAACTCTCTGGAAAAAGCCTTTTGAAAACATTGTGGAAGAAGGAGAAAATGCTGGTAACCAGCATTTTCTCCTTTTCCCACAATGTTTTCTACCCTTCCCAAAACAAATTTCAATTTTTGTGTCACATTTATTTTGTCATCTGCGAATGCTTCGAATATGGACTAGTCTAAAATTTTGTCGTGTGGTAAAGAGTTCACAGCAATGTTTTCAAAAGCCTCCCTCCTTAGGGTCATTAAAACTTGGGATTGTCCTATTTTGCTGAGTTGAGTTTGAAACATTGTGTCAACTCGGAATTTGAGAACTTTACTATAGTCTGTTAATGTTAGTGAAATGTGTCTCAAATAACGATCTAAACTTAAGTCAGAAAATGGGTACGTTAGTTAATTTGAGCAAAATAAGACGTAAGTTTTTTTTTGTGAAACGGAGCCCAAGGCTCAGATACCCAGGTCAGCCAAAGGTTTTTTGAGGATTGATGATTGTCATTGGCACAGGATTCATTCCTTTCTTACCATTGAACCACACAATCCAGAGTTTAAACAACCCTGTGAAATAGAACTTCAGAAAACATTGTGGGAAAAGGAGAAAATGCTGTTAACCAGCATTTTCTCCTTTTCCCATAATGTTTTCTACCCTCCAAAAACAAATTTCAATTTTTGAGTCACATTTATTTTGTGGTCCGCAAAATGCTTTGAATTTGGACAAGCCCAAGATTTTGTTGTTTGGTAATGAGTTATAAGATGTTTACACAGGAAAGCATTCAGTGGCTTGAAAGGAATATTACGCGAGTTACTGTAAATGAAAAAAAAAAAAGAGATCAATATCCAAGTATTCTTAAGCCCCTTACCACACAGTCCTGAGTTTTAACGACCCTAAGGAAGAAGGGTTTTGAAAACATTGTGAGAAAAGGAGAAAATGCTGTAAACCAGCATTTTCTCCTTTTCCCACAATGTTTTCTACACTTCCAAAGAGAAATTTCAGTTTTTGTGACATTTTGTCATCTGCAAATGCTTTCAATTTAGACAGGTCTACATTTTTGTCATGTGGTAAAGAGTTTAAAAAGAAATAAAAAAATGTGAGTTACTGGTAAAAAGAATATCCAGGAAAACTTAGGTAGATACACTTACCGCTGCACTGTAACCGAAATTATATTGGAATAAAAAACATTCAACAGCACACAACAAATGAAACTAGTTTATTTTTTTATAACAGGTGCTTCCCTTGATGTGCAAGTACAAGTCTCCATTCAGTATTACAGACATTGCTTCCTTGATGTTCAGACTAGAGGCAGCAGGTACTCAAAAACAAATGAGCCCTGGCTTAGGGGGGGGTTTAACCCTTTACCAAACAATCTTGTGATTTCAGGACCCTGAGGAAGAGGCTTTTTGAAAGCATTGTGGGAAAAGGAGAATACGCTGGTAACTAGCATTCTGTCCTTTTTCCCCAATGTTTTTTTTTACACTATCATAACACTGAAGTTCCTTTGTATGACTTTCAAATTTGTTGTCTACAGATGCTTTCAGTTTGGAAGTTTCTAAAATTTGTTGTTTGGGAAAGGGTGAATGCATCTGCGTGATGCATTATACCAAATAAGTCATCACATAAATAAAAAATAACATGAAATCACATAAATAAGGATTCATGAAATCCATTTTGTCTAACAACCAACTGAGTTATTAGGTGGAATGGTCCTTGGACATACAGAAAATTGACCAAAAGCAAAAAGTTTTCAGCCCTTTACTGCACAATGCCACCTTATAATGCCCATGGGAAAGAAGCCTTTTGAAACTATTGTGGGAAAAGGAGAAAATGCTGGTAGCCAGCATTTTCTCCTTTTCCCACAATGTTTTCTACCCTATCAAAGAAAAAATGCACCATTTGAGCCACATTGAAATTGTCGTCTGCAAATGCTTTCAATTTGGACAAGGCTAAAATTTTGTCGTCTGGTAAAGGGTTAAAAGTATGGAAATTATTGTGAAGATCACATTCTGTTATTGTACAGTCCAAGTGTTAGTTGCTGGTAGAAAAATGAATTTCAAAACTAGGTTAAAAGTTGTTACGTTGCTCTATTTTTCATGTACTTTTTACCTGTGGTTTTAAAATTTTTTGTCTGCCAGTGACTAACTCTCAGACTGACAGTATATTTATAGATTGTCATCTTCACAGTAATTTCCATACTTCCGAATTGTATGACCCAGATTGTTTACTTTTGGCTTCTCCTTTAACTCTTAACCACACTATCCTGAGTTTTGACGACCCTAACGAAGAAGGCTTTAGAAAACAACTGTCATTTTTGCCCCATTTTATTTGTCATCTGCAAACACTTTCAATTTGGACTGGTCTAAAAGTTTGTTGTGTGGTAAAGAGTGAAGTAATAAAACAAATTGTGCTGTGGTAAAATGAAAACAAGTGTACCTGTGTGACAAAACCATTGTATCTATTTCAGGCCTACCATTGGATGGTTGGGAGGACTGTTTCAAGGTGTCCTCGGATCACCTTGACGATGAAGCCTGGTCCTACACTGACATCAATGTGATGCTTGCCTGTACAGGCTCCAAACACAAAGAGGAAGCAAATAAACTGGTGGAAAATTTCAGAAATGCTATCAGGTCAGGAAACAGTAACTTACAATGTACTGATTTAGTCCTGTATCTAAGTATTCCTTTTATTGACCCTGTCTATGAAAACATTGTGGGAAATGGAGAAAAATGCTGTTACCGGTATTTTATCATTTCCCACGACAATGTTTTCTATGGTTTATAGACAAATCCCATCATTTTTAACATCTTATTTTTCATCTGCAATGACTTTCAATAGGGACAAGTCTAACATTTTATGTGGCTTCCAGCATTTTCTCCTTTTCTCACAATGTTTTAAAAAGCCTTACTACATAGAGTTTTTTAAACTCAGGATTTAGAGTAAAAAGTAAACCCTTTACCAGACCATTCCTCTCTCACCGCTGACCATTGCATTGATGATTGTTATGTGGGAAAGCAGCCAGTGGCTTGGAAAGAAAATTGTGCGCAGTACTTGTTAAGAGAAACTCCAGGAAAGCATGGATAGGTGCACTGGCAGCCGAGATATAATTGAAACAATGTTTGAAACGGTGTTAAAGACCATACAATGTTTTCAAAAGGCTTTTTCCTCACGGTCATTAAAAGTTGGGATTGTGTGATAAAGGGTTAAACACTATACAAGTGAAACACTTTATGGAATTCAAAGATTTTAGACTTGTCCAAGATGTAGATGGGTAAAGACTTAAATAACAAGATTTGTCTTCACAACAGTAGAAAAACGTCATGGGAAAAGGAGAAACTGATGGTTACCAGCATTTTCTCCTTTTCCCACAATGTTTTTATAAGCATTTTTCTTCAGGTCATTAAACACGGGACTATTCGGTTTGGGGTGAAAGTGCAACAACTCATACATTGAAAATGCTTGTAGTAGAGTTTTCCACTATTGTGAAGACAAATCTTGTTATTAAACTCTTTACCCATGGGCAAAATCTTAAACTTGTCTAAACTGAAAGCATATGCAGCTGACATATGAAATATGCACTGATGATGGTATTTGCCCTTGGAAGAGTAGAAAACTTTGTGAGAAAAGAAAAAATGCAAGTTACAGCATCTTTCCCTTTTCCTACAATTTTTTCAAAAGCCTTCCTCCCTGTGATTGGTTCAAGTTGGGATCATTTTGTAAAGGGTTAAAAAACTTTAAACTTTGTTGATTGCAGATGCTTTTAACAAGTGCCATGGACAAGTCTAAAATCTTGGAATTCCATAAAATGTTAAATTTGTATAGTGTTTAACCCTTTACCACACAATCCCGACTTTTAACAACCCTGAGGAAAAAGCCTTTTGAAAACATTGTGGGAAAAGGAGAAAATGCTGGTAACCAGCATTTTCTCATTTTCCCACAATGTTTCCTACTCTTCCCAAAACAAATTTCAATTTTTAAGTAACATTCATTTTGTCGTCTGCTAAATCTTTCAATTTTGACTGGTCTAAAATTTTGTTGTTTGGTCAAGAGTTAACACTGTTTTTAGCATTACTTAAGACACATTGCACACCTATCCATACTTTCTTGGAGTTTCTTTCATCAATACCTAAGCCACTGGCTGCTTTCCCACATAACCATTAACAAAACAGTGATCAGCCGAAAGAGTTATAAACTACCTAAATCTGATTGTAGCACCAAGGATGGAGATAATCCCAGAGTGTACAAAGAGGCCACATTACCTGTACTAGAAGCTATACAAGCCTATGATGATAAAGACTACGACAGAGCTGTAGAGTGTTTAAAGCCTGTACGGTATGAACTGCACAAAATCGGTGGAAGCAATGCTCAGGTAAGTACGCTTGGATACTTGAATCAGTTTTCAACTAGATTGCCTGAAATTCTTACTCTTTACCACACAATCCTGAGTTTCAATGCACTTGAGTAAAATGTGGGAAAAGGTGAAAATGCTGGTTACAAACATTTTTACCTTAGCTGTTTTCCAAGAAAACATCGAAGTATTGTCGTAGCCCTGGTGTCATCGTCTGTGCCTCGTAGTGCGAAAACTTTGAAATTTTGTAATATCTCTGTTATTACTGAAGATATTTGCTTCCAGCTTGGATAAGTTCTTAATTACCAAGAAGGTAACCTAAACAACCAGGGCAGGTAACCATCAAAGTACTTTTGACTGAGTTATGCCCTTTTTTTAACTTAAAATTTTCATTGAAAATCAAGCATCTGCAGCCGAGCATTGGCACCTGTATGCAGTGCTCTTGTTTTCTCTTTCCACAATGTTTGCTAGCCTTTCAAAGACAAAGTTTGACATTTGTGGTACAGTTTATATCTTGTTTACAAATGCATGGGATTTAGACAGGTTTAAAATTTTATTGTTTGGTTAAGAGTTAACCCTTTACCACACAATGCCTACTTTTAACAGCCTTGAGAAAGAAG
The DNA here is from genome assembly GCA_945859785.2 of Tridacna gigas. NCBI lineage: Eukaryota > Metazoa > Mollusca > Bivalvia > Cardiida > Cardiidae > Tridacna > Tridacna gigas. The sequence continues at coordinate 49,580,862 of OX244028.2, read as the reverse complement.
ACTTTTAAAAAACATGTGGGAAGAGGAGAAAATGCTGGTTCTCCTTTTCCCACAATGTATTCTACCCTATCAAAGACAATTTTAGCCACTTTTAATTTGGCAGGTGCATATGCTTTGGGTTTAGACTGTTCTAACATTTTGCTGTTTGGTAGAGAGTTAATGAAAGCCTTTGTGTCATGAGAACTTGTTTACTTGCCATTTTAATTATAACTGGTCGACTATTACAGGAGTTATGACCCTTCAAATTCTTTTCTGATCCAATGACAAGGCAACTGAAGGGACAGGGATGTTAGAGGGGGGGATTCATTGTTCTGCTACAAATCTAGTTTATGACAAGTTGTAGGAAGGAGAACATTGAAACTGTTGTTGGAGAAGGAGGAAATGCTTGTGACCTGCATTTTCCCCCATGTCCAACAAAGTTTTCTACCCTGTCATAGATATATCCCATCATCTCAGCAACATGGAATTTTCTATTTTCAAATGCTTTTGATCTGGATAAGTCTTAATTTTTGTCACCTAGTAGAACAAGTTGAAAAAGCAAATCCAGTTTATAATGACCTAGAGACAGAAGACATATGAAAACATTATGGGAAAAGGAGAACATGCTGGTAACCAGTATCGTCTCCATTTCCCACAGTTTTCTACCATTTCAAAGACAGCTACCATCATCTGTGCTATCTTTCTTGTTGTGTACAAATTTCTCAGGGTGGTAATGCGTTAATAGAAATGCAATCAGAACTGCTGCTACGATATTTGCAGACACATATCCCATCTTTGTTAACCTTTTACCATATAATCTTGAGTTTCAGTAACTCTGAGAGAGAAGAACTTTGATAAAATGGTGAAAATAGAGAAAAAACCTCGGTTGCCAGCATTTTTGGCTCAGCTGTTGTAGAGGAAAAAGTCAAGGTATTTTCGTAGGTCTGGCATCATCTGCATCATCGTGTGAAAACTTTGACATTTTATACTATCTCCTTTATCACTGAAGATATTTGCATGAAACTTGGACAAGTTGTTAATTATTAAAAGGGGGACCTATACAACAAGAGCAGGTAACCATCCTAGTATTTTTGACAGAGTTATGCTCCTTTATCAACTTAGAATTTTCACAGAAAATCAAGCATTTGCAGCCGAGTGTTGGCACCAACATGCATTGCTCTTGTCTCCTTTTCCCACAATATATTCTACCCATTCATGGGCAAAATCTCATCACTTGAGCCCTGTTTATTATGTTGTCTGCAAATGCCTTCAAAAAGTGGGCATTTCTATAATTTTGTTGAGTGGTAAATCTTAACCAGACAAGACAATTTTAGACTTCCCTAGATCGATGGCCTTGGTATCCAACAATATATGTGTATATGCGGATCTAATCACTAGATTTTTCATTAGGAAGGTGGAAAACATTATTGGAAATGGAGAAGATGCTGGTTCTTACAATGTTTCCAAAAGCTTTCATCCTTTTTGGTTGTTGAGCCATTACCACACAATCAAGACTTAATGACCCAGAAAAAAAAAAGCTTTCGAAAACTTTGTGAAAAAATTATAAAATGCTGATAACCAGCATTTTCTCCCTTTCCCACAATGTTTCCTATCCTATGAAAGACAAATTTCATATTTTGAGAGACATTTAATTTGTCATCTGCAAATGCTTTCAGTTTGGACAAATCTAAAATTGCCTTGTTTTTGTAAAGCCTCTAAAATTGCCCCATTTTGTAAAGAGTTAAACAGAATTGTACAAAGGTTGTACAGGCATATCCTAATGAAGACATGATTTAGAGAAATTCTTGCACATGAAATAACTTTTGTCATTTTATTTTTTGTCTTTTGCAGAGGGACCTGTTTAATGTGATTCTGATAGAGTCTGCACTGCGCTCTGAGAACTACAAAAAATACGCAAAGTATTTTATTTTTAATTTTTTTAAATTTTTTGAGCCATGCTGTGGCAAAGGAAGGTGTAATGCATCTATGTGAAGCATGATACCAAGCAAGTCATCATATAATTATGAATCCATAAAATCCATTTTTGTCTTAGAACTGACTGAATCAGGAGGTAGACTAGTCCTTTGACACGTAGAAAATTTACAAATAGCAAAGAGTTTTGACCCACGTCAATCCATGCAGACTCTGCAGGCTGACCTGGGTTGATACTTTATGCATATGCATTAATGCATTAAATGCCCTTTTCACAGAGCTTGGCTCATTTATTTATTTATTTATTTATTTATTTCATGTTAAGTAGCTTGGCTTGCTGAGGCAAAGTAGAACTTACATGGAATGGTTCCTGTCTGTCTGTCTTTCAATTTGTACTTCTTTACAAGATATTATAAGCGTATTTTTTCACACACAAAAAAAAAAACATTTTAGCACTGGCACCACCACCACCACACACATGGACAAATCAATTTAAATGGTGCTTGTTGAATCTCTGGTAACAGTCCAATACATAACAGACAATACCTGATTTCGCAGTGACAGCTACTGGTTGCCATTTGCAGAAAATCGACCGATCAGACAGAATATACGAGAATGCCATAAGCCCTTACCACACATTCCTGACTTTCTTTTACTGAGAAAGAAGCCTTTTGAAAACATTGTTGGAAAAGGAGAAATGCTGGTAACCAGCATTTTCTCCTTTTGCCACAATGTTTTCTACTCTTCCCAAAACAAATTTCAATTTTTGAGTCACATTTATATTGTCCTCTGCAAATGCTTTCAATCTGAATGAGTTTAAAATTTTGTAGTTTGGTAAAGAATTAATTTTTGGTTAAAAAACATAGCAATTTCAACTTTTTGCCTTCTTTCTCATGATCATAAATGCACAGTGGTGTTTGGTGAAGGGTAAAAGGCTAAAGAAAGCTAAGAATTCCTTTTTTCTCGATTATTTCAGACATTTGATAACAGAACGCCAAAGCTTGAAGGGGGATACCCCACTGATGCAGAAGATGCTACAGAAACTAGTGGTTGAACACTAACATTACAAAAAACTAGTGGTTGAACACTGATATTGCAAAACCTTGTGGATGAAAACTGATATTAATAAAAACTTTTGGTTGAACACTGATGTTAAAAAAAATAGTGGTTGAACACTGATATTACAAAAACTTGTGCTTGAACACCGATGTAACAAAAACTAGTGATTGAACACAACCATTACCAAAACTTGTAGTTGAACACTGATGTTACAAAACTTGTGGATGAACACTGATTTTACAAAAACTTTTGGTTGAACACTGATGTTTCAAAAACTAGTGGTTGAACACTAATGTTACAAAAACTAGTGGTAGAACATTGATGTTACAAAGACTAGTGGCTGAAAACTGATATTACAAAAAATTGTAGTTGAATACTGATATTACAAAAACTTGTGGATGAACACTGATATTACAAAAACTTTTGGTTGAACACTGATGTTTCAGAAACTAGTGGTTGAACATTGATGTTACAAAATCTAGTGGTTGAACACTGATATTACAAAAACTTGTAGTTGAACACTAGTGTTACAAAAACTAGTGATTGAACACTGATATTACAAAAATTAGAGGTTGAACACTGATGTCTCAAAAACTAGCGGTTGAACACTAATGTTACAAAAACTAAGATTGGACACTGATATTACAAAGACTAGTGGTTGAAAACTGATATTACAAAAATTTGTAGTTAACACTGATAGTACAAAAACTTGTGGATGAGCACTGATATTACAAAAGCTTTTGGTTGAACACTGATGTTTCAAAAACTAGTGGTTGAACATTGATGTTACAAAAACTAGAGGTTGAACACTGGTATTACAAAAACTTGTAGTTGAACACTGGTGTTACAAAAACTACTGATTGAACACTGATCTTACAAAAACTAGTGGTTGAACACTATTATTACAAAAACTAATGACTGAATACTGAACACAGACTTGTTCTCCTTTTGACCCATAGCTGTTTATTTGTGTAATTCCCATTTTAGACTGGTCCAGATTGAAAACATATGCTGACAGCAAATTATATGTCACCCAAAGGATTGGATTTGTCCTTAGTAACACAGAAAATGTTGTGGGAAAAAGAGAAAATTCTGGTAACCAGCATTTTCTCTCTTTTCGACAATGTTTTCAAAAGTCTGCTCCTTTAGAGTAGTTAAAATTTGGGATTGTGCAGTAAAGGGTTAACAGGGCTCTGCATGGCTCAGTGCTGAAGGTGCAGGACTCATTTTCTGGAAGACCTGGGTTTTGATCCTTGCTGAGTCTGTAGGGTTTTCAAAGAAGTTTCCTTTGGCACAACACTTAATACCTCAGCCTAGAATGGGTAAAACCCAGAATGGTCATGAAAGAGTGAGCTGTCACAATTATTGAAGGAAAGTTGAAAACTGCCTAAACATTGTTCACTAGTGAGAAAGGAGTTACTTTGATCAATCATTAACACAGCATCAGCTCACTTGTTGGTGTCTGTTCCTGGGCACGGTTTCTTTCTTTAATTCTCCTTTTTTGCTCACATCTGTTAGTGGACTCATTTTCTGACTTAAGTCGAGTTCCTTATTTTAGATGCATTTCACTAGCATAAATAGATTTTAGCAACCTTCTCAGATCCTCAGCTGACACATTTCAGACTCATGTCAGCAAAACAATGCACTTGGGTCTATAAACCCTTTTCCAAACAATCCCGGCTTTAACAACCCTGAGAAGGAAATTAAAGCCTTTGAAAACATTGTGAGAAAAGGACAATATGCAGGTATCCTTCCCAAATTGAATTTTTATGTTTGAGTCACATTTATTTTGTGGTCTTCAAAAGCTTTCAATGTGGACCAATCTAAAATTTTGTCATTTTGTAAAGAGTTAACTGAGTTCATTCTTTACCACACAGTCCTGAGTTTTAACAACCCTGAGGAAGAAGCCTTTTAAAAACATTATGGGAAAAGGAGAAAAGGCTGGTAACCAGCACTTTCTCCTTTTCCCACAATGTTTTCTACCCTATCAAAGACAAAGTTCATCATTTGAGCCACATTTAAATTGTCGTCTGCAAATGTTTTGACATTGGACCAGTCTACATTTATGTTGTTTGGTAAAGAGTTAAGTCCATATATTTTGCTGAGTTGGGTCTCAAATGTTGTGTCAGCTCAGGATTTGAGAACATTACTTAACTCTTTACCAAGCGACAAAATTTTACCCTGGTCCAAATTCAAAGCATTTGCAGACAACATATGAAATAATACTCAAAGGATGAATTTTGCCTTTCAAAGGGTAGAAAACATTGTAGGAAAAGATACCAGCAAAGGTTACCAGCATTTTCCTCATTTCCCACAATGTTTTCTGAAGGCCCCCTTCTCCAAAGTCGTTAAAACTCGGGATTGTGTGGTAAAGAATTAAGTGTGTTAATGTTTGTGAAATGTTTCTCAAATAACGAATTCAACTTAACCCTTTACCACACAATCCTGACTTTTTAACTACCCTAGTAAGGAATCCTTTTGAAAACATAGTGGGAAAAGAAGAAAATGCTGGTAACCAGCATTTTCTCCTTTTCCCACAATGTTTTCTATCAGTCCCATAACATATTTCAATTTTTTAAGTCACATTTAATTTGTCGTCTGCAAATGCTTTCAATTTGGACTAGTCTAAAATTGTGTCGTTTGGTAAAGAGATAAGTCGGGAAATGAGTGTCAGTGGATTTGGGCAAAATAAGTGACTAAGTTTTTCATGAAACTGGCCCTGGATTTTAACTGCATTCATAGTCTAATTCTAGATTTAGAAAGTAACACTTTTTATTTGCTAAACCATTAAGTTTAGCCAATTAGAAGTTGTGTTACTGTCAAATTTAGGAAACACTTGAGAATAAGACTAAGAATGTTTTTTGAGAATGGTTGGTTAATACAAACTCTTAGCTATCAAGGATTTATTTATTTTTGTTCGTTGTTACTTGGTGTTTGACACTATTTTCAACATTATTTCCGTTACACTGCAGCAGCCAGTGCTCTTATCCGTGCTATTCTGGAGTTTGACACTCAGACAAAAATTCATGTGCATTAAGTGAGGATAGAAGCTGGGAAATCTAGGTTTCAACTCCTACACCTTCATTTTTGGCCTTTCTTAGAGGTGTCTTTGTGTAAGGCACTTGAACACCATAGCGTGGTACTTGTGAAACTTAGGATATACATGAATCTGTCATCATGATCATGACTGAAAACAGCCTAAAACACCATTCATTCGATCAATCAACCTACACCTTCATTACTTAGCCACACTAGACACCTTTACCCAAATGGCTTAATTTATTAGCTTTGCAGTTTTCAAAGAAAAAAATCAAGGTATTGTCATAGCCTTGTTGTTGTCTGTGTCAAAAACTTTGATATTTTATAATATCTCTGTCATAACTTAACCCTTTCCCAAATGACAAATTTTGGACTGGTCCAAATTGAAAGAGTTTGCAGACGACAATTTTAAATTTGATGAAAATGGCAGAAAGTTCTCAAAAAGGGTAGAAAACACTGTGGGAAAAGGAGAAATTGCTCGTTACGAGCAATTTCTCCTTTTCCCACTGTGTTTTCAAAAGACTTGTACTGCAGACACGTGAAAACCAGGGCTTGTTTTGGAAAGGGTTAAGATAATTACTTCAAACTCAGACTAGTTTACAGCTATCAGAAGGGGAGCCCATACAGCAAGAGTGGGTAAGCATCAGTGTTCTTGACACAGTCATGCTCCTTTTTTGACTCCAAATTTTCATGAAAAATCAAGCAACTGCAGTCATGTGTTGGCACCACATGTGTTCAGAGTTGGGGTAATCGTAATCAGTAATCGTAATCGATTGTAATCAATTACAATTTCTCCAGTAATCGAAGGCATTTTCGATTACATTTAATCGTAATATAAGCGATTACAGGCCTCAAAGTTGATGTAATCATTGATTACATTTTCGATTACTTGCAGAAAAATTGTTATGAATCAAATTTAAATATAATGAAGTTATAGTTGCAATAGTTTGCAAAACCTATTAAATATGTACATATTTTGTACCGCTAATAATAAGTAATATGTGTTATAATCTGCTTGGTTGGGGTTGCAAAACAATGCATTTTACACCTTTTTCACCTAAAGTACAGTAATAATTTTCCTATTGTGAAAACTTAACAAAAGGTATTTACCTTGTTGATTCCCTAGGGCTTATATTGGTGTTATACAATTTGAGAGATTTGCTCAGTTACTCTGGATGTTCAGTTATTCTGGATATTTTGTTAAACTTATAGTTTTAGAAAAGTATATGACGTACTTACTAACTTAAGTTAAACTGTAAAGCTGTTCTTTGACAACTCTGTATTACCATTTTGCATCCTTAAATGTTATTTCCTGAATAGATTTAGCAGTGTGATACAAGTTTTGATTTTATTTAAGCAAGTAGTCAAATGTAATCATCCTGTAATCATGATTACTCTAGTCAAAGTAATCGAATGTATTCAATTACGTGTGAAAATTAGAGTAATTGATTATTAATTGATTACTTGACATTACCCAGTGCAATTGATTAATAATCGATTATCCCTTTACCACACAGTACCGACTTTTAACGACCCTGAGAAAGAAGCCTTTTGAAAACATTGTGGGAAAAGGAGAAAATGCTGGTAACCAGCATTTTCTCCTTTTCCCACGATGTTTTCTGCCCATCCCAAAACAAACTTCCATTATTCGGTAACATTTATTGTGCCGTCTGCAAATGCTTTCAGTTTGGACCAGTCTAAAATTTTGTCATGTGGTAAAGAGTTAAAGATGACAGTAATCGAAGCCCCACCCTGCATTTGTAATTGCTCTTGTTTAGCTTGTTTGTTGGATGTTTGGCAGCATTTTTAACATATTGCAGGGGCCAGTATCCATGCTTCCCCCGAGTTAGCAGTGCAATGTACTATGCAAAATATTTTTAGAAGTCATTGGCTCTTTATCAACATAAACATTGTTGAATCAGTGCATAGCAGTGAGAGAGGAATGAATCGTGTCACGATTACAATCATCAATCCTTGGAAAGAATATACCAAGCTGGAGAATCAAACTAGCAACCACAAGGTTTCAGGCCCTGTATCATACTCAGCTACTGGGCTTGGCTCGTTTTATTTAGATTACAGAAATTTTATATTATTGTATTATTTTAACATAAGCACATTTTCTAATAAACAGATTTTATAAAATGAATTCAAATATCTTTCTGAAAAAAATCCCCCAAACACATTCCATAGTGTTTTTACAACCCCAAGATATACTTAACCCTTTATGAAACAATCCTGAGCTTTGGTGACCCTGAATTAGAGGCCTTTTGAAACATCGATGGAAAAGTGGAAAATACTGGTAACTAAAATCAGTCCAGAGAGAAGGATACAAACCTTAAGAGCATATTACAGTTGACCTCTTTCTGTGATCTTGATCTTAGTACCTGATCTTGAGACCCCCACGCTGCACCTTATCCCTATGTGTACTTGTGTGAAATTTTTCCAAAATCAGACAAGGGGTTCAAGAAATATAGAACAGCCATAAAATTACTAACAGAGGGATGAAAAGAATTAATGGAGAGCATCTGAAGCCTCTGCTCCGCACTTCTTTATTAAGAGGACATGATAAAAGAGTACATGACCTTTGAACCTCTGCTGTGACCTTGACCTTAGAACCTGGGCTCTGCAAACTCTGCATTGCATAATGTTTCATCAAGGTTGCATGTATGGGTGAAATATCTGTCATACCAGACCATGGGTTCAAGAGATGTAGAAGATGGCACACTTTACCAACCAATGCAAAGTTTTAATGACACTGAATAAGATGGCAAAAACATTGTGGGAAAATGATCCCACGATTTCTACCCTATCAGACAGAAATCATTATTTGAGCAGCATTTATTTTGTTGTCTACAAAAGCTTCCAATTTGGTCTTGTCCAAAATTTTGCCATTTGGTAAAAATTGAGAGCATGTGACATTTGACCCCCTACTGTGACCTTGATCTTGGAGGCCAGGGTCTAAAACCTCCACTCTGCTCTTAGTCTCATCGAGCTGCACACATGTATGAAATATTTCCAAATCAGAAAAGGGATTCAAGAGATACAGAGTGCACAAGAAATTGCCACTGTGTGCAGACAGCTGGACAACCAGTCATATTGTTATGCATCCTTTGGATGAAGAAAAAGTAGGTCATGAAAAACCACATCCTTGTTGACCCAGTTTGATGTATTCCGTAAACTACATTCATCGCCCCTGGGTTATCTTGTGTACGTTTTCTTGTTCTCATGAATTATTCATGAGGCATTTTGATTGGTAATCTCAGTTTTTCAGTGAGAAAATTTAATCTATTTTATCAACCATATGCCATCATTTCCATTTTTACCTCGTCTACAACTCGATAAATGTAGTTTACGGAATACATCGGAACGGGGTCAACAAGGATGACATCACCCCTGCTACATACGCCTATGGACTGCAACAGCATGCTGTATTTCTGAATATTTGCCTTTGTATACAAGGATTTGTAATGTCTGCCCCGAATTGTCATAGGGCAAATGCCACAGAAGGAAGGCCCTCCGGCGGCCAATATATTCGTTGATAATGATGTGGGTTTTACCGGTTTATTCATAACAACGGAAGAAATGTGATTATCCTCCACTACAAGAGAGTATTATTATTTCATCGACAATTCGATAGACTATTGGGTGTAATTGGCAATCTTATGAATATTCATAGAAACGACGGTTTCGCAATTGAATGTACAAGGCATGATGACTATAGTAATACTTCACATCTGGGTTAACAAGGGTGGAAAAACCAAAGAAAAACCTTGTGTGCACTCTAGAGGCCACATTTTCAGACCAGTACTCAAAACAGTTGGTCAGAGAGTTTGTTTTTTTTTATAATATCTTGGACAAGTTTGAAAATAGGTTACATCCAGTCAAAACTAGAGGCGCTTGAGCGCCTGTATCGCTCCACAGGCCTGATATTTCTATAATGGCGAAAATAAGTTTTTAACAATTACCATTCAATCCTGCATTTTAGCTCACTGAAGAAAAAAGGTATGGAAAAAACTTGTGAGAAAAGAAGAAAAAAATGGTAACCAGCATTTTCTTAGTTTCCCACAATAATTTCTATCCTTTTTTATATATGTCTTACTAATTTGAAGATATGTTGTCTGCAACAGGTCCTTTCACAAACCATTTTGGGTGGGGAAACATCAAAATATAGAAAATATGTCTTTCTCAGGGTCGTTAAAAGTTGTGATTGTGTGGTAAAGGGGTAATCTAAAAGAACAGCTAGGAGGGCAAATGAATGAATGTTATAGCAATATAGATCAACTTACATCAATACACCAGATAGAATGAAATATGCTGGCATACAATGAACACCTAATCCCTAATAATCAACTTTTCAGTCACAGTTAGAATGTCTTCTGTGGCAAACAACACAAAATGGTCTACAAATGCATTTACATAAATATCCTGCTCCAGGGCACAGATTAATTCTGGTGTACTGAAGTTGCGGGATCAGTATGACTGGGTAACATTAATGCCTTATCACAAATGTAAAGCCCTGTCCCACTGTGTACCAGGTCACCAGGATTTACACCCCTTCTGTCCACTCTGCATTTACTCATTAGTAGGTCAACAAACCTTTACCAAAACTAATAAAAGTGCAGAGGTTCTCTTGTTCTATATCAAAAGGACTATAAAGTACCTACAACATGGGGGTTTTGTTATTAAAATACTTTTTCTTTTTCATCTTGGCATGGTTACTCAGGCTTAGTAATAAGGCAAAATTGAAAAGCTCAAGTTGTGAAAGGTGCTCAAGCTTTTATCTTATTTATGTCCAGTGATATTTTATTACTAGTACTAACTAATAGCATATCATTGGAGTAAATTGTGATCTTAATACCAAGGAAAATGTGTGGGCTTAAATAGGACAGCCCTGACTAGGTCAAGTCAATCCAATTTTCTTCCTTTTTCTTTGATAGTCGATAAAACTAACACAATAAATAGTTTTGGAGAAGAACATTTTTTTTAAATATAAGCCTTGTCTATAAAAAAATGTGTTTTTAGGTGTATCATTTTTTTAAAAGGAATTTGGTATACAACCACCATAGAAACAATTTGGCAGACAACCACCATAGGAACTTACCTGCAAAACAACAATGAAATCCAATGAATAGTTTTAGAGAAGAAATTTGGTAGCCCTATGCCTTATGGTTTCAGACAAGAAGATTTTTAAAGATTTCCAATATTTTTCAGTTTTGTTGCCATGGCAACCAGAGTTTTTGAAGGAATCAAATTCTTTCAAGAAATTCTGAAGAGGACCATGGCAGGATCATTTCTGTGAAGTTTCGTGAAAATCGGATGGGTAGTTTCAGAGAAGAAGATGTTTGAAATAAAAGTTAACGCACGGACGGACGGACGCACGCACGCACGCACGGACGGACAGACTGACGGACGGACGGACGCACGACGGACACCGGGCCATGACATAAGCCTGCTGGCCTTCGGCCAGTGGAGCTAAAAAGGATCAATGGGACAAATCTTAGAAAATCTCGTGTACACTCTAGAGGCCATGATTTTCAGTCCAATACTCATGCAAGCTGGCCAGAATGTTTGTCTTAATTGAGTCACATAGGCTCAAAAAAGTAGGTTATTGGGATAAATCCTAGAAAAACCTTGTGTGCACTCTGTGAGGCAAATCTAAGAGCCTCTTGTGTGGACAGTTTTTTTTAACATTTGTCCCAATCACCTACTTTTTGACCTGGTGATCCACTTTCTAACTAGTCCGAGATATTATCCAGACAAAGTTTCTGACACAGTTTTATGAGGATTTGACTGAAAATGTGCCATCTAGAGTTGGTAATTCTTGACAACTGGACAATACACAATGGACACAGTAGGGTCAGAAAAGCTGTCCTGGAGCACTTTCTGCTCAGATGTGCTGAAAACCTTGTGTGCACTCTAGAGGCCACATTTTCAGACTACAGCTTTATAAATCTCAGACAAGTTTATTCAAGTGAGCCCTTTTAGGGCTCATGGTCCTCTTGTTTCAACATCATTTCAGCTTTATTTTTGCAGCCAGTGCACATGTACATGCTTTCCTGGGGTTTCTTTCACCAAAGTTTGCACAACATTCTCTGCATGCAACTAGTCTCTTGCCCACAAGCACATAATTGCAATAACATTAAGCTTTTGTAGAAGAATGAATCTTACTGCAAAGACAATCATCAAGCCTAGAAAGAATTTTGGCTGTGCTGAAGAACTGAACCAGCATTTTTTTCATGGCCTACATGACTGTGTTACCTACTGAGGTACTTGGCTTGTCATATTTTACTGTACATGTATTTTGGAACTTTGAAAGACACACAAAAATTTGTATACATACAAGAAATTTTATTTGGTATCTGTCCACACAGTTTCTCTGTTGACAGGGAAATATAGAATTGAGATGAAAGGTTTATAATACAAGATAATGTGAATGTGTTTTCCGTTAAGTTCACATGTACAAATGAGATAATTCACAAGTGTTTACCCCACCCATCCCTAAATATACATACATCTCAACTCTTTACCAGACAACAAAAATTTAGACTTGTCAAAACTGAAACCATTTGCAGATGAAAAATCAAAAGTGACTCAAACAACGGGATTTGCCTCTGAAAGGGTACAAAATATTGTGGGGAAAGGAGAAAATACTGGTTACCAGCACTTCCTCCTTTTCCCACAATATTTAAAAAAAAAAAAAAAAAAAAACCACCTTCGGGATTGTGTGGTAAAGGGTTAAGACTGGTTTATTTATACACATACATTTACAAAGTCAAAGCTGTGAAAACATAAGCTGTCAAATACCCCTCTAAATAATATTTACATATTAACCCTTTTACTGCCATATCGATTAACTCTTTACCAACAACAAAAATGTAGACTTGTCCAACTTGAAAGCATTTGCAGATGACAATTCAAATGTGGCTCAAATGATGGAATTTGTCTGTGATAGGGTAGAAAACATTGTGGGAAAGGAGAAAATTTCTCTTTTTGCACAATGTTTTTAACCCTTTACCACACAACCCCGACTTTTAACGACCTCAAGAAAGAAGCCTTTTGAAAACATTGTGGGAAAAGGAGAAAATGCTGGTAACCAGCATTTTCTCCTTTTCCCACAATGTTTTCTACCCTTCCAAAAACATATTTCAATTCTTGAGTTACATTTATTTTGTCGTCCGCAAATGCTTTCAATTTGGACTAGTCTAAAATTTTGTCATGTGGTAAAGAGTTAAAGGGCTAAATGAAAAAGTGCTGCCACAAGTATCATCCAAAAATTCGCGACTTCAAAGTTCTCCTTTCACGAGAAATCTCACAATATTGCGCAGTGAAGATCAAAGATCACAGCCCATACCAACCCTTCCTATTAATTTCTAAGTCTAGTTCTCTAGAATTCTTTTAATTTAAAAGTGACAAAACTTCTGATTGGCTCAACCATTTGGCCAAACCAAATTGTTTAGCCAATCAGAATTTGTGCTACTTTCTAGAATCAGACTAAAAATGCTATGTGGACTGCTTGGAGGCCCTGAATGCACATTCTATGCAGTTTGATCTTGATCTACACTGCCCGCAAAGCCCATTTTGTTGAGCTTAGCAGCTGTAGGGTTCATACAAAAAAAAAAAATATATAATAGTGCAACTTGCTACATACAAAATGTGCTAATTTAAAAGTTATGCAAAGCACTGAAAACATTTAAAGCAGTCTCTTAGATACATACTCTCATACATTCACTTCTCATCATTTTTTAGCCTTAACAAAACCTTTCAAAGCTTTTGGCTGGGACAACAGTGTAGATTAGGATCAGACATGAAAGATTTGTCTGATTTTAGACCTACACTTGATGATATTTGCAAAACACAGTGACCAAAAACTAACGGGGGAGACCAAAAACTATAGAAATTCCACATTTCACTGTCTTTGCCTACACCTTACTTTGAACTCACTCCACAAACGCAATATTTTACCCTTAACTAGTAAAGTGTCTTTCACAACTTTAGTTGCCTTTGTGGCCTGTGTAGATCAAGATCAGTCTGCACAAAGTGTGCAGTCTGATCTTTGATCTACACTGTTCTGCTGAAACATTTTACAGAAAAGCAACCTTAAATCGCACTTAGATGGGTCTCATTTCTTATTAACAGATTGTCAGATAAACAATAACTGCCACACTTTTAAATAGTATGGATGGAACTTACCTGTATTTTATGCACAAAATTGTTTGTATCTTGCCCCTATTTGGGTCTTTAACCCTTTCCCAAACAAGCCCTGGTTTTCACGTGTCTGCAGTACAAGTCTTTTGAAAACACTATGGGAAAAGGAGAAATTGCTTGTTACGAGCAATTTCTTCTTTTCCCCCAGTGTTTTCTACCCTTTTGGAGAACTTTGTCATTTTCATCAAATTTAAAATTGTCGTCTGTAAACTCTTTCAATTTGGACCAGTCTAAAATTTATCGTTTGGAAAAGGGTTAACTCTTCACTACGCGACAAAAATGTAGACCTGCTGAAACTGAAAGCTTTTGCAGACGACAATTTAAATATGGTTCAAATAATGAAATTTATCTTTCATATGGTAGAAAATATTGTGGGGAAAGGAGAAAATGCTGGTTACCAGATTTTCTCCTTTTCCCACAATGTTTTCAAAAGGCTTCTTCCTCAAGGGCGTTAAAACTCAGGATCCTGTGGTAGCAGGTTAGCCCTTTACCACACAATCCTGACTTTTAACAACCCGGAGGAAGAATGCTTTTGAAAACATTGTGGGAAAAGGGAGTATAAGCTGGTGACAACCATTCTATTCTTTTCCAACAGTTTTCTATCCTCTGCAACAGACATTTCATCTTTTGAATGACAAATAATTAGTCATCTGAAAATGTTTTCAATTTGATCAGGGTAAAAATTTGTCACTTTGTAAAAGGTTAACTCTTTACCACACAATCCGGAGTTAAACAACCCTGAAGAGGAAGGCCTTTGAAAACATTGTAGAAAAAGGAGAAAATGCTGGTAACCAGCATTTTCTCCTTTCCCCAAAATGTGTTCTACTCTATCAAAGACAGATATCATAATTTGAAATGCATTTGTTTTGTTGTCTGCAAATGCTTTGAATTTGGTCTTGTCCAAAATCTTGTTGTTTGGTAAAGAGTTAACCCTTACCAAACGACAAAATTTTAGACTGGTCCAAATTGAAAGCATTTGCAGACGACAAATCAAATTTGGATAAAAATTACAATTTGTTTTCGGGAGGGTAGAAAACATTGTGGGAAAAGAAGAAAATGTTGGTTACCAGCATTTTCTCCTTTTCCCACAATGTTTTCAAAAGGCTTTTTCTTCAGGGTCATTAAAAGTCGGGATTGTGTGGTAACAGGGGTTAAAAGACCACCTGTAATAAAAGACCACTTTCCTTACTCACATTTGGTTGTCTCTAAACACAGGAGTGTTCTATGGTATGACAAAATCATGATCATTTACAAGAAACAGCATTTTATCAAAATATAACAGTAACTAACCTATCAACTTTGACCCTTTACCCAACCAGCCCATGTTTTATAACCCTCAGGATGAAGGAATGGAAAACATCATTGGAACAAGAGCCCCACATGCAGGAGCAACTGCCCAGCTGCAGTTGCATTTTTGTTAAACTTCAAGTCAAAAAGGGGGCGTTATAGTGTCAAAAAATTTGACAGTTACCTGCCTTTCTGGTGTGTGTTCCTCTTTTCACAGTTGAGAAGTGGACTGCATCTGAAGTAAGTATCTTCAGTAATGACAGAGATCAGAAAAGTCTGCAGATGACAAAAGGGCTATGACAATACTAAAATGTTAAACAGCCCAGCTGAATAGGATAAAATTGAGGAAAACAGCATCATACTGGTAACCAGCATTTTCACCTTTTTCCATAATGTTTCAACAGTCTTCTTCTTTGTTATTAATGCATGGGATCACTCGGTAAAGTGTCCAGTAATAAAGACAATACCAGAGATCCTCCAGTAAAATATACACCCCCCCCCCCCTCCAATCTGCTCTGTACATTTTAGGTCTATAGTTTACAAGTAGCACCAGAGTATTTGTAACTCAAAAAAAAAGTCTATACACTTTATACATCAACCTACCTCCAATATTGTGGGTTAAGGACAAAATGCTGATTTGCCCCATATTTATTAATTTAGACCCCATTCCTATTAGTCAACCCATTGGACCCCATCCCCCTAACCCCATGATTAAACCTACAGGATCCCATTATAGGACCCAACCTCGTAGCCACATGAATGGACCTATTCCCCACCACCCTCGGCCCCCATGAGTAAATCTCACAGATTCCATCCTCTTGCCCCATAAATATAACTACAGGACCCACCCCCTAGCCCCATGAATAAACCTAAAGGACCACATTCCCCATCTCCATGAATAAACCAACAGGACCCCCATCCCCCAAGCTTCCATGAATAAACATAAAGAGCCCCATCCCCTAGCCCCATGAATTAACCTACTTACATTATATTCCTAGTTATGCTCTTTATACAGTACTATACAAAAGTATTGTGAGATCCTGTGTTCATTATTTTATCCATTTTGTACATTTTGACCAAGGTGTAGATAAGGAGTTTAACCCTTTGCCAAATAATCCTGTGTTTCAGCAACCCTGAGGAAAAGGTCTGGGACATCATTGAGGGAAAAAGATAAAATGCTGGTAACCAGCATTTCATCCTTTTCCTACGTTTTCTAACATTTTAGAGACAATAATATTCACTTGAGCTACATTTAATTTGTTGCCTGCAAATGTTGACAATTTGGACAACATTTCGAACTAGTTCATATTGAAAGGCTTTGCAGACAACAAACTGATCCTTTAACAAACAATCCCGAGTTTTCACAACCCTGTGGAAGAAGGTTTTTTGAAATCATTGTGTAAAAAAGGCAAAAATGCTGGTTACCAGCATTTACTCCTTTTTCAACAATATGTGCTATCCTTTCAGCAACAAATTTTGTCATCTGAGCAACACTGAATTTATTCCACGCAAATGCATTGAATATGTACGAGTCAGAAATTTTGTTGGCTGATTAAGTCTTTCCCAATTGACAAAATTTTGGACTTAACCAAATTGAAAGCACTTGCAGATGATAAATCAAATGTAGCATAACCCTTTCCTACACAATCCCAAGTTTTGACAACCCTAATGAAAAGGGCTTTTAAAATCAATTTAGGAGCAGGAAATTGCTTCTAACCTATAGAACTCGTAGCATTTGCAGATGACAATTTAAATATGGCTAAAATGATGGATTTTGTTTTAGATGGGGTAGACAACAAAGTGGGGAAAGGAGAAAATGCTAGTTATCAGTTTTAAAAAGTCACCTTTGTTTGTAAGGGTAGCTAAATCTCAGGATTGTATGGTAAAGAGTTAAATGTGGCTAAATGTGAAAGGGTAGAAAACAATGTGAAATAAGGAAAGAATGTTGGTTATGATCAACCTTTCATCTTCTTACAATGCTTCAAAAGCCTTTATCTTCTGTCATAAAAACACAGATCATTTCATTAAGCCTTGAAAAAAAAAAAAAAAAATAGCATTCAAAGTATAAGCATTGCAATTCTGGTGTGTGTTCTATCAATGTGTCAAACACTAATGAAAATCATGTCATAAAATTTTATCCTGTATTATGATACAACTAAAGTCATGCCTGTTTTGCGCGACGTTGCACGATCAGCATCATCCAACTATTCAAATTCTAACATGTGCCGTATAATTAATGATATGCCAAAGATAAAAGCAGCACATTGATAATATACAAAAAAATCAGCAAGTGTATGACCTTTAATACAACTTTCCCCAGACTTGCCAGCTTGCGTACAGACTTTACTCAAATTACCAATTCGCTCTAACTACATATGTCCACAACCCTTATCTACTCCTAAAGTCTTATGAAAGGTTTAAACTCTTTGTATTTATATTTATACAGGATGAAAACGAGAGAAAACCAAACTTTTTACATGTAAGATGGAATGATTATTTTCTGTACAGAGCTGAGAATGATCTATTTTTACATTTTGTTCTATGTATGATCTATTTTTAGACAGAAAAATCTTTTATAAACATACAATCAGTTAATTTTTTACATGGAGGATGGAATGATTGCTTTGAACTATTTCAAAAATACATCAGATAAACTTAATGAGTACCAATGGTGTTATTAGCTGCTTTCAACATTATTTCAGTCATACTATAGCTAAGGCTCACTTACTCATACATGTCCTTGGTTGCACATGCAACAGGTTGGGACTCTGAAGTGACTTGTTCAAAGATTGAACCCAGGATACACATGTTTCAAATCCTACACTTTCACCATTCGGCCATGCAAAGCCCTTAGACATCCATAGTCAGTGAAAAACACCACTGTAGATCCAAGACGAGGCTGCATGTTCCAGACAGTCTGATCTTGATCTTCACTGACCACAAAAGCAAGTTTCCATAGTTTTCTTGGCATCCTATAAGTTTAAGTGGGCAAATAGCAGAGAATGATCTACATTGTTCTATATATATGGTCTATTTTAAGATGGAAAACATCTATTTTTAGACAATAATATATACATATCTCTTCAGGCCTTTCCTTACCAACTCTATACCACACAATATTTTAGACTTTTCAAAATTAAAAACCTTTGCCGGCTATAACATAAATGTGAATCGAAAATTGAAATTTGTTTGCGGAAGGGTAGAAAACATTGTGAGAAAAGGAGAAAATGCTGGGTACTAGCATTTTCTCCTTTCCCAACAATGTTTTCAAAAGCTTTCTTCCTTAGGCTAGTTTAAACATGGGGTTGTGCGGTAAAGGGTTAACCTAAAGATGTCCACACTTTACCAGGTGGCAAAATTTCAGGCTTGTCCAAATTGGAAACACTTGCATTCAACAGATCAAATATGGCTGAAATAAGTTGGATTTGTCTGCCATAGAGTAGAAAAAAAAGTGGGAAAAGGTAAAAATGCTTGTGACAAGTATTTTCTTCTTTTCCAACAATTTTTTTTACACTCTTTCAAAGACTAATCCCCACATTTGAACAACACTCAATGTCTGGTCTGCAGATTCTAGATATGGAGAAGCCTAAAATACCATCTTCTGGAAAAAAAAAAAAAAAACTGAAACTTTGCTAATCACAGTACCATGTACAATGCTCTCCAATCTATTGCTATAAAAGAATGTTTCTATAAGAAAAATGAGGGTTTTCGTGATAATATTCATGATAAATATACCCTTTCAAAAAGATAACGAGAGAAAGTGAAGATCAATGATAAAAGAAAATTACTTGAGTATATGAAGCATTTATTGCAATGTATAATCCATTTTCCATTTTTTACCTTTACATTGTCACTTTACAGAGACTTAATCCTCATAGCATTTTTTAAATCAAAAGCAGAGACTTTTTGGTCCAAGTTAAACTTTGGAGTGTTGGATGCCATAGATCAAGATCAAACTGCATATTCTTTGATCATGCTGTCTGCAAACAACTACTTCAGTTGCCAATATCATATTCCCTTAAAGTAAACTAGCATAAAAATTGATAATAGCCATTCAAAGAAGTAAATAAATTTCATCCATTGATAAACAAAATTTCTGCAGAGGAGATCAAAATGTTACTAATAAAACTTTGATGGAGAGAAAAACATTGACACTGATAATGAGCTATTTATTTGCTCGTCATATTTTTTTTTGCCCTCCATACTTGTAGAAGTGCTATAAGGTGCCTGCATGAAGGATTTTAGGGGCATCATACAGTACCTGATTGAAGGATTATACGGGCATCATACAGCACCTGTATGAAGCATTTTAAGGGTGTAATACCATGCATGAAGCTTTTGGGGGGTGTCATACAGCGCCTACATGAAGGATAAATGGTTAAGAGATTGGCATTTCCATTTTGTACATTTTATACAAATTTTACAACCTTCTAATAATACAGAGAAATCAGAATATAACTTGCCATGACTTTTTACAGAACTTGAAAATACAGAAAACGACTATAAAATGCACTTTTGCATGATTATGCTGAATATCTCCATTTTTACAGCTATGGACAAAAACGAAAAGGTAGGGTCTGTACAGATATCTAACATTTTACAACTCTCAACATTTGATTCTGCTCTTCTAAATGAATGGATATATAATCTATACAAAAAAAAAGTACAGTATATTAAGTAAAAAAGGGAGACAAAACAAGAGGTATAACCAAGCCCCACATAGCCATACTTAACTCTATATGCATAAACTCTTTACCTGATGATAAAATTCAAGAGTTGTCTTATTTGAAGGCATCTGCAGACAACAAATTAAGTTTGGTTTAACTAATGAGATCCGCCTTCGAAAGTATAGAAAACATAGTGGGAGAAGTAGAAAATGCTGGAAATCAGCATTTCTTCCCCTTTTCTACTCTTCCAAACAAAAATCCCATCATTTGAGCCACATATATATTGCCATCTGCAAATGCTTTCATTTTGGACTAGTCTAAAATTCTGTCGTCAGGCAGTGTTAACAAAAATATTTAACAAAGTAATGCTCTGTGAAAAAGGGGTTTAATGCATCTGCAAAAAAATTGTTGACCCATGTCAGGTTGCAGTCTGCCCAGGCTGGCACAGGTTAGAACTGTTTGCTACTTGTAAATTTACTGCATGTCAAAGGACCATTCCACCTCTGGATTCAGCAAGTTGAATGACAAAATGGATTTTATGGTTCCATGATTATGTGATGACTTGATCAGTAGGGTGCATCACAAAGATGCATTTAACCCCATTTTGCCGGAGCTAAACTTTAGCCCTTTACCACATAATCCCGACTTTTAACGACCTCGAGGTAAAAGGCCTTTTGAAACATTGTGGGAAAAGAAGAAAATGCTGGTAATCAGCATTTCTCCTTTTCCCAGAAAGTTTTCTACTCTTCCAAAAACAAATTTCAATTTTAGAGTCAAGATTTATTTTGTCATCTGCAAAAGCTTCCACTCTGGACAAGTCTAAAATTTTGTCGTTTGGTAAAGAGTTAATTGATCTCTAACTTCATACGGATCATACATCAGACAGGAGCAATGGGGAGAGGTTAATCATACTGATAAGCTCCGGAGAGAATAAAATACAGAAAATTATCACAAAAAATACAGAAAAAAAAAATACAGCAAAAACAAGTAATGTTAGCATATATAATGTGTGGAATCCAAGCATTAAGAAAACAAAGGCAGATAAACAAAAACAACTATATGCAGCTTCCACAATTCTCTAAACAAAAAGTGAATACAAAGATTAATAATAATCACTAAATCACTACATGATAATTAATTACATAAAGCTACAGTCAATATGTATATTTATACAATTGAAAATTTTCCCGTTACTTATCAACAGTTACATGCTTACTAATGTCTCATTATATACAAGGGTTGTCCCATTAAATGATAGACACTTGATATAAACTGATTTTTTAACATCCAATAGCAATAATTTTACACACATATATGTTGTGTCTACTTATGTGGAATTATCAATGTATTTCAACTAAAAATAACTCCACAGGAAACCAATCAGGGGCTTTAATAAATACGGGGTTGTGTCTGCAGAATTCACTGATTAACTTCAAGCCTGCACGTGCTTTGTTAAAATTTTTGCTAATTATTTACACCTACATTAATGGCATTCATTCTGACATCATTCTGCCAAATTTGATGACATGAAGTTATTCACAACAGAAAAGTGTAAGTTCAATGTGGTCAAGTCGACAAAGAGGTTGCGTTAAAATGTTAACGTCGGAAGATTCTGTGGCTCACCATACAATTATCCGTTTCTGTGTTGAATCAGGAATGACTCCAACAGACAGGATGAAGATATTAAAGAAAATGGAGCGACACAAAAATGTCTCCAGAGCCCTTGAATTTAAGTGGCACTGAAGATTCTCTTCAGGAGATTTTATAATGGCACGGCAAAAATGGCCAAAAAGCTGTGATGTGTTATTTTGAAAAGGCACAAAAATACTGTTTTATGTGACTGACGTTGTTAATGTCAAGATGTGCACCACTTAGCAATATAAGACTTACTTCAAAATTGTATAAATACTGACTATGTAACTTATTTTAATGATTTTTCAGAGAATATTCATCATAATTAAATTAAATGATTGATCAATCTTATAAAACTGTGCCTCTTCGTGTTATTGTTATTCCCAATTTCTACAATTTATTGGGACAGCCCTCATATCCTGATCTTCAATATCCCTTTAACTCTTTACCAAACAACAAAATTTTTGACCTGTCCAATTGAAAGCATTTGCAGACAACAAACTAAATGTGACTCAAAAATTGAAATTTGATTTGGGAAGGGTAGACAACATTGTGGGAAAGGGAGAAAGATTGTTGTTATCAGCATTTTCTCCTTTCCCCACAATGTTTTCAAAAGGAAGAACCCAAGGGTCGTTAAAACCCCTGATTGTGTGGTAAAGAGTTGACTCTTTACCACACAAATCCCATGTTTTAACCACCCTGAGAGAGAAGGCTTTTGAAAACATTTTGGGATGAGGAGAATATGCTGGTAACCAGCATTTCCTTTTTTGCCCACAATGTTTCCTACCCTATCAAAAACAGAAATCATCATTTCAGCCATATTTCTTTTCTGCAAAAGAATTTGGTTAGGTCAAAATTTTATCACTGAGTAAAAGGTTAAATTTCTGTTTACAATACAGTATCTCATCTAATCAAACAGCCTGCCTTAACTATTTCTACATCCTTAACCAGACAACAGTATTTTGGTTTGTCCAAAGTGAGAACATTTGCAAAGAAAACAATTCCAAGATTTAATGACCCCAGGAAAGAAGATTTCTTAAAACATTGTTGAAAAAGGAGAATTCTACTTTTCTATCAATATTTTCTATCCCTCCAAAACCAAATTTCAATATTTGAGTTACATTTTTGTCATCTGCAAATACGTTCAATTTGGACCAGTAAAAAATTTTGATGTTTGGTAAAGATTTAAAGAAAGCAAAAATGTTACAACTTGTCTTTCAAAGAGTAGATAACAGTTGGAAAAAAAGAAATCCTTTTCCAGCAGTTTTCAAAAGCATTTTTCTCTCAGGATAATTAAAACAGGGATTGTTTTCGCAGATGTCCAGACTAGAATTATCCCATAAAGAAGCAGACAATATAGATCAAAGACCAGACTACATCACCAAAGCACCAAATACCATGTGTAAAATACTGATCCACACATATTTTAAACTGCAACCCCTTCACCTGGATACAAATATCAGTGTATAATCTTTTACAAAGATGGGAGGAGCCAACCTAAAAAATTGTTGAAAAAGGAGAAAATGCTGGTAATCAGCAATTTCTCTTTTTCCAGCATGTTTTCAAAGGCCTTCCCAAAGGGTTGTTAAAACTAAGGATTGTCTGGTAACGGGTTAAGGGTTGTTTTACTCCTTGGAACGATGGGAGCAACCTAAGCTGTTTTTGCTGATAGTGTAGGTCAAGATCAAACCACAGATAATTCTATAGTCTGGTTTTTGATATACATGCACAATGTCCCACATTCTCAGCCTGCAAATTGCAGCTATTGAGTGTTTACTACCAACGAAAAGAATTAATCTTATTTTTCACACCCATATCCTTCTGAACTCTAAAATATACTCAAAAAAAGCCCGTAGCCCCTACATGAAAATCTATCATGATAATGAAGTTAATGAGAAAGACAGGAAAACAAAAATGACATTTGATCCAATTTTGACAGCCTGCAAACATGAGGGTATTCAGAGCTACAGATGGTGGCAGAGGGAGGGGAATACAAATTCCATGTTTGAAGGCATTTTGATATGCAAGTTCCTTACTGAAAACATTTTCAATGCTGTTTGTACTGTTGAGAGAAATGCTGGTTAACAACCTTTCCTCCTTTTCCCACAGTGTTTTCAACAGCCCTTTTCATCAGGGCTGTTACACTTGGAATTGTGTGGTGAAGGGTCACATGTACAGAAAATGGAAAAATATTTCACTCTGAAAATCTAAAGTACATCTGTAAATGGAAATACTTCAATTTGAATCCTAAAATACACCCCAAACTATATCTCTGTTCATCTTCATAAAATGAGATATTTCAAATAAGTACAAACAACATAAGTGTTATACCAACAAGGGAAATTCAATCACTATCATGTGATGAGACAATTCTAATCTGAACCAACAACACAGGTTTTCTTAGGGAACAGAGGAAATACCATTTTTTGAACCCAAACTACACCGTTATCTGTATCTCTGAATGTGCAAAATGAAGAGGACAATGAAATGAAACTGGTGAAAAAATAAGTCTTTACAAAGTGTGAATATAGCATTTCATTATACATTACATCAGACCAGTGTGTCTCTGTAACCCTTTACCAAACAACCCTGGTTAAAGCTTCTTAAAACACTGTGGAAAAAAGGAGAAAATGCTGGTAACCAGCATTTTCTCCATTTCACATAATGTTTTCTGCCCTTTTGAAGAAAAGTTCACCATACAGAGCCATGACTAATTTGTTGCCGGCTGGAGTCATCTTGCAGAGAGTTAAACAAATTGTGACATGATTAAACAAGTATTTCTCTTAAATTACAAAATAATCACAATTACCTCAGAAAAATCAGCAATTTTCTTAACACTCTACCTGGTGACAAAAATCTCCAATGTGTCCAACACTGAGAGCAATTTCACAAATTAACCCTTTACCAAACGACAATAATTTAGACTGGTCCAAATTGAAAGCAGTTGCAGACAACAAATTAGAGGTGGCTCATATGACAAAAATTCGTCCTTGATAGAGTAGAAAACATTGTGGGAAAATGCTGGTGACCAGCATTTTCTCCTTTTCCCACAATGTTTTCAAAAGCCTTTTTCCTAAGGGTCGTTAAAAGTCGGGATTGTGTGGTAAAGAGGTTAAATGTGACTCAAGTGATAAAATTTGTCTTTGAAAGGTTAGTAAACGATGCAAGAGAAGGAGAAGGAGAAAATGCAGCTGACCAACCATAAAACCCACTTAAGCATCTTTTTAACCCTTTATCACACAATCCTGGGTTTGAACATTTTTCAAAGGCGAGGCTATTGAAAACCTGGGGAAAGGGATAAAATGCCGGTTATCGGCATTTTTATTATTCCCTGATGTTTTCAAAACACACAATGATCTCTGCCCTTCGGAAGGCAAACTCATTTGAGTCAAATTTGATTTCTCATCTGCAAAAGCATTTGATCTGTGAAAGTCTTAAGTTTCTGTCATCTGGTAAAGAATTAACCTTTTACAACACAATCCCAACTTTTAACAACCCTGAGGAATACAGCGTTTGAAAACATAGTGGGAAACAGAGAAAATGCTGGTAACCAGCATTTTCTCCTTTTCCCACTATGTTTTCTATCCTTCCAAATCAAATTTTCAGTTTTTTTTTTTTTTGCCATATTTATTTTGTTGTCTCCAAATGCTTCATCTTTTGGTAATGGGTTATGCACAGTATAACTATACTTGTATAAACATACAGTAATTTGGTGGTGGGCATTAAAACAATCATACCTCACACCACTACATAATATTGTCACAAGGCGAAACATTTCTAAACAAGAGAACTGCATGCAGGTGCCAACACTTTGCTGCGGTTGCTTGATTTTCAGTGAAAATTCTAAGTTGAAAAGGGGGCATAGTTAGATAAAAAATACTCCGATGGTTACTTGCCCTTGTATAATTCCCCTTTTGACAATTAACACAACTTGTTAAAGTTTGAAGCAAAAACCTTCAATCATAATGGAGAAATTATAAAATGTCTAACACAACTATGTAGATGACTACAATGACAACAATGCCAGGGCTACAAAAATACCTCGACATTTTCTTCGAAAACAGCCGAGCTAATAAACAATTTTATTTATGTAAGGAATCATCTATAGAGTAGCACAGAGAAACAATGGTACGATGATGCAGAGAAAGATCAGCTGTTTTCTTGTTTATACAATTATGTCCTTAACTTTTCAACCGTTAACCAAATAACCACATGCTTTAACAACCCTTGGGAAGAAGGCCGTTTGAACACATTGTGGGAAAAGGAGAGAATGCTGGTAACAAGCATTTCCACTTTTTCCCACAATGTTTTCCATCCTCTGAGATGAAATCCATTATTTAATATGCTGTTAGCATATGCTTTGAATTAAGGCCAGTCTAAAATGGTGTCATTTGGTAAAGAGCTGAGCAAAACATAGGTTGCTTTCAGATAACAGTGTGTATCAAGATCTGACTGCACAGAACATGCAGTCTGATCTAATGGGTGTGGTCTGACCTTGGATTTACACCAACCTCTTTGATAGGATACTCATGCCAAAAATAGCTTTGAAAACTTGACTTCTAGGTCTTTCCTCCTGTCCTTTTACCACGCAATCAGAGTTTCAATGGCCTTCAGATTGAACACTTTAGAAAATTAATCTGCGGGAAAAGGAGAAAATGCTAGTAACCAGCATTTTCTCCTTTTATCACAATGTTTCCGACCTGTCCAAAAACAATTTCCACTATTTCAACCATACTTAATTTGTTGTCTGCAAATGCTTACAAAGTGGGCAAGTCTCGAATTTTGGCACATGACAAAAAGTTATTTAATTCTTTACCAAACGACAATATTTTAGACCAGCCCAAATTGAAGGCTTATGCAGACGACAAAATAAATGTGAATCAAAAATTGGACTTTCTTTTTGCAAGAGTAGAAAACATTGTGAGAAAAGGAGAAAATACTGGTTAGTTAGCAGCATTTCCTCTTTTCCCACAATATTTTCAAAAGGCTTCTTCCTCAGGGTTGTTAAAAGTCGGGATTGTGTGGTATAGGGTTAACCCATTATCAAACAATCCTGCGTTTTTATAAACTTATGAAAGTTTTTTCAAATAGTAAAAAGAGCTATATTCCGACATAAAGGAAATTGTCATCAGCAAAATCTAAGTACAGTGGTTCAAAGACCATCCTGACCATATGCTAAAGTCTCATGGAAAGATCCAAGACCAGACTGCATAGTCTCTGCCATCTGATCTTGACCAACATTGTCCAAAACAGGCAACTTCAGCAAACCTTTACATTGTATGGGCTACTTACATAAGATACAAAACTAAGTTTATACACTCAAAAAGAAACAAACCACTATACAGAATGATCTATACAATATTTACGGCAATGCACCATTTGGTGGCATGCCTATTGGTCCCAAGTCGGAGCTATTCTTTAAAAAGAACTTCTCAAGTTTCGCCAGGATATGTTTACCGTAAGTGTATTTTCTCAATGTACTGATATGGGGTCGAATTTTATGCATCAGTATTTTCCGCTGGGGTGGTTCAGCAACGTCTATCATTTTCTGTACAACATAGTTGGCGAACTGGTCTTTCATCATGGTATAGAGGGCACTGTTACCCAACCTGAAATGTGTAAACACAAACCAAAATTCGCACAAAACCAGTTCACAGAAATAAGCAACATTTCTGTCGTACATCTATGGTATATATTTGCCCAGCAAAGTATATGTATGTAGAATATACAAATTACAAACTGCCTTTTAACCCTTTACCACACAATCCCAGGTTTAACAACCCAAAAAAAGACAAATTTGAAAACCAGCATTTTCTCCTTTTCCTACAATGTTTTCTTCCCTTCCACACAAAAATTTTAATTTTTGAGCCCCATTCGTTTTTTTGTCTGCAAATACTTTCAATTTGGACAGGTCTAAAATTTTGTCTTCTACAGAATATAAGATATGGCCCTGACAAGCCATTTTTTGCACTTGATGGGCAATAGTTCCCAAACTATGAGAGCATAAGTTATACCTATTTGGCTTTACACTCTGCTGTATTGCCCCACATGTGATAATGACCCTGTCAAGTAACTGACTGGTATAGCCATTGTTCAGAGAATAATCAATTTATAAACTGAGAACACAGAAGAAAAATAAGAGCATCGCATGCAGGTGCCAAGGCTCAGCTGCAAGTACTTGATTTTGTTAAGGAAGTTGAAAACAGAGTATAACTGTGTCAAAAACACTTTGACGATAACCTGCCTAAGTTGTATAGGTTTCCCTTTTGATAGTTAACAACCTATCTGAGTTTTGAAGTAAATATCTTCAGTAATAACAAAGAGACATCACAAAATGTCCAGGTTTTTGCATGACAATTACGCAGACGATGCGGGGGCTACGATGAAACCTTGATATTTTTCTTCAAAAACAGCCAAGCTATAAAATAACTCGTAAAAATGGTATTAAACCATACCCATCATTCATAGAACAAACTTCTTCAATAAGGCAAGCTTTTTCTGCTCTAGATGAATGGGATACACATTTCTCTACCACATTGCTGAAAATAAAAGATAAAATTGATTGAATAATATGTATTTTATGCCTTGTTCAATAGTGTTTTGCTGGTATCATGGAGACAGCCCACTCAATTATTGTGTTTTCTAGTTCTCAACAATGCAAAGTTGGGGCATAGATAATCTGATAAAGCCTTGAATTTTCAACATTATTATGCACATTCAGTTATTACTAAGAATGTCAATTTTATTAAAATCTTTCTCAGCAATACCAAGGTTAAATATGTATTCAACACAATGACATCTTAATCATTCAGATATTTCATGATACCAACTACTCCCAACAAAAACTTAAGCTACAAAACCAAGGAACAATTCTTTTTCCCTTATTACTTTTATAAATGGCATCATACCAGTACTTAGCAAAGCTAGGTTTTATTCATTGTAAAATGTACTCCCATAAGAGGTGTCATACAAGTAATCATCTGCCATTGAACTACAATCTTTTTCTATTAAGTTTTAACTCTTTACCAAATGACAAAATTGTAGACCAGAATATTTCTGCTAGCCCATAAATTTTGGGGATCATCTGTGACTCCCTGTCAATTTTATTAAAATCTTACTCAGCAATACCAAGGTTAAATATGTATTCAACACAATATCTTAATCATTCAGATATTTCATGATACCAACTACTCCCAACAAAAACTTAAGCTACAAAACCAAGGAACAATTCTTTTTCCCTTATTACTTTTATAAATGGCATCATACCAGTACTTAGCAAAGCTAGGTTTTATTCATTGTAAAATGTATTCCCATAAGAGGTGTCATACAAGTAATCATCTGCCATTGAACTACAATCTTTTTCTATTAAGTTTTAACTCTTTACCAAATGACAAAATTGTAGACCAGAATATTTCTGCTAGCCCATAAATTTTGGAGATCATCTGTGACTCCCTGTTTGGAATTTTGAGGGTCAGAAATTTTATCTGTCATGGTCTTTGAATTTTTTTTTTAATTGTTGTTTGCCTTTGCCCCTTGTGAGACAGTGAGGTGTTAAAGGTTAAAGTTGAAAACAAGGACCTCATAGAAACTGTGTTGTGATTAGTCCAGCAAGTCAGTGACCATGACCAAGCCAAATCTAAAACATGGACAGAAAGTTTAAAGTGCAGATTCCATACAGTAATACAGGCGAGATTACAGCGATGTCACACAGAATAATGTTGCATTTTAGACCAAAACAGTGTAAACCAAAAACAAATTATTCAGTTCTAGATAAACTGGTCCCGTTGTATCTTCCGCACATGTTGATACAAACATCTATAACAGGCTGCCAGTTTAAGTGGTAGAAAGTGGATTCGAAATGATTCTGCAGTATGACTTGACGATTTTGTGAGATATATTAATTGAATCAGTTTTTAGTGTGAATTTTTATTTCCGATTTATGTTGCGTCAAGGAAGACACGATGTACTGATTCTGTCGCATCAGCCTTTCACTTTGCGTGTCAAAAACACAAAAACGCTGACTTTCTGAAATACAAAGACTTGTCCAAATTGAAAACATTTCAGAGGACAAATAAATATGGCTCAAAAATTAAAATTTATTTTGGGAAGGGTAGAAAAGCATTGTGGAAAAAGGTGAAAATTCTGGTACCCCGTATTTTCTCCTTTTC
The DNA here is from genome assembly GCA_945859785.2 of Tridacna gigas. Taxonomy (NCBI): domain Eukaryota; kingdom Metazoa; phylum Mollusca; class Bivalvia; order Cardiida; family Cardiidae; genus Tridacna; species Tridacna gigas. The sequence continues at coordinate 49,550,894 of OX244028.2, read as the reverse complement.
CAAAATGTTTTCTACCATTTCAAAGAAAACAAGAGGGCCATGATGGCCCTGTATCACTCCACTGGCTTATAAATATAAACCATAAAGAGAAGTCTTCACTATATAAGCCCTTATAAAACTTTGACCCCAGGGCTACAGTCGGACTAATGTGTATTAGAAGAATAACATGCCAAATTTGCGAGTTCTTGGCCTTATGGCTAGTAACAAGATGGTTTCTGAAGTTTTCACGCTATAAACCCATGTAAAACTTGTGACCCCTGGTGCAGGGCCAAACTTGATCCTAGGGCTGTAACTTGGACCCTCTTTGTAGTTGTCAACTAGATAATGCTACAATTATGCAAAATTTGGTAGCCCTAAGCCTTATGGCTATGTACACCTAGATTTAAAGTTTTCCCTATATAAGCCCATGTAAATCTTGTGAACCTGCCCCCCCTCCCCACCAGCATGAGGCCAAATTTATCCCAGGACTGTAATTTGGGCACTTTTTGTAGACTCCCACTAGATCAAGTTAAATGCAAAATTTGGTAGCTCTAGGCCTTATGGCTAGGTACGGGAAGATTTTTAAAGTTTTCTCTATATAAGCCTATGTAAAACTTGTGACCCCTGCTGCAGAGCCAATTTTGACCCCAGGGCTATAATTTGAAGAAACATGATAGAGGTCTACTACATAAAGCTACATGCCAAATTTGGTAGCCCTATGCCTTATGGTTTCAGACGAAAATTTTTAAAGATTTCCAATATTTTTCAGTTTTGTTGCCATGGCAACCTGAGTTTTTGAAGGAATCAAATTCTTTCAAGAAATTCTGAAGAGGACCATGGCAGGATCATTTCTGTGAAGTTTCATGAAAATTGGATGGGTAGTTTCAGAGAAGAAGATGTTTGAAATAAAAGTTAACGCACGGACGGACGCACGCACGACAGACACCGGGCCATGACATAAGCCCGCTGGCCTTCGGCCAGTGGAGCTAAAAATCCATCATTTGACCCACATTTAATTTGTTGTATGCAAACGCTTTCACCTTGACAGTCTAACATTTTGTCAACTAAAAAGGTTTATTGATTGATTGATTGTATGGTGTTTAATATATTTCATTATACTACTATAGATCTACTCTGAAGAGAAAGTTTAACCGCAAAACCAAGAAGCAACCTTGTTAAACCTTTACCAAGCAATCTTGAGTTTTAACGACCCTGAGGAAGAAGCCTTCTGAAAATATTGTAGGAGGTAAAGAAAATGCTGGTAGTCAGCATTTTCTCCTTTTCCAATGTTTTCTACCCTTCCCAAAACAAATTCCAACTTTTCATTCACAATTATTTTGTCGTCTGCAAATGATTTCAATTTGGACAAGTCTAAAATTTTGTTGCAAAAAATGGCATCATACCAGTACTTAGCAAAGCTAGGTTTTATTCATTGTACAATGTACTCCCATAAGAGGTGTCATACAAGTAATCATTTGCCATTTCTGTATCTTCAGGCTGGCATAAGTGTTCAACAATCCTGCTCCAGTTTCACAAATCTGTGTTTAAACAACCCTGAGAAAGAGGGCTTTTAAAAATGTTGTGGGGAAAGGAGAAAATGCTGGTAACCAGTACGTTTTCTACCTTTCTGAAAACAAATTTCATCACCTGACTCATGTTCAGTTTGTCTGCCAAAGCTTTCAATATGGACCAGTCTATTTGTCATCTGGTTTACAAGAGGTTACCCATTTCTAAATGTGGTGGTTTCCTCTTTTCAAGGCAAAAACCAAGTTGACCAAAATGGTATGAAAGTTCTTTTTTTCCACAATTTACAAGAGACAGACATTTTAAAAGTACATTTCAATTTATGACTAGTGTTATGCTACCCTTTCTATTCAATTACCAAACAAGAGCACAGCATGCGGGTGCCAAAGCTCTGCTGCAGGTGCTTGATTTAAGTGAAATTTTGTAAGTCTAAAAAAGGAGGATAACTGTTTCAAAATACTTTGATGGTTACCTGCCCTTGTTGTACAGGTTCCCCTTTTGATAGTTAATTTGAAGTAAATATCTTCAGTAATAACAGAGATATTGTAAATGTCAAAGTTTTAGCACGACAACGACAGGGCTATGGCAGTAACTCAATGTTTTCTTTGAAAACAGCAGAGCTAATAACTGCCAGCCAACATGAGGGCAAAGAGTGCTCTGGATTGCTCACCTGTACATTCATACATTTGAGAAAATAATGACAAGTTCATTGAATTGTTGATTGAATGGAGTTTTACATTCAACATTATTTCAGTCACATCATGATGACGGTTCACATTTTCATGCATGTCCTAGGTTTCACCAGTACTAGTCTAGACTAGGGCCATGAAGTGTCTTGCCCACGGACACACACATATTAACCTGCAGCTTATTAGCAATTGCTTCCTGCTCTTTCCATTGTGACCTACATTTTTATCTGAGGTGACCAACTTCCAAACTTTTGAAAGAAAGATCAAAGACAAATATTCTGACTCAATTAAACAAACATTGGACAGAAAATGTAGCCTCTAAGTCCACACATGGTTTTTCTAGGATTTGAACTCCTAACCTTCACGCTGACCCTAGGTTATCCATTTTGCCCAATTTATCATCAAGCCAATGATGATGTTTCATGGGCAATGGACTGAAAATGGTGGTAAGAGTGCACACAATGTCAAAGTTGGAAATAGACATTGGATCATGGACATGGCATGATCGAACAGCTTACCTTAACCCTTTACCACGCAATCCCCAGCTTTAAAGACCCTGGAAAAAAAGGCTTTTGAAAACATTGTGGGAAAAGGAGAAAATGCCGCTAACCAGCATTTTCTCCTGTTCCCACAATGTTTTCTACCCTTTCAAAGACAAATCCCCCTGTTTGAGCCTGCATTTGTTTTAAATTCCAAAAAGATTGAATTTTTCTCGTGTGGTAAAGATTTAAGCACAGACAAACAAATAAAGAGTTAATAATTCTATGAACCTACCTGGCAAACTTGTGTTGACTCAATATGAGCACTTTACCCCGCAGCTCGTTGACAATTTTACTTTTATCCTCTGGTCGTCCATGTTCTAGAACATGCTGGATCACATAGTTTCCGTACTGATCTTGAACTAATCTTTCCGTATGTTCATGAAGTTCCTCCAATATTGGCTGGGTTTGTTCTGGCGTACAGTGTTCTAGAATTCTCTGTATTACACGACAGCCATACGGATGAGTCGACAGTGTGTAAACCTAAAACAGTCCCAACCATAACTCTTGACGCCTTTACCAAATATAAAGTTTTGGACAACCAAATTAAAAGAACTTACAGACGACTAATTTAATGTATCTCAAATGATTGGATTTGTTTCTGGAAAGTTAGAAAACATTGTAAGTAAAGGATAAAATGCTGGTTTTGCTTTTCCCACGCTGTTTTCAAATGTCCCACTTCTCAGTGTCGTTGGAATCATGTGGTAATGGGTTTTTACCAAACAATAAAATTTTGGACTTGGTAAAACTGATAGCATTTGCCAAGGACAAATTAAATGTGGCTCAAATGGTGATTTCTTTATTTGATAGGGTAGGAAGCATGGTTGCCCACATTTTCTCTCCATTTCCCACAATGTTGTCATATATTTTCTCTCTCCAGGTCATTAAAATGCTGAGACAAGCATTTGTAGACAAGGAATTAAAGGCAGCTTAAATGATGGCATGTGTCTTTGGAATGGTAAATAACATTGAAGAAAATGCTGGTTACCATCAAATGGACTTTTTTAATCAGTGAAACTGGCAAAAGCATTGCAATTTCAAGGGTCATTTTGTCAGATCATTTCACAAAACAGCCTACAAAGAAGATCCAAGATCAGACTAAATATTCTGTACAGTACAATCTTCATCTGCTCAATTCACACAAGCAGTCCGGTCTTGTATCTTCATTGTCTACAGAAGCAACTACAGGTTTATCACACAACCGCCCTTGTTTTCAGTGTAATATAGCCATTACAGATTTTCTTCATTTGCACACATTTCAGGTTTGTGACGTCATACTGGAGTGTTACATGACATCATTTGTTAAAAGATTGTATTCTTGCCTGTGTTTTCCAGAAATAACGTCCTACACGACACAAATTTTTCCAGTTTACTCAAGTGTGAAAATGATTATTGTGGTAAAGCTAAAGTTTGTATTATTTTTGGGTATGGGTTAGAGTAATCGTATGTCATCTGCTTTCGACTATTTTAAGCTCCAATGTACACCTATGTCAAAGTAGTGAATCAGTCCCTTTCCTAAACATGTACGTTTCTCATAGAAATCTAATGATTTTTCAATTAATTTTTGAGATCTGTTGTGTGATAGTAACAATCTGACATTCCTTGGCGTTCCAGATAAAATTTTAATAAACTTGTCATAAAACAATGCCTCTAAGCTCGCAAAAGGCTCCCTTAATAACAATTTTTCCCAGACACGTTTGATAAAAATTGATCTAAAACACAAACTTACGACATCATATCCTACATATCTTGAGTGCTTTAAAAGTCTAGCCACTATTAGGTATAACATGTCATACCTGTCCTTTGAAGGCATCTATTATGAACTGAAGATGTTGGGGGTCGACACATTCAATACATTTCTGTACAACATGGTTTCCATTCTGATCTTTCACGCATTTTGAGACATGACCGTCTAGCTCCTTCACGATCTCCGTCTGAAAATCAACAAATCATTTACCCTTTATCACACGAGTTTTGACAACAATCCCATTTCAGTAGTCTTTCGAAAATACTGGGATAAGGAGAAAATGCAGGTTAATCCTTACAAAACAACGAAACTTTTTACTTAACCAAATTGAGAGCTTTTCCAATAGTGTTTTCAAAAGCCTTTTTCCTTAGGGTAGTTAAAACTCGGGCTTCTGTAGTAAAAAGTTAAATCACAATTTATACATTGGTCATGAAACAATTTTTACAACTTGAACTGATCATCTTTGAGGACTATCTCCAGAAAAACATAATCAATGGTGTTTAATGCAATTTTCAACACCAATTCAGTGATATCAAAGTGGCCAGTACACCTCTCCACGTGGTCCTAAAGTTTCTTTTAACTGTAATACGTACAACATTTTTTCCATGGCTCTGGCTGCTTTCCCACATAAACATTTTCAAAAAAAAGTTCAGCAGTGAGAGAGGAATGAATCCTGTCTCAATGGCTATCATCAATCCTTGAAATATCAAATCACCAAAACAGCTAAGTCTTCTTCATCTCATCATTTCTCTTTTTGACACTATGCTTTTGTTTGTATTCATTACACTCTTTACAAAGCAATCCCTAGTTCGAGAACAAATCGCTCACCCGAGTCATTAGGTGAAATTTCACTCCAGGGTCATAATGACCCAATTTAAAACTCGTCTGAGATATTATTCAGACAAACATTCTGACCAATTGTCAGGTCAAGTGAGCTGAAGATGTGGCCTCCGGAGTGTCCAAAATGTCTTTCTTCAATTTGACCTAGTGACCTAGTTTATGACCCTATGTGACCATATTTCAAACTCATCTGAGACATCAAAACAAACTTGTTGACCAAGGTTCAGGGGAATTGGGCAAGAACTGTCACCTCTAGAGTGCCCACAAGGTATTTCTGTAATTTGACCTAGTGACCCAGATTATGACCCTATGTAACCCAATTTCAAATCCATTTAAGATATCATTAAGTCAAACATGCTGACAAATTTTCATGTGAGTTGAGCAAAAACTGTGGCCTCTACAGTGCCCACAATACATTTCTTTAATTTGACCCAGTGACCTAGTTTATGACCCTATGAGACATAATTTCTAATTGATCCGAGATATCATCAAGTCAAAGATGTAGACCAATTTTCAGGTCAATTTAGCTAGAATTGTGGCCTCTAGAGTGCCCACAAGGTATTTCTTCAATGTGACCCAGTGACATTGTTTATGACCCTATGTGACCCAATTTTGAACTCCTCTGAGATATCATCAAGACAAAAAATGTGGTCCCTAGAGTGCCCACAAGGTATTTCTTTAATTTGACCTAGTGACCTACTTTATGACCCCAGATGACCCAATTTCAATCTCATCCAAGATTTAATTAAGGCAAACATTCTGATAAATTTTCAAGTCAATTGAGCAAAAAATGTGGCCTCTAGAATGCCCACAAGGTATTGCTTTAATTTGATCCCAGTCACCAGAGCCATGTTTCTTGACGGACCAAAATTTCGCGAACAATTTTTGAAAAGGGTCACCCAAGGAACATCTCTGTGAAATTATTTCAAAATCTGACCAGCCGTTTCAGAGAAGAAGAATTTTTAACAATTTCTTCATTTCCATATAGTGCAAGTAGCCCCCATTCACCAGAGCCATGTTTCTTGACAGATCAAAATTTCGCTAACAATTTTTGAAAAGGGTCACCCAAGGAACATTCCTGTGAAATTATTTCAAAATCTGACCAGCGGTTCAAGAGAAGAAGAATTTTTAAGAATTTCTTCATGGCAGTATAGTGCAAGTAGCACCCAGTCACCAGAGCCATGTTTCTTGACAGATCTAAATTTCGCGAACAACTTTTGAAAAGGGTCACCCAAGGAACATTCCTGTGAAATTATTTCAAAATCTGACCAGCCGTTTCAGAGAAGAAGAATTTTTCACAATTTCTTCATTTCCGTATAGTGCAAGTAGCCCCCATTCACCAGAGCCATGTTTCTTGACAGATCAAAATTTCGCGAACAGTTTTTGAAAAGGGTCACCCAAGGAACATCTCTGTGAAATTATTTCAAAATCTGACCAGCCGTTTCAGAGAAGAAGAATTTTTAACAATTTCTTCTTATCCATATAGTGCAAGTAGCCCCCATTCACCACAGCCATGTTTTTTGACATATCAAAATTTCACAAACAATTTTTGAAAAGGGTCACCCAAGGAACATTCCTGTGAAATTATTTCAAAATCTGACCGGCGGTTTCAGAGGAGAAGATTTTTAAAGAATTTCTTAGAAAATTCCATTCCGTTGCCATGGCAACCAGAGTTTTTGATGGAATCAAATTTTGTGAACAGATTTTAAAGAGGACCTCCCAAGGAACATTCCTGCCAAGTTTGGTCCAAATTGGCCCAGTGGTTTAGGAGGAGATGATGTTTAAAGAATTGTTGACAACGCATGACGCACGACAGACGATGGACACCGGGTGATCCTAAAAGCTCCCCTTGAGCACGTTGTGCTTAGGTGAGCTAAAAAAAAGGTTTTGAAAACATTGAGGGAAAAGGAGAAAATGCTGATTACCAGCATCTTCTCCTTTATCCCACAATGTCTTTTACCATTCCAAAAGCAAGTTTGAGTTTCTGAGTCTCATTTAATTTGTCATCTTCAAATGCACTGAATGTGGACAAGTCTAAAATTTTGTCATTTGGTGCAGAGTAAACTTGTTACCAAACATAAAAACATTTGCAGAGGGCAAATCTACTGTGGCATAAATAATACAATTTGTCTTTGAAATGACAGAAACATTATGGAAATAGAAGAAAAATGCTGGTTACAAACATTTCCTCCTTTTCGCATGATGGTTTCAAAAACCCTTTTTCTCGGGGTCACTAATACATGGCATTGTATTGTAAAGGGTTACAATAATTGTTTTTTGTGTCCCTGAAAAAATTCAAGGTCATGCATGACTTGAATGTTTACATGTCTGACTTACTTGCATATCAGCGGGTATGGATTCCAGGGCTTTCTGAATGACCCGACACCCATACATCTGTAGGGCTAATGGCAACACATGACCTCTCAACCTTTGGGCTAAAGTTTGTTTCTGCTCTGGCGTACCAAACTCAAAAAACTTCTGGATCACATAGTTTCCGAATACATCAGTCATTAGGCCATACGCAGCTGAGAGTATTTCTGTGAAAACCATGACTTTCTCCTGTGGGCTAGCTCTCTCTAATTTTTGTTGAATAAAACTGAAAGTACAGGAACATAGTTCTATATAGTTTGCTTGTTTGTATGGTCTTAAACTTTTCTTAAACATTAATCAATTTCTTAAACATTAATCACCTGTCCATGCTTTCCCAAGATTTCTTCTACTATTACTCTACACAATATTCTTCCCAAGCCACTGGCTACTTTCCTACAGAATGCTTGACGAAACAATGATAAGGGGTGTTACAGGAGATCACTCCTTCCTTACAGCATAGCTTCTTCTATAAAATCAATACCTGACAATTGCTTTAGGGAGAATTCTCTTTAGCTCAGGGGTTAGTGTATTGGTCTTTTAAACCTCAATACACGAGGATCGTAAGATGGGCGCTCGTCTGGGACTGACCACTGAGCCATTTGTTGTCAATAAAATTGTCCGTTATTTGCCATTGAGCCATCTGTTGTCTAACTAATAGACTTTCTGCCTAATAAGGCTTTCTGTCATCAAAATGATGACTTCTCTTAAGAGGGGGTGTGTTACGGGAGATCACTCCTTCCTTACAGCATAGCTTCTTCCCGTATAAAATCAATAACTGAAAACTGCGTTGGGGAGAATTCTCTTTAGCTCAGGGGTTAGTGTATTGGTGAATTAAACTTCACCATGCAAGGATCTTTGCCATACGGGTTCAAATCCCAGCTGGAGCTGTTTGTATTTGAGGTGTGCATTTGTTGAGAACTTTCATGTTCGTAAGAAGGGTAAGACAGGAATGAATTCTGTAGGAATCTTCAGATAGAAATTAGTCAAGCCAGGGATTCGTACCAGCAACCCAGTGGTCTAAAGCCCTATATATTACCTGCTGAGCTACCAGGCTCAGGAAGATTGTTCTAACTCATCTTTTGGTAAAGCTCCTAGTGCTCAACTCTTTAACACACAATCCCGACTTTTAACGACTCTCAAAAAGAAGCCTTTAGAAAACACTGTGGGAAAAGAAGAAAATGCTAGTAACCAGCATTTTCTCCTTTTTCCCCACAATGTTTTCTAACCTTCCCAACACAAATTTCATTTTTTGAGTTACATTTATTTTGTCATCTGCAAATGCTTTCAATTTGGACAAGTCTAAAAATTTGTCGTTTGGTAAAGAGTTGATAACCTAATTGGACTTTTGCAAGCAGGGGTGTTGTTGCCAAATAACATTTCACAAATGCCATTCTATGCAGTCTGATTGTGATCTACACCTTTTGCAAAGGCAGTCTGATATTCATTTATGTTGTCTACTTCTGGTTTGCCTTCTTAAGTTTTACAAATCACTAGTTATCTTACTGTAATATGCAGAATATCTAAAATCCACACAGTGAACCAAACTGGTGGAAAATTATGCACACATCAGTTAATCTGTAACTGAGTCATGCTCTGTGAACAGACAGTTTAATGCATCTGCAAAGTATCAACCATGGTCGGCCTCTGCAGTCAGAATAGGCCGATCCAAGTCAAAACCTTTTGCTATTAACCCTTTAGCGCTCAATCCCGACTTTTAACGACCCTGAGGAAGAAGACTTATGAAAACATTGTGAGAAAAAAAGAAAATGCTGGTAACCAGCATTTTCTCCTTTCCCCACAATGTTTCCTACTGTATCAAAGACAAATTCCATCATTTGAGCCAAGTCTAAAACGTCGTCTGCAAATGCTTTCAATTTTGACAAGTCTAAAATTTTGTTGTTTGGTAAAGAGTTAATACATTTTTATAGGACCATTGTACCTCGTGATTCTAGTGTTAAGACAAAATGAATCTATGAGGTGACCTGCTTGGTACGATGCATTACAAAGATGCATTAAATCCCCTTTTCCCAGAGCACAGCTCATTTACACGAAACTTATCAGAAGTGCCTGGATTTCATATGCCACAGGTGCTGTAAGATTTGTTTGTGATTTTCCCTACGATTTTCAGTTGTTTGTAGGTTGCTATGGGCTACAGCATGTGTTTACATTGTATACAAATATGTGATTTCTTGTGCTATCTTTCAGCAACAGGTTTGGGCAAAGGTATATGGAGATTGTACAGAAATCCTGCAGTCGCCAAACAAAAATTGCATGGCAATTTTGCTAAAGCCAGGTAAGGGCCGTCACAATATCCAATAATTTTTGGGGCCCAAAAGATTATTTAAAATTGGGTGTTGTCAATTAGATAATCACGGGGCCTCTGTACAATGATCATGTTGGGATAGTGCAATGCTATAAACAATGTGTTCTCAAGCAACAGGTTTGTGATTTGCTTGAATTTGTCATTGTGCAGAGTAAACTCTTTACCAACAAAACAAAACAAAATTTTAGACTGGTCCAAAGTGAAAGCATTTGCAGACGACAACTCAAATTTGCTTCAAATAATTGAATTTGCACCTCAAATTTGCCTCAAATAATTGAACTTGTCTCTGAAAGGTTACAAAACATTGTGGGAAAAATAAAAAAATGCTGGTAACCAGCACTTTCTCCTTTTTCCACAATGTTTTCAAAAGCCTTCTCCAGGGTCTTTCAAACTTGGGATTTTGTGGTAAAGGCTTCAACAATATTGTAGAGGCTACAGTACCCATGAGTCTGTATGATAATTGTAGACCACAGCACTGAGGCCACACAGAAAGAGGGATTCAGGCATAATACAGGCATTGTAAACTCATTGCAAGCCAAATGTAAATTAGGCATAACTGCTTACCGAGATCCATGCTGGTCCTGAGAAAACTCCACCACATGGTTCGCCAGGTCCTTTAACTGTAGATTTGGTATTCTGTTATTTCTGAAATCTTCCAACAGTCGACTTCTTCCTGTCACCTCTTTGGATAGGCTGCTACTTATACAAAAAGGGATAAAAATATTAGCCATGCTCTGTGAAAAAGGGGCTTAATCCATCTGCAGAAAGTACTAAAACAAGTTGGCTTGTGTAGTCCACGCAGGCTGACATGGGTCGAATCTTTTTGCTATCAGTGAATTGTTTGCAGGTCCAAGGACCTTCTACCTGCATAGTTAACTTTTTACCACACAATCCCGACTTCTAACGACCCTTAGAAAGAAGCCTTTTAAAAACATTGTGGGGAAAAAGAGAAAATGCTGGTAACCAGCATTTTTCTCCTTATCCCACAATGTTTTCTACCCTTCCCAAAACAAATTTCAGTTTTTCAGTCACATTTGTTTTGTTGTCTGCAAATGCCATCAATTTGGTCAAGTACAAAATTTTGTCGTTTGGTAAAGAGTTCAGTCAATTGCCAGACTGAATGGATTTTATGGATCCCTGATTATATGCTGACTTGCTTGGTTTAATGCATCAAGGGGACACATAAAACCCCTCTTTGCTAAAGCATGGCTTACATCTAATTACTGATGTTCTTTTGACCAGGAAAGTTACTACAACATAGTATTCCGTATATATGGGCTAGTCATGTATATTGTATAAGGTAAGTAAATTTCACACACGTCATACGGCATAATAAGTGTATATGGTATATATCATTTCATAGCTCTTTCTTTACTACTGTTTGATCATTTTAGAGCTACGATTTGTTCTGCTTTCACTCTGTTGAAGAGGTTGCGTACTAGCTTCAGCAAGGGCGAAATAAAGATTCTGGTTCCTGAATCCAGAATGTTGTTTTCAAAATAGTTATACTGTTACTGTTTAACCTTTTACCACAAAATCCTGAGTATCAAAGATCCTGAGAAACAAGCCTTCAGAAAACATTGTGGGAAATGGAGAAAATGCTGCTCACCAGCATTTTCCTCTTTTCCAAAAATGTTTTCTACTTTATCACAGACAACTTCCATCATTTGAGCCACCTTTACATTTTAATCTTCAATTGTTTTTGATATTCGTAAGTGCATTTTTGTCAGTGTGATAAGAGTTAAATATTGAATATGTTTACTAAAACTTTGTTTTCTGACTTTTCATGCAACTTATGTAAGATTTGGCATAATATAACAAATACACATGGCCTTTAGGGCAATATGGAAGTTTACAGACTGGTCTGCCGTATTGAAGATGAGCTTTGGCCTGTGCAACATCTTAGTCTGACAAATAATTTACTCTCTTGGCCATGCCCTATTTGTTAAAAATACAAACTTACAGCCACAGTAAAAAAAATGCTTTTAGACTTTGATAGGCTGTAGAATGGTTCAGAATTCAGTCAGCTGTACAAACATACATAAATTACGGATATATATGGTGGACGCGATAGATATATTTGAAATCTTTGATTTAAAACAGGAAATGTCACAACGGTGATTTCTTTGATGACCTCCAGAAAATGAAATGAATTTTCTATTGGTCGTAATCAATGCAACTGTTGGTTGGAAACATTTGGCATGAAGATACATGAATAATTATAATTTGATAATATACAAATGAAATGGGTTGAAAATTGGCTGAAAAGGGATATAGATGTGTCTTAAAATAACTGCAACTTGTGATCAAAAGAAGACACAACAAGAGGGCCATGATGGCCCTGGGTCGCTCACCTGAGTCAATAGGCGAAATTCACTCAACGTGCATAATCCAATTTCTGACCAATTGTCAGGTCAATTGATGAACAAACTTGGTAGAAGTCCACTAAGAGATGCTACATGCCAAATATCAAAGCTCCACGCCTTCCAGTTTCAGAGAAGAAGAATTTTAAAGTTTTCCTTCTTTGTTCCTATGTTAGAAATTTGTGACCCCCAGGGCGGGGCCAGTTTTGACCCCAGGGATATCATATGAACAAAGTTGGTAGAGGTCCACTAGGAGATGCTACATGCCAAATATCAAAGCTCCACGCCTTCCAGTTTCAGAGAAGAAGAATTTTAAAGTTTTCATTCTTTGTTCCTATGTTTGAAACTTGTGACCCCCGGGGAGGGGCCAGTTTTGACCCCAGGGGCGTTATATGAACAAACTTGGTAGAAGTCCACTAGGAGATGCTACATGCCAAATATCAAAGCTCCACGCCTTCCAGTTTCAGAGAAGAAGAATTTTAAATTTTTCATTCTTTGTTCCTATGTTAGAAACTTGTGACCCCCAGGACGCGGCCAGTTTTGACCCCTGGGGCGTCACATGAACACACTTGGTAGAGGTCCACTAGGAGATGCTACATGCCAAATATCAAAGATCCACACCTTCCAGTTTCAGAGAAGAAGAATTTTAAAGTTTTCATTCTTTGTTCCTATGTTCGAAACTTGTGACCCCCGGGGCGGGGCCAGTTTTGACCCCAGGGGCGTCATATGAACAACTTTGGTAGAGGTCCACTAGGAGATGCTACATGCTAAATATCAAAGCTCCACGCCTTCCAGTTTCAGAGAAGAAGAATTTTAAAGTTTTCATTCTTTGTTCCTATGTTCGAAACTTGTGACCCCCGGGGCGGGGCCAGTTTTGACCCCAGGGACATCATATGAACAGACTTGGTAGAGGTCCACTAGGAGATGCTACATGCCAAATATCAAAGCTCTACGCCTACCAGTTTCAGAGAAGAAGAATTTTAAAGTTTTCCTTCTTTGTTCCTTTGTTTGAACTTGTGACCCCCGGGGCGGGGCCAGTTTTGACCCCAGGGGCGTCATATGAACAAACTTGGTAGAGGTCCACTAGGAGATGCTACACGCCAAATATCAAAGCTCCATGCCTTCCAGTTTCAGAGAAGAAGAATTTTAAAGTTTTCCTTCTTTGTTCCTATGTTCGAAACTTGTGACTCCCGGGGCAGGGCCAGTTTTGACCCCAGGGACATCATATGAACAAACTTGGTAGAGGTCCACTAGGAGATGCTACATGCCAAATATCAAAGCTCCACGCCTTCCAGTTTCAGAGAAGAAGAATTTTAAAGTTTTCATTCTTTGTTCCTATGTTCGAAACTTGTGACCCCCGGGGCGTGCCAGTTTTGACCCCAGGGACATCATATGAACAAAGTTGGTAGAGGTCCACTAGGAGATGCTACATGCCAAATATCAAAGCTCCACACGTTCCAGTTTCAGAGAAGAAGAATTTTAAAGTTTTCATTCTTTGTTCCTATGTTTGAAACTTGTGACCCCCGGGGCGGGGCCCGTTTTGATCCCAGGGACATCATATGAACAAACTTGGTAGAGGTCCACTAGGAGATGCTACATGCCAAATATCAAAGCTCCACGCCTTCCAGTTTCAGAGAAGAAGAATTTTAGAGTTTTCATTCTTTGTTCCTATGTTTGAAACTTGTGACCCACGGGGCGGGGCCAGTTTTGACCCCGGGGGCGTCATATGAACAAACTTGGTAGAGGTCCTCTATGAGATGCTACATGCCAAATATCAAAGCTCCACGCCTTCCAGTTTCAGAGAAGAAGAATTTTAAAGTTTTCATTCTTTGTTCCTATGTTCGAAACTTGTGACCCCCGGGGCGGGGCCAGTTTTGACCCCAGGGACATCATATGAACAGACTTGGTAGAGGTCCACTAGGAGATGCTACATGCCAAATATCAAAGCTCTACGCCTACCAGTTTCAGAGAAGAAGAATTTTAAAGTTTTCCTTCTTTGTTCCTTTGTTTGAACTTGTGACCCCCGGGGCGGGGCCAGTTTTGACCCCAGGGACATCATATGAACAAACTTGGTAGAGGTCCACTAGAAGATGCTACATACCAAATATCAAAGCTCTACACCTTCTAGTTTCAGAGAAGAAGATTTTTAAAGATTTTGCTATTTTTTTCCTTTTGGTTGCCATGGCAACCAGAGTTATGGGTGGAATTCAATCTCTTGAACAACTTTGGTAGAGCTTCACCTGAGGAACATCCCTGCCAAGTTTCATCAAGATTGGCCCAGTGGTTTAGGAGGAGAAGATGTTTAAAGAAATTGTGGACGACGGACGATGCACGACGGACATTGGGCGATCACAAAAGCTCACCTTGAGCACTTTGTGCTCAGGTGAGCTAAAAAGCTTCTTTTAAGTTATCCATAACTATTTACATATCTTGAAGAAAGACAAAATGGCATCATACCAGTACTTAGCAAAGCTAGGTTTTATTCATTGTACAATGTACTCCAATGGGAGGTGTTAAATAAGTAATCATCTGCCATTTTTGTATCTGAATTTGCCACTCTCATTCAAACATAACATTACTTTTCATTTTTATAACACATTATTCAATGTTATTTAACTCTTTATCAAATGAAAAAAGAAAACCTCACCAAAAATGAAAACCAGATTACTAAAAAGAAGCAGTTAAAATAAAATGACAGTATTTTCCTTTCCAAGAGTTTAAAATATTGTGGCAAAAGGATAAAATGCTGGTTACCAGTATTTTTTCCTTTTCCCCAGTACTCCATGCCAGTGCCAAAGCACTGCATGCTGATGCTTGTTTTTCAGCAAAAATTCCAAGTTAAAACAAGAGGGCCATGATGGCCCTGGGTCGCTCACCTTAGTAGAGTGCCTTTAAGGTTTTTCTTTAATTTGACCACGTGACCTAGTTTTTGACCGCAGGTGACCCAATTTCAAACTCATATTTCATGAAGACAAACATTCTGACCAATTTTCAAGTCCATTGAGCAAAAAATGTGGCCTCGAGTGCCCTAAAGATATTTCTTTAATTTGACCTAGTGATCTAGATTATGACCCCAGATGACCCAAATTTGAACTGGTCAAAAGAAACATTTTAACCAATTTTCAAATCAAATGAATAATAAATGTGGCCTCTAGAGTGCCCACTAGCTATTTCTTTAATTTGACCAAGTGACCTAGTTTATGACCCCAGTTGACTCATATTCAGACTCATGTGAGATTTTACAAAGACAAACATTCTGACCAATTTTCAAGGCAATTAAGCAAAGAATGTGGCCTCTAGAGTGCCCACAAGGTATTTCTTTATTTTGACCTAGTGACCTAGTTTATGGTTCCAGGTGACCCAAATCCAAACTCATCTGGTATTTCATCAAGACAAACATTCTGGCCAAATTTCAGGTCATTTGAGCAATAAATGTGGCCTCCAGAGTGCAAACAAGGTATTTCTTTAATTTGACCCAGTGAACTACAGTAAAACTTCGTTAGTTCGCAGCGCAAGGGACCAGGAATTTTTATTCGAACTAAATGTAGTACGGACCTACAAGTGTGCTTGTGTTCGGATGTTTTCGTAGCAGTTTACGAAAATAGACAAATTAGGATTTACGTAGCATGTCTTTCTCCACCCTCCATTTGGGGCTTAGTTCCGTAGATATTGTTTAAATATTTTCGGATCCAAGTCCCAAATACAGCACAGTAGGTACATAAATGGTTTCAAGAAAGTAATAAATAGAAAAATACTTATCTTTATTGTTCATCCATCTATAAATACATGCAAAGGAATCGTAATAAACATATGGAAAAAAGTATCTGTTGTTTTTTGTTTGCTGAAGTCCGTCGGAGTGACTTCCCCTTCTGGAGATCAAATCACTCAGAGGACTTCAGACCTTTATCATTTGTACACATCTCACTTTAGTTATTTAACTGTTTGTCACGTTACAAAGATGTAGACTTGTCCAAATTGAGAGAATTTGCAGACGACAATTTAATTATGGCTAAAGTGATAGACGTTGTCGAAGTCTTGTGTGTAGCGAAGTCATGTTGATACAAAAATAGGACGATCGAAAGTTTCGTCTGAGAATTTATAGGAGTTAGGTTGTTTTAAGAAATTTCGGAATTGTTCATTGTCACTTTGATCGATTAATTGAGTGGATAATAAACGTTACAAACCAAACAGCGCCTTGAATTACATTACCGCTGATTAGTTGAATGGATTAATTAACGTTACAAACCAGACAATGCCTTTAATTACCTTCGCAGTTAACTACTGATTAATTGAGAGGATTAATTGACTTTAAAAGGCAAACAGTGCCTTTAATTACATTCGAAGTTAACTGTTGATTGGTCCTTATCGACAATGTCAATCAACAGGTGTGAAAATCAAGGTTGGTCACACATTTTAACACCTGTGTCATTTTGCGAGCGGATTAATTCATCGACGAATTAAAGGGATGTATTTGTGTTAGATTGATACTTTGGGGACATGAAATATGCTACGAACTACGAAGCACGGACGTTCGAAGTATTCGGAGAAATTTAACAATGATAAAGAAGGAAAAATATCGGGACCGGAGAGGGCATTCGAACGAACACATAGCTGCGAATCAGCGACGTTCGGACTAACAAGATTCGACTAAAGTTTATGACCCAAGTTGACCCAAATTAATCTTATGTGAGACTTTATAAAGACAAACTTTCTAACTAGTTTTCAAGGCAATTGAGCAAATAATGTGGCCTCGAGAGTGCCAACAAGGTATTTCTTTAATTTTACCTACTGACCTAGTTTATGACCCAAGATGACCCAATTTTGAACTCAATGAACTTGTTGCGCTTAGATGGGCTAACAAACTTAGAAGAGAATCACTACATACCAAATATCAAAGCTCTACGCCTTCCAGTTTTAAAGAAGAATTTTAAAGTTTTCCCTCTTTGTTCCTATGTTCAAACTTGTGACACCCGGGGCTGGGCAAGTTTTGACCCAGGGGCATCATATGAACAAACTTGGTAGGGGTCCACTAGGAAATGCTACATACCAAATATCAAACCTCTACACCTTCCCGTTTAAGAGAAAAAGAAATTTAAAGTTTTCCTTCTTTGTTCCTATCTTCGAACTTGTGACCCCCGGGGCGGGGCCAGTTTTGACCAAGGGGCATCATATGAACAAACTTGGTAGAGGTCCACTAGGAGATGCAATATACCAAATATCAAAGCTCCACACCTTTCAGTTTTAGAAAAGAAGAATCTTAAAGTTTTCCTTCTTTGTTCCTATGTTCGAACTTGTGACCCCAGGGGCTGGGCCAGTTTTGACCCACGCAGCATCCTTGGAAAAAACTTGGTAGAAGTCCACTAGGAGATGCAACATACCAAATATCAAAGTTCTATGCCTTCCCATTTAAGAGAAAAAAAAAATTTAAGTTTTCCTTCTTTGTTCCTATGTTTGAACTTGTGACCCCCGAGGCAGGGCCAATTTTGACCCCGAGGTCATCATATGAACAAACTTAGTAGAGGTCTACTAGGCGATGCTACATACCAAATATCAAAGCTCTATGCCTTCTAGTTTTACAGAAGAAGATTTTTAAAGTTTTCCTTCTTTGTTCCTATGTTGGAAATTGTGACCCCCGGGGTGGGCCAGTTTTGACCCCAGGGGCATCATATGAACAAACTTGGTAGAGGTCCACTAGGAGATGCTACATGCCAAATATCAAAGCTCTACGCCTTCAAGTTTCAGGGAAGAAGATTTTTAAAAGTTGTCCTTCTTTGTTACTATGCTCAAACTTGTGACCCCCGGGGTGGGGCCAGTTTTGACCCCAGGGGCATCATATGAACAAACTTGGTAGAGGTCCACTAGGCAATGCTACATACCAAATATCAAAGCTCTACGCTTTCCAGTTTCAGAGAAGATGATTTTTAAAGTTTCCCCTCTTTGTTCCTATGTTCGAACTTGTGACCCCCGGGGCGGGGCCAGTTTTGACCCCAAGGGCATCATATTAACAAACTTGGTAGAGGTCCACTAGGAGATGCTTCATGCCAAATATCAAAGCTCTATGCCTTCTAGTTTTACAGAAGAAGATTTTTACAGTTTTCCTTCTTTGTTCCTATGTTGGAAATTGTGACCCCCAGGGCGGGGCCAGTTTTGACCCCAGGGACATCATATGAACAAACTTGGTAGAGGTCCATTAGGAGATGCTACATGCCAAATATCAAAGCACTACGCCTTCAAGTTTCAGAGAAGAAGATTTTTAAAGTTTTCCTTCTTTGTTACTATGCTCAAACTTGTGACCCCCGGGGTGGGGCCAGTTTTCACCCCAGGGGCATCATATGAATAAACTTGGTAGAGGTCTACTAGGCGATGCTACATACCAAATATCAAAGCTCTATGCCTTCTAGTTTTACAGAAGAAGATTTTTAAAGTTTTCCTTCTTTGTTCCAATGTTGGAAATTGTGACCCCCGGGGCGGGGCCAGTTTTGACCCCAGGGGCATCATATGAACAAACTTGGTAGAGGTCCACTAGGAGATGCTACATGCAAAATATCAAAGCACTACGCCTTCAAGTTTCAGAGAAGAAGATTTTTAAAGTTGTCCTTCTTTGTTACTATGCTCAAACTTGTGACCCCCGGGGCGGGGCCAGTTTTGACCCCAGGGGCATCATATGAACAAACTTGGTAGAGGTCCACTAGGCAATGCTACATACAAAATATCAAAGCTCTACGCTTTCCAGTTTCAGAGAAGATGATTTTTAAAGTTTCCCCTCTTTGTTACTATGTTCGAACTTGTGACCCCCGGGGCGGGGCCAGTTTTGACCCCGGGGGCATCATATGAACAAACTTGGTAGAGGCCCACTAGGAGATGCTACATGCCAAATATCAAAGCACTACGCCTTCTAGTTTTACAGAAGAAGATTTTTAGTTTTCATTCTTTGTTCCTATGTTGGAAATTGTGACCCCCGGGGCGGGGCCAGTTTTGACCCCAGGGGCATCATTTGAACAAACTTGGTAGAGGTCCACTAGGAGATGCTACATGCAAAATATCAAAGCACTACGCCTTCAAGTTTCAGAGAAGAAGATTTTTAAAGTTTTCCTTCTTTGTTACTATGCTCAAACTTGTGAGAGGTCCACTAGGAGATGCTACATGCAAAATATCAAAGCACTACGCCTTCAAGTTTCAGAGAAGAAGATTTTTAAAGTTGTCCTTCTTTGTTACTATGCTCAAACTTGTGACCCCCGGGGTGGGGCCAGTTTTGACCCCAGGGGCATCATATGAATAAACTTGGTAGAGGTCCACTAGGCAATGCTACATACCAAATTTTGACCCCAGGGGCATCATATGAACAAACTTGGTAGAGGTCCATTAGGAGATGCTACATACCAAATATCAAAGCTCTACGCCTTTCAGTTTCAGAGAAGATGATTTTAAATTTTCCCCTCTTTGTTCCTATGTTTGAACTTGTGACCCTTGGGGCAGGGCCAGTTTGGACCCCAAGGGCATCATATGAACAAACTTGGTAGAGGTCCACTAGGAGATGCTTCATGCCAAATATCAAAGCTCTATGCCTTCTAGTTTTACAGAAGAAGATTTTTACAGTTTTCCTTCTTTGTTCCTATGTTGGAAATTGTGACCCCCGGGGCCGGGCCAGTTTTGACCCCAAAGGCATCATATGAACAAACTTGGTAGAAGTCCACTAGGAGATGCTACATACCAAATATCAAAGCTCTGCGCCTTCTAGTTTCAGGGAAGAAGATTTTCAAAGATTTTGCTTTTTTTTTTCCTTTTTGTTGCCATGGCAACCAGAGTTGTGGGTAGAATTCAATTCTTTGAACAATTTTGGTAGAGCTTCACCCAAGGAACATCCCTGCCAAGTTTCATCAAGATTGGCCCAGTGATTTAGGAGAAGATGTTTAAAGAAATTGTTGACTGACGCCGGACGCCGGACATAGGGCGATCACAATAGCTCACCTTTAGCACGTTGTGCTAAGGTGAGCTTAAAAGGGGCAAAACTCTGTCAAAAATACTTTGATGTTTACCTGCCTTTGTTCTATAGATTCCCTTTAAGTATTTACCAAACAACAATATTTTGGACTGGTCCAAATTAAAAGCACTTCAGACAACAAATTAAATGTGGCTAAAATGACTTCTGAAAGGCTTAAAAACATTGTGGGAAAAGGAGAAAATGCTGGTTACCAGCATTTTCTCCTTTTCCCACAATGTTTTCATAAGGCTATATAAAATGTCTAAGTTCTCGCACAACAAGCCAGACAGAAAGGATGACAGGGCTACAGCAATAACTCAACATTTTCTTCTAAAACAGCCAAGCTACAAGTGAGTAACATTTTTATCACAATAACCTGTGGGCTGCTTGGCGCAGCTCAATGTGCTTTTGCAGACAGTGTAGATCAGTATCAAACTTCTCCACATCTTATCTTGGTTCGACACTGTCGTGTAACTTTAGGAGATAGTCTGGTCAAAAAAGATCTGGAGTAAAAATTTCTGAATTTATTCTGCTGACTCATATTGTTCATTTTTCTAGTAAGGTAACTTTTAACTTGTTTGTTTGCATAATGTTTAACAGAGTTTTCAACAAAAATTATGTTATATTCTTGCAACCAGTGCACCTATCCATGCCTTCTTGAAGTTTCTTTTACCAGTGCTTCACACAAGTGTCTGCTTTCCAAAATAACCATTGTCAAAACAATGATCAGCAGTAAGAGGAATAAATCCGGTTGCAATGACCATCATCAATCCTTAGAGAGAAATGTGCAGAACTGGGGATTAAAACAAGTGACCCCCTGATTTTAACCCTTTACCACACAATCCTGCATTTTAACAACCCTAAAGAAGAAACCTTTTGAAGACATTGTTGGAAAAGGAGAAAAAGCAAATAACCAACATTTTCTCCTTTTTCCACAATGTTTTCTATCCTCCTAAAAGGGAATTTCTATTTTAGGGTCACATTTGTTTTCTCGTCTGTAAAGACTCTCAATTTTGGAAAGACTAAAATTTTTTCGTTTGGTAAAAGGTTAAGTCTTGTGTATGTAACAGACTGAGCTACTGGGCTTGCAAATGCAAGTTTTAAAGGTGAGCTGAAAACAAAAGTAGAAAATACACAAAAACCACTACAAACATACTGTATTCAGTATTTTGCCAAATGGAATCGCTCAATTTAATGATTGATTGTATGGTGTTTAACGCTGTTTTCTAGTGATGGGACATCGGTTAGAAATCATAATCGATCATCGGTTGGAATCGGTTGCTGCTACCAATGCGATTCTTCCGATTATAATCGGTTCCTCATAAATTTGCATGTTTCATTGTAAAACCTTGTATCATTTATGTATTATGCTGTTGTTTGTGTTGCAGATAGACTTTTTGTAGTTTTACCTTTGCACCTGCTTTCTATACACCTTTTGGTTTTTAACCACCTCTGCTTTGTGCTATTTGGCTTTGTAACACAGAAGTATTTCGGCTGATTGTTGTTGTTATCGTGGGAGTGATAAAACCCAGTTAACACAGCGTTTTTTCTCATAGTTTTGGGAACGGGTCCGAAACCAGGCAAATTGGGAAAAATGCGTCGTTTTCTATAAAATTGGGAATTATTTTCTTGATGATTTTAGACACAATCCTTGCATATCATTTACTACCATAATACAAGGGGTTAGCACAAAACTATTGTAAGTGCCCATATAAATATATGCACTTACAATAGTTTTGCACTAGACCCTCAAATAGAGGTTATTTTCCCTCTTAAGTCATTGAAACTAAAACTGAACTCAAAAATACTACCACGACGTTTTACTTTTATTGTTCAGTATGACATGAAATACATGTACTGTAAATAAATTGGTCTTTTCAAAGGGCAATGTCCCTGCTTCTCATGTTACTGAAAAATACCAATTTAGAGTCAAGTGTCATTTCTTTTTTAGTAAGAGGGAATATGGTAGAGGGACTGGGTTCTGGTAGATGGTCTATTTTAGAGGCAAACAGAGTTTCATTACTGACAGTGGGATCAGGGTGGCAGGTAGATTCACACTGAATGGCAGACATAGCTTGCGCACCCTCAAAACTCGAGCCTGCTGTGAACGGGATAACTTGGTTACATCTTGTACTTGAAGTGTTTTGATCTCGATCTACGATTGCAGACGAGCGCTTACTTTCACTTTCCTCAGGCTCGTCATCCTCATCTTGGCTAGAATTATGACTTGGCCTCTTACAGATAAAGTCTGTTAACCTTTTACAACCCGTTGGTTTTAACTTTTTTCGGTAATATTTGCTGTTGTGACTCATTTTCACGTTAATTTACCGTTCTCGTCTCTCCGCGAAATCACATGTCAGACCGAGCGTGAAAAATCGCAAGTTTTTGGCGCCACAGAAACGAAGCGCCGTTCACTACCGAGTTCTCCGAACTAAATACACTGGACCCCGGCTTATATTAATAATAGAGAGCACACTCCGGGACCAGTTGATCTAAAAAAAAAAAAGGAAGTACATGTGTTTGGGATAGTCATCTTTTTTTGACCAATGAAATCGCTGATAATTGGAATATATATATATAGCTATGGGAAATCCAAAAAATAGCCGACAACTTGGGGTCTTTCGTTTTGGGAATTTCTTAAACTGGATTTTGGGAAAAAAAGCTCATTTTTTGGCATAGGGAACGGGTCCGTTTTACGGACCCGTTCATAGAAGGAAAAAAAAAAAACGCTGTTAACAGACACCGGTATATAAAATCGGGTACCCGACCGACGGTGCGGACTTCCTGCCGATCATCGATTATGACAAAGTTCAATCGATAATCGACATCGGGAGCTTCCAACACGCCGCTAATCGATACTTGCCGATTATCGGTACACCACTACTGTTTTCAACATTATTTCGGTTATATCACATCAGCCAGTGCACCTATCTATGCTTTCCTGGAGTTTTTTTTACCAGTACTCCGCACGATATTCTTTCCAAGCCATTGGCTGCTTTCCCAACATAACCATTGTCGAAACAATGATCAGCGGTGAGAGAGGAATGAATCCTGTCGCAATAACTGTCATCAATCCTCTGATAGAAATTGGCCAATCTGGGGATCAAACCAGCAACCTCCTGTTCTCAAGTCCTGTACGCTACCGACTGAGCTACAGGGCTTTGCGCGCTCAATTTAAAACAACTTGACAGATATGGAGAGAAAGAAGCAAGGATGATAAATGGCATCATACCAGTACTTAGCAAAGCTAGGTTTTATTCATTGTACAATGTACTCCCATAAGAGGCGTCATACAAATAATCATTTGCCATTGAACTATCATCCTTTTTCTGCTAGGCTATGATGCATAATACCATGCAAGTCATCACACAACTAAGAATCCATGAAATCCATTTAGTCCAACAACCGACTGAATCTGGAGGTAGTATGGTCCTTTGACATGCAGAAAATTTAGAATTAGCATATAGTTTTGACCAATGTCAGCCTGTGCGTACTGCTCAGGCTGACGTCGGTCAATACTTTTAGCGGATGCATTAAGCCCCGTTGTCACAGAGTACAGTGCCATATGTATTTTTCATCTGCAGCTAACTCTTTACCACACCACAAAAATGCACACTTGTCCAAACTGAAAGCATTTGCAGACAAAACTTTAAATGTGGTTCAAATGACAGATTTTTGTCTTTGGTAGAGTAGAAAGTATTGCGGGAAAAGGAGAAAATCTGGTTACCAGCATTTTCCATTTTCTCCTTTTCCACAGCAGTTTAAAAAAATTCAGTCGCCAAAACTCAGGATTGTGTGGTAAAGGGTTAAAGCAGGCGCAAGTCCAATTATTCCGACTTCAGAAAAGATCTAAAATCAAAGTGTTTGGTCTCCAAAAGCAGTATATTGCTAAGAACACCTGTTGATCTCCCAGATAGGTTCAGTTCTATAAAAATTTAATGAGCACAGATTTCTGTCCTCCCCAATCCATCGGAAATGTTCTGTAAGTCAATGGTAAATTGCTACTGACTGCATGGTTTTCATGTAAAAGGACCCCCCGATTCCCCCCCATCCTTCTGTAAGTCAATGGTCAATGACCAATTTCCTGAATATACCCACACTCACCACTGCATTTTTCTTCCATGGAAACAAAGATTCCCTAGTTATGTAAGTGAATGATCAATTCCTACAATATACCAACCTTCGAGACTGCATGGTTCTCCCTTGAAACAAAGACCCAAAGATTCCACCTGTTGTCCCCACAGATCCACTTCTGAACTTTGCCTCTGACCCCGGGGCAGGGTTATATAACCTTCCTCCATTACCTAACCCTGGGATAGATAAACATAAACATATTTGTCCACATTTTTGTCCAGACATAACTACAGCTGTCGCAAAGCAGACAAATACCACCTACCATCACCTTGTCAATGAAGCAGCACAATCAGAAAAAGTGAAGTTCACCTGACCTTTGACCCATGTGACCCCAAAAAAACCTCCTTGGGTAATGAGGATTCAGTGTCCTAGATCAAACGGTTTTTGAGTTAGAGCATGGAAATGAAAACAGAGGCGGATTGATGGACAGATGGACTGACAGAGAAACATAGTGATACAAGTATAGCCCCCTACTACTACTAAGGTATTATTTTTATCCCGTTTTTGTTGTTTACAATGACCTAATAAAGGGGTAACCTAATAAACTTAGCTTTATCCGGCAGATGTGTAGTCCTACGCGCAAGAGGGTTAATGATACAGACTTGGGCTATACATTCAAAAGTCTAACAACAAAACAGTTGACGTTAACTGTGAATTAGCACTGAAAAACAAAAACTGTTAAACATATTCAAAACCAACTTCTCGTGCCTTAGTCTTTTGTAATATCCTTTTGATTTTATTACATTCTGTATCTTCCTTGGTATGCTAGAAAGTTCCTGATGTAATCAATAGGAATGTTTATGCAGACATCACGAATGGCATTCTCAAGCTTATCTTGCGTGTCAATGATTTCAGGCCGACTTTTCAGTTGCCTTTTAAGTCTATGCAATAAGTTTTCAGTAATATTCAAGTCCGGACTTTGAGCCAGCCAGGTCATCAAACTGAACCTCCGGGTGGGTCAAGTAGCGAAGCAACATGGTAACCCGTCTTCACCAACCTTTCTCAGAATAAAAACCTTGTCCGTTCCAAAATATCCTTCTCTATACAATTTCCTTTAATGTCCGACTATCACGTTCACTCATTTTTGCCAGGGCGCCACTTCTATATAAATTTTCAACACTAATTTGTGTACAATATCTGTTGATAATCCCATTAATTATAGTCTGTGGTATGTCCAGTCTACGAGATATTTCCGATTGTCGAATAATATAATCAAACAATAACTCTCTTCGTGTCAGAGGTAAGTTCTTTCCTTCCCCTATCGGTGTCTGTTTACAACATTTCTGCGAGTGATTACGTAGTATTCAGAGAAAATTATGTCATGTGACGTCAACATACATTTCCAAAATTTATTGAATACAAAAAGGGATATAACCCCTAAATTTTCCTTCTAGTTGGACGTTATTTATTTGCTGCCCTTGTTAATGTCCCCATAACTGGAGCCTTTTGGACGTTCACCAACAGTATGGCACAAGACTGTACATATAAAGTTGATTGAAAGTCGGCAAACATAGCAAATCTCAATATATTTAGAAATAACTAGAAGGCCCTGAAGGGCCCGAATATGCTCTACTGGCAGGGAATGCAGACTTTATCATGTAAACAAGAATTGGAAATTTTCAACATGAAATGGCTACTTTTCCCACATTGTTTCTTCGATTTTTTTTTCAAAATCAATAGGGTTGAAGCTACTGATGAGATAAACAAACTGTGTGATTTTCATGAAAATCTGACCAGAAATACAGACTTTATTGCGTAAACAAGAACAGAAAATTTAAATTTTCAACTTTAAATGGCTACTTTTCCCATACTATTTGTTGGATTTTTTTCAAAGTCGATAGGGTTGAAGCTATTGATGAAATAAACAAACTGTGCAAGTTTCACGAAAATCTGAAGTTATTTGCAGACCTTATTGCGTAAACTGGAACTGGAAATTTTCAACTTGAAATGGCTACTTTTCCCATACTGTTTGTTGGATTTTTTTCAAATTCAATAGGGTTGAAGCTATTGATGAGATAAACAAACTGTGCAAGTTTCATGAAAATCCGGCAACAAATGCAGACTTTATCACGTAAACAAGAAAAAGACTAATGGACGGACGGATGGACGGACAGACAGACGGACGGACGGACGACGGAAACCCCGCCATGACATAAGCTCTACTGGCTTTCAGCCAGTAGAGCTAAAAACATTAATATTACACTGGAAATTGTTAAAAATGACTCATTTTTGATAATATATGGGTATTCTAGTCGGATATAATAGGAACTATTGCTTTCTAGTGATTGCGATCACTAGAATAAGTGCATACTTAGGCTGCTTGGAACACCAGGGATGTAGGGGACCTATTGTAAACAAATCAAATAATTTAAAAAATGAGGAGTAGAAAGGGGCTTTTTTTCCTTTAGAAAACGGGATAAATCGAATATGTGGTTGGTGTCGAGATGGATAAAGTTTATCCGGCTCGGCCTGAAAACTGAAGAGGGCTTGCTAGAGCTCGCCCCCTCAGTTTTCTATGCCTCACCAGATAAACTTTATCCATCTCAGCACCAACCATATATTCTCTATGTATGACATAACACTGCTAGAACTGAAAAAGAAAGCTTTTGAAAACATGCTGTAAAGGGAGAAAATGCTTGTTAATACCAGTATTTTCTTCTTTTCCTACAATGTTCTCGAAAGCTTTCTTCAGAGTCAGAAATTAAAGGATCCTTTGGACAAGAATTTAATTTGTAGTGGAGTTAAACATCATTTTTACAGCTTATGTCATATCACTGCAGCCAGTCCACCTACACAAGTGTTTCCTGGCTCTCTCGCACCAATACTGACAATACTTTCTTTCCAAGCCACTGACTACTTTACTCACATGCATGAGGGGTGAGGGGCAAAAAATTGCCGAGAGAAAGTTTGCCACAACCGGGTATAGAACTCCCAACAAGTTTATGCATCTGAGCAAGGACGTCTGAGGTTTTAAAGATGAGCTTTCTCAAGACATGTGCTTGCTTAGAACAGGCACATTTCAATACATCTGCCTTCTCTTGAAAGTCAATACATGCTTTCTTGGCACTCTAAAATGCAGTTTACTAACAGCTAAAAATAGTATCGTTTTCAATCACACAAGCATGAGGGCTCTAAAAGAACATTGTGAGAAAAGGAGGAAATGTTGGTAACCCCAATCTTTTTTTACCCTTTCAATGGTGTTTTTTACTATGTGGGCCATATTAAACTTATGGTCAAGCAGATGCTTTCAACATGGAAAAGTCTAATGTGACAAGTCCATGTGGAAAAAGTTTACAAAGGATGCTTACTTATATAGATGGTCACTCCAGCCTTAACCCTTTACCAACCAACAAAAAAAAGGGACTCTCTCAAATTGAAAGCATTTGCAAATGAAACTTCATATGTACCTCAAAGGATAATTTCTGTCTATGGAAGGGCATAAAACATTGTGGGAAGAGAAGAAAATGCTGGTTTCCAGCATTCATTCCTTTTCCCACAATTTTTTTAAAAGGCCTCTTCTTGAATGTCATTAAAACTCAGGAAAGAGTTAACAGAGGTGGCCACCTCAACAAGTACAATGTAACAGTAACACAAAGCCCTACCTGTTAACGGTGGTGTCATGGACTGACCAGGTTGCACTAGCCCCATAGGACCCGCTGGTGATCCTAGGTTACCAAGGGAACCATAATACTGATTGATAGGGGTCATCTGCCGGGCCTTAAAGTCCAGCGAGTCCCGTCTCTGACCACTTCCCAAACCTGGACGATAGTATAATTGACTGAGAAGAGACATACTCAAACCAGATGTGTAATCCTTACAAACGTGTCGAAGTTCAAGGAGATAATTCTTCAACACTTAACCCTTTACCACACAACCCACAACTGGTTTTTTCAACAACTCTGAGGAAAAATCCTGAAAACATTGTGGGGAAAAGGAGATGATGCTAGAAACCAGCATTTCATACTTTACCGAAAATATTTTCTATCCTATCAAAGACAAATTCCATCTTTTGAGCTTCGTTTAAATAGACATATGCAAAGGCTTTCAATTTTGACGAGTCTGAATTATCTACGTCTGATAAAGAGTTAACCCCTTACCACGCAATGTCAACTTTTAATGACCCTAAGAAAGTAAGCTTTTTACAGACATGTTGGAAAAGAAAAAACGCTGGTTACCAGCATTTTTCCCTTTTCCAACAATGTTTTCTACCCTATCCAAAATAAATTCCATTTTTAGTCATATTCATTTTGTCGTCTGCAAATACTTTCAATTTGGTAAAATAAAAAAACTTTGTCGTTTGGTAAAGAGTTACCTCCACTACACCATAAAATTATTGATTCTTCCCTATTGAATGTATGTGCAGACCACAAACTTAACATGGCTCAAAAGAAAGAATGTCTTTAAAAAGGAAGACAAAGATGTGGAAAAATGTGAAAATGTTATGTGGGAAAAGCTGAAAATGTTGGTTATTCTCTTTTTCCCACAATGTTTACAAAGGCCTTCTTCATGAAAGTCATTAAAACACTGGGTTGTTTGGTAAAGGATTAAAGGGAAGACATCGGAAAACAGTCTTGCACATCTGGAGTTTGTGGCTAAACCTTTACCACACAATCCCAACTTTTAACGACCCTGAGAAGAAACCTTTTGAAAACATTGTGGGTAAAGGAGAAAATGCGGGTAACCAGCATTTACTCTTTTTTCCAGAATGTTTTCTACCCTTCCAAAACAATATTTCATTTTTTAAGTGCCATCTGTCTTCTGCAAATTCTTTCAGTTTGGAGTAGTCCAAAATTTTGTCATTTGGTGAAGAGTTAATAGTTATACACGTTTCACAACTGGCTTTAATTTACATACAGGTTTTTGCCCAATCAATGGTTGTGTGATATCAACAAGATGACAATCATTGCATTTTTGAGATAAAATTTCATTTATGTGGTCCCGACATAATATCAAAGGCAGGCTCCCTTCTCATTTTCCCCTCCCATTTTTTAACCCTTGGAGCCCTTTTTTTACAACTGAACTTTCCTTTTATAACCTGTGTTGGCAAAGACAGGACTACAAAAAACTTTGCACTCATCTTTGATTTACACTATCCACTTTGCTAAGACATTCTGTACAAGGGCAACCATGAAATTACAATTATAAGAGTCTTAATTCTAGAATGAAAAATCCTGTTAGGCTTGTTTGGCCATCTAAAGATAAACAACACAAGAGCACCACATGCAGATGCCAAAGCTCAGCTGCAGTTGCTTTTCAATGAGAGTTCTAAGCCAAAAAAGGGGCATAAGCGTGTCTGTCAAAACAATTTTGATGGTTACCTGCCCTGTTGTATGGGTTCCCCTTTTGATAGCTAAAGTAACAATAACTGCCAAGAGTAAACAAGGCCAAAGTTAACCCTCTGCCAGACAACAAAATTTTAGCCTTGTCCAAATTGAAAGCATTTGCAGACGACAATTTCAGTGTGGCTCAAATGGTGCAATTTTTCTTTGATAGGGTAGAAAACACTGTGGGAAAAGGAGAAAATGCTGGTTACCAGCATTTTCTCCTTTTCCCAGAATTTTTTCAAAAGCCTTCTTTCCCAGGGGCGTTAAAAGGCAGCACTGTGCAGTATAGGGTTAATATTCATTTAAATTTAAATCATATCATTTCAAAGTATGGAAATCTGCCAGTCCAAATGTTAATCCCTGGCTGAGAAATCAATTTCAAAATTAAGTTAAAAGTTGCCTGGTCACTCTAGCTTTTGTTTACATTTTGCCAGATTTTAAAAATTCATATTTCTGCCAGAGTTACACTTGGACCAACCAGACCATAACAATTTGTCATCTTTACAATATTTTCCATACTTTTATATGGTATTATTTAAATTTAAATACATTTCCACACCTGTATGGTCCTTTTGGCCACTACTGGGCCTTTAACACGTCCAAGTTTGAATTAAATATCTTCAGTAATGACAGCTACAATAGAATGCCAAAGATTTTGCATGACACAGACAATGATGCAGACAACTACAGGGTTATGACTATAGCTCGATGTTTTCTTTGAAAACAGTTGAACTAATGAACAAAGCTAACTTACCAAAAGGTTCCGAGGATCCTCCAATATTTCCCTGTAAACTGGAGCCCAGACTGCCAATACTGGAGCTACCATAGTTACTCTGTTGGGTGAGACCAGCTGTGATTGGTGTAAACAGACTAGATGATACTTGAGTATAACCCATACTGGTCGACTGACTGTAACCTGCAATAGAGATCAAAATGCTTGGTTAACTCTACCAGACCACAAAAAATGTAGACTTGTCCAAATTCAAAATATTTGCAGACGACAAATTAAATGTCACTCAAATCATAAAATTTGTCTATCATTGGGTAGAAAACATTGTGGGAAAAGGAGAAAATGCTGGTTACCTGCATTTTCTCCTTTTCCTGCAATGTTTTCTAAACATTTCTTTCTCAGGGTCCAAAATTATAGACTTGTACAATATGAATATATTTGCAGATGACAAATTACAGGTGGCTGAAATGATGGTGCTTACCTTCGATGGCAGAAAACACTGCTGGTTACCAGCAGTTTCTCCTTTTCCCACAATTTTTTCAAAAGCTTTCATTGTCAGGATCATAAAATCTCAGGACTGTGCAGTAATTAATTGATTGCGTGGTGTTTAACTCCATTCTAAACAATATATCAGCTATATCACAGCAGCCAGTGTACCTATCTATGCTTTTCTGGGATTTCTATAACCAGTACTTTGCACAATATTCTCCACACCGGCTGCTTTCTCCTATCTCCTGGTTTTGATGAGGTTGACATAAAAGGCTTTGGACTGATCGATTGAATGGTATTTTATCTTGTTTTTAACATTATTTAAGTTACATGTCTATCACAGCCACAGCTCAAAAATTCATGCATGCACTGGGTTGTACTATTACTAACCTGAGCCCTGAAGTGTCTAGCAAAAGGACTCTCCCAGAAAAAACTCAGAGCTTCCAGTGCGGATTGAAACCGGGGCTTCTATGATATAAAGCTTACACTTTACCACAGTGCCATGTAGGACCCAGCAGACAATTTGGATTAGATCCTTGTGATATAGCACAATATGGAAAGATCCTTGTGAAATACAATAATTTACAAAAGATCCTTGTGAAACAAGGTAATTAAGAGATCCTTGTAAAATAGGAATTTTAAAAAGATTGTGAAATATGGCAATTTGGAAAAAATCGTAGTGCAAAATGACAATTAGGAGAAGATCCTTGTGAAATAAAGCAATTTGAAAAAGATCCCAGTAAAGTACAACAATCTGCAAAAGATTCTGAAATTAGGCAATTTGGTAAAGATTCTGGTGAAATGAGGCAATTTGGAAAAGATCCTTGTGTAATACGGCAATTTGAAAAAGATACTTGTGAAATAAGACAATTTGGAAAAGATCCCTGCAAAAATGACAATTTGGAGATGATTCTTGTGAAATAAGACAATTTGGGTAATATCCCGATGAAAAATGACAATTTGCAAAACATTATAGCAAAATAAGACAACAAGACAATGTGCAAAAGATCCTTGTGAAATAAGGCAGATTGAAAAAGATCCTTGTGTCATTTGGCAATTGGGAAAGGTTCCTAGTGAAATGTGACAATTTGCAAAAGATTTTCTTGAAGTACGAAAATCTGCAAAGGGTTCTTGTGAAATAAGGCAATTTGGAAAAGATCCTTGAGAAATATGACAATTTGGAAAGATTCTTGTAAAATATGGCTACATGAAAAAGATCCTTGTGAAATAATGGTAATTTGGAAAAAATCCTTATGAAATAAGGCAATTTGGAAAAGATCATTGTGAAATATGGCAATTTCGAAAAGATACTTGTGAAATATGGACATCTGGAAAAGATTCTTGTGGAATATGGCCATTTGGAAAGATACTTATGGAACATTGCAAATTTTGAAAAGATCCTTGTGAAATACAGCCATCTGGAAATACGTCCTCCGGGAAAAGATCCTTGTGAAATATGGCAATCTGGGAAAAATCCTTGGGAAATAAGGCCATTTGAAAAAGATCCTTGTGAAATAAGACAATTTGCAAAAGATCCTTATGAAATTTGGTAATTTGGAAAAGATCCTAGTGAAATATGGCAATTTGAAAAAGATCCTTGTGAAATAAGGCAATTTGGAAGAGATCTTTGTGAAATTGTAAAAAGATCCTTGTGACATATGACAACTTGGAAAAGATCCTTGTAAAATAAGGCAATTTGGAAAAGCTTCTTGTAAAATGAGCAATTTGAACAAAATCTTTGTGAAATCAGGAAATTAGGAAAAGATCCTTGTAAAATATGGCAATCTGGAATAGATCTTTGTGAAATAAGAAATTCGGAAAAGATTCTTGTGAAATAAGACAAATTGGAAAAGATTCTTGCAAAATGAGGCAATTTGGAAAAGATTGTGAAATTTGGAAAAGATCCATGTGAAATAAGGTAATTCAGAAAAGATCCTTGTGAAATAAGGCAATTTGCAAAGGGTTCTTGTGAAATAAGGCAATTTGGCAAAGATCCTTGAGAAATATGACAATTTGGAAAAGATCCTTAAGAAATAAGGTAACAAGACATATACCATCTTTTATGCAACATTTGATAAACTATCTGTGAATGATTTTTTTCCCTGTAACACACTACAAAATTTTAGACTTGCCGTAACTGAAAACATATGCAGACAACAAAATAAATGTGACTGAGAAATTGAAATTTATTTTTGGAAGGTCAGAAGAGAAGAAAGGAGAAAATGCTGATTACCAGCATTTTCTCCTTTACCCACATTTTCAAAAGCTTTCTTTCTCAGGATGGTTAAAAGTTGGGACTGTGCAATATAGAGTTGAATACTAAAGGGATAATAAGATGCCTTTAGGAAAATTAAAAGTTACACTAATTCAGCTCTATACTCCTCAGACAACAAAATTTCAAAATTGTCCCTATCATCCTTTACCTAACAATCCTGTTTTTCACTTACTCTGAGGAAGATAGCTTTCTAAAACTGTGTGTGGAAAAAGAAAATAATGGCATATTTTCCCTTTTCCCACAATGTTTCTACCCTCTCAAAAAACAAATTTAGTCACATTTTTTATGCTATTTGCAATGCTTTCATTTTGGACTAAATATTGTCGTTTGGGAAAGAGTTAAACTACAGTCAATCTTGTATTCAACGACCATTCTGTATTTGCATTAATATTAATAAACTAAGATCATAAGTACAGTAAAACCTCGATATTTCCAGTCTCGAACATTCGAGAACCCTGCTTTTTTCGAGGTGTTTCCATAGTCCCGGCAAAAACTCCACTATATTGCATTAAAAGCAGGTCGGTAATTTCGAGTCTCGATAATCTGAAAATTCGAACATGTGTGCTGGTCCCTGTCACCATTTTGCCTCTTTAAATTGATTGTTAATTCGAATACAATACCTTCTCACCTCTCAAGTAATTGTTTTCACACCTTTCCGAGCAAGGATATGGCGAGCCGGCCCGTTTATGGTGTGACGTAAGTTTTACAATCCATAACAATTACTAAAGGGGATTCACATTACCCTATAATTTTGAGACGGAATTTGACATTGATTTGACAGCGAGAGATTAATGATAAGAAGTTAGAGATGTTTGTTACGAACTCCCGCCCCCCTTTCAATTTTATCTTGTCTGATATTTCAGTTTGTAAAATTCACAAAAGTATTCTATACCCCTGATTAAACAAGTGATTTTTATCTCCTCGACTGCATTATTTTGCAGTATGTTCGTACATCAACTGTTCCACGCCATTATTTATGCTAAAAAGAAAGTTTGTAGCGTTTGTGATCGGACGATGTCAAATTTCTTATCGGTTTTCGTGTCTATTTATAGCATCATGTTTTTCCAAGTCACTTCGTCACAAAATAAAGAAAAAAGCTAGATCACAATTTTTTTCATCTTGTTGCCATGACGTCTGTTTTGGGTTTGCGTGAATATCAATGGTTTGTTAACATGTCATAGACTTTGACAGTGACTTTGGCAATGACAGGTTAATGTCATTTTTCACGGGTGTGTAGGCTTCATGGTGCGAGGAAAGCCCCGTTACACAGTACCGCTTGTGAACGTCTGCATGTATCGATACCAAAATCTGTAACTTCTCCGTACATTTATGAGCTTTATCGATAGTTAAACGCACGTTGTGTGTGTGTTTTTTTTTTTTCTTTTTAACCTTTGTCATCTTTCCCTCTTGCGTTCTTCGATCATTTTGAACACTTTTCTAGTTGCATGTCGCCATATTCAACGATATTTCAAGGAAACACCAGTGACCAAGGACCTTAAATCCATAGACCTACACGTGTAAATTTTCTACATTTTAATTTTTCTGGACCATTGGAAGCACCATATTAATCTTACCTTCTGCTGTTTTCTCACGTAAACAAATTCAAGTTTGTATACTTTCCCTTGGGGCGACAGTTATAGGGGGCGATTTTTTGATTTTGTAAAAATTACAGTACCACGGTGACTTAGTGCGACTAAATTCCGAGAACTTGTGCAGATCTAATCAAAAACATGTGCATTTAAGGAAAATAGCCTGCTCGATGTGATATTCTTTGAGTGTTATGAAAAAAAGGAACAAAAATTTTATCGTATTACTCGGGAAAGCATACTTTGATTGCAGATCCTGATCGGAATGCAACTTTGTTTTCATTGACATTTTGGCTAATTCGAGCACCGCAAAAATTCGAACATTTTGCTTGTCCCCTTTGGACTTCGAATTATCGAGGTTTTACTGTATTTACATAAACCCTTAAAGCGCTTTTCACAACTATAGTTGCCTTTGCGGCCAGTGTAGATCAAAATCAGGCTGCACAAAACATACAGCCTGATCTTTGATCTACAC
Source organism: Tridacna gigas (assembly GCA_945859785.2). NCBI lineage: Eukaryota > Metazoa > Mollusca > Bivalvia > Cardiida > Cardiidae > Tridacna > Tridacna gigas. The sequence goes on along the minus strand of OX244028.2, from coordinate 49,515,526 downwards.
TGTCCGCTTTGCTGAACCACTGTAGACAAAAGCAAACATGAAACTGTAATTATTTGGGTCATATTTCTAGGTTGAAAATGTCTGATAGGTTTATTCGGAACTTTAAGGGTTAACATTAATAAGATAGATTGTAACAGGTTAAGATAGATCTGGAACAGAGGTTGTAAAATCAAAAGCGTCATGCAACTAGATTATGTTTTGCCAAGTATTAAAAAATCCCTTTTTCACTTCAAACTGACAATTTACATCCACTAGCAATGATGGCTTTAGAAAATATTGACCAAAAATAAACATACTTAAGACAAGGAATTCTTTTTTAAACATTTTTTCTATAAAATGTGTTACCCTATTAGGTCAAATTGCAACCATTATCCCACAACAAGGTACACATACAATTGAAACACACTTGATATTGAGTGGATAGCTACGTCTGTATAGTTTATTGACTTTGGCTTTCACAGCCTCAGGTTCGTATCACAATTATGATAATTTCTTTTTTGATAATTTTTGTGCCCCCCCCCCCCCCCCCATTTTAAAAGAGTCAGAACTTTCTCGACCAAATATCAAATTTTTTCTATGTTAACTGTCACAAAAAAGTTTCATGTAGTTTTATAAGAACACATTCTTTATTTAATCCTTTCCCAAACTACAAATTTTAGACTCCTATAATATCAAAACATCTGTAGATGACAAATTCACAAATGAGCTTTAATTCTCTAATATGGTAGGGAACATTTGGTAACCAGCATTTTCTCCTTTTCCCGTAATGTTTTCAAAAGTTAAATCCCTCAGGGTCTTCAACACTACTGATTGTCTGGTAAAGTATCAAACCTATGAGACTTAGACGACATTTTTTTGCAATATCACTGAAAAATGACACCCACAAAACAGGTCTTACCCAGGGAGTTTTGGGGCGTATTACTGTTGCTACTGGAGAATATGGGTGGGGTTGTGGGCATCTGTTGTGGCTGGGTCGTCAATAAACGTAGAGGGTTACTGCCCATGCTTGGTGCGCCACCTGTTAGTGTACAAAATTGATCAAAATGTTAGTCTGGTTATGTTGTAAGTTAAACATTATGATGAGTCATAGCTGAGATTTTCCTTTCTCCCCTAGACAAACGTCTCCCAAACGAGGCCATTCTTTTCAACTCTATAAAAATGCTCCCATGTTTTTTACTCAAGAAGAAAAAAGGCTTTAAAAACAGTAGGAAATGGTTAAAATACTCTTAAGCAGCATCTTCTCCATTTCCAACCATATTTTCTATACTTTAAAATACAAATCCAATCATTTGAGCAACTTTTGATTTGTCCTCTGCAAATAAATTCAACATGGACGAGTCTACAACTTTTCTGTCTGGTACAGAGTTAAATACAGACAAATTTCACACACCGAAAATGATGGGATTTGTCTTTGAATGGCTAGAAAACTGTGAGAAAAGGAGATAATGCTGATTGCCACATTTTCTTCTGTCTCAAAAATGTAATCAACTGGCATCTTCTTCAGGGTCATCAAAACTGGAGACTGTTTGGTAAAGGGTTAAAAATGCTCCAGCCACTGACCTCAAAACTCCTCTTCAAGTTCACAGTATCTAAAATGGTGCTGTAAAGTCAAGCCAGTCCTAAGACCATCTGTATTAAGCAACCATCACCGAAAGATAGTTTTGATTCTATAACCCTTCTGAAACTCATTAAATGGACTTGCATTTAAAGACCACGTATCTCAAGAGACCATTTTCTAACTTCCTTGGGGTGGTCTATTCAGACAGGTTTGACTTTATTTAGAATCACAGTAAGAGGGGAAATACCCCCCCCCCTTTTTTTTTTAATCTGTATATGAATGATACCCCATTTTTTTTCATTTAGGGCATCCAATATACACAGGCTTATGAGAATATCAAACATGAAAAAATGGAAGTTACTGATGAAAACATAGTGTTCAAAAACCATTTGATTTTGACCCTTTACTACACCATACCTTGTTTAAACAGTCCTGTGGAAAAAGCCTTTGGAAAAAATATTAAAGGAAAAGCACAAAATGCTAGTTACCAGCCCATCATTTAAGCTACATTTCATTTTTCATCTGCAAATGCTTCCAGTCTGGAAAGTCCATGAATCTTGTCATTTGGTCAACAATTGATTTACATTGCAATGATCAAATGGCTCATCCATGAACCACCCCTTAGTTTGCTTTTTTTAATCTATTAACAACAGTGAAACAAATCTATAGAGAAGCCAGTTTTCTTTCAGCTTTGTCCAATGCCATTACAAAGTAAAATAAAAAATGTTAATGGTCAGTAATTCAAAACCCAAAGTACACAGAAAACTGCACCCACCACCACATATTAGCCAAATTAATGTTACATGACTCACCATGTTGGTACCCAACGAAACACCAACAATGCAGCAAGAGGAACCTGCTAACAATTTATCAAATCAATGTCATATGACTAACCTTGTTGGTTCCCAGCAGAAACCAAGACTGGAGCAGGAGGAACCAGCCTCATGGAGGCCCCAGCCAATCCCCTTGGGTTTCCCATCACTAGCTGTCCATTTTGGTCATAGTACGCTGGAGTAATGATCTGGTATTGAGGTCCTTGAGAAAAGTAAGGAAAAACATTCTTACCGAAATTTTTACCGTAATATTTAAGACTTGTTCAAACTAAAAACATTTGCAGACAACAATTAAATGTGCCTAAAATGTTCAGATTTTTCTTGAAGGATAGAAAAGATTGCTGGAAACCAGTATTTTCCCCATTTCCAACAACATTTTTTAAAGATCATTTTTGTCAAGGGTCCTTATAACATGCACTTGCTTAGTAGTGGGTAAAACAGTCTGTTTAGTAAGATGAAAGGTAAGAGGTATATGTTTGTTTATATTGAAGTTTTATAAGATGAAAGGTAAGAGGTATATGTTTGTATTGAAGTTTAACGTCATTTCACGCAGTCCGTGCACCTACGCATGTGTTTCCTAGCTTTCTCACACCAGTTCTGACATAGCTTTCTTTCCAGGCCACGGACAACTTTTTTCACATGCATCAGGTATGAGGCAAAAAATCGCAGGAAAGAAAGTGTGAACCCACAACCACCATCCATGAGTCAGATATGCTAACCACTGAGCTGCTACCTGGCTGGGCAGAAAGAGGTATAATTACCTTGCCAAGACCAGCAGCACTGTATAGAGCAATGTATAGGGCTGGGAGATCCCAGCTCTGCAATTTTTTTTTTAACTCTTTAACATACAACAACATTTAAATAGTTAAATAGCCAACAAACAAAACAAATTACCTTGAGCAGGAAGCTGTTGTTGTATTTGACTGCCGGAATCACTCTGCTGGGACGGGGTCAGTCTCCCAGACCCACTGCCCCTCATGGGACCCTGTGGGGTCTGTTGTCCCTGTTGTATGATGCTGGCAGGGTAGATTCCCCACGGGGCTTGCACACCATAGTACTGCGGGTGTATAACTGGACCTGCAAACAGGAAAAGTATGCAATTACACTCCCTGAACATAAAGTTGAACCTGTACTTAAAGACCATCCAATGGAAGTAGGAAAAGCAATCTCTAATCGCAGATCGTTTTTAATGCTAGGTTTATTCTTTACTAGGTAACAACATTTTAGAACAAAATCATTTCCAGACAGCAAAGAAAGGGAAGCAGCATTTTCTCCTTTTCCAAAGACGTTTTCTAAAGCTTTCTCTCTAGGGATTGTTTAGTTGGTTGTTGGTTGTATTGGGGTTTAACGCCACTTTAACAGCTAAGGTCATATCATGGCGGTCGGTGACGCACATGTGTTTCCTGGCTTTCTCACACCAGTACTAACACAACTTTCTTTCCAAAGCCACCGACTACTTTTCTCACATGCTTCAGCAGAGGTGAGAGGCGAAAATATGCCGGAGAGAAAGTTCGCCTCAACCGGGTATCGAACTCACAACCACCAGGTCATGAGCCCGACACGCTCACCACTGAGCCACCCAGGCGGGCAGGGATTGTTTAAAAACAGTAGTTCATGGTAATCTGTTAATTAAGTAATTTCATTATGGGAAACAGTATCAAAACAATGGTTGCTTAATGCAGGTATGACAGGTTTGACATGTGAATTCTAGAAGTCAGTGTTTGTCAGATCAGATGAGCAATTCAAACAGTATTCTGTGCTTATTGCTGTCAAGTTCCAATGAAATTTACAGTAACTAATTCCATAAAAATACTAATTAAATACAATTAATTGAAGTAATTAAACTAAAAAAAAAACAAGAGCACTGCATGAGGGTCCCAACACTCGGCTGCTGTTGCTTGATTTTAGTGAAAGTTCTAAGTCGCAAAGTGGCAAGATTGTGTCAAAAATACTTTGATGATTACCTGCCTTTATTGTACAGGATCCCCTTTTGATAGTTAACAACTTGTCCAAGTATGAAGCAAATATCTTCAGTAATGACAGAGATTATAAAATGTGAAAGTTTTTGCATGAGGCAGATGACACCAGGGCTACAATACCTTGATGTTCAGTTTGGGTAAGTCTGAAATTGTCGTCTGGTCAAGAGTTAGCATTCCAAAAGTAAAATTTCTCGGGGCTAATGGCTTGTCTAAGCATCCCTCAAAAATATGTCACAGACACCTTTTAACTCTTAAATAAACTCTTTACCGAATGGGAAAACTTTAGACATGTCCAAATTGAAAACATATGCAGAGCACAAAACAAAATTAATGCAACTCAAAAATAGAAAAATTCCTTGCAAAGCCCAAAAGCAGGCAAAAAATCAATGCAAGTGTCAAAATGCATTTAAATTTCAGTCATACAATTTCAAAATATGGAAAATATTGTGAAGATGACTATCTGTTTTTGTGCAGTCAGTCCAAGTGTTAGTTGCTGGCAAAAAAATGAATCCTAAAATCAAGCAAAATGTAAGGAAAAGATAGTGACCACGCAGCTTTTAAACATTTACCACACAACAAAATTTTAGCCTTATCCAAAATGACAGCATTTACGGATTACAATTTCAATGTGGCTCAAGCAATTATGTAATTTTTCTTTGATAGGGCAGAAAACCTTGTGGGAAACGGATAAATTGCTGCCTACCAGCATTTTCTCCTTTTCCCACAATGTTTTCAAAAGGCTTCTTTCCCAGAGTCATTAAAAGGTGGCATTGTGTGGCAAAGGGTTAACCTAGTTTTGAAATTAATTTCTCTGCCAGTGACAGCGGGCTGACCCTACAATAACATATTATCACCTTCACACAAATTTCCTTACTTTTAAATGATATGGTTTAAATCTAAATGCATTCTATCACACAATTTGTTTACTTTTGGCAGCTACTCTTAATTCAAGGAAGGTTAGAAAAACATTGTTCGAAAAGAAGAAAATGCTGGTACAGTCCTCTCCTTTCCTAATAATTTCTTCAAAAGCCAGGGCCGTTAAAAGTCAGGATTGTTTGGTAAAAAGGTTAGCCCTTTCCCACACAATCCCAACTTTTAATGCCCCTGAGAAAGAAAGCTTTTGAAAACATTGTGGGAAAAGGAAATATTGGTGGTAACCACCATTTTCTCCTTTTCCCACAATGTTATCTACCCTTCCAAAAGCAAATTTCAATTTTCAGGTCAATTTATTTTCTTGTCCGCAAATGTTTTCGATTCCGACTGGTCTTAAATTTTGTTGTTTTGTAAAGAGTCAATTACAATTACCATTACTGCAGCATTTGACTCAACCCTTTACTAGTCAAGAAAACTTTAGTCTTGACCATATTGAAAGCACTTTGCACAAAACAAAATTTGAATTTAATTCAAATTGCTAAAGAATAACTAGTTTTCATGACCTGGTTGACTGATTGATTGATTGTATGGTGTTTAACACCATTTTCAAAATTATTTCAGTTATATCACGGCTGCCAGAGCACCTATCCGTGCTTTCCTGGAGTTTCTTTTACCAGTACTCCACACAATATTCTTTCCAAGCCACTGGCTGCTTTCCCACATAACCATCGTCGAAACAATGGTCAGCGGTGAGAGAGGAATGAATGCTGTCACGATGACTATCATCAATCCTTGGAAAGAAATTGGCCAAGCCAGGATCGAACCTGCGACCTCCTGTTCTCAAGTCCTGTACGCTACTGACTGAGCTACAAGGGCTTAGCTTCATGACCTGGTGGAATATTGCTTCTGACATCATAGGAAAAGGATAAAACAGGTAACCAGGACTTTCTCCTTTTCCGAAAGTGTTTTTTATCCTTTCAAGGACTAATTTCATCATATGGGCAATGTAACATTTGTCATCTACCAATGCTTTCAACTTGGACCAGTCTTTAGTTTTGTCCTTTGAAAAAAGATTACGTGAACATTCCTGTGATGCATCATGATCACAAGAAAAGGCCCTTTAAAAATATTTAAACAATTTAAGCAATTTTTTCTCCGTTTTTCTGCAAGTTTTCTACTGTATCAGAAAATTTCTGCTGATTTGTACCAATTTCAACTTTGTCACCTGCATTTTCTTTCAAATTGGAAGTCTAGAGTCAAGAGAAAATTAACAAAAAAACTTATTTCCATGTTAAAAAAAGACGAAACCTTTGTGTAAAAGAAAATTAAAAAATATTTTCACATTTTGGGGATCCAAAATTCCTTGTCACACACACAAGTGCAACTGGAAGGGTGGGGTGACAAGGTGGTGGTGGTGGTGGGGGAAGGGGGGGGGGGGATTTCGGCTTGTGCTTGAGCAAACTTGTGACAGTTCTATTCAGGGTTTATTGTAATTTCGTCTTACAAGATGGACCAAATTTCTGGGGCTGCATCACAAGCCCTTTTACACTTTAACCCTTTACCACACAATCCTGAGTTTTAACGACTTTGAAGAAGAAGGCTTTTGAAAGCATTGTGGGAAAAGGAGAAAATGCCGGTAACAAGCATTTTCTCATTTTCCTACAATGTTTTCTTCTATTCCTGTAGCAAATTTTAATTTCTGAGTCACTTTTATTTTGTTATGTGCAAATTCTTTGAATTTGGACTAGTCTAAAGTTCTGTTGTTTGGTATAGAGTTAACAAACAATACCATGCTTCATGCTTTTAAACATTAATGAAGAAGGCTTTCAACAACATTGTAGAAAAAAAAGGAGAAAATGCTAGTAATCAGCATTTTCTCTTTTTCCCCACATTGTGTTCCTGCCTTTCCAAGAAAATATCTTCATTTAATCTACATTCAGTATGTTGTGGGCCAAATACGTTCAGTTGGGCAAGTCTTTCAGCCTCTGGTAGAAAATTAGCCCTTGATGTCACAATCCAAAATTTCAACAACCCAAAGAAAAAGGCCTTTGAACATGGCTGTAAACATGGCTGTAAAAGGAGAAAATGCTGGTAACCAGCATTTTCTCCTTTTACAACCACATTTTCTACCCTTTCAAAGACAAAACCATTATTTGACTCGCATTTTATTTGTAATCAGCAAATGCTTTCAATATGGACAACCCACATGGTAAAGAGTTAAAAAAGTTCTAATTCTACAAAGACCTACCACAGGACACTATATATGATTAACTACACTTTACTCAAACCCTTGATCCCAAATACTCATCAAATCAAATCATCCACCCTTCCTAACCAATTGGCCTATCTGAACAAAAAACATTGCATGCACATTGCCTAGTTCATGTTGTTAACCCAGTCTTGCATCTAGGCCTACAAACATATTCTAGGATTCTCGTCTGATATTTTAATATGCAATCAGTGGCCCATCTGATCGATTGATTGACTAATTTATCAAATGGTGTTCTACACCACTATGAACATTATTTCAGTCCATTCATTCCTAGGTTTCACCAAGGCTAGGGACCTGCAGGTCTTGCCCAAGGACATTCCAGGAATGCTTCAAAGTTCAGAGTCCCACACTTTACCACTGAACCCTGGGCCTTCAGGTACAAGTCCTTAACTTTACCAGTGAGCTACACAGGACCCAGTTGCCCATCTGAAGTCCGATTTTTGTAAACCCTTTTTTTTTCTCATAAAGCCAAAATTTATCTGAGTTACATTTAATTAGCAAACCACAAAGATTTTCAATTTTATAGAGTCTGAAATTTTGTTGATTGGTCAAGTAAGTATTCAACTTCCTCTGAAATTTGAAAAATCCCCCCCCTTCCATTTCCATCGATCCCCTTTCTCCATGTAGTAATGTAATGCTATTTCAGGTTATTTTTTTCTTTTTGAAATCTTAGATGCAGAAATGGTTTTTAACCCATCCCACCCCAAAAGCAAGCAAAATAAATAAGCTACTCTGATCATTGATAAAAATTAAAGGAAATGTTACAATCCGGAAAAAAAATACTACAGGACAGCCAAAAATGTCAATGCTTCACCAAAAAAAAAAAGCGGCACAAGTTAGCAGCTCCCCCTGGCAAACACAGCTTATTTCCATGACAACAAGCACCCAACAAGCTTCTGCCTTTTCTGAGTTAATTTTTTCATTGTTGCATTCATTATTTCAATCCTTCCTAGAGCTGACATTCTGTTACAATTTTCTATGTGTACTACCAACCTACATTTCTATTAAAAGGAAAAGACAAACAGATCTGTTTCTATGAAAAGCACAAACAGATGAATGTTCTGTTTCTATGGAAACAAGACATGATTGAGATCACCTGACCTGTGAGTTGGATGCCCACTGTGTAAGGGTCCTGACTGATAACATACGGTGTTGGAGTGATAGCGCCATTCAGCCCTACAGAGAAACAGTAGCAAAATAAACAATCACTGAAAGCCATGCAGTAAATAAAATAATAATGATAATAAAACAAAAAAATAAAATCATGCTCCAAAAATCTTTTAATTTGGATGAATGGATTTGTATGATTTAGTATAACACTTTTATACATTATCATCCTAAAACTGTGACAATCTATAAGCCCACTTTACCTTTTTGACAACTTCAAGCCACCTTTTGAGGAGTTATCTGGTTTACATGTGATCTTTTCCCTTGTTGACCCTTTACCGCACAATGCCACCTTTAACGACCCTGGCAAATATGCCTTTTGAAAATATTGTAAGAAAAGGAGAAAATGCCGGAAACCAGAATTTTCTCCTTTTCCCACAATGTTTTCTACCCTATCAAAGAAAAATTGCACCATTTGAGCCACGTTGAAATTGTTGTCTGCAAATGCTTTCAATTTGGACAAGGCTAAAATTTTGTCCACTGGTAAAGGGTTAAAGACATTTTCAGTATCAATCTTGAATTCTCAAGAAAAAAAATCCAGGGTCTACTGACAGCAACCAACAGAGTTTTTTCAACAGAATGTCTAAAAAATGCACAGAGATTTCTCAACAAGACTGACCAAAACAACTTACACCCATCCAACCGCCACCTCTCTTAAAAGATGCTGCAAATGGATCCCTTTAGAATTATTTAAATCTCTTTAGAAGCCTTTAACAAGTATGCTGAGACAAGGTGATCAATGTATCTAACAGGATAAACAACTCTGCTCACCTCAATAAACACACAATATACAAATGTGCAGCAATCTGAGGAAAGGTGGTTTAATGCTCCTCTGTGGTGCATTGTACCGAGCAAGTTATCACATAATTATGGATCCACAAAGTCCATTTTTGTAACAACTGACTGAATCATGAGATAGACTAGTCCATACACATGAAGAAGATTTACAATTTGCAGAAAGTTTCATGGGTTGATACTTTCGGCAGGTGTATTAAACTTCCTTTTTACAGAGCATGGCTCATTATGGAAAGCAACTCGCCATCATTTTTATCCTCAGAAAGCCAAATAAACCTAACAGACATTTTCAGTCTGGAAATAAGACTACAAAAACTGCAGTTTCAAGGTATTGCTTACCCATTTCATCTCTGCAAAGCTGACACTGTAGGATCAGACTTGGATCAAAGATCAGACTGCGAATTCTGTGCAGTATAATCTTGATCTACACTGGCCTCGAAGGCAGTGTAACCGTTTGCCAAACAATCTGGGGTTTTCATGATGCTATGCATGAAGCCTTTGGAAAGGGTGAAAATGCTGGTAACCAGCATCTTATCCTTCTGCCACAAGGCTTTCTACCCTTCCCAAAACAGAATTTCAATTTTTGAATCACAGTTAATTTTGTCATTTGTAAATGCTTTCAATTTGGATGAGTCTAGAATTTTATTGTATGGTAAAGTCAAGTTGTGAACGGCCCTCCAATGTTCAATTTTTCCCTCAACATCAAAAGATTTGAGTTGAATACCGAGACACTTTCAAAGTTAACCCTTTTTTACCTTCTATAGCTGTACCAGACCAAAGCTACCAACTTCACAGCAAAGACAAACATGATGAATAACTGCGCCATTTGGTCTAATGACCTGACCAACACAGGTGCCAAAAAGATAGAATCTCAGCTGACTCACTTGACATTCTGAACTGCATTGTGTGTTTTATTACTTTCATCTTTAAAATCGGTTTCCATTTTGTTTCCAAACTAAAAACTAAAGTAGCCTTAAAACAGTACAACTAGTCTTAGGCAAACTGGTGAAAGCTTCAAGGAAATTTTTTTCAACAAATTCTGATTGATATTAGAACTTAAGTATCTTTATAAAAGGAATTATTGTTACTTTTGATTGTTTCAAGTAAATCATTTACACAGAATTACCTTAATCAGCCTATGTCATTCTAAAAACAATTTCAATCTGCCTCATTGTGCTCCCCAAATTTTCAACCTATCTCGATGTTATTTCCGAGTTTCAACAACCTTACTCGATGTTATCTCCGAGTTTCAACCTATCTCATTGTTATTACCAAATTTTTCAACCTATCTCATTGTTTCTCAAAATATTCAACCTACCTTATCATTATCTCCAAATTTCTGCCCTTATCTCATTATCTCCAAATTTTTTAATCTATGTCAATGTTATCTCCAAATCTTTCAACCTATCTCATTGTTATCTCCAAGTTCTCAACCTATCTCATGGTTATCTCCAAATTTTTCACCCTACCTTATCATAATTCCCAAATTTTCAACCAATCTCAATGAAATCCACAGATCTTAAATCTATCTCAATGTAATCTCCAGACCTCAACCTATCTCACTGAAATCCCTAGATCTTCAACTAACCCAATGCAATCTCCAGATCTTAAGCTTATCTCAGTGTAATAATAGTTTTTCATCCTATCTCATTATAATCCCAGATCACTGAAATCCCCAGATCTTTCACTTCTTGTACTCCCCTGATTTTCAACCTATCTCATTGTAATACCTAGATCTTCGACCTAACCAATTGTAATATGCAGATCTTTAATCTATCTCAGTGTTATCCCAAAATCTGAAACCTTTCTCAATGTAATCCCAAAATCTTCAACCTAATTTACTGTTTTATATAGATCTTAAACATTCAAGATCCAAAGATCTTCAGGCTATCTCATTTCAATCCAAAACTCTTCAACCCATCTCACTCTTATATCCAGATCTTCAATCTTTTTTATTGTAATCCCAAAATCTTCAATCTATCTTACTGTTATGCCTAGATCTACATTCATAAAGATCTTAAAATCTACAAGTTATCTCATTGTATTCCCAAAATATTCAACCTTTGGTTTTTTACAAAGATCTTCCACCTATCTCACTGTTACCCTAAAATCTTCAAGCTTCCTCTCTGTATTGCCTGTATCTACGATCCTCGAGATCTTCCAAGCTATCCAACAGATTTTTAATCCCAAGATCTTCAGCCATTTCTTTGTGATCTCTTGATTTTCAACCCATCACTACAGTCCCCAGATCCTCAACCTTTCTCAATGCAATTTCCAAAATCGTACACATTAGTCCATACACTGTCAAAAGCGACTTAACCCTTTACCACTCAATCCCGAGTTCAACGACCCTGAAGAATGAAGACTTGAAAACATTGTGGGAAAATAAGAAAATGCTGGTAACCAGCATTTTCTTCTTTTCCCACAATGTTTTCTACTCATTCAAAGACAAATTCCATTGTATGAGTCATATTTGATGTCTGCAAATACTTTCAATTGATCAAGTCTATAATCTTTTTTTGTTTGGTAAAGAGTTACGTGGTTCATTTCAAAAATGTCTACATGCCTCTGTAACTTCAAATGACCAACGCATTTGTAAATCATTCATATTAGTTATGACAAAAAAATGTCAGCATTTGTCAAATTCTGAGTGACCTTCTAAGAATATTATTTCTTTTAACCTGTGTCAAAGGATCCTTCTTGATTTTCAATCTACTGTTTGCTTAATTTCAGCATCTGCAATCCTGAAGTCACAATATTCCAAATGTTACCCCTTGTGAATCAACCGTATAATTTGTCAGATGCCCATCCCATGAAACTGGACAAAATATGCCTGTCATGATATATGCAGACCTCCATGGTATATCTTAACTTCCCAATAGAGTCAACATCAGCATCCTAAATCTGTTTGAACAATTTTCTCCAGTGACATAAAGTATGCATGATGATACCTTGCTTGTGTAACACCGATGGTCTTCTTCACTCCATTTAATTGTCATACTAGTTCTTGAAGCTCAGTCCAAATGAAACACATTCCTGTCAGCATGTTTTACAAGTATAGATAAAGCAATATACTACTCATATTTTCTTTTCCAAAAATCTTGATTATACCCCTTCAAAACCTTTATACTTGTTTCCATTGAATCCCCTTGAGTTACTATAAAACATAAACAGGTAGTATTAAAAAAGAAGAGGGCAGTTAAAGCTGATGGTGAGGAAACTGGTGGGAACACAGGAATATGGGAATCATCACTTCTACAAATGAAGAGGATAAAACTGTGCAATAAAATTCATTTAGCAAACAGAGACAATAAGCAAAGTACCTCATCTCTTTACTATTTAAAGCTTTCAAAATCACTAGCATTGATAGTTATCTAAATCCTCAAGTGTTCAACAACTCCTATACGACGTCGGTTACATCAGAAGGACATTTCAATAGTATTCCATCTAACTCCTCAAAAGTGCATTTGAATGGAAAAAGTAAGTGAAAAAGCTACAGCAGTTGTCAGAGCTTCTACCAAAGTATTTGAATGAAAAACCTTCATCTTACAGGAGTTATATATGCATTAGCAAGAGGAAAATATCTACTCGATTAAAAAAGAAAATGGGGAGGCTGAAAAGCTATTAACCCTGAAGATTCTAGGCACAACTTCAGTTGTTTCTGCAGACAGTGTGTATAAGGATAAGACTGGAAAAATTAGCAGTCTGATCTTGAGTCCACACTGTCCAATATCAGTGTTATTATCTGGCTTCCGTGACTGCAAAATTGATATCCATTTCATTGACCTGGCTCTTTTGGGGTGATGACAAAAAATGCTGGTTAACTCTTTACTACACAATCCTAAGTTTCAATGACCCTGACAGGAAAGGCCTTTTGAAACATTGTAGAAAAAAGATCTAATCCTGGTAATCAGCATTTTCTCCTTTTCCCACCATGATTTTTACCCTTTCAAAGACAGATATTCTCATTTGCATCCCATTTTATTTCTCATCTGCAAATGCTTTCAATATGGAGAAGTCTCAAGTTTTGTTGTCGGGTAAAGGATTAACTCTTTACCTGGCAAAAAATTTATAGACTAGCCAATATCAGAAATATTTGCAGACAACAAATTAAATGTGGCTCAAATGATAGAGCTAGACTCTGACAGCAGAAGTGCATATTTGGTAAACAGAGAACATGCTGATTTTCAGCATTTTCTCCTTCTTGCACAATGCTCTTTAACTCTTTACCAAATGACAAAATGTTACTCCAGTCCAAAATGAAAGCTTTTGCAGACGGCAAAATAAACGTGACTCAAAATTTGAAACTTATTTTGGGCAGAGTAGAAAACATTGTGGAAAAAGGAGAAAATACTGGTAACCAGCTTTTTCTTTTTCCATAATGCTTTCAAAGGCCTTTTACCTCTGGGTCGTTAAAAGTCAGGATTGTGTGGTAAAAGGTTAAACTTAATTACCTGGGGTCATAAAAGCATGAGAGGGCTTGATAAATGGCTGCATGAAATGGCTTGTCAGCGGCTAACTTCTTATACTTGCAATTTTGCCAATTTAGGAGGAAAATCTTACAAACTTTTAACAGAGCTAGTCCAAGATCACACTATGTTCATTGCTGTCTAATCTCAACCTGCACTGCATGTAGAAGCAACGAGGTTGTCCTTAGGTTGTCTCTAGAGGGTTATGGAACAACACAAAAAAGGGAATTTCACAACAGATTTGTTTTTACAGTGACAAACTCAAGAAACAGAAAGCCAAAAGTGCCTCACCCAACTGTTGTTGCTGAGTAGCCAATGCATACTGCTGCTGTGTTAGTACGGCTATAGGCTGCTGTTGCCGCATCTAGAACAAAAAAAAAATAAACCAGTGGGACAGATACAACAAAACAAATGGACTGTCACTCACTGATCTTCTAAACTCATAAATCTCCAGATCTTAAATGCTATTTATTAAAAATACACTTAACTCTTTACCACACAATCCCGACTTTTAACGACCCTGGGAAAGAAGGCTTTTGAAAACATTGTGGGAAAAGGAGAAAATGCTGGTAACCAGCATTTTCTCCTTTTCCCACAATGTTTTCTACCCTATCCAATACATAAATCACTATTTAAGCTACATTTAATTTGTCGTCTGCAAATGCTCTCAATTTGGTCCAGTCTAAAATTTTATCGTTTTGTAAAGAGTTAACCCAAACGACAAATTTTGGACTGGTCCAAATTGAAAGAGTTTGCAGACGACAATTTCGAATTTGATGAAAATGGCAGAAAGTTATCAAAAAGGGTAGAAAACACTGTGGGAAAAGGAGAAATTGCTCGTTATGAGCAATTTCTCCTTTTCCCACAGTTTTTCAAAAGACTTGTACTGCAGACACGTGAAAACCAGGCCTTGTTTGGGAAAGGGTTAAATGATACCCAATTTTTTAAGAACTTGGGAAAGAAAGAAAGCTTTCCGAAACATTGTCAGAATATGAGTAAAAGCTGGTTAATGGCAATTTCTCAGTTTCCCATAATTTTTTCTCACCTTTCAAGGACAAAATCCATCATTTAGGCCCATCCAATTTGTTCCCTTTCAAATGTTATCTGTGTTATCTTGGTAGAGAATTCAGTAAAAACTCTGTTAACCCTTAGGCTGCTAAGCACGACTCAATGACCTTTTGCGGACAGAGTAGATCAAGATCAGACTGCACAGAATGTGCAGTCTAATCTTGGGTCTACATTGTCTGATGAGAAATCTATCCCCCCAAAAAATACCTTTAGAATAGCAAAATTTGGGGTTTTTATACTATTGGCTTAAAAGTTTCATTTCACCTATATACAGGGACAAGGGTAAAAAGCATTGTATTAGCAGAGACTGAGCTTCACCTTAACACTTATTAAACTCATCACCAAACAAAAAAATTTTAGACTGCTCCAAACTGGGAGCATTTGCAGACGACAAATTGAAAGAAGCTAAAATGATGTTATATGCCTTTGACAACGTGGAAAACATTGTGGGAAAAGGAGAAATTGCTGGTTACCAGCATTTTCTCCTTTTCCCACAAAGTTTTCAAAAGGCTTCTTCCTCAAGGTCGTTCACACTCAGGACTGTGTGGCAAAGGGTTATGTGGTTTCCAACATGACAAAAATGTAGATTTGTCCATATTGAAAGCATTTGCAGACAACTAATTAAACATGGCTCAGATGGTGAAAGTTGTCTTTAGAAAGTTAGAAAACAAAGTGGGACAATAGAGGAAATGCTTGTAACCTGCATTTTTTCCCCTTTTTCCATAATATTTTCAAATGCTATTATCTTCAGGGTCATTAACATTCAGGAGTGTCTGGTTGGTTGGTTGTATGGTGTGTAATACCATTTTCAACATCATTTCAGTTATATCAAGGCGGCCAGTGCACCTATCCATGCTTTCCTGGAGTTTCTTTTACCAGTACTCCACACAATATTCTTTCCAGGCCACTGGCTTCTTACCCACATTACCATCACAGAAACAAGGGTCAGCAGTGAGAGAGGAATGAATCCTGTCTCAATGACAATCATCAATCATCAGAAAGAAATCGGAAGAGCCGGGGATCAAACCAGCAACTTCTAGTTCTCAAGTCCTGTATGCTACTGACTGAGCTTCTGGGGTTCAGCAGAGGATTGTCTGGCAAGGGGTTAAAAGACCTAAAAGGACAGTGAAACTAGGGCATCACATGCTGGTACCAAAACTCTTCTGTGCTTAGCTTTAGAAATATATAGGCATATTCAAACAGTATTCAGTATAGGCATGTTCAAACAGCATGCAAACAATAACTGACACTTTACCAAACAATCCCAAGTTTTAACGACCCCATAGGAAGAGGCTTTGGGAAAAAATTGTGAGAAAAGGAGAAAATTCTGGTATCCTCTTCCTGCAATCTTTTCTACCATATCAGATAAAAATTCCATCAATTTGAGACACATTTATTTTGTTGTCTACAGATACTTTCAATTTGGATGAATCTTAAACTGTCATTCAGGGTTCCCATTCACGCACATATGTGCGTGATTCACGCACTGAATTGAATAATCAAGCATAGAAATATGAAGTGAAACGTGCATGCACGCATAGGTTTCAGGGCTCCCACTGTCGATCACCGGTGGTGCCAGTTGGGACAAGTTATCAGGTGTGAAAGTCACTGTTTATCACCACTAATCAAACTTGGTATCAATCCACTTTTCTAGTGTAAAATTAAAGGTTTTGAAGTTACATGCTATTCTTATTGACAAATCTATGTCAAATCATGCGGAAATACTACTCCAAAACTTAACAGGCATGAAAAAAAATCGCTGCAAGAAACACGAAAACCCATGACACAACAAAAATTGGTTTTACATCATCCAATCATACGCATTTCATACTGTCTATTCAGCTTTATCAATGACTTCCAACAGTAAATTTACATAAATATCTCTATAAAACAATAAGTGAAAGCTAATTAGTGTCTGAAATTGACAGTGAAATGGATAATTCTACTGGCCATCAGGCTTTAAGGTGTCCCTCTGAAACTGGTCCTGTGAGTAAGGAAATTATAACAAGCATCTTCTTTTTTTAAATTACCCATATTGTTTTTAAGAGCAGCCGACTGCAGAGTTAGACTCATCAAAACAAATTTTCAATGCAACAGACCCTTACTGTCCTCCATAGATACTCTATAATTATCAATATTAAGTGTACTCCTAGAATTTCTCTTGCACTCCCAAACTTGTATTCCAGGAAGCGCATGCACTCCCAAAAAGAGATGTGAGTGGGAACACAGTCATTTAATACAGAGTTAAATAGAAAAACAAGAGGGCCATGATGGCCCTGTATCGCTCCACTGGCTTATAAATATAAACCATAAATACTAAACATTTCAATTCTGAGCCAAATGGTTTCAAAATGAAGACTTACAGTTTTCTCTGTAAGAGCCCATGTAAAAGTTGAGACCTGCGAGGCAAAGCCATTTTTGATCCCAGAGCTATAATTACTTGAACCCTGGTAGAGGTCCACAAGATAAAGCCACATGCCAAAATAATACAAGTCTATGCTGTATGGTTATAAATAAGGTGATTTTCAAGTTTTGTCCATATGAAGCCTCTGTAAAACGTAAGACCCCTGATGCAAGGCTAATTTCAAAAAAAAAAATCAAAACAGGAAGATTTCTTAAGTTGTCACTATGTAAGCCCATGTAAAACTTGTGACCCCTGCGGCGGGGCCAATTTTGACCCCAGGGCTAAAATTTTGGCCCGCTTGGTACAGGCCCACTAGATATAGCAACATGCAAAATTTGGTAGCTCTAGGCCTTATGGCTAGGTACAGGAAGATTTTTAAAGTTTTCTCTATATAAGCCTATGTAAAACTTGTGACCCCTGGGGCAGAGCCAATTTTGACCCCAGGGCTATAATTTGAAGAAACTTGATAGAGGTCTACTACATAAAGCTACATGCCAAATTTGGTAGCCCTATGCCTTATGGTTTCAGACAAGAAGATTTTTAAAGATTTCCAAAATTTTTCAGTTTTGTTGCCATGGCAACCAGAGTTTTTGAAGGAATCAAATTCTTTCAAGAAATTCTGAAGAGGACCATGGCAGGATCATTTCTGTGAAGTTTCATGAAAATTGGATGGGTGGTTTCAGAGAAGAAGATGTTTGAAATAAAAGTTAACGCACGGACGGACGGACGCACGACGGACACCGGGCCATGACATAAGCCCACTGGCCTTCGGCCAGTGGAGCTAACAAGGAAAGGCGTATCTGTGTCACAGATATTTTGAGGTTACCTGCCCTGTGAGTTAGGGTTTCCCTTTTAACAGTTGACAACTATGTTGAAGTAAGCATCTTTAATAAGGACAGCGAGATCAGAAAATGTCATCAAAAAATGTTGAAGTATTTGCACAACAAAAACAAAGATGCAGATGAAGACAGAACAATGAAAGCATATGGACATTTTCTTTGAACAGGAGGGCCATTGGCCCTAAGCGCTCACCTGAGTAATGTCATCTAGGATTGATAAAGCTGAAAAAATTCTGCTTATGATAATGTAAAATATGTGAGTGTATGTTAGCTACTTTTGACCAACTCGACCTATTTTCAAATTTGTCAGAGATACCATCTAGAAAAACATTTTGACAAAGTTTTATGAGTATCTGGCTGAAAATGTGGCCTCTAGACTGCAAAAAAGGTTTTCTAAGATCTGGCCCAGTGAACTTCCTTTTGATCTGATGAGATCTAATTTTGAACTTGTCTGGTATGTTACCAAGAAAAACATTGACAAAATTTCATGAGTATCAGACTGAAAACGTGGCCTCTAGAGTGCACATAAGATTTTTCTTGGATTTGGCCCCGTGACCTACTTTTGACCCGACATAACCCAATTTTGATCTTCTCTGACATATAATCAAGACAAAGATTCTGACCAACTTCAAGAGTACTGGACTGAAAATGTGGCATCTACAGTGCACACAAGGTTTTTTTTTTTTTTTTTTTTTTTTTTTTTTCCCAAATTTCAAATTTGGCCTTGTGACCTACTTTTTGACCCAATGTGACCCAATTTCGAACTTGTCCCAGATTTTACTTAGACAAACATTCTGAATAAGTTGCATGAGTATCTGGCTGATAATGTGGCCTCTATGGTGCACACAAAGTAAATGCTGACAACCTCGCAAGAGATGACGGACATGGAACAATCACAAAACCTCACCTTGAGCACTTTGTGCTCAGGTGAGCTAAAAACAGCCAACTTTAAGGGGAGATCATGATTATTACCTGTTGATAATCCAGATTATAGTTGGGACTATCCATCGACGGGACTTGATTCAACTGATTGTTGTAATCAAACTGCACTGGATCGATACCCATAGAGTCAGTAAGTCCTAATTGTGCAGTGTCCAGCGGGAAACCAGGTATCTGCTGTTGCATCAAATTTTGTTGGTTTAGGAAGTCGTTCTCGTCTTTGTTCAAGTGCCCCATTTTATCTTCAGTTGAAGGAGAGTTGGGATGGCTTCCACCTCGTCTACTACAGAACAAGATTAAATAAACGCTTTTACAACCTGATTTTGGATCCTACACCTTTGCCCTCAGAATAAGTTAATTAAAACTGGTTGATATATGTAGATCTCTGGGCTGCCTTTCACAAAACTTTGTTAAAATTACGCAAATTATTTGTACTGTATATACACAGATATGATCCCTGCATTACCCAACCACATAAGTTGGCATAACGTTATGCAAATATTTCATGATATTGTAAAGTTATACAGTTTAGTGAAACTTTTTTTTGGACTAAACTGCATATGCAAATTTCATGCATACACAGTTTCGTGAAAGACAGTCCTGATCTTGATCTACAGTCTGTAAAATCCACTTCACTTGCACCTGACATTCAACAGGTTCAATCTGTACCAAATGACAAATTTTTGACTCTTCAAAGTTGAGACCATCAGCAGATGAAAAATTCAAATTTGTAAAAGTGAACTAAAGTTTTCTGAAAGGATGAAAAAACTGAGAGAAAAGAGGAATATAATGGTTACCGGCATTTTCTCCTTTCCAACAATGTTTTCAATGCTTACCAGCATTTTCTCCTTATCCAAAAATGTTTCAAAAGCCTTCTTCCTCTTATATTTTTAAACTCATTCTATGAAGTGCTCTAAATTTCTTGACTGCAGAATTTTTTGATAAACTTCCTTTTCAACATTATTTCAGTTTCATCCTTTTCCAACAATGTTAAAGAGGGTTCTTCCTCACTCTTTACCACATGACTAAATTTTGGACTGGTCCAAACTGAAATCATTTCCAAATGAGCAATTAAATGTGGCTCCATTTTTTTCCACAGTGTTTTGAAACATTCTTTCTCAGAGTTGTTAAAACTCGGGATTGAGTGGTAAAGGGTAAAAGTAAATCTAAGACAAGAGAAAAGTTTGACAGGCTTACCCATACACAAGAGAAAAGCTTGACTGGCTTACCCATACAATGTCGGATCTTCTTTTAACCCATTTTGCATGATTCCATTCGCCTGAATCTCATGATCTTTAGGATCAACTGGGCCCTGAGGGTCCCCTTTATCAAAAGGAGATGGGGTCTTTGTCTTCTTATCCAGATCTAGGCTCTCTTGTGGTACAACATTCATTTTATGCATCTGTAATGACAGTGTTCCCCATTTATGTAAATTTTAACGTGAATCACGTAAATCATAATGAAAAACATACTCTGACTGATAAAAGATTGAAGCTCTAAGTGAGCAGCATGTGGACAAATATTCCTGAAATTTCAATTTCTATAACGAGTCCAACAAAGACCCAATTTTATTCTAAGGACGCTTTTTTAAAAAAAAAAAAAGAGCTTGGCTGAGCACAGATTTGAACTACAGACCCCTGAATTAAGGACCCTGTTCATTATGACAGATGCATAGAACAGGACAATACACATACATGAGTTATGCTCTGAGAAAATGGGGCTTAGTGCATCCGCAAAAACTGTTTATCCATGTCAGCTGGCGCAGTCAGAGCAGGCTGACATGGGTCAAAATGGTTTGCTTTATGTAAATTTTCTGCATGTAAAAGGACCACTCTGCCTCAAGATTCAGTCTTGTTACTTAAATTGAAATTATGAATCCATAATTATCTGATGACTTGCTTGGTATCATGTATCATAGAGATGCATTAACTCTTTACCACACAATCCCGACTTTTAACGACCCTGACAAAGAGGCCTTTTGCAGTTGAACTCCTTTTTGCCAGAGCATGGGTCATATATATATTTCACAAAGAGGGGACTTGTTGATCTAGTATACAACAGTTTCAGTTGGAAAACAAGAAACCTTATTCTCTGTAATATGAACTACTTTCAAATACCTTGCAAATGATCAGTTCCATGTGATTTCCATTGCCTCACTCATACTTACATTTACATAGGCCGGGTTAAAAGTAGGTCGCATACCCATGGCTTTAGGCCCTGCTGGAGATCCTCCTCCAAGAACATACTCAACCATGTTGACCCCTAAAGAGCCCCCACCAGGTTCTATATAAAGACATGAAGTAATATACTAGACAGAAAAAGAAACCCAGACTTAACATTTCTGCTAGCTCATGAATTTTTGGGGTCATCGGTGACTCCCTGTTTGGAATTCTGCAGGTCATTCAGAACTTTTAAGGGTGATGGTCTTTTTGATTTTTTTCAAAATGTTGTTCCCCTTAGTAGATGTTGCATAATGCGAAAAGTTTTATATTAGTAGTATTAAAGTATTAAAGGTAAAGTTAACAAGAGGGCCATGATGGCCCTGTATTGCTCCACTGGCTTATAAATATAAACCATGAAGAGGAGTCTTTACTATATAAGCCCTCATAAAACTTTGACCCCAGGGCTACAGTCGGACTAAATGGGGAATATGTGTATTAGAAGAATAACATGCCAAATTTGGGAGTTCTTGGCCTTATGGCTAGTAACAAGACGGTTTCTGAACTTTTCACTCAATAAACCCATGTAAAACTTGTGAACCCTGGTGCAGGGCCAAACTTGATCCTAGGGCTGTAACTTGGGCCCTCTTTGTAGTTGTCCACTAGATAATGCTATAATTATGCAAAATTTGGTAGCCTAAGCCTTATGGCTATGTACACCAAGATTTAAAAGTTTTCCCTATGTAAGCCTATGTAAATCTTGTGAAACCCCCACCCCCCCAGCATGAGGCCAAATTGACCCCAGGACTATAATTTGGGCACTTTTGGTAGACCCCAACTAGATCAAGTTAAATGCAAAATTTGGTAGCTCTAGGCCTTATGGCACAGGTACAGGAAGATTTTTAAAGTTTTCTCTATATAAGCCTATGTAAAACTTGTGACCCCTGGGGCAGAGCCAATTTTGACCCCAGGGCTATAATTTGAAGAAACTTGATAGAGGTCTACTACATAAAGCTACATGCCAAATTTGGTAGCCCTATGCCTTATGGTTTCAGACAAGAAGATTTTTGAAGTTTTCTCTATATAAGCCTATGTAAAACTTGTGACCCCTGGGGCAGAGCCAATTTTGACCCCAGGGCTATAATTTGAAGAAACTTGATAGAGGTCTACTACATAAAGCTACATGCCAAATTTGGTAGCCCTATGCCTTATGGTTTCAGACAAGAAGATTTTTAAAGATTTCCAATATTTTTCAGTTTTGTTGCCATGGCAACCTGAGTTTTTGAAGGAATCAAATTCTTTCAAGAAATTCTGAAGAGGACCATGGCAGGATCATTTCTGTGAAGTTTCATGAAAATTGGATGGGTAGTTTCAGAGAAGAAGATGTTTGAAATAAAAGTTAACGCACGGACGGACGGACCGACGACCGGACGGACGGACGCACGCACGCACGACGGACACCAGGCCATGACATAAGCCCGCTGGCCTTCGGCCAGTGGAGCTAAAAACAATGTCATCTGTCATCCAGATTACTCCATTGAGTCGGTGACCATGACCGAACAGGACAAAAAGTATGGATTCCATGCAGTAATACAGGTGAGATGACAGCGATGTCACACAGAATAATGTTGGGTTTCAGACTGAAGTAAACCGGAATTAAATAATGTCAGTGGTAGAAAATGGGTTCAATATGATTCTGCACCTATAAACTTGACGATTTTGAAAGATATATTAATTGAATCAATCTTTTATGTTACTTTTTAGTTCTTTTTTATGTTGTGTCAAGGAAGATGCAACATATTTTGTAGTGCCAGCCTTTCATTTCTGCATCAAAAAATGCAGACTTTCTAAAATGCTTTTGAACGGTGTTTTATGCCACTGTCAATCTTATTTCAGTCATATCACTGCATCAGCTCATATATTCATGTATATCCCGGGTTTGACCAGTGCTAGGCTAGGGCTCTGAAGTCTTTTGTCCCAGGGACATTACCTACAAAAGCTCAGTGCTTTCTGTGAGGCTCGAACCCATGGTCTTCAGGTTAAGTTCCTACACTTTACCACTGAGCCTTGCAGAACCCTGAATTTTTGGGTAAAGGTTTAAAATTGTCCTGTACTATAGAAAAAGATGGCAAAAAATAACCATATGTTTTTTTACAGCAAACAATCTTGCAAGCAGGATGAGAGGACAAAACATTTTTACCTCCCTGTGGTCCAGGATTCCATCCCCCATCATCCCTTGGTCTGTTCCACGGATTGTTTTGAAACATGGGTGGATTGGGATCAGGTTTATTGCTGTCTCCCCCTGGACCTCCCATGTCCCAAAGTTTCTTTGGAGGCTGAAAATGAAGACACATAAACACATGATCATTTGATGAAGTGTTAGTCTAGGCAATACATTGTTGCTCTTTTTTAACCCTTTGCCATGCAGCAGATTTTGGACTCGTTCAAATTCAAAGCATATGCAGACAACATATTCAACATGTTCTCTGATAGGATAATAAAAACTGCCAAGAAACCAGCATTTCCTCCTTTTTTCCACGTTTTCATAGGCATTCTCTTACCGAGTCAATAAAACTCTGGATTGCTTAGTATAGGGTTAAAACATCAGAAATTGTCTCTCTTGTTTTCGAAGGCCTATCTTCCTCACAGTTGTAACAAGAGGGCCATTTGCCCTAGAGCGCTCACCTGAGTAAAGTCATCTACAGTTGATAAAGCTGAAGGGATCCTGGTTTTAATGATCAAGAACACATGAGTGTAAGTGATCTACTTTTTCAACAAATGTGACTAAATTCCAAACTTATCCAAGATATCATTATAACAAGCATTCTGACCAAATTTCATGAGTATCAGACTGAAAATGTGGCCTCTACGGTGCACAAAAGGTTTTTTCAGATTTGGTCCAGTGACCTACTTTTTGACCAGATGTGACCCATTTTGAAACTTGTCCAGGATATCATCAAGGCAAACTTTCTGACCAAGTTTCATGAGAATTGGGCTGAAAATGTGGCCTCTAGAGTGCACACAATGTTTATCTAAGATCTGGCCCAGTGACCTACTTTTTCAACCGACATGACCCAATTTCAAACAAGTCTGAGATATTATCAAGACAGACAATCTAACCTACTTTCATGAGTATCCAACTACAAATGTGGCCTCTAGAATGCACATATGGTTTTTCTAAGATTTAGCCCAGTGACCTACTCTTTGGCTTGACATGACCCAATTTCAAAGCTGTTACAGATATTATCAAGACAAACATTCTCCCCAACTTTCATGAGTTTTAGGCTGAAAATGTGGCCTCTTGAGGGAAAACAAGGTTTTTCTAAAATTTGGCCCTGTGACCTACTTTTTAACAGGACATGACCCAATTTTGAAACTGTCCAAAATATCATTATGACAAACATTCTGACATTTCCAAAGTATAAGGCTCAAAATGTGGCCTCTAGATTGCACACAAGTTTTTCTAAGATTTAGCCCAGTGCCCTACTTTTTGACCCAAAATGACCCAATTTCAAATGTATCCAAGATATCGTGAAGACAAACATTCTGACCAAGTTTCATAAGTTTCAGGCTGAAAATGTGGCATCTAGAGTGCACACAAGGTTTTTTCTAAGATCTGGCCCAGTGACCTACTTTATGACCCAACATGATCCAATTTCGAACCTGTCAGAGATATTATCAAGACAAACATTCTGACCAAGTTTCATTAGTGTATGACTGAAAATGTAGCCTCTAGAGTGCACACAAGGTAATTGTTGACATCTAGACTACGGACGACACACAACACATGACGCATGCCAGATGCTGGACACAGCACTATCACAAAAGCTCACCTTGAGCACTTAGTGCTCAGGTGAGCTAAAAACACTGGGGTATTTTGGTAAAGTAGTGCCCTGCCAAGCCTTATTCAGTGAGGGGACAATTGTCCCAAGCACTTACAGAAGAAAAAAGAGACTCTTTTAATTTTTAGTGAGCCAAAATTCAATGCACTCAACACTCATTATCACAAAATCTAGCCTGGGACATCTTTTAACTCTTTTAAAGACATTGTTTTTTAGACTGGTTCAAATTCAAAGCATTTGCGGATGACAAAGTAAATGTGACTTAAAAATCAAAATCTTTTGGGATGGGTAAAAAACATTGTGGAAAAACGAGAAAATGCTGGTTACCATCATTTTCACCTTTTTTCTACAATATTTTCAAAAGCCTTCTTTCTTAGGGTTGTTGCCACTCAGAAAAAGGGTAAAAGGTTAAGGGCCAAGTAGAAGATTTATTCTGATCCCTTTATAAAACAATCCCATCTTTTACCTTTCGAAAACAAAGAAAACCATCATCCCAAGGTGGTGAAAAAAAATCCTTCACTCCATGACAACAGTGACATTTCATTTTTTTCTTCAAGAGAATTATTTGACTGAATTGTATTTTTTCTCTTTTAACCTTTAGAGCTCCTTTCATGACTTTAGTTGATTAAGCAGCTGGCATGGATCAAGATCAGACTGCACAGAAAAAACGTTTTTGAAAACATTGTGGGGAAAAAGAAAGAATGCATTTTTTCCTTTTCTGATGATGTTTTCTAATCTTTATAGAACAAACCATTTGAGCCACATTCAATCTATTGTCTGAACTTTGATCTACAATGTCCGCTTAGCTGAGACAAAGGACAAGAGAAACCTTGACATTTAGAATATTTTGATCCTATGCCTCAAATGAAAGTGTTTATTGGGTTTATTCTGCCCTCTAGGGGTTAATATTATTTCAGTCATGTCAGGGCAACAGCTCGCTTACATCACACTTATTCATGGGTGTCCTAAGTTTCATTAGCACTAGGCTGGGGCTTCTGTCCATCTTGCCAAAGAACACTCTCTCAAAATTTAAAAACTTTGGGAGAGGGGCCCCAGACTTCAAAATCCTTCACTTCCATCATTAAGCCACACATAATTTCTCCCCTCATCTTTACTAACATTTATCAACATTTGAGTCATGATTTGGCAAAACAGGGTTTAATGCATCTCTGTGACACATCATACCAAGCAAGTCATTACTATGGATCCACAAAATCCATTTCGTCTAATACACGACTGAATCTATGAGGTAGACCAGTTCTTTAACATGCTGAAAGTTGACCAATAACAAAAAGTATCTGCCCATGTCAGCCTGCGCAGGCTGACCTGGCAAGGTTTTCCATGATGCACAAACCCTGCATCAATGATGCAATTTTATTTCAAATGACCCCCCCCCCCCAACATAAATAAATGTGCACCATCAGTGACACAACTTCCCTAAATCTAAATCATCTAGGAAATTCAATGAAACGTCATTAATCCAAGTCTGTTCTTGGTATATGCCGTGCCAATATCAGACAAACACTGTTCTTTTTTTTTTTTTGACTAAATGGTTTTAGATTTAAGTGGTTTTCTGGTAATCTATTTATAAAATAAGAGTGGTTCACACACTAATTACAGTGACGTACAGAGGACAGTTGTCGTAAATACGGGCCCCATCAAATTCATGGCTGGGTTCTCTGTATTTTTAATCGGTCGGTAGACCGATTAGAGATATGGTAAACTTCGGAAACCCGTCCGCTCCGGGCAAACTGGTGTAATTGCAACTCAGAACAGCTTTTACTTACGTTTTAACGCTTATACCTGCTGTGATGACCTTATTACAAAAACTACTTTTGATCCAGATAACCGCACTTTTGACCTTGACCCAGATAAGTGCAGGAACAGTAATTAGCGGTAAACAGCAGTTTCAATTTGTTTAGTATTGAAGCATGTCATAATTACAGTATTATCAAAATCTCTGGCCAGCAAAAACTGGAGCAGTTTACTTTCAACACGATTATAAGAAATAGGGTCATTGATTAGAAGCAACTTTATGAATGAAACGAGTGCTAATCAAGTGTATTGGGTGATGTGAACACATCTTGTAGTCGTCTGCTGTCCATGTCATTCGGCAAATTTCGAATGATCCGTTGATGGTTATACGTAGTTACGGGATCGGCCAAGTTGTGATGAGTGCTCTCCGTATATGTAGCAGGTGTTGAAAAGATAATAGGTCATTTCGGTCTTGAGAGGAATAAAATCGCAACAGAAAGGAGTTTGTACGGAAACACTGCTTGAAAAGAATTTGAAAATTTATATTGCTCTGCCTAAGAGAAAAGTGATGTAAATGCAACTCATAACAGCTGTAAGTTAAAATAGTAACCGGCTGTTGGTCATTTAATGTTAGCGAGGCGAAGCGTGTGAAGCTGTGGGGACAAAAGGTATAGAGTTGTGTAAAGGTTATGGCCCTCGCGGAGAGGCCATTACGTAAACATTTTCAGAATGGACTGGCGTTTCACCGCTTGCAACACCTAGCCTGGCATTCAGGCCCTGCATTTCAGTCATTCTAATAAACAAGGTACACAACTATTGTAAACCCTCAGGAATATATGTTGTCACTTGCTCTTTATCTAAAATACAGGTTAAATCAAACCTTGAGAACATTATATGAGTGTGTTTGTTCTGCTGTTTTATTTTATGATTTTTTTTTTAAATGAAAATGCTCTATGTAACGTACTGATACCAGTCTACCTTAGTACCTAGACTGTCCATTCACAATACTGACTGATTATGCATCTTTCAGCGTATGATATATTAACCCTTAGGCTGCTAAGTGTGACTCACTGACCTTTTTGCGGATAGTATAGCTCAAGATCAGACTGGACAGAACGTGCAGTCTGGTCTTGGATCTATACTGTCCGATAAGGAGATATTTCTTTTTCCAGAAAAGAATAAGTTTGACATAGAATTATTCGGGTTTTACTACCGGTTTGAAATTTCATTTCAATGTTTTAGCTGGATAAGGGTTGAATTGTTTTCACAGTCCCTTTTCCTCTCCTACCAGCCATGGCACTACCATTTTACATAGTCACTTACATGTTTCTTCTTGGTGAGTTTCTACAGACTGGAATCAGTCTATTAACCTTTGACCAAACAATCCTGTGTGGCTTTGAAAACATAGTTGGAAAAACTGTATGTATTCAGCATGTTCTCTTTTTTTCCACAGTGTTTTTCACCCATTTGAAAGATTTTCGAAATTTTGTCAAATAGAACATTTTCATGAGGATAAAAAAATCCTGAAACTGTAACACAAATAAGCTCACTCACTGTTATATCCTCCATATATGAATCAACGGACCAGGGAAAAGTCTTTGCAGAGAGTGCAGATTCAGACCAGACTGCTCAGAACATGCAGTCAGATCTTGGATCTGTCATGCCAGTTTATTCTACTGAAGACAGCAATGGTCCTGCAAGATTTAGGCTGCTTTTCTATGCTTAACATGTCTATTTTAACAATTTAGCACTCTAATCGTGCAAATGTCAGCAACATGTTTGTCTCAGCTATTCCATATTGGTCGATTCTCATCCTTTCCACATTTCAGATAAAGAGATCAAGGCTACCACAGTTATGCTCTTGCTGATTAGAATGACTCAAATACAATTACCTGTGTGGGCTATGGACAAGTAAAGTTGCTTTTGAAGACAATAAAAGATAAAGATCAGAGTGTCCTTTGAATGCAATGCAATTCAATATCACAGACGTTCGTATCTTAGATCCAATTGTCAAACAATTTGGGATGTATATGGGGAAAAAAAAACGACCATGAAATTGTAGCCTAATGTTTGATATTGCTTTCCTTGCTGTAAAAGCCTAGTCGATTAACTGAGTGTTTTTACTCTTAACCAAACTATCCTTTGTTCATGCCCATGAGAAAGAAGTTGAAAACATTGTGAGAATAGGGGAAAATGAAGGTTACCATTTTCTCCTTTTCTCATGTTTTTTTACCCTTTCAACGATTCAAATCATCATTCGGTCTATGTTTAATTTGTCATGTGCAGATGCTTTTGATTTGGACAGGTCTACAATTTTATCATTTGGTAAAGAGTTGACAGTTAGGGAGCTATTGGGTATCTACATTCTTTGAAAGTATAATGTAGGAGAAATTTGCCAGCAGACGTTTGGACTGGGCAATTTGGCCTGCTAAAAAATAGGTAGGACAGTTTGTCAAGATGAATACAATGTCTTGTTAAAATGGAAAAATGAAAGGCCCAAAAGCAGTCAAAAGTAAACAATTCCAAAGTTATAATGCAGACGTATTTTATACAGCTTTTATATGTTACAATACAGTTACCAAAGTTGCCAAAGTTACAGAAAAGAATATATGTATTTTTTCCACTCTTTTAAAGGGTTGGTTAGTACTTCTGTTCATGATGAGTGATATCTAAAACTTGATAATGGGTATTGCTGATCAGAATTGTCACATATCTCTTACGTTCTATTGCTGTCGGCTGGCAAACATAGCCTATATTTTAACCAATCGTTAAACTACTAATTTGTAAAAGACAGTTTAAAAAAGTGGGATCCTACATGGCTCATTTGTAACGGTGTAGGATTTTTTGTCCCATACATAGCTCAAACATCTACCATCTGATTTGTGATTTCAAACCACTAATTATTCAGTGTCGACCAATTAGAGTGCTTACAGCACTTTGATCATATTTTGCAGCTTGCGTAGGGCAACTTCCAGTAGATAAAAGTACACTTAACTAGTCTGTTATGCTAGCGGAAAAAAATATCACTAGAGTAAACTGCAGATTTTTTTATCGTCTGCTTAAAAAAGCACTGCCAATCACACTACTTCAAGCAGCGATTAGGACTAGAAGTACTGTCTACCGAGTAACGAAGTACAGCTAATGTCAGAGATCGCTTAATGACTTTCCTTGGTTGGAGTTAAAGAAAGTGAAATGTAATCCATGCTTGAAGACGAAGAAATTCAACACCAATTCAAGCGGTTGTACGAACATTCGCTTGTCCTCCACAGAATGTCGGTCATACAAATCCATTTATTTTGACCCTGAAAGTTAAAGAAATGACCCTGAACTTGGAGACAAAGGGTCACAATGACCACCAATTTGTAATGCTGAGGGAAAACCCTGCCTGCGTCAATACTTTTTGCAAATGCTTCGAGTCCCCTTTTCAAAAAGCAACTCTTATATAGAAAACTAAAAAAAAAAAAATGTGCTAACCTCACGTCCATCTATGGCCATTCCGTGGAAGTTCCTTTCCAGTTCCTGTACTGTCATGCCCCTTGTCTGTAAAAGTCAAGAAGTAAGAACCAGTCCAAATTTTTCCAAATTGGTTGTTCTATGCCTTTCTATGGCTATGCTATGAAATTAACTCCTTACCAGACGACAAAATTTTAGCCTTGTCCAAACTGAAAGCATTTGCAGATGACAATTTCAATGTGGCTCAAATAGTGCAAATCTTCTTTGATAGGGTAAAAAACATTGTGTGAAAAGGACAAAATGCTGGCTACCAGCATATTCTCCTTTTCCTACAGTGTTTTCATAAGGCTTCTTTCCCAGAGGCGTCAAAAGGTGGCATTGTACGGTAATGGGTTTATTTGGTGTGAACGCTCTACCAGGTGGTCCACTGCAGATTGCAGCCACAAATCCACTCATGTGATTTATAAGAATATTCATCATTGCAGTTTTACTGTGACATTGTATCACTCGGTAAGGGTTAAACAGAAGAGAAATGTCAGGTAAAACTTAAATCCTATAAAAGATAAAACTCCATTCCTATAGGTACATATACAGCAATTCCAAAAATTCATGACACCCTTTTAGGATTCTTGTTTTGGATTTTTTAGTGTAAAAAGTTAAGAGAACTACAGTAAAACCTCGATATTTCCAGTCTCGAAAATTCGAGAACCCCGCATTATTCGAGGAATTTCCATAGTCCCGGCAAAAACTCCACTATATTGCACCAAAAGCAGATCGGTAATTTCGAGTCTCGATAATCTGAAAATTCGAACATGTATGTTGGTCCCTGTCATCATTTTGCTTCTTTAAATTGATTGTTAATTCGAACACAATACTTTCTCACCTCTCGAGTAATTGTTTTCACACCTTTTCTGCTCAAAGGATTTGGCGAGTCGGCCCGTGTACGGTGTGGTGTAAGTTTTACAATCCATGACAATTACTACAGGGGATTCACATTACCCAATAATTTGGGAAGAAATTGACATTGATTTGATGATGAGAGATTAATGATGACAAGTTGTGACGACCTCCCCATCTCATTTAGGTTGTCTGATATATTTCGTCTTATAAAATTCACAAAAGTATTTTATTCCTGATTAAACAAGTGATTTTATCTCCCGACTACAATTTTCTGTAGTATGTTCGTACATCAACGGTTAAAAGTCAACACTGACGCTAAAAAGACAGTTTGAAGCGTCTGTGATCGGACGATGTATAATTTCTTATCCGTTTTCGTGTCTATCTATTTATAGCATCAGGGTTTTCCCAAGTTGCTTCATCACAAAATAAAAAAAAAAGTCTGATCACATTTTTCCCCCATCTTGTTACGATGACGTCGTGTTTCAAGTTTGCGTGAATACCATTGGTTTATTTACATGTCACAGAAATTTTCCTGACTTTGACACTGACAGGTTAATGTTATTTTTCACGGGTGTGTAGATATCATGGTGCGTTCTTCTTTCATGGACATTGAAAAGCACCGTGGAACACAGAACCGCTTGTAAACGTTTACATATATCGACACCAAAATAACTTTTCCTTACATTCTTGAGTTTTAGTGAGAAGTAAATCACACATTCTCTCTTTTTTTAATTTTTTTGACATCTTGCCCGCTTTCATTCTTTGATCGTTTTCAACTCATTTCTAGTTGCATGTCGCCGTATTCAAATATATTTCAGGGAAACATCAGTGTTGGAGGATGATATTTAAGTGTAAATTTTCGAATTTTTATTTTCTAGAATAGTGCAAGCACCATATCAATATTACCTTCTGACGTTTTCTCAGTAAATGAAAAAAAAGTTTGCATACTTTCCTGTGGGGTGACAGTTATTGGAGGCGAATGCAACAGGCAAAATTTTATGATTTCGTGAAAACTACAGCACCGACCTTCCTGGGAAAAAAGGTGACTTAGAGTGATTAATTTCCAAGAACTCATACAATCAAAACACATGAATTTACAAAAATAATCACTCGATGTGATATTCTTTGAATGTTATGAGAAAAAAAAAAAAAAAATTTGGTTGTATTGCTCGGGGAAGTATACTATGATTGCTGATCTTAAACGGAATGCAACTTTGTTTTCATTGATATTTCGGATAATTCGAGAACTGCGATAATTCGAGCATTTTGCTTGTCCCCGTGGGACTTCGAATTACCGAGGTTTTACTGTATTACAATTAAGTATACATGTGTGACATTCAAGGTAGTAAATTGGGTAACCTTTTACCAAACAATCCTGAGTATTAACGGCCCTGAGAAAAAAGGCTTTTAAAAACATTGTGGGATTAAGAGAAAATGCTGGTAACCATCATTTCCCCTTTTCTCATAATGTTTTCCAATCTTTCAAGGACAAACCCCATCATTTGAGCCACATTGAATCTATCATCTGCATCGCTTCTTTTTGGACATCTAAAATTGTGTTGTCTGGTAAAAATTTAAGGTAGCTTGTTGTCCTGCATGAGTCATGCATGCCTTGTTCAATATGTGTTGTTTTCAGGCCACATTAATTTGTCATGTAAATCAATACAGTATAACTTTATCTTCCTTGAATTAACAAGCCTATATTGCATGACAAAAGTTGCATAGATAACAAAAACCTAAATTACAGCTCGGCATATAATTTCCTTCCTGAACAAAGGCATGCAAAGGTCAGGGTCACCTGCTTCATCCAGATCAATAGTGAACAATCTTAACCATAACAAACCAAACACCCGTGACCTCGTGATGGTCCCCACACGTGTGACAGCACATGCATTTTCTTACTTACCGGCTGTTCTAACATTGTGTCATCACCGACAGCCCATTTTTTATTTGAATAATTTCCAGGGTCATTTTGTTCCTGAGGTCTCTGGAAAAAGTAGCTCACTGCAGCATCGTCTTTAGAAATGTTCGTATTTTGTCGCATGTTCGCCATATTACCGTTTGACAACATCGCCCGACTGTCGTCCCACGAAGTCTCGTTCATACTTGGTACAGGCATTTATCACACATTCTTGTATACGCGACCTAAACATGAAAAATTTGAAGAAATACATGCTATCCGAGCAATAATTTTGCAGCAATGGCGGGAGAGAAAGGATTTCTACACTGTTTACATTTATATTCCTTCGACTGTCAAATCTACGAGATTCAAATAATGTAAAGAATGGTCTAAGCGAAGACATAAGAGATTATAAACCTTGAATCAAGACGCTAAATGGCAAAATTTGAACATACATACCAAGATGGTTGCGGATTCTGCTAACCCATTTATGTTGTGTATTCTCCCTTAGGTAGACATTTTGTTTTCGAAGTGCACAGTGGGAAACATGGGCCAGACAGGTGACGTCAATCTGCGGGAAAATCAAAGTTCGGAAAATCCAAAATAGAAAGTAGGTCAAGTATTGTTTGCGCGCATTGTTCTTCAACAAGTGAACATCACCGATACTTTTTCTTTTGAACAAATCTAAATATTAGATCTGTCTGTACGTCAAATGCACAAGAAGACTTCTATATTTCTTTGGTCTTGATGTGGAATAGATCTGATTTATTTCCCATCGCTTTGAAGATTGGGACTTAACAAGAATATTAACAGACCTTTTTAAAAAGACATTGCCATTTTAAACCTTTACCAGACGACAAAGTTTTAGATTTGTCCAATTTAAAAGCACTTGCAGACGACATATTAAATATGACTCAAATTATGGAATTCGTCTGTGGTAGTGTAGAATACATTCTGGGAAAAGGAGAAAATACTTTCACTAGCATTTTCTCCTTTTCCACAATGTTTTCTTGAAAGCGTTCTTCTCCAGGGCCGTTTAAACTCGGGATAGTGTGGTCAAGGGTTGAACGGGAATTTACGAATAAACGATTTTGAAAACAAAAGGTAAAACGTGGACATTGAAATATATAATCAAATGTATAAAAGGGCCGAATCGTTTGCAAAAAAAATGAGCCTTTTCTACAATAGCAAGGGGAATCAGTAACTGAGCATCTTTAGGGGCGTAGCCAATAATGTAGTTAAGATAAAGCCCATTCGTAAGGAGTTGGCAGCCTGATCGCGCCTTCGGGCTCTTTCTCGACCATTTTTTTTTTTCGAAAGGCCTACATGCAAAATGGAACGGTCGAAGCCCTGGTTCACTGACTTCCGCCTGTCTAAGCGTCTGCTCTTTTATAAATGAGACATGTACTGTGAAAAGAGGGTTTACTGCATCGGCAAAACGTATTTTGACTCAAGGCAGCCTGCGCAGCCCGTGCAGGCTGGCCTGAGTTGAAACTTATCGGTCAATTTTCTGCATGATGAAGGACCAGTCTAATTCATGATCTAGTCGGTTGTTAGATTTTATGCAACGATTCCATAATCATATTATTACTTGCTTGGTACAATGCATCACGGAGATGCATTAAACTCCCTATTATCAGAGCATGGCTCAAATCTGTGTTGCACCAGTTTTCCATGGGTTTGAACCATCAAATTGTGTGGTATGGAACTGTGATAGTACTAGGAAGCGTGAATACCTTTGAAGACTTTGTCATTTGCAAATGAGTCATGTTTTGTGAAAAGGGAGTTTAATGTTTCTGCAAACAGTAACGACCAAAGTCAGTCTGCGCAGTCCGGGCAGGCAGACATAGGTCGAAACTTTATGCTATTTGTAATTTTTGTGCATGTCCAATGACCATTCTACCTCGTGATTCGGTCACTTAATTGACAAAATGGATTTTATGGATCCGTGATAATGAGATAACTTGTATGGTTTAACTCTTTACCAAACGACAAAATTTTAGACTGGCCCAAATTGAAAGCATTTGCAGACGACAATTTAAATGTGACTAAATAAAAATTGTTTTGGAAAGGGTAGGAAACATTGCAGGAAAAGGAGAAAATGCTGGTTACCAGCATTTTCTTCTTTTTCCACAATGTTTTCGAAA
This sequence comes from Tridacna gigas, assembly GCA_945859785.2. Lineage (NCBI taxonomy): Eukaryota > Metazoa > Mollusca > Bivalvia > Cardiida > Cardiidae > Tridacna > Tridacna gigas. The sequence continues at coordinate 49,480,174 of OX244028.2, read as the reverse complement.
GGCTTCTTTCTCTCAGGGTCGTAAAAAGTCGGGATTGTGTGGTAAAGGGATAATTGCATCAAGGATATGCATTAAACCCCCTTTTCACAGGGCGACGTTCATATACACAGTAACTTTGGTTAACCCTTCACCGGATGTAACCAGCATTCCGGACTTGTCTAATCTGAAAGTATTAGCAGACGAAAATTTAAAAGTATCTCAAATGATATAGGATTCTAAAATAAAGCGTAGAAAATATTGTTGGAATGGAGAAAATTCGGCTTCTTCCAGCAGTGTTTTCAAAAGCCTTCTTCACCCGGGTCGTGAAAACCCGGGATTTGGTGGTAAACAGTTAATCACGAATTATGCAGGTCTAGTAATAGGAATTATATATTACAGGGATCGTTAAGATCTCGTCTGTAAGACTCCTGGGGAAGACTGTCGATGATGACGACGACTGTTGGTGATGTCGAAACAGTTAATACCACCACCATCATCACCATCGCCACCATCACAATCATCATCATCGTCATCACTGTGAAGGTAGATGTACATACTGACACGAATAGATATATTGATCGTACAAAATTTTATGTATAGCGCTTGCCGCGAAAGTTAACTCCTTATCAATCACTTCCGTCTTTTAACGACCTTTGGGAAGAGGTCTTTTGAAATTATTGTGGGTGAGATTTTCTTCTTTCCCGCCAATGTTTTCAATCATTTCAACACTTTACCAAACGACAAAATTGTAGCCTTGTACAAATTGAGAGCATTTGTAGACGACAATTTTAATGTGGCTCAAGTGGTGTAATTTTGCTTTGATAGAGTAGAAAAAACATTGTGGGAAAAGGAGAAAATGCTGGTTACCAGCATTTTCTCCTTTTACCGCAATGTTTTCAAAAGGCTTTTTTCTCATGGTCGTTAAAAGTCGGGATTGTGTGGTAAAGTGTTAAAGATAAATTCACAGTTTGAGCAAACATGATTCAACTTGTCCTCTGCATAGGCTTTGAGTGGGTAAGTACATGTATAATTTTTTGTTGCCTGGGAAAAGGTTGGTATGTTTGTATGGTGTTTAATGCCGATTTCAAACGTTTTTTTTCAGTTATATCGCGGCGGCCAGTGCACATATCCATGCCTTCCTGGAGTTTCTTTTACCAGTCAATACTTTGCTCAATATTTTCCCAAGCCATTTACTGCTTTCCCACATAACCATCGGCGAAACAATGGTTAGCGGTGAGACAGAAATAAAATCTGTCGAAATGACTAAGCCTATTTTCAATCCTCGGAGAGAAATTTGCCGAGCTGGGGATTCGAACCAGCGACCCCTGGTTTCAAGTCCTGTGCACCACCGATTGCGCTATCGGGCTCGGCGGTAAAGAGTTTAAACTTACCCAACCATTGTAGAGCCTATACTGAGCAGGGATGCTATTAGGCTGCGATCACATAGAACTTTTCTATTCGGGTATACGGTGCACGTTTATGCAGGGCACGCGAATAGTTTGAATCGAACAAGGTTATCTCATAATACCGGGTCACATAAGAGGGCACTATTCTAAACAGCCGTATACCTGCGTATAGTATAGAATAGTGGGAATCGTTCGGGTTCGATTTTCGTGCAGCGTATACCGTCCTGTTCGGATGTGTCAGCTGGATTTCGTGAGTACAGGCGTTCTGAATTTCCCCTTTCACGACTTATTGCGTACAATACGATAATTTAGTAGTTAAAAAAGACTGTCTCATCAGGATGATCTATCAGGTTCTGGAACGTTCTGTGGAATTCCCCCAATGTAGGTCTCATTTGGAAGTGCTGTCGTACCCATATCGTTCTTTTTTTTTTTTTTTTTTCGACCAGGGGCCTCCTCCTCAGCATCGGCTAGCAGAAGCAGGGCCAAATCTTCTTCGTCGGACGTGTCCATAGGATCGGCGCCAAAGACCGAGTAGGGCGCGCGTGCTACCCTATATGACTCGCCGTGCCCGTATAGCGTCTATGCGTATACCGAATAGCGTATACCGTATACCGAATACCGTATACAGTATAGTTCTATGTGATCGCAGCCTTATAGTGCCTGTACAGAGTATACGTTTTCGGAAAATACAAGGTAAAACCCCTTTCTTTGTCACATGTTCAACTTCCGTTCACGAACAGAGCTTAACCCTTTACCACACAGTACCGTGTTAACGACCCGGAAGAAGAGGCCATTTGAAAACATTGTAGGAAAAAGGGTAAAAACATTTTATCCCTTTTCCACAATGTTTTCTACCCTATCACAGACAAAACTCATCATTTGAGTCTCGTGGTGGGGTTGGAATGAGGGGTGGCCCACCCGAGAAATATTTAATATTCAGGATATGTATCTGTTCTTAGTAATTAGATGTCGCACTTTACTGCATGAGAAATTACAAATCAGGTTTGCTTTTGAACTAAATTCTTGAGAATAACAAAATTTAGATCTAGAGCTATCTTTGGGGAATAAAACTTTTTAAAGGAAGCTTGAATTCGACCTATTTGCGAGATTTTGCATTATGCACAGGTTTACGTCTGGTACGTAATGGGAACCCTTGGAAATCATTGTGGGTGATAAAGAAAATGCAACTAGATATGGAACTTTCCCCCCCCCCCCCCCTTTTCCCATTACTTTTTTTTTTTTACCGTTTTAATGACAATCCATTGAGCCAGTTTGTCGTCTGCAAAAGTTTTGAATTTGGACAAGTCTGAAATATTGTCGACTGGTAAATAATTGGCAATAATTTTGTGTCAGAACATGATTGTGGAACCGTCCACTCTGGTAAAGTCGGAGTAAAGCAAGTAGGTAAATAGATGGGGAAACCCGTCTTACGTCACATATTCAACTTACAATGTCATGCTTTATAAATGGGAAACCCAATATATTATACTGACAGACGACACTTACAAAGTTTCACTTTGCTAGATATAGGGAGGATAAGTTGGACGAAACATATCGTTTCTTGTGTTCAGAGTCAGTTTGAGGGTAATAAATCTTTATTTTTTTAATAAAAGCTGTTGTTACAAACATTTATTCTGCTTTTTGCGAGGCTTATTTCACTAATTTTGGCTTTTGCTTGAGTGTTTGACAGGTTTGATAAAATGCACCCAAATCCGGATACAACGTACTTCGGATAATATGATAATGATTTAGCGTTTCTCGATACATTTGTATCCCTGTCTTTGTATGCATGTTAATCCTTTACCAGATGATCACACCTTTTAACAATCCTGATGAAGAATGCCTTTGAAAACATTGTGGGAAAGGCAGTAATTGTTGGCAACATTTTCTCCTTTTACCACAATGATTTCTACTCTTTCAAAGACAAATTCCACCATTTGAGCCAAATTCGAATTGTCGTCTACATTTGCTTTCAGTTTGAACAAGACAAAAATTTTGTCTTGTGGTAAAGAGTTAACCAAACCACAAACTTTTAGGATTGTCCAAATTGAGAGCATTTGCAGACTACAATAGGTTTACAGTCCAAACGTCCCACAGTAAAAACATCCCACAGTCAAAACGTCCTACTTTTGGTTGAAAATGGCCCACTTATTTGTTTTAAATGTCCCACTGTTAAAAAAAAAAATTGGTCAAAACGTCCACCTCCGAATTTTTTTCTTCTTATTAACTAGTGGTAAATGTTGTAGTGGTTAATTAATTTGATCAGTTTTGATATGAAGAATAAAGTTGTTTGTCAACAGTTTTGTTGACATTAATTGCAAGTACCTTTTTACGATCAATCGTTTAGGTTAAAAGGATTTCTCATTAATCAGTCGGTAATGACAAATGAATGATAATAAAGAAGAAATTATATGAATCACTTACTTTTGAAATTGTTCTTTTTTGCTGATAAGGCCTAGAAAAAAAAAAAGTCTTGTTTCTGGTTACCCGACCGTGTGTGCCAAAAACTCGCCGACTCAAACTTTTTTCCCGGCTGTTGCTTATCAGAAAATTCTCCAAGCTTCCGTGACCCATAATTGAGTCCCGGTTTTTAGTCAGGTACCGGAATTTACCGGTCAGTGCCAGTCACCAGTTACTTCCCCCGAAATGGCGTCGTTTCTCGAGCCCACGAGTCTCGTGGCCATTCACCTCGAAAAATGCGATCATGAGGGGCAAAAAGACATGATCATGTGTTTGACACACTCCAGAAAAATAAACAGTGTGTCAGAAGAACTCCATCCGTACCCAAAATGATTTGTACAGTCAGTTAAATGCTCTGTGAGTGGCTACTTTCGTTTTCCATTAGCCCCAATATAAAAATCAAAAGTCTTGAAAGATGCGATCTAGCGATTGTATGAATCTTTATACGTGTAGACCAGGAAGCAGACATATGATGTCTTGCCTCCTGTCTCGACTGGCAAAATAGCTGTAACATTTTTGTGTCCGAGTCCCATGCCAAAAAACTTGGCAATTTCTGACACTTTCCTAAAATTATCAAAGTTCTGAAAGTACTGGCCCATTAGGAATGACAGTTGGTTGTGTTTGGATTTTATGACTGAGAAAATAAATGCAGAGTAAACAAGATCCGACTGATTTTGATAAGTTTTTTTTCCCCAGTCTGTATCCTATACCATTGACAGAATTCTTTGCTAACATTTTATAATTTTAGCAGACAGCTGTCAGAGACCTGTCATGACAAAACATGTGGGTGGTTTCAAAGCAAGATAGACTTCAACCATATCCAAGAAGTGTACTACAAATGTGCTGATCAGACGGTATGGATACGTTGGTTGATCTGCACTTTTGTAGTTTGCTTCAATATGGTGCAAGGCAGGTCTTCTCATGCTGTGGCTAATTATTACCCTACTGATATTACAGTAAGTTTTCAGGCAGTCAGGTATAAGCAACACTGTGGACCCAAATCAGGCTGCCCCCTGAAGAGCCATCTGATCAGGGTCCACAATGTTTGTCATTCAGTCTTCAGCTTTACGACCCATGTTATAGTCTGCTGTAAAATGACACCACTCAAAACTAAGAGTACTGTTAAAATAATTCTGTTTTTTTATTAAAATGGTTTATACCATCCTTCAAAACACATATATTGCCTATTAAATGAAAGTTAAAAATTATTAACCCTTTCCCAAACAATCCCTGGTTTTTATGACCCAGGAGAAAAGTCCTTTTGAAAACATGGTGGGAAAAGGAGAAAATGCTTGTAACCAGCATTTTCTCCTCTTCCAGCTATGTTTTCTACCCTATCAAAAACAGAAATCATCATGAGTGGTACATTTAATTTCTGTTCTGCAGACCTTCTCAGTTTGGTTTAGTCCAAAATTTTGTTGTTTGGGAAAGGGTTAAATAATAAAAAAAGTTTACAACGATATGAAAACAGGAGTTTTTAACAAATTTCCTCAGAGACATTTGAAAAAAAAACTTCTCAAAAAAAAAAAAAAGTTTTCCTACCTACCGACCTTGGAAAATTTGGAGGCGTAACCGGAAAGAAGACTTTTTTTTTTTTTAGGCCTAAAGCAGATTTTCAAAGACATATTCTGCACATTTAAACAATGATCTTCATTTGTCCAACTTTACCTGATCTTGAGGTTGTACGGGGGGGGGGGGGGGGGGGGGGATGTCAAGGACTTTTAATTAGTATTTATGATGTTGTTTATCAAGTTGGCTTTCGATTTTACAAATAATAATGCAACTCGGTACATTTCATAGGAAATTCCAAAGAACAGATGAGACTGTGCATTTTTAAGTTTGTTGAATCTTACAATTTGTTACATATTGTGTGAAGTTTAATGATAAAGTAGCATGGAATAATATTTATGCGTTGTGTATGAGAAAGAGGTCAGAAAATGGCAGCATGCTCTGCAGTTTTCTTGCAATCGATGGCAGCATCGCACATGTAATACTGCTAAGTTATTTTTTGCTTAGTGCAGGAAATCAAAATAGCTAGATTTTATTATCAAATTATGCATATAAAGCATTTCACATCTCACAGACTCTTGCTAACAAATTAATAGGTCATCTCAGATAATAATAACACATGTTATAACTCTTTACCACGTAATCCCCAGTTTTAGTAACTCTGAAAGAGAAAGCTTTTGAAAAGATTGTCAGAAAGGGAGTACATGTGAATACTGGTAACCATCTTTTTCTTTTTGTCCCACAATGTTTTCCGCCATATCAAAGACAAAAGCATTTGAGCTATGTACATGCAATTGTTCGTCTACAAATGCTTTCGATTTGGTTAAGTCTAAATTTGGTCATTTGTAAAGAGATGTATCTAACAATCAAATGCCATACCATGAGAGAAAAAGGGAAAATAAGAAAGATGGACAATGTTCATGGACAATTTAAGTTTTGCAGTGCAGTTAAAAAGTCAGCAACAAACTATCTCCCCTTGAAAATGGGTATTTGGGATCTTGGGGGGGGCACTTTCTTAGGGTAACCATCCGATCTATCAAATATTTATTAGTTTAATCATATATAAGGGACAGTTCAGTTGAATTTTGATGGCAGGTCGTGTGGGTTGAGATCAGCATGTTGTGGAGTCAGAGTTCATTGAGCACTTCCGGCAAGACATTTGGTTTATCATACATATGTGTATAGACAAGTTATTTACATGTTGTTTTGCATCGGAATGTTTGAGAGAGAGAGAGAGAGAGTTTTTACCCTTTACCAAACCTGCTTTTAGAAAAGGAGATATCCCGGTTACCGGCTTGTTCTCCTTATTACACAATGTTGAATTACACTTTATCGATCTCAATTTAAGTAAACCTGATTGAAAACTATGTCACCAGAGATATTGCCAGATATCGAGAAAATCTCCATTTCCTTCACTGTTTTCTACCTTTTCAAAAGCGAATTAGAATTGTAGGGCCTAGTTTTAAAATATCTTTAAGTTTGGAAGAGTTTGAACTTTTATTTTTTCCCGGAGAATGATGGGTTTTTTCTAGGGCATCACAAGAAAACGGAAAAAAAAAATTAATCCAATGCCACTTACATACATGTTTTAGCGGCTAACTAATGAGCAGAAATTGAAAAGATTTTTGTGAAACACATGAGTGTTATTCGCCCTGAACAGAAGAACTACCTACCGTACTTATTCGTGAACCATTTTCGGAAAGATTAAAATGCTCATATCCGCATTTTTTCTGTTTCTTACGCTGTCTAAAAAGTGTTTTTTTCTCTTGGTTGTTAAGACTTGGGATTTTTTGGTTAAGGGTAAAGGGTTAAATGGATGCTTTACGCAATAAAATCTAATCAGTGAGAACATTGCAGATATGGAGCCATTTGAGCGTGTCAAATAAAACATTCATGTAGATAGATAGTATTGGCCTTAACCCTTAGCCTACATTATACAATCTAGATTCTACTTAACCTACATTACACAATTCTTGATTCTACTTGGCAAAAACCTTAAAAAGAAGCTCCATACGAGTGTAGTCTGATCTTGAAATACAATTACAATATCTAATGATGCTTTAAGTCACACTAATTAAGGTAAATGTCATAAATTTTATCGGGAATTAATGTTGTGCTTTTTGAAAATTTAAGTTCGGAAGGATATGGGTTGAAAATCACTGAATGTCACAATAAATGACTTAACCATATGTTTAGAAAAAACTGCGAACGAGTTCTAAATAATTAAACTATATCAAACTAATGATTTTAATCAAATACAAGGGAACGTTTAAGGGGGACGTTTTAGTGGGACGTTTTAACCAGTTCGGAATGGAAATGGGGACATTTTAACTAAAAGTGGGATATTTTGACTGTGGGACGTTTTTAGTGTGGGACGTTTTAACCAGATACCCTACAAAATAAATGCGATTAAAAAAATAAAATTTCATTTTAATAGGGTAGAGAACATTATGGGAAAAGGTGACCAGCATTTTCTCCTTTTCACACGATGTTTTTGATAGCTTTCTTTTTCAGGTTCATTAAAAATCGGTACTGCGTGGTAAAGGGTTAAGAGTCATGAGTGTTATTATTAACATTACCATACTTTTTTTTATAACTATCTAACAGACAACATAATTTTTTACTCATCTAAAATGAAAGCATTTGTTGAGGAGAAACTAAACATTGTTCAAATGATGAGATTTGTTACTGAAAGGGTAGAAAACATTTTAGAAAAAAGGGAAAATGCTGGTTACCAGCTTTTTCTGCTTTTCCCAAAATGTATCCAAAGGTGTCCTTCCTCGGGGTCATTAAAAGTCAGGATTGTGTGGTGAAGGGTTAAGTTCCTTTTGGTCAGGAAGAGGGAAGAAGGTAATAGATCCTGCTGACTCCACATTGACAATCCAGATGTCACTATGGGATGATTTACCCACAACTTACACATCTTTCACTCCTCTGGCATCGGAATCCCAGAGTTCAAACAGTTTGCTATCTAGATTTTTCAAGAGGGGAAAAGGTAAATACTTTTTTTTTGTTGTTTATTTGTCACTTGTCCTTTGATCACATACAATAAAACATGTATTAAGCAACCTACTCCTTTCAGAGACTTTAACCCTTTCCCAAACGACAAATTTTGGACTGGTCCAAATTGAAAGAGTTTGCAGACGACAATTTTAAATTTGATGAAAATGGCAGAAAGTTATCAAAAAGGGTAGAAAACACTGTGGGAAAAGGAGAAATTGCTCGTTATGAGCAATTTCTCCTTTTCCCAAAGTGTTTTCAAAAGACTTGTACTGCAGACACGTGAAAACCAGGGCTTGTTTGGGAAAGGGTTAAGGGTTAATTGAATACTGTAAAAAGGTGTTGCACTATAAAATCTTCAGCTTTATATTCTTTTTCCGCAACATTTCTACCCTTTCAAAGACAAATTCAAATATTTGAGCCACTTTTGTTTTCTGTCAGTGCTTTTCATCTGGAACAGTCTAAACATTTATCAGGGGTCCTGTGTGGGTCACTGGTAATGTGTAGGACTTGTTACCTGACAGCCAAGCCTTACTGGATCACTGGAGTGTCCTTCAGCAAGACACTTTAGAGCCCTAGCATAGTACTGGTGAAACCCAGGAAATACATGGGTATGTGAGTTGTTGCCATTATATGACTGAAATAAAGTTGAAAGCGGCATAAAACACTATCCAATCAATCAATCTTAACTTTTATCATCAAGTTAACCCTTTTCCAAACAACCCAGTTTGTTAACAACGCTTAGAAAAAACACTTTTGAAAATATTGTGAAAAAAAACAGAGAAGCTCTTGGTAATTAGCATTTTCTTCTTTTTTTCACAGTGTTTACTACCCAGATAAAGCAAAATCCATCATCTAATTTTTGGTATTGTCCTCTGAAAATGCTTTCCATCTGGAGGATTATAAAATTTTGTCACCTGCTAAGAACTCGTTCAAATTTTCTGCTTGTGTTTTACAGATGACTCTGACCAGTCGTCAGATTCAGGAAGTATACCATCAAGTCGAGAAGTGTCGGTTGAGAGGCTAACTTCCAGACAAGGTTCGACTGACAGACACTTTAAAGTTGAAGGTGATCAATCAGAACAAAGTAAGAAGCCAAAGGGACTGCCAAACAAAGTAGTAAGAAAAGGTCGGCATTGCACAAAGTTATTTTCAGAAAAAAAAACAGTGATTTTCTTTTTTCCATTTTTCTAACCCTTTACCAGATAATCCTGAAGTTTACTGACCCTGACTTAGAGGGCTTTTGTAAACATTGTTGGAAAACCAAAAAGGAGAAAATGCTGGTAATGTTTTCTTCCCATTCACATCAAATAATAATTTGAGCTACAGTATTTGTTGTCTGCAAAATGCTTTCAATATGTACAAGCCTAAATATTTTGTTGTCTGGTAAAGAGTTACATGTAATAAACTCTGTACCGCATAGCAAAATTTTAGACTCGTCCAGATCGAAAGCATTTGCAGATGACAAAATTAATGTGACTCAAAAATTGAAATTTGTTTTGGGAAGAGTTGAAAACATTATGGGAAAAGGAGAAAATGCTGTTTACCAGCATTTTCTCCTTTTCCCACAATGTTTTCAAAAGGCTTTTTGTTCAAGGTCATTAAAACCCGTGACTGTGTGGTAAAGAGTTAAAAAAGCAACAAGTCCCTCTAAAACACAACAGTAGGTCCAACCTCAAAACTCAGTGGGCTTATGATAAACTGAAATTACAACACATGATTAATTTGTTGAGTTTTAACCATTTACCAAACAACAAATATTTAGACTAGTCCAAATTCATTGACATGCCAAAGACAAATTTAAGTCAGTTCAAATGAATGAATTTTTCTTTGATAGGGTAGAAAAGGTTGTGGAAGGAGAAAATACTGGTTACCAGCATTTTCTCCTTTTCCCACAATGTTTCAATTTTTCAGGGTTGTTAGAGCTCGGGATTGTGTGGTAAAGTGTCAAGTAATAGAATTTGGAAAGTTACCTTTTTTTGGGGGAAATCTTACGGGGTCCATGTCTGGGCCAAAATTTGGGGTAGGAAAATGCCTGACTCCGACTTTTATAAGTCCATTTTGATGTAGTACTTCTTCTGTCACTGAAAGAGTATCTTGACAAAATAGAGAAGAATTTCTGATGTTTGCTATTTATGAGGTCAGCAGAATGTCTGAGTGAATGTGTTTGGATTCATTGGTAATGAAAATAGATGCAGATAATACAATGTACATGTATTGAAAATAAAAATAAAGTCAGAAATGTACACCAAAAAGTAAAGCAACATCAAGAGGAGAGAGAAGTTTTTTTCTCTTTCATTAACCCTATACCATACAATTCCATGCTGTAACAGCACTGAAGTAGATAGCTTTTAAAAACATTGTGGAAAAAGGAGAAAATCTGTTTTCTACTATGTTTTCTACCCTTTCAAAAACAAATTCAGTTCCATTATTTGAGCCAGGGTTCAAGTGTTGTCTGCATTTACTTTCAACTTGGACAGGTCTACAAGCTTGTTCCTGGTAGAGGGATAACTGGAGAAAGATTTGAGTCTGTCTGAATCTGTTAGGAATGATGTTACTTAGTCTGAATCTGAGATAAGTCCCCATTAAAAATTGTGAGAAAATTTGCAGCTAGGTCTCAATCTGTGAGAAAAGTTGTAATAAATGTGCAGCCTTCCATGTAGAGAAAAGTTGTGACCTACTGTAGTCTAAACCTGTGAAAAGATTTGTGGGCTCAGTCTATGAGAAAGTTGATTTGTGAGCAAAGTTGTTACAGTTAGGGAAGAAGTTTTGGATTAAGTCTAAATTTGTGACAAAAATTGTAACTTTGTCAAAATGTGTGAGCACAAATTTGAGTTCGGTCTTGATCAATGAAAAAAGTTGTAATGCATTCTAAATTTATGAGAAATGTTGTGACATCGGTCTAAATCTGTGGGAAGAAAATATCATTCAGTTAAGATTTGTGAGAAAAGGTGTTACTAAGTCTAAATCTTTTAAAAAAGTTGTGGGATCAGTGTAGATCTACGAAAAAAGTTGTGATTCACTCTTAACTTGTGAGAAATTATAGACGGTAAACCTGCTTTATTTTTTCAGAATCATTTTCAAGTCCAGGTAAAGCACATTCAGGTGAAGATGAACGGAGTGATACATCCAGGAGAAGTTCTGAGACGGACCTACCAGAATCCCAAGACACAACTAAACGAACATTTAGTAGTGTCATAACGCGACTGTCAACTATTTTAGAGAGGAGAGCACCAGTATGTTGACATATAAAATTAGATTTGTAACTTTCGGAGTAATGCTGTCAAAGACATGTGATTCCTTTACCGAACAATACCATGAATTTTTCCAACTCTTGAGAAAGATGGCTTTTGAAAACATTGTGGGAAAAGGATAAAATGCTGGTAACCAACATTTTATCCTTTTCTCACAATGTTTTCCACCCTTTCAAAGCAAATTGTATCTTTTAAGGCACATTTAATTTGTTACCTGCAAATGCTTAGATCAGTAAGCAGTAATGGGTCCCTAGTGACAGTTGAAAGAAATGTCACAATTACACTTGTTGATTATTTGGAAGGAATGTTTCAATTATAACACCAACTCTTTGTAAGGAAAGTTTTCCTTTGTACTGTTGACCTCTTGAAAGGAATGTTTCAATTATAACATTGACTCTATGTACAGAAAGTTTTCCATAGTACTGTTGACCCCTTGAAAGGAATGTTTCAATTATAACATTGAATCTTTGTAGGGAATGTTTTCCTTTGTACTTTTGACCCCTTGAAAGAAATGTTTCAATTATTATATTGAATCTTTGTAGGGAATGCTTTCCTTTGTACAGTTGATCCCTTGAGAGGAATGTTTCAATTATAACACTGAATCTTTGTGAGGAAAGTTTTCCTTTGTACTGTTGACCCCTTGAAAGGAATGTTTCAGTTATAACATTGAATCTTTGTAGGGAATGTTTTCCATTTTACTATTGACTCTTTGTGAGGAATGTTTCAGTTATAGTGTTGACTGTTCGGAATTTTCAATTCTAATGTTGAACCATCGGAAAGAAATTTTTCAAGTGTAATATTGACTTTTTTTAAGGAGTGTTTCAGTTGTAAAATGGATTCTTTGTTTGGAATGTTTCAATTATAATGTAGACCCTTTTTGAGGAATGTTACAGTTACAAATGTTGACTCTTTATAGACCCTGCAGGTACTAGTGACAGTGACTATTATTTTTATAAGACGCCTGGTAGCAATTATAAGGAATTTTACAATTAAATGATGACTTTGTGAGAAATGTTACAATTATAATGTTGACTTTTTGTAATAAATGTTGGAATTATATTGTCAACTCTAAGGAATGTTACAGTTTAATTGGCGTCTGTCTGTGGACTCTGTAGGTAAACAGTTACAGCAACTTTAACTCTTTACCACATGATCCTGAGTTTTAAGAACCTTGAGAAAGAAAGCTTTTAAAAACATTATAGGAAAAGGAGAAAATGCTAGTAACTAGTAACAATGTTTTCTACGTAAGTCACATCTTTTGAGCTACATTTAATTTTGCGGTCTGCAGATGCTTTGATCTTCAAGAATTCTAAAATTTTGTTGTTCGGTAAAGAGTTAATGCCAGATAACCCTTGCAAGGAATGTTTTAATGATAGTGTTGCTTCTTGGTATGGAATTTTTAAGCGATGGAGCCAGATAGCAGTTGCTAGGAGTGGTCTAATTATAATGTAGACTCTGTGTGAGGAATGTTACATTTATATTGCTGACTCTTTCTGAGGATGTTAAAATTATATTGTTTTGTTGTAGACTCCCCAGGTATATAGAGACAGTGACTTTAAGCAGTATTGGATGCCAGATAGCAGTTGTAAGGAATGTTATGATTGTGGAGATAAATTTACAACATTTAGAAGACGACATCACTGCCGAATTTGCGGTCAGATATTTTGTAACGGGTGTTGTAACCAAGAGCTTTCTGGAAAAATCATTGGTTATAAGGGTAAGTCATTCAAACCATCCATTTCAGTATGAATGATAAGTTTTCCTTTATCTCTTTATCACACAGCCCCGACTTTTAACGACCCTGAGAAAGAAAGCTTTTGAATACAATGTTGGAAAAGGAGAAAGTGCTGGGTACCAGCATTTTTTCCTTTTCCCACAATGTTTTCTACCCTTCCCAAAATGAATTTCAACCATCTAATCACATTCATCTTGTCGTCTGCAAATGCTTTCAATTTGGACAAGTCTAAAATTTTGTCGTTTGGTAAAGAGATAAACTCGTTACCTACAACAAAATTTTAGATTAGTCCAAGTTGAAAGCATTGGCAAATGACAATAACATGTGGTTCAAATGATGGAGTTTGTATTTAAAAGGGTAAGAATTACTGTGGGAAAAGGAGAAAATGCTGGTTACCAGTATTTTCTCCTTTTACCACAATGTTTTCAGAAGGCTTCTTCCTCTAGGTCATTAAGTCTTTACCACACAATCCCAAGTTTTAACGACCCTGAGGAAGTAACCTTTTGAAAACATTGTGGGAAAAGGAGAAAATGCTGGTAACCAGCCTTTTCTCCTTTTCCCACAATGTTTTCTACCATGTCAAAGACAAAAATCATCACTTAAGCTACGTTTATTTTGTAGCTTGCAAATCCTTTCAATTTGGTTGAGTCAAAAAAATTGTCGTTTGGTAAAGAGTTAAAACAAGGGATTGTGTGAAAGGGTTTACCCCTTACCATATGATTCAGTGATTGTTCGACCTTAAGGTAAAAGGTTTCAAGAAGTGTTCAGCCAATGAGTTGCCCATATGTTGCAATTCAACCACCATTTCTCCTTTTCCCAAAATGTTTTAAAAAGCCTTGTTACTCAGGGTCGTAAAACGAGGGATTGTTGGGTAAAATGTAATGCAGGTTGCTTGCTCAATAGAGATGGCCACTTACACAGGTTTTTCTCTCAGCTGTGTTTGAAAAAAATGTCGATGTATTGTCATAGCCCTGTTGTTATCGTGCAAAGATTTCTACATATTATAATACCTCTGTCATTACTTAAGATATTTACTTCAAACTCCGACTAGGTGTTAACTTTTCAGGGGAACCCGGTCATTAGGGGGAGGTAACCATCAAAAGATTTTTGACACAGCTATGCCCCTTTTTCGACTTAAAATTTCTCTAAAAACCAATCTTTTTCTAAAAGCAACTGCAGCCAAGCTTTGGCACCCACAGACGCAGTGTTTTTTTTTTTTGTAACTATATTCTGTTCTATGGTTTTCAGGAAGTATCAGGGTGTGTACATACTGCTATCAGATTGTACAGAATTATGCTCAGAAAGCCAGCCCTTCAGGAGACCCTAAAGTGACAAAAGAATCCTTAGACAGATGTCTGGAGACAGCTGAGCTCCTTTCTCCAGAACGGGCGGCCAAGAAGAAATCAAGCTTAGATGTCCATAGTTCCCTAAACTTAAGGTATATCTCCTTAAAAATTTCTTAACCCTTTTACCAAACAAATCCAAATTTTTCAGATATTTTGGATAAACCATTTGGGGAATGTTACCTATTCCCACTGTGTCTTTTATCCCTTCAAAGACTTTTTTACTTCATCTTCTTTCAACCCTTTATCAAACAATTTGGTGGCTTACTGACCTTAAGAAAAGAGGTTTTTGAAAATATTGTGGGAGAAGAAGAAAAGGCTTGTAACCAGCATTTTCTCCTTTTCCCATGTTTTCCACCCTGTAAGAGACATAAATCATCATTTTGGCCACTGTTAATTTGTTGTAAGAAAATGCTTTCAATTTGAACAAGTCTAGAACTTCATATCTGGTGAAGAATTGATATTGAGACAATCTCATACCAGCATATATGGGCAGCCTTTATTTGTTTTATGATAAGTTAAAGTAGTAAGTTCACCTTCGTTGAAATCATGTATTATCTCATCTAATCATATGCATGAGCCCCGTAATTAGTTATGCCATTATAATTGATCTACCATTTAATCATCTTTTATCCTATCATGTACTATTCAGTTTTGTGTTATTGTCTCATTTAGTGTTTTATCCTTAAATGTAAATTTGTGTTAACCCTTAGCATATTCATGTGTAATCCCGTCAAGTGTTGATGAATTTTCAAAAAATGTGTTACCCCGTAATGCTTTATTCCACCAAATGTAAACTCATTATTTAATCATGTGTTTTCCAGAATGTGATGATGTTATATTCCAACTCAATATCATGTATTGTCCATCATGTAGTCATGTAATTTCCAATTTTGTGACCATAAGATCAGAATTATATGATCCTATGTCGTCTCATCATATGATTACAGAGCTCCAGATTGGCGGAGTGATTTTGATTTCAAAATTGAAAATATTAATTACTCTCCACTAAACCCTATTTTATGGGTACTCATTAGAATCGTCTCATTGAGACGATTCTAATGAGTACCCATAATATGGGGTTTGGAAGAGAAATAATGGATTTAGAATACCATCACTCCCTCTTATCTGAAGCTCTGTAATTATACATTTTACTATGTTGTGATCAAGTGTTACGGTAGTGAGTAATCCAATTATGGGATCATGTGTCATCTTGTCATGTAGTTTTGTGTTGTTTCTCCTTGTTATTATGTGTTGTCCCAGCATGTAAACATTTCTTGATGTTGTTATGGGTGATCTCAGCATTTGATCTATAATTGTCCCATCATGTAACAGTGTCATCATATCATGTAATAGTGTGTTGTTCCATCATAGTATGTTATTATGTTATCTTTTCATGTTGTCATGTGGTCTCCCATTATGTCGGCATGTGTTATCCTATCACATAATCACGTGCTAATATGACCAATGCTCTGGCAAAAGGAGGTTTAATGCATCTCTGTGATGCATTATACTAAGCAAGTCATCACATAATTATGGATCCATGAAGTACAGTTTGTCTAACAACTGAATGTAGAGGTCGAATGGTCCTTTAACAGGCAGAAAACTTATGGATAGCAAAAAGGTTTTGGTCCATGTCAGCCTGCATGGACTGCACAGGCTGACATGGGTTGGTACTTTTTGCAGATGCATTAAACCTTCTTTTACAGAGCATGGCTCATACAAAGACACGTGTTATCCCTGCCTTGAATCATGTTTTATATTTTCTGTTTCCAGATCTCCGGGTGATTCAGACACAAGCCTAGTGTTAACTGCTCCATTTGACCTCACCCCTCAGTCAGAATTTGTGGCAGATAACTTTACAACAGAGAGAAGGCTACTAATTCAGGTATGCACATATACAAACTGGACAGTCTTGGAGACAGTATCACTGTTATACATTTCTCGTAGGGCACTAATCACAACTTCTTGTGCATTTACAGGTAAGGAAGAGCAAGATCAAACAGAAACCATATGCTTATCTTTAACTCTGTACCAAAGGACAAAAATTTTAGATTGATCCAAACTGAAAGCATTTGCAGACGAAAAATCAAGTGTGGCTCAAAAATTGAAATTTGATTTGGGAAGGGTAGAAAACATTGTGGGAAAAGGAGAAAATGCTGCTTACCAGGTCGGTACTGTGTGGTGAAGGTTTGATATATTATGTTCTCTACCTTTAGATAACCTTGTTTTGATTGTAGGATTCCACACAGTTACGTAACCTGTGGTCGCTAATGCTGGATGCGGAGAATGGTGTGGAGTTTCAAAGTTGCAGATTAAGGTTACGAGCCTACCCAAAATGCATTGCAGGCAATAAAATGGTAGACTGGTTACTGAAACAGGATAAAGTTGCAAACAGGTATGTATTTTTGGGTTTTAACAACACTGTGGAAGAAGGCTTTCAAAAACCTTGCGGGTAAAGGAGCAAATGATGGTTACCAGTATTTTCAGCTTTATTATACAATGTTTTCAAGCCTTTCAAAAATAAATTTCAATTCCTTAGTCACATCTAATTTTGTTGTCTGCAAATTCTTTCAATTTTGACAGTTCTAAAATTTTGTTCTTTAACATTTGCCATTTGTCTTTGATATTTGCCATGTCTTTTGATATTTGCCATGTCTTTTGATATTTGCCATTTGTCTTTGATATTTTCCATTTGTCTTTGATATCTGCCATTTGATATTTTCCAGGATTCAAGCCGTTGCTATAGGACAGGCCCTGATAGATGCAGACTATCTGGAACCAGTGTTAAATGTGACCACGCCCTTTAGAGATGACTTCACCCTTTATAAACCCACAGATGTCAGTGAAAAGTTTCATCTAGTTTTTCTTTTTATACCCCCCAAAACTCTGTTTGGGGGGTATATAGGAGTCAGCTTGTCGGTCGGTCCGTCCGTCTGTCCGTCGGTCCGTCCGTCGGTCGGTCGGTCTGTAGCTTTTTGTCCGCTCTATTTCTCATAAACTACTGGACGAATTTTATTCAAACTTCACAGGTAGACTCAGTATCAAGCAGAGATGTGCATATGAAATGTTGGTTATGGTTCATTGATTTTTGTGACAAGGAGCTGTTGGGGGGTATGATCACGTTTAGTGATAGCTCTAGTTCTTTTAACCCTTTACCCAACAACAAAATTTGGGATGAGGCCGAATTGGAAGTCTTTGCAGACAACAAAATAAATTTAGCTAAAGAGATGATTTTTAGTGTTGAAAACATTGTAGGAGAAGAAGAAAATGCTGTTTACCAGCCTTCTTCTTCAGGGTTGTTAAAAATTGGGGTTCTATGGTAAAGGGGTAACTCTTTACTGAACAGTCTCAAATAATAATGATCCTGTGAAAGAGACCTTTTGGAAACATTTTGGGAAAAGGAGAAAATGCTGGTAACCAGCATTTTTCTACTTTTCCCTCAATATTTTCTTCTCAGAGGCACGTTCTATCATTTGAGCCGCCTTGGACTTGTTGAAGTTTCCGGTTTTAAATTGAGGATTTCCGATATGTGTATTTTATCCCATGTTATTTTGTCATGTTTACACAGCTGACTAACTCTGAACCATTCTACAGTCTATCTAATTTGAACAGCATTTTTCTCTCTGGCTGTAAGGATTTATCTTTAAGATCCAGTTTAGAGATGAGTGTGAAGTCCATGTCATTCTGTATGAGTGTTGTAATTTACTTCTGGAATGAAATTATGTAAGCATTTAATTTCCTCAGTATTTAATGAATACAAAATCTGTTAAGTGTAAAATAATTTAAAAACTGCACATACCTAAATTTCCAAAATGATATATAAATATAAAAATTACAGAAGTTTTTTCCTATTAGATTACAGCTCAAGACTCTACCTTACCTATCGTAGATAACTTCGATGATGCTGTAAGTGAGGACAGTGCTCCCCAGTGGTTCCAGGAAATACAAGACAATACACAGGACACAGGTTTGATTTTTTAGCTCACCTGAGCACGAAGTGCTTAGGTGAGGTATTGTGATGGGTCGTTGTCCGGCGTCCATCTGTCCGTCTGTCCACAATTCCTTTAAACATCTTCTCCTCCTAAACCGCTGGGCCAATCTTGATGAAACTTGGCAGGGATGTTCCTTGGGTGAAGCTCTACCAAAGTTGTTCAAGAGAGTGAATTCCACCCCAAACTGTGGTTGCCATGGCAACAGAAAGGCAAAAAATAGGAAAATCTTTGAAAATCTTCTTCTCTGATTCTAGAAGGCATAGAGCTTTGATATTTGGTATGTAGCATTTCCTAGTGGACCTCTACCAAGTTTGTTCATATGATGCCCCTGGGGTCAAAACTGGCCCCGCCCCTGGGGTCACAAGTTCGAACATAGGAACAAAAAAGGAAAACTTTAAAATTCTTCTTCTCTGAAACTGGTCAGCGTGGAACTTTGATATTTGGCATCTAGCATCTCCTAGTGGACTTCTACCAAGTTTGTTCATATGATGCCCCTGGGGTCAAAACTGGCCCCGCCCCGGGGGTCACAAGTTTTGAACATAGGAACAAAGAAAGAAAACTTTAAAAATCTTCTTCTCTGATTCTAGAAGGTGTAGAGCTTTGATATTTGGTATGTAGCATCTCCTAGTGGACCTCTACCAAGTTTGTTCATATGATGCCCCTGGGGTCAAAACTGGCCCCGCCCCGGAGGTCACAAGTTTGAACATAGGAACAAAGAAGGAAAACTTTAAAATTCTTCTTCTCTGAAACTGGAAGGCGTGGAGCTTTGATATTTGGCATCTAGCATCTCCTGGTGGACTTCTACCAATTTTGTTCATATGATGCCCCTGGGGTCAAAACTGGCCCTGTCCCGGGGGTCACAAGTTTTGAACATAGGAACAAAGAAGGAAAACTTTAAAAATCTTCTTCTCTGAAACTGCAAGGCGTAGAGCTTTGATATTTGGTATGTAGCATCTCCTAGTGGACCTCTACCAAGTTTGTTCATATGATGCCCCTGGGGTCAAAACTGGCCCGGCCCCGGGGGTCACAAGTTCGAACATAGGAACAAAAAAGGAAAACTTTAAAATTCTTCTTCTCTGAAACTGGTCAGCGTGGAACTTTGATATTTGGCATCTAGCATCTCCTAGTAGACCTCTACCAAGTTTGTTCATATGATGCCCCTGGGGTCAAAACTGGTCCTGCCCCGGGGGTCACAAGTGTCGAACATAGGAACAAAGAAGGAAAAGTTTAAAATTTTTCTTCTCTGAAACTGGAAGGCGTAGAGCTTTGATATTTGGTATGTAGCATGTCCTAGCGGACCTCTACCTACTTTGTTCATACGATGCCCCTGGGGTCAAAACTGGCCCCGCCCGGGGGATCACAAATTTGATCATAGGAACAAAGAAGGAAAACTTTAAAATTCTTCTTCTCTGAAACTGGAAGGCATAGAGCTTTGTTATTTGGTATGTAGTGAACCTGTTCTAAGTTTGTTAGCCCACCTGAGCACAACATGTTCAGTCAGTTTGAAATTGGGTCACCTGGGGTCATAAACTAGGTCACTAGGTCAAATTAAAGAAATACCTTGTGGGCACTCTAGAGGCCACATTCATTGCTCAAATGACCTGAAATTTGGTCAGAATGTTTGTCTTGATAAAATCTTAGGTGAGTTTGGATTTGGGTCACTTGGGATCATAAACTAGGTCACTAGTTCAAATTAAAGTAATACCTTGTGGGCACTCTAGAGGCCACATTTTTGGCTCAATTGACTTGAAAATTAGTCAGAATGTTTGTCTTGATAAAATCTCACACGAGTCCGAATTTGGGTCATGTGGGGTTTTAAATTAGGTCACTAGGTCAAAGAAATACTTTGTGTGCACTCTAGAGGCCACATTTATTGTTCAATTGATTTGAAAATTGGTCAAAATGTTTGTCTTGATGAAATCTTAGATGAGTTTGGATTTGGGTCACCTGGGCTCATAATCTAGGTCACTAGGTCTAATTAAGTACCTTTAGGGCACTCTAGAGGTCACATTTCTTGCTTAATTGACTTGAAAGTTGGTCAGAATGTTTGTCTTGATGAAATATTGGGTGAGTTTGAAATTGGGTCAGCTGGGGTCATAAACTAGGTTACTGGGTCAAATTTAAGAAACACTTTGTGGGCACTCTAGAGGCCACATCTATTACTCAATCAACTTTAAAACTCTTCAGAATGTTTGTCTTGATAAATTTTTTGATGAGTTCTAAATTGGGTCACGTGGGGTGATAAATTAGGTCACTAGGTCAACTTACGGAAATTCCTTGTGGACGCTCTAGAGGCCACATTTTAAGCTCAATTGACCTGACAATTGGTCAGAAATTGAATTATGCATGTTGAGTGAATTTTGCCTATTGACTCCAGGGCTCGAAATTAACACTAGCAAACTCGCAAAATGCGAGTGGAAAATTGATTTTGCGAGTAGATTTTACGACCACTAGCATTTTTTTGCGAGTACAAATGAAAATTTGTTTGCCGACTGTAATGACCTAGTTGTGACTGGTTTGCGTTTTATACCATGCCGACTGGTTTACAATCCTAATCTTAGCTCTTACGGTTCCATTCAGCTATGGAAGTTTTTGCAAATCGTAAACCAGTCTATTTTTAGCAGATGACAACAGTGTCTAAGCGGACGATTGCTGTCTGTACAATCCAGATCAAACGTCATCGGTAATAGTAAAACATTGTTTTAACCATAAATATTGAAAGATCTTATATTGTATTTCGCACACTTATTAATAGCTTGGAACACTATAAGTCTCGAGTAGGAAATAATGATGATTCGTACCAATTACAATTCGTACACAGCCTGTTTTCACATTTTTTTCTTTTTATAAATAACATCATGAGAAACTACTCAGTTAACAGTATTACAGAATATTGAATACATCATCATCCCACTGGGCACCAACAAATCTTTCTATCTTTTTGACATTCATTTTAATGAATGTTAAAAATTTAGTAAAATTTGCTAGTGAGCGTCAATTTTTGCTAGTAAAAATTTTGTCCACTCGCAAAAATTTGCTAGTGGCAAAAAAAGTTAATTTCGAGCCCTGGACTCAGGTGAGCATCCAGGGCCATCATGGTCCTCTTGTTTGTTGAGTTTGTTGTTGAGGGGAGTCGATAAGATTTTTTTAGAAGCTTTGAATTGCAATGTCCTAATTTCTTTTCTTTTTAATGTAGCCACATGACAAAAGCAACTGTCTACTGACCTTTCTGTGTAGTCTTATCCACTACTTCTGTAACATTTTCTGGCCAAATTGGAACTGCAGTATTTTAGTTGAAAGAGTCTGTTTCATTTACATGTATTTATCACTCATAAGGCTGAACTAACTATCTGATGTTTGTGGATGATTGCACGCTATAATGATTTAGATTTTACCGGGCATAAATGTAATTCTGAAAATTGATTAAGCATGTGAAATAAAATATTATTGACTTTTATAGGTCACTTGAATGAAGACGGAGAATCAGGTATGGTAAAAAGTAACAGTCACAGTGATTTATCCCAGGATTCTATGGGCAAAATAAAAGGTAAGTCAGAGTACTTTGATCTTGATTTTCTTACTTGAACTTGTTTACAGTCAAAGGATTTTGAACTTGTCTAAATTGAAAACAATTGCAGACGAAAAACGTGAACATAACTAACATGATGGGATTAATTATTAAATGGGTTAATTAAACCAAGTGGAGAAATGCATTTTTCAGTGGATGATACTCATTTTGACGACCCTGTTCCACGTGCCACGCTTTCAGAGGATGTCTCGGAGTCGATGTTTGGTGTCGTACCTGATGTGTTAAAGACAAGCGATGATCAAGCGGCCTCTTCATCGTGGAAAACTTTGAGTATTACCACTGATGATACACAGGAGAAAACAACATTTGAACGAATTCAGTAAGTATGTTGTAAACATTACTGTAACCCCTCAACTTTTTTACCAGTCAACAAAACTTTTACACTTGTCCAATTTGAAAGAATTAGCAGTCACTAATTAAATGTAGCTCTGTTGTTGAAATTTCCTGTTGAAAAGGGAGGAAATATTATTAAAAATGGAGATTGCTACAATGTATTCCAAACTTTCTTTTTTAAGGGCTTGTTAATGTACAGGATTGTGTGGTAAACCATAAAGGTTAACCCTTTACTACACGACAAAATTACACATGTCCAAATTGAAAGCATTTGCAGACAACAAATTAGATGTTGCTCATATGGTGAGATTTATTTGTAAAAGGACAGAAAACATTGTGGGGAAAAGAGAAAATGCTGGTTACAAGCATTTTCTCCTTTTTCCACAATGCTTCCAAAAGGCCTCTTTCTCAGGGTCGTTAAAACTCAGCATCGTGTGGTAAAAGGTTAAAGTGATAGATAAATGAAATGGACTTGCTCAATCAGAAAAACAGGCCAAAGTATTTTGATTTCAGTAGTATTTTTACTAAAGTATTTGAATGAAGTAGTGGACAGTGTAGATCAAGGATCATACTGCATGTTACTTGCTGTCTGATATCAATCTTCATTGTCTAGAACAATACTGTATAGATTAAGAGCAATTTCTAGAGCCCATAATAATTATTATGTGCGACACACACTGATGACTGTTAGTTTTGTTGTAGGGGATAGTGCAGGATACCAAACGAAACTCATCCTTAAATATGTCTGATTCTTTAAAGACTATAAGTGATTTTTAGGTAGCCATCCATAGGGATCCTAAGCCCATTTTTTCCAGTGGCCCGAGATTTTACATTCACAAGTCTCAGGCTCTAACACCTGAGCTAATTCGGGCTGGTTGACACACAAACTTAAACACACACAAGAAATAGCGGGATATACATGTATAGGAATAGGGTTGTCATATGTCTCTCTGTCTGTCTGTAGATGCAATTTTGTGTTGTTCTCTCTCTACATTTATCAATATATTTGACAGAAATATGAATGGAAGCCTTCCTGCCATAGGAAATCACGCACCTGCAATTTTTAGTATGATAGGTGGATTATTACAGGAGTTGTGATATTTTGTTATATTAAAAAAAAATTAATTATCTCCCTTAATTTTATCCAGACAAGATCATCATGAACACTTGACTATATTGACCAAACAATTACTGAGTGAGGACGGATTGAGCACTGCCTGGGCAGATATTATAATATCCACAGTGGACAGGGTCAGCTTGTTTGTAAAGCCAGATGTACGCTCGAGTTCGGATGATGCAGATATCAGAAAATATGTCCATATCAAAAAGGTATATTTTATACTCTTGTACATATGTTAACATTGAATTTTTACCAAATATGCATGACAACAGTGTCAGTTAAACATTTTTAGGTACATTGAAAACATTATGTTGGTTATACACTGTGAGGTACATAATAACATATGCCACTTATAAATTGTCAGGCACATAACAACATAATGTCAGTAATGCATTGTCAGGTACATCATAACATAATTTCAGTAATACATTGTCATGTACATAATAACATGGTGCTATTTATACATTGTCAGGTACATGGTGCCATGTATGAATTGTCAGGTACATAATAACATGGTGTCATTCATACATTGTCATGTCCATAATAACATGGTGCCATTTATACATTGTCAGGCACATGGTGCCATGTACAAATTGTCAGGTACATAATAACATGGTGTCATTCATACATTGCCAGGTTCATGATAACATGATGCCATTTATAAATTGTCAGGGACATAATAACATGATGTCATTCATACATTGTCAGGCACATAATAACATAATGTCAGGTATAATAACATGATGTCGTTCATAAATTGTCAGGTACATAATAACAAGATGTCATCTCTACATTGTCAGTTATAACATTACATGGTGTCAGTTAGACATTGTTGGTACATTATAACCTAATGTTAATTACACATTGTCAAGTAAAAGATAATTTCAGTTATATACTGTCAGGTACAGAATAACATAATGTCAGTTTTACATTGTTTGGTACATGATAACATGATTTCAGGTACATGATAACATAATGTTAATTATACATTGCCAGGTTCAACAAAACATTATGTCAGTTATACATTGTCAGGTTCCAGGAGACAAAAGAGCACAGACTGGGTTGGTACATGGTGTTGTCTTCAATAAGAATGTTGCTCACAAGAAAATGGCAGACAACATCCAAAATCCTAGAGTTCTTTTGCTAGAAGGAACCATTGAGTACCAGCGTGTGGAAAACAAAATGTCCTCCTTACAGCCACAAATCCTACAGGTAATTTTGATCAGCTTGATTCATCCCTATCAGGCCCCATAAGGGAACCCATAAAATGTTTGAAAACCTTTTAGCTGGTTGAAGTCCTGGAATTTTACTTAAAAATCTATTAACCCAAAACTCCGAGCACAAAATACTGACATTTATCGTTTGTGAGGAAGAAGTCTTCTTGAAAACATTCTGGGAAAAGGAGAAAAATGCTGGTTACTAGCATTTTGTCCTTTCCCCATTATCTTTTTTTGTTCTTTTAAAGCAAAATTCCATCATTTAATTTACATTTTTCATCTACAAATGGTTTCAGTTTGGACAAGTCTTAAATTTTGTTGTTTGATAAATATTTAACAACCTTTTCAACAGCTCTTGGGTGAAATGCTTTTAAAAACATTTTGGGTAAAGGAGAGAATGCTGGTAACCAGCATTTTCTCCTTTTCCCCCAGTTTTCTTCCCTGTTGAAGACATGTTTTGTCATTTGAGCCATGTTAGCTTAGCTGTTTTTGAAGAAAATGTTGAGGTACGTTCACAGCCTCTGTGTTGTCGTTGTGCAAAAACTTTGGCATTTTCATAAATTTTGACATTTTATAATATCTCTGTCAGATATTACTGCAGATAATTAGTTCAAATGTAGACAAGATGTTCTCTATCAAAAGGGGAACCCATACAACAAGAGCAGATAACCATGAAAGTATTTTTGACACTGATATACCCCTTTTTTGACTCAGAATTTTCACCGAAAATCAAGCAAATGCAGCTTAGCATTGGCACCAGCATGCAGTACTCTCATTCTATTGTAGGAGGAGGAATTTCTACGGAAGATAGTGGCCAAGATAGCTGCTTTAAATCCAGAACCAGAGGTGTTGGTGGTGGAGAAATCTGTGTCACGATTGGCTCAGGACTGTCTACTGAAACATGGAATTACTCTAATATACAATGTAAAAAGGGTAAGTCATTATGGGAAAGGTGGAGAAGGGTAGGCAGTTATGCAAAAAGATTCATACATGAAAAGCGGTTACGAGAAAAGATTCGCCTCAATTTTCCTGTAGTGGTTCCTCTGCTTCTCCAATCTTGCGTGTAGCAGCAATTTTGATTTTTGTCACAACATTTCCAAGAGTATAGTTTTCATGTTGATTGTCCATTTAAAGCTCAGCTTTTTTTTAACTCTATACCAAACGACAAAATATTAAACCAGTCCAAATTGAAAGCTTTTGCAGACAACAAAATAAATGTGACTCAAAAATTGAAATTTGTTGTGGGAAGAGTAGAAAACATTGTGGGAAAAGGAGAAAATGCTGGTTGCCAGCATTTTCTCCTTTTCCCATAATGTTTTCAAAAGGCTTCTTTCTCAGGGTTGTTAAAAGTCGGGATTGTGTGGTAAATGAATAAGAAAACATCGAAATAGCTGTTTTTGCAGAAAACAATGAATTATTGTCTGCATTGTCATCATGCAAATACTTTGACATTTTATAATATCTCTCTTAGTACTGAAGATATTTACTTCAAACTTTGAAAAGTTGTTAAATATCAAAAGGGGAACCACCAAAATACTTCTGACACAGGTAGGCCCTTTTTCGACTTACAATTAACACCTGCACATTGTGCTTTTGTTTGTAAATTGTTACACGTAGAGTGCTAAGCACTTATTTAGTTATTTTTGTAGACAATTTAGATGAAGATAGGTCTGCTTTTTGATGACTGTTTAAGTCAAGATCAAATACCCAGAATGTGTTAAATGTCGGATCTTTGATTTACACTGCTATTTTGTGAATTACTGTAGCAAAAGCACCCTCGAAATTGCGATGCTGTGTTGTGTTTCCCTGATTGAGAAAGTTTTTGTTTGATTTATTTAGCATTTTAACCCATTAGAAGGCAACAAAATTTCAGTGTCATCCAATAAGAAAGCATTTGCAATGGACAAATAATGTAGCATAATTGACATACTATGTCTTATAGATGGCTAGAAATACTGAAGGGAAAGGAAAAGTTGCGGTTACCAGCACTTTCTCCTATTCCCACAATATTTTTTGAAGCTGCCTTTCTTAGGGTCATTAAAAAGTGGGATTGCTTGGTGAAGGGTTAAGTGTTAAAGGAAGATTCTGTACAAGATATGAAACCCTGTGTCCTATGTTTTCTCAGAGTGTGATGGAACGGCTGTCAAGATTCCTGCAGACTGATATAGCCACATCAGTTGACAGTTCAATGAGAGGTCAGGCAAATAGGCATACACTTGGATTCTGTCACACATTTTCAGTGCAAAGTTTCAAGCTGCCATCAGGTGACACAAAAAACATGATATGTTTTGATGGGTGTGCAACACACCTCGGCTGTGCCATCATTCTACGTGGGGGGTCATCATCAGAGCTGAAACGAGTGAGTGATTGGTCCTAGCTTGGCTTATCAGTTGTGATTTTGTAAAGATGTCTTAGTAACAATCCTAGGTCCAGGGTTCAATCCCCACCAGTGGCACAGAGTTTTTTTTTTTTTTTTTTTTTTTTTTTTTGGAAAGCAGTTCAACAGGGCACTTCAGAACCTCAGCCCATACTTGTTTAACCCAGGAAACACATGAATAAGTGTATTGTTGCAGTGATATGACAGAAAAAAGGTTGTAAGCATTGTAAAACACTATTCAATGTCTTTAATTGTGTTAGATTTTTGATTTAGTAGCAACACATAAATGCAAAATTCTTTAGAAAATTATGTTCAGGTGAAATTACGAAAACGGTCGAAGCTGTCCTTAAAAGAATTGAAAAGATTTTTGGAGAAGGCGAAAATGCTTCCAGGATTTTCTCCTTTTCCCACATTGTTTTCATTGGACTTCTTCCTGAGGATTGCATTGTTTTCAGTGGACTTCTTCCTGAGGATTGTAAAAACATGGGCTTGTTTGATAACAGATTGCCTTATCTTACAGGTGAAGAAGATAATTAACTTCATGATATATGCATCATACCACTCTCGACTGGAAACTGCATTCTGTATGGATGAATTCTTAAAGCCTTCATCCATGGCTGATTCTATAGAAGACTTTGATTTAGTATCGAAACATGATGGTGACGAAGATGACAATGGTGGAAACATTGTAGATGAGAATTCAGGGACAAACATTCTACTTACTTTCAAATCAAATGATCGTAAACCCACCTCTAATCATGGTTTTGACAATGTAAATGGTGGTGAGGAAAAAAGCTTTTTTGAAGCAATTGAGTCAAGTAACAGTGAAAGGAAACCAGGCAATGCTATATATAAGGATAATACTGGGAAATTAACTTGTGACAGGGAACCAGGGGAAGTTACAGATGGTGAAAACTCTGATAAATTTGTTTGTGATGGGGAACCAGGTGAAGAGGTACATAATGAAAAATCTGATGAACTAAAGGAGGAAAAGTCTGTGAATGGAAAGGGAAAACAGCTTTCTAAAAGTGAGACCAATACAGAAGAAAGAATGTCTTCCTTTATCAGATGTGATACAATTGATGAAAATGACCTTGTGACGGGAGATGACCTTGAAGTGCAATTTTCTGACCAATCAGATTTGAGATCTCAAATAACCATGAACCAATCAAATTCAGTCTGTGATACAAGTGAAAACAAATCCCACCAATCAGATAAACAGTGCCAAATTGATGGCAAGGGTGCAGTGTGCCAGGCTATGGATCTTGATGACGCGGAACAAAATACGTTAAACAAGGTTCCGCCAAAATCTGAATCGTGTGACAATGGTTCTGTTTCATGTCAAACACTCACAACAGAATATGATGGCATTAGTTCGGAACATTCTATGTTACGGCCCAAACATGACCATAGAGGATTGAGTGAACTGTCAAGTACCAACAAGATAGACCGTGTCCCGTATACCAGACGTCAATCAGAGGTGGTACAGTTGACAGATCACTCAGATCCGTTACACAATTATCAAATAAACCAGGATGAGTCAATATTCCAGTCTTCACTGGCATTTCAGGAACAGCTTCAAAGTCATAGGTAAGGAGAATTTAACGGCAAAATTTTAGTACTTGCCCAAATTGAAAGCATTTACAGACAACAAATTAAAAGTTACTCAAAACCTGAAATTTTATTTCAAAGGGTAGAAAACATTATAGGAAAAGGAGAAAATGCTGTTCACCAGCATTTTCTCATTTTCCCATGATATTTTCAAAAGGCTGCTCCCTCAGGGTGGTTATACTTCAGCATTGTGTAGTAAAGTGGGAAGAAGTGTCACAGTTGACCAAATTGAAAGATTTTGCAGATGACAAGTGAAATGTAGCCCAAGTGATAGGATTTGTCTTTGAAAGGGTAGATAAGAGCGTCGGAGAAAATGGTTGGTTACCAGCATTAATTATCCCTTTACCACACAATCCCGAGTTTTAACAACCAATTATCACCTGAATTTGTTTGTAGAAATATATATGTGTATTCAATATCAGGAAATAGTAATTGACCCTTTACTATACATTCCTGAGTTCTAATGATCATGAGGGGGGAGGCTTTTGAAAACACCATGGAAAAAAGAGAAAATGCTGGTAACCAGCATTGTCTCCTTTTCCCACAATCTTTTCAGCCTTTTCAAAGATGAATCCAATCTTTTTGGATCTCAATTAGGTTGTCGTCTGCAAATTATTTCAATTTGGACACATCTAAAATTTTGCAGTTTGGTTAAGAGATAATGTACATGGAAACTTTTTCTGGATTGACAAGGCAACGGTTGATGGGGAGGGGGTGTGTGTTTATCTATGTGCATCCACACTATTGTCACATTATATTATTACAGTTATTACTATTACTATCACTAATTGGTATAGTGTAGGACT
This sequence comes from Tridacna gigas, assembly GCA_945859785.2. Lineage (NCBI taxonomy): Eukaryota > Metazoa > Mollusca > Bivalvia > Cardiida > Cardiidae > Tridacna > Tridacna gigas. Next base: position 49,450,440 of record OX244028.2, on the reverse strand, counting down.
AGAGACCTGGAGGCCCTGGGCTTGAGCCTCATTGGAAGCAAGGATTTTTGCGTGGGAGTGTCCTTTGCCAAGACACTTCAGAACCCAAGCCCATGGAACCCAGGAAATACATGAATATGTGAGCTGTTGACTAAATATGACTGGAATAATGTTTAAAGCAGCATGTGTAAAACACCATTTCAGTCAATCAAGTACTACTGCTATTATTACTATTATTATCATTCAGGTTCAAATTAAAGAAGTGCCTAGAGAATGTTGCGCTGTCGGTGTCACCATACGTTACATATGATCTACCGTACCTGGAGACAGAAACAGGATCCAAATGCGAACTTCGTCCATACTTTCCTGAGGAAATCTATTGGTCTAGTCATTTTGGGTAAGTACTTTACTGCAGGGGTCTGTTATACAGTAGACAAATTCATTGGTCCAGTCATATGAGGGTCAGTATGCGATGTTTGATGAATATCTTCTTAACCCTTTGCCAAATGACAAAACTTGGGACAGGAACAAACTGAAAGCATTTGCAGACAACAAATTAAATATTGCTTAAATGACGATTTCTGTCTTTGATAGGGTTGAAAACATTGTGAGAAAAGAAGAAAATGCTGGTTACCAGCATTTTCTTCTTTTCCCACAATGTTTTCAAAAGGCTTCATCCTCAGGGTCATTAAAACTCGGGATCCTGTGGTAAAGGGTTAAATTCTAATACAAATAGTGGTTGAGAGGGTCTTTGATTCTGTTTGATACAAGCATTTTTTGTCAACTCTTGACTAGACGATAACATTTCATTCTTGTCCATTTCGAAATTTTGAAAGCATTAGCAGATGACAAATTAAATGTTGCCACAAATGAAATAATGTGGAAAACAGAGTTAACCCTTGACAAAATTTTAGATCCGTCCAAATTGAAAGCATTGTAGACGACAATTTGATTGTGGCTCAAACGATGCCATTTTTCTTTGGTTTGGTAGAAGGCATTGTGGGAAAAGGACAGAAAAAAGAATCCTATGCTTTTAGGACCATAAGGGAGATTTTTCTTTTTTTCTTTTTTTATTTTTGATAACATTGTGGGAGAAAATGCTTGTACCAAGCATTTTCTCCTTCCCACCCACAATGTTTTCTATCCTTTCAGAGGCAAATCCCATCAAATATGCCTCTGTATTTTAAAGAGGGATATTGCATGGTGCAATGGTGAAGGTGTAGGATTGGTAATCAGTGGGCCAAGGATTTGATCTTGTTTGAAGGTCTGTATTGGAGTGTCCCTTGACAAGAACCCTAGCCTAGAACTGGTGAAACCCAGCCTTCAGTCCACTGTTCCATCAGTATGCCTTGTTGTATCAAATCCCCATGTAAGAAATTAAACTTAATAAAGTAGTTCTTTTTAATTGTCAACAATTTGAATTTGTTAGGATAAGGATTAACACTTTACCAAACAAAAAATTTTGGACTCAATGAAATTGAAAGCATTTGCAGATGAGAAATTAAATGTTGTGCAAACGGTGATTTCTGTCTTTGAAAGGGCAGAAAACATTATGGGAGAAGGAGAAAATGCTAGTTACCAGCATTTTCTTCTTTCTCCTTCTCCCATAATGTTTTCAAAAGCCTTCTTCTTTAGCATCGTAAACATTCGGGATGGTGTGGTAAAGAGTTAAGTAAAGTTTTGAATTGCTTATATCTATTTTAGATATAAGAATGGACAATCAAAGCCCAGATTCAAGTACCAGGATGAAGTGTTGAAGAAATACCAGCCCCCATCAAATGTCAAAATTACTGAAGCTCATGATTTCATAAAATGTCAGCTGAACAGGCCGGCCTGTGACAAAGAAACTCAGGTACTCAAACTTTTTATGAGGCGAGCCGCGACCCCATGTTTGAACAACCCTGAGGCTTTTTCTCCTTTCCCTACATTGTTTTTAAAAGCCTTTTCCAAAAATGCTTTCAAATGCCTTGTTTCTTCGTCCTTTCCTAATTGACACATATTAGGTGCCTCTAAATTGAAAGCATCTGCAGACGACAATTTTGAAATAGATACAAATGAGCTGAAGTTCTCTAGTCAGAGAGAAATATTGTGGTAACTGAAATGATGGTGCTTATCTTTTATATGGTAGAAAACATTGTGGGAAATGGAGAATATGCTGCTTGCCAATTGAATTTAATCCTTTCACTGTTGAACTTAAAAAACATGGCAAAAAAGAATGATCTTAACCCTTCGCCAGATGACAAAATTTTAGCCTTGTCCAGATTGAAAGCATTTGCAGAAGACAATTTCAGTGTGGCTCAAATAGTGCAATTTGTCTTTGAAAGGGTAGAAAACATTTTGGGAAAAGGGGAAAATGCTGGTTACCAACATTTCTTCTTTTCTCACAATGTTTTCAAAAGGCTTCTTTTCCAGGGTCGTCAAAAGGCGGCATTGTGCGGTAAAGGTTTAAGCATATACTGATATCTGCCTGTCTGACCATCTGTACAACCATCGTGGTAAATGCAAAAAGGTATATTTGTGCTGTGAACTCCCTCATTCAAGGTTTCATTGGTATGACACTGTACACATGTTTAACACAAAGAGTATTTATGTGCAAGATGCAATTTTGAATTGTCTTTCCCGAGGCACTGAAGAAATGTTTTCTCAAATTCTGACATTTTGTGAAAGCACAAGTTAGGTGTCAACATTTGTCTCCACTATCAAAGAGCTAAGTTGGGATACTACGTCACCTGTTGTTAAAATTTCAGTTTTTATTTTCATTTGTCAAAGATTCTTTCATTGATATTGTTTGAATTTTTTATATTTTTGTTTATTTTATTTCTCTATTTTCTGGCATATCAGTATATGCTTGCTAAGTACAGAGCTTATGGAGGAAGGATCAGTGTATTTAACAAGTCTGACACAAGAAACCATATCAATCAAAATGGCGGCCAAACTGGGAAAGGAAGACAACTCTCAGGTGATAACACAAACAAGGGAGATAACTCATACAAAGATATAGGTGTGATGTGGGAGAAGAAAGTAGACTGTCTGGATCCCTTTAGACATCAACGTTTAGCTGTTTTATTCAGCAGCTTTAGTTACGAGTCTGAGAACCATCCCAATCCTTGTGTTTACCCATGGTAAGATATTAACAGTTAACCCTTTACAACAATTGCTGTAGCAACCCCTTGGGATGGCTTTTTTAACCATGTAAACCCATGATAAGACTTTTACGCTAAAACTTTCATGGTTACCCATGGTAAGACATTTATGGTTTGTCATGGTTAACCTTGGTAAGACATTTATGGTTTGTCATGTTTACTCATGGTAAAACTTTTTCAATTGAATTATCATGTTTACCCATGAAAATGCATTTACGATTAAGCTTTCATGCTTCTCAGTTTTAAGAGATGCAAGATTAAACTAGAATCTTAATCAGTAAGACATTTATGATCGAAACCCTCATGTTTACCCACTGCCAAAATATTTACAGTCAAACTATCTAGCTAACCAATGATAAGACAAGTATGATCAAATTATCATGTTTACTAATAGTAAGACATGTACCACTGGTAAGACATATACAGTTTAATGTCATGTTACCAACAATCAGACATTTATGATTAAACTGTCATGTTTACCAATGTTAAGACATTTACTATTCAACTAAGATTTTTACCTATGTATTATATGTATAGTAAATCTTTCATGTTTACCCACGACAAGACATTTATAGTTAATTTATCATATTGACCCATGGTAAGACATTAAGAAAACTATTACATTTACCCATGGTAAGACGTTTATGATTCGTATATGTATATCATGTTTACCAATGGTAAGACATCAGCAATAAAACTTACATTTTTACAATCGTAAGACATTTTTGTTTATCATGTTTACAGATGGTAAGTCTTTATAATTGTTTTATTACATTTACACATCGTAAGATATTTATGGTTAAATTATCATTATTACTAATGGTAAGCAGTTTTAGTAAAATTACTGTGTAAAGATACATCAGGGTGTTTATAAGTGAATTATCACATTTTAGTGATTTTACCCTTGTAAGACATTTACAGTACAGTAAAACCCCACTATTAAGACCACTTTGGTTCTTTGACAAAGTGGTCTTAATAGCGGGGTGGTCTTAATACTGGATCTTGACTGCCATGCAATGTAAAAAGTCTTCTGTATCTTGAAAAGGCTTAATTAATCCTTTCGTTTTTGGCAAAGTCTTCTTTTCCCACAATGTTTTCAAAATCTTCTTATCTCAGGGGCATGAAAAGTTGCTCCAAACAATTCTTATTTTCTCATAATCTTTCCACAAGCCTTTGACATCAGAAGCATGAAAAGTCGTTCCCAAAAATTTCTTCTTTTCCCATAATTTTTTCAAAAGCCTCTGACTTCAGAGTCATAAAATGTTGTCTGTACAAGGGAAATGCTTAATTAACCCATTTCTTCTGAGCAACATCTTCTTTTCCCACAATGTTTTCAAAATCCTTAAATCTCAGAGTCATGAATAGTCGTTCTAAGCATTTTCTTATTTTCTCATAATGTTTTCAAAAGCCTTTCAGAGGCATGAAAAATCTGTCCAAGCAATTTCTTCTTTTTCCATATTGTTTTCATAAGCCTTTCACTTCAGAGGCATGAAGTCTTCTCTAGCTGGGAAAGGTTTAATGAAACGCTTCTTGTTTTTGACAATGTTATTCAAAGGATTTTCTAAACATAAAAGAATGCAATGGTCAACAAGAAGAAAGATTTTAGCTGTGAAACAGGTTTTTCAGAACAAAAAAATCTCCGTCAATAAAATCCTTTTCTTTTCGTTTCACAATAGTTTCACATTTCAAACTATCAGGAGAAAAAAAAAAAATAACAAAAACACCCACCTGTGTTTTCCCTATTTCAAACTGTGTGAAAACAGTGCAGCCGAAAGACAGAATTTGTTTGAATGAAAGTCTTTAATCAACAAACTGGTGGTCATTAATTGCAAATCAAGTCCAATCAGTCAAATCAACAAACAGAACAGTGTGTGGTAGTCATAGTTGGTGATTGCCGTAAATCACATGTTGTAAAACCCATGTCAAATGTAAACAGCTTTGTTTGCCACCTAGTATTGATAATGATTTCACAAGGTGTGAAGTGATGGTCGTAAGTCGGGTTTCATTTTAGACTGTTTCCTTTACTTGGTTGTTAATTTGCTGGTCGTTCTACGGAATAGTGGGTGTCCATTTTTATGGGAGGCAGAGCAATTGAAATAAAGAACACAAAGTTTGGTTCTGGAAAAAAGGGGCCGTAATAGCGGGTTGCCCGCTTTACCGAGAGGTCGTTGGATGGGGTTTTACTGTAATTAGTGAATTAACATTTATAACCCACTTTAAGCAGTAAATTTATTAGGCTGTATAAACCTTTCAAGCATGACAAATTTTGGACTTGCCTGGATTCAAAACATCTGCAGATGACAAGCATACTCAAGTTCTTTCATAGGATAGAAAACGTGGGAAAAGGAGAAAATGCTGGTTACCAGCATTTTCTCCTTTTTCCAAAATGTTTTCAAGAGCTGTCTCCATCAGGGTGTTTGAACTCGGGGTTATTTGCTAATAAAGAGATAAAGAAACCTTTCAATTTTCTGTCTATGTCTGTCTGTCTCTCTTACAGGGTTGTTACCATGGATTTTTATGGAAAGAATGACATAACACTGGGTGGATTTCTCGAAAGATTTTGCTTTAGGTAAGTGTTTATGCTACTTTTAACACTTTCACTGTTTATCATACAATTCCGAGTTTAAAAGGCAAGGCTGGGTAGCTCAGTGGTTAGCGTATCTGACTCATAACCTGTTTTCAATTTTTGAGTCATATTTATTTTGTTGTCTGCAAATGCTTTCAATTTGGAAATGTCTGAAATATTGCAGAGTGGTTAAAAGGTTAAAGCATCTGCAGAAAGACAAATTTGGCTCCAACAATGGACTTTGTATTTGAAAAGTTTATCAGGAAACATCATGGGAAAAGGAGAAAATGCTGGTTACCATGTGTTTTCTTTTTTCTCTAATCCAGACAGTCCTATGTGTGTCCGTCTGACTTGTGTAACACACCAATGGAGAAGCACATTCGTAGATTTGTCCATGGACAGGGTAGTGTTAGTGTTGTACTTAAAAAGGTTAACAAGCCCCTTAAAGATGGACAAACCAACATTCTGTTGTGGAGTTGGTGTCATAAGTGTAAACAGGTAGGTGTTTAACACTCCACATTTAGAGGGGGCTGTTCAAATTTTTATAATCTTGTCAATGTTCATAAATCCCCTACCACACATTCCCCAAGTTTAGAGGGGAATGTTGAAATTTTTATAATCTTGCCAATGTTCATAAATCCTCTACCACGCAATCACAAGGTTTAGAGGGGGCTGTTCAGATTTTTATTATCTGGCCAATCTCCATAAACCCTTTACCATACAATCCTGATTTTTAACATTTTTAAGAAAAAAGGCTTTTGAAATATTGTGGGAAAAGGAGAAAATGCTGGTTACCAGCATTTTCTCCTTTTCTCTCAATGTTTTTAAAGCCTTCAGAAACAACTCCAATCACCTCTGATTTATCATCTGCAACTGCTTTCAATTTGGACCCTTCTAAAATTTTGTTGTGTGGTACAGAGTTAATGATCACATCAGAAGAGTGATATATGGAGATCTTGATTGCAAAGGGACTAACTCATTATTTCAGTGCCAAAGTTGCACCTTTTTACTGCATGTATTAATCCATGTTCTTCATAATGGCTGGGAGAATTTGTTGTATTTATTAGTGTTAATGGAAAAATTCCATTATTTGCACCACATTTTATTTATTGTCTGCAAATTTTTTCAGTACGGACAAGTCTAAAATTTTATCGTCTGGTGAAGAATTAACTCTTTATTACCATGTGACAAAATCTTTAGAGTTGTTCAAGTTGAAAGCAGTTGAAGAGGAATAAACTTTGGAGTCATTCAGATTGAGAGCATATGAAGGGGACTGAATTGTAATGTTGTTCAAATAGTTCCAAAGGACAAAACTTTAGAAGTATCCAATTCCAAAGCATTTTGCAGACGAAAAATAAAATGCTGTGTAAATGATGGGATTTGTTTTTGAAAGTATCAGAAAAAATTTGTTGAAAGAAGAGAAAATGCTTTTTTTTTTACTGAAATATTGCTGAAAGCTGGACAAAACATCATTGAAACAAACAGACAAAATTTCTTGTCACCTGAGGCTGGAAAAAAAAAAAAAAGAAAAAAAAAAATCTGAGCCATGCTCTGTGAAAAGGGGGCTTAATGCACCTCCGAAAAGTATCGACCCAGGTTGTCCTGCACAGTCCATGCAGGCTGACTCTGGCTGAAACTTTTTGCTTTTGATCAATTTTCTGTATGTCCAAGGACCAGTCTACCTCATGCTTTAGTCGGTTGTTAAAAAAGTGGCTATTGTGGATGGGTAATTATGTGATGGCTTGATTGGCACAATACATCAATGAGTTGCATTAAGCCTCCTTTTGCCAGAGCATGGCTCATTTGTATTTACCCTATACCAGACAATCCCGTTTCAATGACCCTAAGAAATGGTCCTTTGAAGACATGAATTTTTTAATAAACTCTTGTTAACCTAAGAGGGGTCCTGCGTAGCTCAGTTGTAAAGTGTAGGACTTGTGACCTGGAGGCGCCTGGGGTTTGAGCCTTACTGGATCCACTGGGCTTGTCATGGGAGTGTCCTTTGGCAAAACACTTCATAGCCCTAGCCTAGTACTGGTGAAACTCAGTGAATACATGAATATGTGAGCTGTTGCTGTGATATGATTGAAATAATGTTGAGAGCAGTGTTAAACACCATTCAATCAAACACTTAACCTAACCATTGCAAGTTTTTAAGACCCTAAGGTAGAGGGTTTTGAAAGCATTGTGTGGGAAAAGCAGAAAATGGTAGTAACTAGTATTTTGTCTGTTTCTCTGCAGTGTTTTTAGCTCACCTGAGCACATAGTGCTCAGGGTGAGCTATTGTGATCGATCGTTGTACGGCGTCCTTCCGTCCGTCCGTGTGTCCGTCCGTCCGTGTGTCCGTCCGTCTGCCCGTGAACAATTACTTAAAAAATCTTCTCCTCTGAAACCGCCCAACAGATTTCAGTGAAACTTCACAGAAATGATCCTCAGGTGATGCACTTTCAGAATACTTAAAGATTTGAATTCCATGAAGAACTCTGGTTGCCATGGCAACCGAGAGAAAAAACTTTAAAAATCTTCTTGTCCCAAACCTTAAGGGCTAGAGCTCTCATATTTGGCATGTAGCATCATCTAGTGGCCCTCTACCAAAATACTTCAAATTATGGCCCTAGTGTTGAAAATGGCCCTATGTTGTGGGTTCTCAGATTTCACATAGAGATAAAGAAGGAAATTTTTAAAAATCTTCTTGTCCCAAACCATAAGGGCTAGAGCTCTCATATATGGCATGTAGTATCATCTAGTAGCCCTCTACCAAAATACTTCAAATAATGGCCCTAGTGTGGAAATTGGCCGTATGTTGTGTGTTCTCGGATTTCACATAGAGATAAAGAAGGAAATCTTTAAAAATCTTCTTGTCCCAAACCGTAAGGGCTAGAGCTTTCATATTTGGCATGTAGCATCATCTAGTGGTCCCCTACGAAAATACTTCAAATTATGGCCCTAGTTTGAAAATGGCCTTATGTTGTGGGTTCTCGGATTTCACATAGAGATAAAGAAGGAAATCTTTAAAAATCTTCTTGTCCCAAACCATAAGGGCTAGAGCTCTCATATATGGCATGTAGTATCATCTAGTGGCCCTCTAGCAAAATACTTCAAATTAAGGCCCTAGTGTTGAAAATGGCCCTATGTTGTGGGTTCTCGGATTTCACATAGAGATAAAGAAAGAAATCTGTAAAAATCTTCTTGTCCCAAACCTTAAGGGCTAGAGCTCTCATATATGGCATGTAGTATCATCTAGTGGCTCTTTACCAAAATACTTCAAATAATGGCCCTAGTGTTGAAAATGGCCCTATGTTGTGGGTTCTCGGATTTCACATAGAGATAAAGAAGGAAACCTTTAAAAATCTTCTTGTCCCAAACCATAAGGGCTAGAGCTCTCATATATGGCATGTAGTATCATCTAGTGGCCCTCTACCAAAATACTTCAAATAATGGCCCTAGTGTGGAAATTGGCCGTATGTTGTGGGTTCTCAGATTTCACATAGAGATAAAGAAGGAAATCTTTAAAAATCTTCTTGTCCCAAACCATAAGGGCTAGAGCTCTCATATATGGCATGTAGTATCATCTTGTGGCCCTCTAGCAAAATACTTCAAATTAAGGCCCTAGTGTTGAAAATGGCCCTATGTTGTGGGTTCTTGGATTTCACATAGAGATAAAGAAAGAAATCTGTAAAAATCTTCTTGTCCCAAACCTTAAGGGCTAGAGCTCTCATATATGGCATGTAGTATCATCTAGTGGCCCTCTACCAAAATACTTCAAATAATGGCCCAAGTGTTGAAAATGGCCCTATGTTGTGGGTTCTCGGATTTCTCATAGAGATAAAGAAGGAAATCTTTAAAAATCTTCTTGTCCCAAACCATAAGGGCTAGAGCTCTCATATATGGCATGTAGTATCATCTAGTGGCCCTCTACCAAAATACTTCAAATAATGGCCCTAGTGTGGAAATTTGCCCTATGTTGTGGGTTCTTGGATTTCACATAGAGATAAAGAAAGAAATCTGTAAAAATCTTCTTGTCCCAAACCGTAAGGGCCAGAGCTTTCATATTTGGCATGTAGCATCATCTAGTGGCCATCTACCAAAATACTTTAAATTATGGCCCTAGTTTGAAAATGGCCCTATGTTGTGGGTTCTCGGATTTCACATAGAGATAAAGAAGGAAATCTTTAAAAATCTTCTTGTCCCATACCATAAGGGCTAGAGCTGTCATATATGGCATGTAGTATCGTCTAGTGGCCCTCTACCAAAATACTTCAAATAATGGCCCTAGTTTGAAAATGGCCCTATGTTGTGGGTTCTCGGATTTCACATAGAGATAAAGAAGGAAATCTTTAAAAATCTTCTTGTCCCAAACCGTAAGGGCTAGAGCTTTCATATTTGGCATGTAGCATCATCTAGTGACCCTCTACCAAAATACTTCAAATTATGGCCCTAGTGTTGAAAATGGCCCTATGTTGTGGGTTCTCGGATTTCACATAGAGATAAAGAAGGAAATCTTTAAAAATCTTCTTGTCCCAAACCATAAGGGCTAGAGCTCTTATATATGGCACGTAGTATCATCTAGTGGCCCTCTACCAAAATACTTCAAATAATGGCCTAGTGTGGAAATTGGCCGTATGTTGTGGGTTCTCGGATTTCACATAGAGATAAAGAAAGAAATCTGTAAAAATCTTCTTGTCCCAAACCTTAAGAGCTAGAGCTCTCATATATGGCATGTAGTATCATCTAGTGGCTCTTTACCAAAATACTTCAAATAATGGCCCTAGTGTTGAAAATGGCCCTATGTTGTGGGTTCTCGGATTTCGCATAGAGATAAAGAAGGAAACCTTTAAAAATCTTCTTGTCCCAAACCATAAGGGCTAGAGCTCTCATATATGGCATGTAGTATCATCTAGTGGCCCTCTACCAAAATACTTCAAATAATGGCCCTAGTGTGGAAATTGGCCCTATGTTGTGGGTTCTCGGATTTCACATAGAGATAAAGAAGGAAATCTTTAAAAATCGCTTGTCCCAAACCATAAGGGCTAGAGCTGTCATATATGGCATGTAGTATCGTCTAGTGGCCCTCTACCAAAATACTTCAAATAATGGTCCTAGTTTGAAAATGGCCCTATGTTGTGGGTTCTCGGATTTCACATAGAGATAAAGAAGGAAATCTTTAAAAATCTTCTTGTCCCAAACCTTAAGGGCTAGAGCTTTCATATATGGCATGTAGCATCATCTAGTGACCCTCTACCAAAATACTTCAAATTATGGCCCTAGTGTTGAAAATGGCCCTATGTTGTGGGTTCTCAGATTTCACATAGAGATAAAGAAGGAAATCTTTAAAAATCTTCTTGTCCCAAACCATAAGGGCTAGAGCTCTCATATATGGCATGTAGTATCATCTAGTGGCCCTCTACCAAAATACTTCAAATAATGGCCCTAGTGTGGAAATTGGCCGTATGTTGTGGGTTCTCGGATTTCACATAGAGATAAAGAAGGAAATCTTTAAAAATCTTCTTGTCCCAAACCGTAAGGGCTAGAGCTTTCATATTTGGCATGTAGCATCATCTAGTGGCCATCTACCAAAATACTTCAAAATATGGCCCTAGTTTGAAAATGGCCCTATGTTGTGGGTTCTCAGATTTCACATAGAGATAAAGAAGGAAATCTTTAAAAATCTTCTTGTCCCAAACCATAAGGACTAGAGCTCTCATATATGGCATGTAGTATCATCTTGTGGCCCTCTAGCAAAATACTTCAAATTATGGCCCTAGTGTTGAAAATGGCCCTATGTTGTGGGTTCTCGGATTTCACATAGAGATAAAGAAAGAAATCTGTAAAAATCTTCTTGTCCCAAACCTTAAGGGCTAGAGCTCTCATATATGGCATGTAGTATCATCTAGTGGCCCTCTACCAAAATACTTCAAATAATGGCCCAAGTGTTGAAAATGGCCCTATGTTGTGGGTTCTCGGATTTCACATAGAGATAAAGAAGGAAATCTTTAAAAATCTTCTTGTCCCAAACCATAAGGGCTAGAGCTCTCATATATGGCATGTAGTATCATCTAGTGGCCCTCTACCAAAATACTTCAAATAATGGCCCTAGTGTGGAAATTTGCCCTATGTTGTGTGTTCTCGGATTTCACATAGAGATAAAGAAAGAAATCTGTAAAAATCTTCTTGTCCCAAACCATAAGGGCCAGAGCTTTCATATTTGGCATGTAGCATCATCTAGTGGCCATCTACCAAAATACTTCAAATTATGGCCCTAGTTTGAAAATGGCCCTATGTTGTGGGTTCTCGGATTTCACATAGAGATAAAGAAGGAAATCTTTAAAAATCTTCTTGTCCCATACCATAAGGGCTAGAGCTGTCATATATGGCATGTAGTATCGTCTAGTGGCCCTCTACCAAAATACTTCAAATAATGGCCCTAGTGTGGAAATTGGGCCTATGTTGTGGGTTCTCGGATTTCACATAGAGATAAAGAAGGAAATCTTTAAAAATCTTCTTGTCCCAAACCGTAAAGGCTAGAGCTTTCATATTTGGCATGTAGCATCATCTAGTGACCCTCTACCAAAATACTTCAAATTATGGCCCTAGTGTTGAAAATGGCCCTATGTTGTGGGTTCTCGGATTTCACATAGAGATAAAGAAGGAAATCTTTAAAAATCTTCTTGTCCCAAACCATAAGGGCTAGAGCTCTCATATATGGCACGTAGTATCATCTAGTGGCCCTCTACCAAAATACTTCAAATAATGGCCTAGTGTGGAAATTGGCCGTATGTTGTGGGTTCTCAGATTTCACATAGAGATAAAGAAAGAAATCTGTAAAAATCTTCTTGTCCCAAACCGTAAGGGCCAGAGCTCTGATATATGGCATGTAGTATCGTCTAGTGGCCCTCTACCAAAATACTTCAAATAATGGCCCTAGCTTGAAAATGGCCCTATGTTGTGGGTTCTCGGATTTCACATAGAGATAAAGAACGAAATCTTTAAAAATCTTCTAGTCCCAAACCTTAAGGGCTAGAGCTTTCATATGTGGCATGTAGCATCATCTAGTGACCCTCTACCAAAATACTTCAAATTATGGCCCTAGTGTTGAAAATGGCCCGATGTTGTGGGTTCTCGGATTTCACATAGAGATAAAGAAGGAAATCTTTAAAAATCTTCTTGTCCCAAACCATAAGGACTAGAGCTCTCATATATGGCATGTAGTATCATCTAGTGGCCCTCTACCAGACAGACAGACAAAACTTTTAATGGCTCAAATTCACAAAATATAAATACATGAGCACAATAGCATAGACAAATAATGTAAATAACACAAGCATAAATAATGACAAGAGAAAGGTAGGTGTAAGAATTAAAGAGTTTGGGGTTGACACTTATTACGATTTCAATTTAGGTTCAAAGTTTTCCTGCTGCGTCCTGAACTTGAAGGTTTTTCTTTTAATTAATCAAATTAATGTTTAAAAAGAGCACGCCATTATTAGGTAACGGCAGACAGAGGAGGCAGAGACAAAACCGCAGGTTGATCCCTGACCCCGCTGTCAGCCGTCAGAACAAAGATTGAAACGGACTATAGATCTATATATAACATAATACATTTACGTCATCCAATGGAAATTCCCGATCAGGTAATCTGGAGAGATCTCATTGGTTGATTGCTAACAGTGTCATGTGACTATATAAATGTAAACAAATACACGTGAAACATTGTGAAAAATGGATAAAAAAGTGAAAAATATGGAAAAACAAGGAAGAACCAAAATACTTCAAATAATGGCCCTAGTAGGGAAATTGGCCCTATGTTGTGGGTTCTCGGATTTCACATAGAGATAAAGAAGGAAATCTGTAAAAATCTTCTTGTCCCAAACCGTAAGGGCTTGAGCTTTCGTATTTGGCATGTAGCATCATCTAGTGACCCTCTACCAAAATACTTCAAATTATGGCCCTAGTTTGAAAATGGCCCTATGTTGTGGGTTCTCGGATTTCACATAGAGATAAAGAAAGAAATCTGTAAAAATCTTCTTGTCCCAAACCGTAAGGGCCAGAGCTTTCATATTTGGCATGTAGCATCATCTAGTGGCCCTCTACCAAAATACTTCAAATTATGGCCCTAGTTTGAAAATGGCCCTATGTTGTGGGTTCTCGGATTTCACATAGAGATAAAGAAGGAAATCTTTAAAAATCTTCTTGTCCCAAACAATAAGGGCTAGAGCTCTCATATATGGCATATAGTATCATCTTGTGGCTCTCTACTAAAATACTTCAAATAATGGCCCTAGTGTGGAAATTGGCCCTATGTTGTGGGTTCTCGGATAGAGATAAAGAAGGAAATCTGTAAAAATCTTCTTGTCCCAAACCGTAAGGGCTAGAGCTTTCATATTTGGCATGTAGCATCATCTAGTGGCCCTCTATGAAAATACTTCAAATTATGGCCCTAGTGTTGAAAATGGCCCTATGTTGTGGGTTCTCAGATTTCACATAGAGATAAAGAAGGAAATTTTTAAAAATCTTCTTGTCCCAAACCATAAGGGCTAGAGCTCTCATATATGGCATGTAGTATCATCTAGTGGCCCTCTACCAAAATACTTCAAATAATGGCCCTAGTGTGGAAATTGGGCCTATGTTGTGGGTTCTCGGATTTCACATAGAGATAAAGAAGGAAATCTTTAAAAATCTTCTTGTCCCAAACCTTAAGGGCTAGAGCTTTCATATTTGGCATGTAGCATCATCTAGTGGCCCTCTATGAAAATACTTCAAATTATGGCCCTAGTGTTGAAAATGGCCCTATGTTGTGGGTTCTCAGATTTCACATAGAGATAAAGAAGGAAATCTTTAAAAATCTTCTTGTCCCAAACCATAAGGGCTAGAGCTCTCATATATGGCATGTAGTATCATCTAGTGGCTCTTTACCAAAATACTTCAAATAATGGCCCTAGTGTGGAAATTGGCTGTATGTTGTGGGTTCTCGGATTTCACATAGAGATAAAGAAGGAAATCTGTAAAAATCTTCTTGTCCCAAACCATAAGGACTAGAGCTTTCATATTTGGCATGTAGCATTATGGTGTTGAGCTGAGTTGCATTTCAGGTGAGCGATTTAGGACCATCATGGTCCTCTTGTTAACTATTCAGAGACAATTTCATTTGAGCTGTATTTGATTTGTCTTCTGCCAATGCTTTCAAGTTTGACTAGACTGGAATTTTGTTGTTTGGTAAAGAATTTAACTTAGTGCATGTTTTTATTGGATGCAGCTTCTTCTAATAGCACCAATCAAAAGTGCAAATATAACAATTATTCTTTATCGTATTTTTAACAGGTGACACCAGTTGTTCCCTTGTCAGTGGAGGCATGGCACATGTCTTTTGCCAAGTACTTAGAATTCCGTTTCCATGGTATTGGCTACAAATGTAGAACCAGCATTGCACCATGCACACATTCCCTGCACCACGACCATTTTCAGTACTTTGGATTTAATGACATGGTGGCATCTTTCAAGTACGTAGTTTTGTGCCATTGCTTATTAATTTTTTCTGGTGCTTAACTGGGCTAAGCACAATGTTTCAAAGGTATGTTAAAGCCGCAATAGTGGCCAAAAGTAAACAGTGCAGGTGTTAAATGCATTAAAATTAAGTCATACTGTATTAACAGTATAAAAATTGATGAAAACAGATGACAATCTGTTATTTAACAACTCTCAGGAGGAAATCTTTTTGAAACATCGCAGAAAAGAGGAGAAAATGTTGGTTATCAGCATTTTCTCCATTTTACCTCATATGTTTGTATTTTTCCAAAGAGACAAATTCCATCGTTTGAGCTCAATTTAATCTGTTGCCTACAAATGCTTTCAGTTGAACCGGTCAATAATTTTGTTGATTGTTAAAGAGTTAAATTAGTGTGCGGGAATATGATGAATTTATCAGTAGATAAAATTAAGTGCAAAAAACAAGGAAAGCCACTTACTGTAAGATTTTGTCAAAATTCCAGCATTACTCCATAGCAGATGACAATTTCACTGTAGGTCAAAAGATGATTTATCCTTTTCGCACAATGATTTTGTAATCCTTCTGCAGGGAAGTCAACACAAGATTGTTTGGTAAAGGGTTAACCCTTTCCCAAACAAGCCCTGGTTTTCACATGTCTGCAGTACAAGTCTTTTGAAAACACTGTGGGAAAAGGAGAAATTGCTCGTAACGAGCAATTTCTCCTTTTCCCACAGTGTTTTCTACCCTTTTTGAGACCTTTCTGCCGTTTTCATCAAATTTAAAATTGTCGTTTGCAAACTCTTTCAATTTGGACCAGTCCAAAATTTGACGTTTGAGAAAGGGTTAAGCAGGCACATATATAGTTTCCCTTTGGTGCTTGTTAGCTCCACTGGCCGAAGGCCAGCGGGCTAATGTCATGGCCCGGTGTCCGTCGTGCGTCCGTCCGTCCGTCCGTCCGTTAACTTTTATTTCAAACATCTTCTTCTCTGAAACTACCCATCCAATTTTCATGAAACTTCACAGAAATGATCCTGCCATGGTCCTCTTCAGAATTTCTTGAAAGAATTTGATTCCTTCAAAAACTCTGGTTGCCATGGCAACAGAACTGAAAAATATGGGAAATCTTTAAAAATCTTCTTGTCGGAAACCATAAGGCATAGGGCTACCAAATTTGGCATGTAGCTTTATGTAGTAGACCTCTATCAAGTTTCTTCAAATTATAGCCCTGGGGTCAAAATTGGCTCTGCCCCAGGGGTCACAAGTTTTACATAGGCTTATATAGAGAAATCTTTAAAAATCTTCTTGTCGGAAACCATAAGGCATAGGGCTACCAAATTTGGCATGTAGCTTTATGTAGTAGACCTCTATCAAGTTTCTTCAAATTATAGCCCTGGGGTCAAAATTGGCTCTGCCCCAGGGGTCACAAGTTTTACATAGGCTTATATAGAGAAATCTTTAAAAATCTTCTTGTCGGAAACCATAAGGCATAGGGCTACCAAATTTGGCATGTAGCTTTATGTAGTAGACCTCTATCATGTTTCTTGAAATTATAGCTCTGGGGTCAAAATTGGCTCTGCCCCAGGGGTCACAAGTTTTACATAGGCTTATATAGAGAAAACTTTAAAAATCTTCCTGTACCTAGCCATAAGGCCTAGAGCTACCAAATTTTGCATGTAGCTATATCTAGTGGGCCTCTACCAAGTGGGCCAAAATTTTAGCCCTGGGGTCAAAATTGGCCCCACCGCAGGGATCACAAGTTTTACATGGGCTTACATAGTGACAACTTAAGAAATCTTCCTGTTTTGATTTTTTTTTTAAATTAGCCTTGCATCAGGGGTCTTATGTTTTACAGAGGCTTCATATGGACAAAACTTGAAAATCACCTTATTTTTATGGCTTTATCTTGTGGACCTCTACCAGGGTTCAAGTAATTAAATAGCTCTGGGATCAAAAATGGCTTTGCCCTGCGGGTCTCAACTTTCATATGGGCTTTTACAGAGAAAACTTTGTAAGTCTTCATTTTGAAACCATTTGGCTCAGCATTGAAATGTTTATTATTTATGGTTTATATTTATAAGCCAGTGGAGCGATACAGGGCCATCATGGCCCTCTTGTGTTATACAGTTGGGACTGAATTTTTACTTTAGTGCAAGAGATTATATTAACCCTTTACCAAACAACAAAATTTCAGACTAAATCAAATTGAAAGCATTTGCAGACGACAAATTAGATACAGTTCAAAGGATGATTTGTGTCCTTAAAATGGTAGAAAACATTGTGAAAAAGGAGGACCAGCATTTCCTCCTGTTTACCACAATGTTTTCAGAAGGCTTCTTTCTCAGAGTGGTTAAAACATGGGATCGTTGGGTAAAGGGTTAAGTGGTAAACTACATTTCCAGGTATTCTACCATCAAACTGAAGGAACTCAAACTGCCTCCATTAGTTATAACCAAAGTGTCGCATCTAGAAGTGATCGAGTTGTACAGAGTCAAGGATGAGGTGAAGAGGCTTACTATGAAGTGAGTCCATTTTCTATGGTCATCTTTCATATTTGCCGCCTTCCCTTTAAAGATCTTCTTGTCCTAAACCATAAGGCATAGGAATACAAAATTTGGCATATGGCTTTGCCAAATTGTCCTTTAACAAGAGTGTTCAAGTTATAGCCCTGGGGTCAAAATTGTCCCTGCCCAGGGGGGCAACAAGCTTTACATGGGCTTGTATGGTGAAAACTTTAAAAATCTTCTTTTTCATAACCATTAGGCATAGAGCTACAGAATTTTGCTTGCAGCTTTATTCCGTGGACATATACCAAAAGTGTTCAAATAATAGTCTTTGGGCCAAAACTGGTCCTTTCCCAGGTGTCACAAGTTTCACATGGGCTTATAAAGTGAAAACTAAAATATCTTCTCGTTCCAATCAGGCATGTGGCTACAAAATTTTGCATGTAACTTCATCTAGTAGCCCTCTACCAAGACTATTCAAATTATAGCCCTGGGAAAAAATTGGCCACACCCTGTGGGTCACAAGTCAGTCTGACATGTGTGGAAACTTTTTGCTATTTCTAAATTTTCTGCATGCCCTAGGACCATAACACCTTGTGAGGCTGTTTGACAAGACAGATTTTATGGATTATGTGATAACTTGCTTTGTATCATGGAGATGCATTAACCCCCTTTTGCCAGAGCATGGCTCAATTACAATGAATTGTGCTTACCGGTATCGTAAGATTTAAAAGATGAAAGGAGGAAAAAAAAAAAGAAACTGTAGGGACATATAAATATAACTTCAAATTTCAGAATAACAGAACAGTTCAGCTCCATATGTGATTTCATGACAAGGATGAAAGTTGAGACCAACTGTGAACATCTGATCAGACTGATCAATGAAAATAACACACATCAGCAGGTGAGATTTTACTTATACAATGATTAATACTTATTTTAATATTAGAGAGACTAATAATGATAAACAGACTAACTCAATAAAGTCTTCAGTGAGCACCATGGCAGATTGGCCCTATTCATCAACCATTCAAATTATTATTCCAATATTTAACCCTTTCCCACACAATCCCAACTTTTAACAACCCTTAGGAAGAAAGCTTTTGAAAACATTGTGGATAAAGAGAAAATGCTGGTAACCAGCATTTTCTCCTTTTAACACAATGTTTTCTGTCCTTTTCAAAAAAAATCTTCATTATTAGTCCCCTACCGGCAAAGCCGAAGGGGACTTTAGGTTTGCACTCTGTCCGTCCGTCTGTCCTTCTGTCCGTCTGTCCGTCAGTCTGGCAATTCAGTTTTCCGGACTTTTTTTCTAAACGCTGGTACATATTGAGCTGAGTTTTGGTGTGTAAGTCACCCACCATCACTTACAGATCAAGTTCGACTTTCGTCCAATGGTTTTTCACGGATTTACGGGCCTTGGACTTAGAAAATTTCACTGATAAATCAGTTTTCCGGACTTTTTTCCTAAACGCTGGTAGGTATTGATCTCAGATTTGCTGTGTAACTCATCCACCGTGACTTACAGATCAAGTGTGACTTTCGTTCCGGTCCACTGGTTTTTCACGGATTTACGGGCCTTGGACTTATAAAATTTCACTGATAAATCAGTTTTCCGGACTTTTTTCCTAAACGCTGGTAGGTATTGATCTCAGATTTGCTGTGTAACTCAGCCACTATGACGTACAGATCAAGTTTGACTTTCGTTGTGTTCCACTGGTTTTTCACGGATTTACGGGCCTTGGACTTAGAAAATTTCACTGATAAATCAGTTTTCCGGACTTTTTTCCTAAACGCTGGTAGGTATTGATCTCAGATTTGCTATGTAACTCAACCACCATGACTTACAGATCAAGTTCGACTTTCGTTCCGGTCCACAGGTTTTTCACGGATTTACGGGCCTTGGACTTACAAAATTTCACTGATAAATCAGTTTTCCGGACTTTTTTCCTAAACGCTGGTAGGTATTGATCTCAGACTTGCTGTGTAACTCAACCACCATGACTTACAGATCAAGGTCGACTTTCGTTCAGGTCCACTGGTTTTTCACGGATTTACGGGCCTTGGACTTACAAAATTTCACTGATAAATCAGTTTTCCGGGTATTTTTTTAGCTCACCTGAGCACATAGTGCTCAGGGTGAGCTATTGTGATCGATCGTTGTCCGGCGTCCGTCCGTCCGTGTGTCCGTCCGTGCGTCCGTCCGTCCGTCCGTGAACAATTACTTAAAAAATCTTCTCCTCTGAAACCGCCCAACAGATTTCAGTGAAACTTCACAGAAATGATCCTTAGGTGATGCACTTTCAAAATACTTCAAAGATTTGAATTCCATGAAGAACTCTGGTTGCCATGGCAACCGAGAGAAAAAACTTTAAAAATCTTCTTGTCCCAAACCGTAAGGGCTAGAGCTCTCATATTTGGCATGTAGCATCATCTAGTGGCCCTCTACCAAAATACTTCAAATTATGGCCCTAGTGTTGAAAATGGCCCTATGTTGTGGGTACTTGGATTTCACATAGAGATAAAGAAAGAAATATGTAAAAATCTTCTTGTCCCAAACCGTAAGGGCCAGAGCTTTCATATTTGGCATGTAGCATCATCTAGTGGCCCTCTACCAAAATACTTCAAATTACGGCCCTAGTGTTGAAAATGGCCCTATGTTGTGGGTTCTCGGATTTCACATAGTGATAAAGAAGGAAATCTTTAAAAATTTTCTTGTCCCAAACCATAAGAGCTAGAGCTCTCATATATGGCATGTAGTATCATCTAGTGGCCGTCTACCAAAATACTTCAAATTATGGCCCTAGTGTTGAAAATGGCCCTATGTTGTGGGTTCTCGGATTTCACATAGAGATAAAGAAGGAAATCTGTAAAAATCTTCTTGTCCCAAACCTTAAGGGCTAGAGCTTTCATATTTGGCATGTAGCATCATCTAGTGACCCTCTACCAAAATACTTCAAATTATGGCCCTAGTGTTGAAAATGGCCCTATGTTGTGGGTTCTCGGATTTCACATAGAGATAAAGAAGGAAATCTTTAAAAATCTTCTTGTCCCAAACCATAAGGGCTAGAGCTCTCATATATGGCATGTAGTATCATCTAGTGGCCCTCTACCAAAATACTTCAAATAATGGCCCTAGTGTGGAAAATGGCCCTATGTTGTGGGTTCTTGGATTTCACATAGAGATAAAGAAGGAAATCTTTAAAAATCTTCTTGTCCCAAACCATAAGGGCTAGAGCTCTCATATATGGCATGTAGTATCATCTAGTGGCCCTCTACCAAAACAGTTGAAATTATGGCCCTAGTGTTGAAAATGGCCCTATGTTGTGTGTTCTCGGATTTCACATAATGATAAAGAAGGAAATCTTTAAAAATCTTCTTGTCCCAAACCATAAGGGTTAGAGCTCTCATATATGGCATGTAGTATCATCTAGTGGCCCTCTACCAAAATACTTCAAATAATGGCCCTAGTGTGGAAATTGGCCCTATGTTGTGGGTTCTCAGATTTCACATAGAGATAAAGAACGAAATCTTTAAAAATCTTCTTGTCCCAAACCGTAAAGGCTAGAGCTTTGATATTTGGCATGTAGCATCATCTAGTGGCCCTCTACCAAAATACTTCAAATTACGGCCCTAGTCTTGAAAATGGCCCTATGTTGTGGGTTCTCGGATTTCACATAGAGATAAAGAAGGAAATCTTTAAAAATCTTCTTGTCCCAAACCATAAGGGCTAGAGCTCTCATATATGGCATGTAGTATCATCTAGTGGCCCTCTACCAAAATACTTCAAATAATGGCCCTAGTGTTGAAAATGGCCCTATGTTGTGGGTTCTCGGATTTCACATAGAGATAAAGAAGGAAATCTTTAAAAATCTTCTTGTCCCAAATCATAAGGGCTAGAGCTCTCATATATGGCATGTAGTATCATCTAGTGGCTCTCTACCAAAATACTTTAAATTATGGCCCTAGTGTTGAAAATGGCCCTATGTTATGGGTTCTCGGATTTCACATAGAGATAAAGAAGGAAATCTTTAAAAATCTTCTTGTCCCAAATCATAAGGGCTAGAGCTCTCATATATGGCATGTAGTATCATCTAGTGGCCCTCTACGAAAATACTTCAAATAATGGCCCTAGTGTTGAAAAAGGCCCTATGTTGTGCGTTCTCGGATTTCACATAGAGATAAAGAAGGAAATCTTTAAAAATCTTCTTGTCCCAAACCTTAAGGGCTAGAGCTGTCATATTTGGCATGTAGCATCATCTAGAGGCCCTCTACCAAAATACTTCAAATTATGGCCCTAGTGTTGAAAATGGCCCTATGTTATGGGTTCTCGGATTTCACATAGAGATAAAGAAGGAAATCTTTAAAAATCTTCTTGTCCCAAACCATAAGGGCTAGAGCTCTCATATATGGCATGTAGTATCATCTAGTGACCCTCTACCAAAAGTCTTCAAATAATGGCCCTAGTGTTGAAATTGGCCGTATGTTGTGGGTTCTAGGATTTCACATAGAGATAAAGAAGGAAATCTTTAAAAATCTTCTCATCCCAAACCTTAAGGGCTAGAGCTTTCATATTTGGCATGTAGCATCATCTAGTGGCCCTCTACCAAAATACTTCAAATTATGGCCCTAGTGTTGAAAATGGCCCTATGTTGTGGGTTCTCGGATTTCACATGGAGGTAAAGAAGGAAATCTTTAAAAATCTTCTTGTCCCAAACCATAAGGGCTAGAGCTCTCATATATGGCGTGTAGTATCATCTAGTGGCCCTCTACCAAAATACTTCAAATAATGGCCCTAGTTTGGAAATTGGCCCTATGTTGTGGGTTCTTGGATTTCACATAGAGATAAAGAAGGAAATCTGTAAAAATCTTCTTGTCCCAAAACGTAAGGGCTAGAGCTTTCATATTTGGCATGTAGCATTATCTAGTGGCCCTCTACCAAAAGACTTCAAATTATGGCCCTAGTGTTGAAAATGGCCCTATGTTGTGGGTTCTCGGATTTCACATAGAGATAAAGAAGGAAATCTTTAAAAATCTTCTTGTCCCAAACCATAAGGGCTAGAGCTCTCATATGTGGCATGTAGTATCATCTAGTGGCCTTCTACCAAAATACTTCAAATAATGGCCCTAGTGTTGAAAATGGCCCTATGTTGTGGGTTCTCGGATTTCACATAGAGATAAAGAAGGAAATCTTCAAAAATCTTCTTGTCCCAAACCGTAAAGGCTAGAGCTTTCATATATGGCATGTAGCATCATCTAGTGACCCTCTACCAAAATACTTCAAATTATGGCCCTGGTGTTAAAAGTTGACCCTATGTTGTGGGTTCTCGGATTTCACATAGAGATAAAGAAGGAAATCTTTAAAAATCTTCTTGTCCCAAACCACAAGGGCTAGAGCTTTCATATTTGGCATGTAGCATTATGGTGTTGAGCTGAGTTGCATTTCAGGTGAGCGATTTAGGACCATCATGGTCCTCTTGTCTAAATGCTGGTAGATACTCACCTGACTTTTGCTGTTTAAGTCAACCACCATTACTTACAGATCAAGTTCGAGTTTCGTCCCGCTCCACTGCTTTTTCATGGATTTACGGGCCTTGGACTTACAAAATTTCACTGATAAATCAGTTTTCCGGACTTTTCTTTCTAAATGCTGGTAGATATTCACCTGACTTTTGCTGTGTAAATCAACCACCATTACTTACAGATCAAGTTCGAGTTTCATCCCGCTCCACTGCTTTTTGTTGCATTTACGGGCCTTGGACTTACAAAATTTCACTGATAAAACATTTTTCAGCACTTTTTTTTCTAAACGCTGCTACATATAGAGCTGACTTTTGGTGTGTACATCAACCACCATGACTTACACATCAAGTTCGAGTTTCGTCCGGCTCCACTGCTTTTTGTTGCATTTACGGGCCTTGGACTTTAAAAATTTCACTGACATGCCAGCGATACATACGGCCGGTAGGGGACTGTGTATTGCTATGCAATACTCTCAGAATGCTTGTTTTAGACACTTTTTATTTGTTGTCTGCAAAGACTTTCACTTTTGATGAGTCTAAAACTGTGTTGTGTGGTAAGGGGTTAGCTCCTGAAGACATAGGTATTTGATTGGCCAAGATAGAAAGTCTCAGCCATTCGGATGGCTTGTCTTTAAAAATTTGTATGGTAAAGGGTTAAGAAAGCATATTGTTTTTAGAGTGAAAGAAATGCTACCAGAGAAATGGAACACACCATTAGAGAAAAGTGAACTTTTTCTTTAAATTGCCATCTGTTATTGACTCTTTACCAGTCGACAAAATTGTAGACTGGTCCAAATTAAAAGCATTTTCAGACGATGATTTAAATGTGGCTGGATTTATGAGATTTGGCTGTGAAAGCGTAGAAAACATTGTGGGAAAAGGAGAAAATGCTGGTTGCCGGCATTTTTTCCTTTTCCCACAATGTTTTCAAAGGCTTCCTTCTCAGTGTTGTTAAAAGTTGGGATTGTTTGGTAAAGGGTTAAAGACCACTTTTGTTAATCCCTCCAGTAGGTCTCTGAATACAGTTTTGGTTTTTTTTTTATTTTGAAAGAGCTGCTTTGTGAGAGCTGGCTTATACCATTATATGAATATAAACTTTACTTAGTTTGTTTTGAAGGCCTACCTGCTGTAAGAGACCACTCTTCTTACTATCTTAGTGTGGTCTCTGAGTACAGGTTTAACTGTTTTAATCAGAGTGAGAGAACTTATATAAAAAGCTGGTTCACACCATTCATATAAAAAAAAATACTAAATTGAAGTTGTAACAAAAGACAATGTGTTATAAGTGACAGTTTTTCTTACTCCCTCTGGGTGGTCTTTGAATATGCATTAAAGGTGGATAATCTGAATTCAACCTGTATCAAACCACCACCTGTCATTAGAGACCACTTTTCTTAAGTCCTCTCTGTGGTCTCTGAATAAAAGTTTACTGCTTGTTCGGGGAGAGAATTACTATTAGAGAAGTGGCCTTAACTCTTTACCAAACGACAAAAATTTGGACTGGACCAAATTGAAAGCATGTGCAGACGACAAATTAAAGTTAGCTAAAATGATGATTTATGTCTTTTATAGGACAGAAAACATTGTGGGAAAAGGAGAAAATGCTGTTTACCAGCATTTTTTTCTTTTCCTACAAGGTTTTCAAGAGGCTTCTTCCTCAGAGTCATTAAAATTCAGGACTGTATGGTAAAGGGTTAATTAAACTGGTCCTAAGTGCACATGTATTGTAAGGCCACCTGTTGTTAGAGAAAACTTTTTCTTTCTTTCCTTGGAAGGTTTCTGCATAAAGGTTTAACCCTTTACCACACAATCAGGACTTTTAACAACCCTGAAAAAGAAATCTTTGACAATATTTTTGGAAAAGGAGAAAATGCTGGTAACCAGCATTTTCTCCTTTTTCCCCACAGTGTTTTCTACCCTTCCCAAAACTAGTTCCAATTTTTGAGTCAGATTTATTTTGTTGTCTGCCAATACTTTTAATTTGGACTATTCTAGAATTTTGTTGTTTGGTTAAGGGTTTACTATATTTTTTCAGAGTGAAAGGACTGCAATGAGAGAACTGGCACACACCATTAGAGACAAAGTGAACATATTACTGACACATAGTGAAGAGAGGAAAATGATGGTTTTGAACACAGGTAAAGGGAGATAACTTGTTCAGAATGTGTGACTTTCCTTAACTCTTTACCAGATGACAAAATTTTAGATGGATCCGAATTGAAATGCAGACTACTGCTTAGATGTTGCTTGAATGATAGGATTTTTCTTTGATGGGATAGAAAACACTGTGGGAAAAGGAGAAAATGTTGGGCCAAGCATTTTCTCCTTTTCCCACAAGTCCTTTTCTGTTTGTTAAAACTTTGGATTGTTTCATAAAGGGTCTACTCTTACCAAATGACAAAATTTTAGACTGGTGCGAATTAAAAACATGTTGAAAACCCTTTACGAATGAGCTTTTATTTT
The DNA here is from genome assembly GCA_945859785.2 of Tridacna gigas. Classification (NCBI taxonomy): domain Eukaryota; kingdom Metazoa; phylum Mollusca; class Bivalvia; order Cardiida; family Cardiidae; genus Tridacna; species Tridacna gigas. The sequence continues at coordinate 49,424,782 of OX244028.2, read as the reverse complement.
AAAGACCCTGAGGAAGAAGTTTTATTATAATAACATTGGATAAGGAGAAAATACTGGTAACCTGCCACCCCTTCAGGCTACATCAGTCTTTTCATTTGAGTTATACTGAATTTGTCATCTGCCAATGCTTTCAAATACCTTTACCACACAATCCAGGTGTTTACAACCTTAAGAGAGAAAGCTTTTGAAAACATGATGGGAAAAGAAAAAAATGCATGCTGGTAACCAGCATTTTCTTCTTTTCCCACAGTGTTTTTTACCTTTTTGTGAGACAAATGTCATCATTCTAGCCACATTTACTTTGTCCTTTGAAACTGCTTTGAATTTGGACAAGTCTTTTGTTACCTTATATATAGTGAAACAAAAATTACCAATTGTTAGTGAAAATTCAAATAATGCCATGTCAAAGTTCATTTTGGTGAGAGATTTTCACTGTGTTGGGCAGTGCAGACCAAAGATCAGTCTGCAAGGTTTGAGCAGTCTGATCTTGTCATCTACCCTGTTCGAAAAAGTGCCTTGAGTCACAGTTGGCAACCTGAGAGTAAAACACAATTTACCCTTTATCTGAAAATTCCATATTTTCATAACCCTCAGAAAGAAGCTGATTGAAACTTTGAAAGAAGAAAATGCTTGTGACCAGCAGTTTCATCTTTTCCCACAGTGTATTCTTCCCTTCAAAGACAAATCCTATCATTGGTGCCATAGCTAATTTGTTGTCTGCAAAAGCTTTGATTAAACATTGAGAGGTTTAAAATAAGCCTGTGTGGTAATTAGTCCCCTACCGGCGAAGCCGAATGGGACTTTAGGTTTGCACTCCGTCCGTCCATCTGTCCGTCTGTCCATCTGTCCGTCTGTCAGTCTGGCAATTCCGTTTCCTGGACTTTTTTCCTAAACGCTGGTACATATTGAGCTGAGTTTTGGTGCATAAGTCACCCACCATCACTTACAGATCAAGTTCGACGTTTGTTCCGGTCCACTGGTTTTTCACAGATTTACGGGCCTTGGACTTACAAAATTTCAGTGATAAATCAGTTTTTCGGACTTTTTTCCTAAACGCTGGTAGATATTCACCTGACTTTTGCTGTGTAAGTCAACCACCATGACTTACAGATCGAGTTCGAGTTTCGTCCCGCTCCACTGCTTTTTGACGCATTTATGGGCCGTGGACTTACAAAATTTCACTGATAAAACATTTTTCCGCACTTTTTTTCTAAACGCTGCTACATACAGAGCTGATTTTTGGTGTGTACATGAACCACCACGACTTACACATCAAGTTCGAGTTTCATCCCGCTCCACTGCTTTTTGTTGCATTTACGGGCCTTGGACTTACAAAATTTCACTGATAAATCAGTTTTCCACACTTTTTTTCTAAACGCTGCTACATATAGAGCTGACTTTTGGTGTGTACATTAACCACCATGACTTACACATCAAGTTCGAGTTTCGTCCCGCTCCACTGCTTTTTGCTGCATTTACAGACCTTGGACTTACAAAATTTCACTGATAAAACATTTTTCCACACTTCTTTTCTAAACGCTGCTACATAGAGAGCTGATTTTTGGTGTGTACATCAACCACCATGACTTACACATCAAGTTCGAGTTTCGTCCCGCTCCACTGCTTTTTGACGCATTTACGGGCCTTGGACTTACAAAATTTCACTGATAAAACATTTTTCCGCACTTATTTTCTAAATGCTGCTACATATAGAGCTGATTTTCGGTGTATACATCAACCACCATTACATACACATCAAGTTCGAGTTTTGTCCTGCTCCACTGCTTTTTGACGCATTTACGGGCCTTGGACTTAAAAAATTTCACTGACATGCCAGCGATACATACGGCCGGTAGGGGACTGTGTATTGCTATGCAATACTATCAGAATGCTTGTTTAATTAGCGTTGTTCCAAATAATGCCATGTTTAAATGATCCTAAGACAGAAACCTTGTGAAAACACTGATAACCAGCATTTTCTCACTTTCCAAGGATGTTGTAACCTTTTCAGTGACAAATCCATCATTTGAGACACATTTGTCATCTTCATATGTAAAGAGCTAAAAAAGATATCAGAATTAGTGAATTGTTATCTGTTTCATTGTAAATGAACTGTGCTCTGGCAAAAGGGGGTTTGGTGCATCTCTGTAGTGCATGTTACCAAGCAAGTAATAATTATTATAAAGTAGTGGATAAATAAAATCTATTTTGTGCAACAACCATATGAAATCATGGGGTAGACTTGTCCTTTGACATCAAGAAAATTGACCAATAGTAAAACACTGTCAACCCAGACCAGCCTGTACAGACTGTTGACAACACAGGCTGACCTGGGTTGATACTTTCTGCAAATTTATTAAAGCTGCTTTTCACAGAGTATGGTTCAAATAGGTTCCTTTTTCCAAACAGAACAAAAACAGATCTATGATGAGGTGGAGGACGACATGATCAGGTTAAAAAGAAAAATGGCAGAAGCAGTTCAGACATGGAATAACAAGTAGGTTGTGCATGTCTTTCTTGCAGAGTAGCCAGGTTCAAATCCGGAACTTGGCCAATTGCCGTCAGAGGATTGATGATAGTCGTTGCAACAGGTTTCACTCCTGTTTCAGCGCTGATCATTGTTTCAGCAATGGTTATGTGTGAAAGCAGCCAGTGGCTTGGGAATAATATTGTGCAAAGTACTGGTAACAATAAACTCCATGAAGGCATATAGAGGTGCACTGACTGCCACAATAAAACTGAAATAACTTTGAAAATGGTGTTACCAATCAATCAATCAATTTACCAATCAATCAATTTACCAATCAATCAATTTATCAGTCAATCAATTCAATTCCATTCAAATCCAATCAATCAATCGATCAAAAACATTCATCATTTAATATTTTTGTATAGAGTGAACATTTTTTCTGCTAATTTTGTAGACTACAAGATCTGTATGTCCAACAGAAGAAGTCCAAACAGACAGGTACACAGAAGAAGGATAAAGAAAGAGACACCATTAGTATAAACAGTTCTGTTCCCATGGAAATAGAGGATAAGGAGTCAAAAGTTAGTCACATAGAAGTTTTTGGCAATTTAACTCTTTACTAAATGAAAAAATCATAGACTCTTCCAAATTGAAAGTATCTGCGGACAACACATTATATGTGGATAAAATGAATGGATTTTTAGCTCACCTGAGCACGAAGTGCTCATGGTGAGCTATTGTGATCGTGCTGTGTCCGTCGTCCGTCGTGCGGTGTGCATCGTCCGTCATCCGTCGTCAACTTTTTACCTTGTGTACGCTCTAGAGGCCACATTTTCAGTCCAATCCTCATGAAACTTGGTCAGAATGTTTGTCTCGATAAAATCTCGGACGAGTTTGAAATTGGGTCATGTGGGGTCAAAAACTAGGTCACTAGGTCAAATCTTAGAAAAACTTTGTGTACGCTCTAGATGCCACATTTTCAGTCCAATCCTCATGAAACTTGGTCAGAATGTTTGTCTTGATAAAATTTCGGACAAGTTCGAAACTGGGTCATGTGGGGTCAAAAACTAGGTCACTAGGTCAAATCTTAGAAAAACCTTGTGTACGCTCTAGAGGCCACATTTTCAGTCCGATCCTCATGAAACTTGGTCAGAATGTTTGTCTTGATAAAATCTCGGACGAGTTTGAAATTGGGTCATGTGGGGTCAAAAACTAGGTCACTAGGTCAAATCTTAGAAAAACCTTGTGTACGCTCTAGATGCCACATTTTCAGTCCAATCCTCATGAAACTTGGTCAGAATGTTTGTCTTGATAAAATCTCGGACAAGTTCGAAACTGGGTCATGTGGGGTCAAAAACTAGGTCACTAGGTCAAATCTTAGAAAAACCTTGTGTACGCTCTAGAGGCCACATTTTCAGTCCGATCCTCATGAAACTTGGTCAGAATGTTTGTCTTGATAAAATCTCGGACGAGTTCGAAATTGGGTCATGTGGGGTCAAAAACTAGGTCACTAGGTCAAATCTTAGAAAAACCTTGTGTACGCTCTAGATGCCACATTTTCAGTCCAATCCTCATGAAACATGGTCAGAATGTTTGTCTTGATAAAATCTCGGACGAGTTCGAAATTGGGTCATGTGGGGTCAAAAACTAGGTCACTGGGTAAAATCTTAGAAAAACCTTGTGTACGCTCTAGAGGCCACATTTTCAGTCCGATCCTCATGAAACTTGGTCAGAATGTTTGTCTTGATAAAATCTCGGACGAGTTCGAAATTGGGTCATGTGGGGTCAAAAACTAGGTCACTAGGTCAAATCTTAGAAAACCTTGTGTATGCTCTAGATGCCACATTTTCAGTCAGATACCTGTGAAATTTGGTCCAAATGTTTGTCTTGATAAAATCTCGGACAAGTTCGAAATTGGGTCATGTGGGGTCAAAAACTAGGTCACTAGGTCAAATCTTCGAAAAACCTTGTGTGCGCTCTAGAGGCCACATTTTCAGTCCGATCCTCATGAATCTTGGTCGGACTGTTTGTCTTGATAAAATCTCGGACGAGTTCAAAATTGGGTCATGTGGGGTCAAAAACTAGGTCACTAGGTCAAATCTTAGAAAAACCTTGTGTACGCTCTAGAGGCCACATTTTCAGTCCGATCCTCATGAAACTTGGTCAGAATGTTTGTCTTGATAAAGTCTCGGACGAGTTCGAAATTGGGTCATGTGGGGTCAAAAACTAGGTCACTAGGTCAAATCTTAGAAAAACCTTGTGTATGCTCTAGAGGCCACATTTTCAGTCAGATACTTGTGAAATTTGGTCCGAATGTTTGTCTTGTTAAAATCTTGGACGGGTTTGAAATTGGGTCATGTGGGGTCAAAAACTAGGTCACTAGGTCAAATCATAGAAAAACCTTGTGTGTGCTGTAGAGGCCACATTTTCAGTCAGATACTTGTGAAACTTGGTCAGAATGTTTGTCTTGATAAAATCTCGGACAAGTTTGAAATTGGGTCATGTGGGGTCAAAAACTAGGTCACTAGATCAAATCTTAGAAAAACCTTTTGTACACTATAGAGGCCACATTTTCAGTCCAATACTCTTGAAAAATGTTCAGAATGTTTGTCTTGATTATATCTTGAAATAGTACGAAAATGTGCCATGTTGGGTCAAAAACTAGGTCACCAGGTCAAATCTAAGAAAAACGTTGTGTATGCTCTAGAGGCCATATTTTCTGTCCAGTACCCTTGAAAGTTGGTCAGAATGTTTGCCTTGATAATATCTCTGACTAGTTTGAAAATGGGTCATGACGGGTGAAAAACTAGGTCACTAGGTCAAATCTTAGAAAAACCTTGTGTATGCTCCAGAAGCCACATTTTCTGTCTAATACTCTTGAAAGTTGGTCAGAATGTTTGTCTCGATGATATCTCAGTTGCATTTGAAAATGGGTCATGTGGGGTCAAAAACTAGGTCACCTGGTCAAATCTTAGAAAAACCATGTGTACACTGTTGTGGCCACATTTTTTGTTCAGTACTCTTTTAAAGTTGCTCAGAATGTTTGCCTTGGTAATATCTTGGATGAGTTTGAAAATAGGTCATGTTGGGTCAAAATCTAGGTCACTAGGTCAGATCTTAGAAAAACCTTGTGTATGCTGTAGAGGCCACATTTTCAGTCCAATACTCTTGAAATTTGGTAAGAATGTTTGTCCTGATGATATCTTGGACCAGTTTGAAAATGTGTTATGTTGGCTGAAAAACTAGGTCACTAGGTGAAATCTTAGAAAAACCTAGTGTATGAATGACTCTCAGAAAGAAGCCTTTTGAAAACACTCTTTGAAAGTGAGAAAATGCTGGTATCCAGCATTTTTTCCCTTTTTCACAATGTTTTCTACCCCTTTGAGAGACCAGTCCCACAGCTTGATCCACATATTATTTGTTTTATGCAGAAGGTTCAGACTGATGAGTTTAAAATTTTATTGTTTGGTAATACATATATCTCACAAGATGTTGGAAATTGGTTGTGCTTGGTCAAAAGGCTCAGGTGAGCGACTCCAGGGCCATCATGGCCCTCTTGTTCTATGAAAGGTTAGAAAACATTGTGGAAAAAGGAGAAAATGCTGGTTACTAGCATTTTTTCCATTTCAAACAATGTTTTCAAAAAACTTGGGATTGTGTGGCAAAGAACTAAAATGTTTTCTTCACTTGTTTCACTCTTTTTGGTAGGTTTATTTTTTTGCTTATGAACATTTTTTCAACCCTATTTCTGATGTTGGGAGACAGTTGTGTATGGGTTGGCCTATAACATCAAAGATATGGGGTTCGAATCTCTTGACAGTACTTGTGCCATGATGCGGGTAGTTCCATTGGTGGACCCAACCATTGGAACTAGCCGCATCATGGCGCCAGTACTGGTTAAGGTTTCCAGAAAAAAAATTGTTGAGGGTAAGTAATATAAGTTGTGAGAACTTGCTTCACGCTGGATGTAAAATAAGTATGAGCCATGCGTGAAACAGGGGCTTAATCCATCTGCAAAAAGTATCGACTCGGGTCAGCCTGTCCAGACTGCATGTCAAAGGACCAGTGTACCTCATAATTCAGTCAATTTTTAGACAAAATGGATTTTATAAATCCATAATTATGTGATGGCTTTGCTTGGTATTATGCATCACGGAGATGCATTAAAGCCCATTTTGCAACAGCATGGCTCATATGTTTAATTTTTTTTTTCTGAAGAAGAGTCAGTTATTTCGTGGAGCAGCTGGAATGAATACACTTTTTGCTCATCTCAATACAGTAAAACCTTGATAGTTTGTAGAACAAGGGACCAGAGTATTTTATTTAAACTAAACATAGTACAAACCAAAAAGTGTGACTGTTTAGGTATCTTCGGTGCAGGATATACACAGAAATATACAATCAGATTTACACATCATGTCATGCATTATCCTGAACAAGTACCTATTATATATGTATATCTCCCATTTTTTTCAAACTGAACGGTTGATCTGGTGTTACTTTTGTGATTGTTTCTCTGTTCACCTAGCAAAGATACATCACAAAAAAAATTGAAGCAAGCATCCGAATTAGGGGTAATCTCACGTAACCTTCCAAAACAAGAAAGTTTACTTATCTTTATATTATGTTTTCTACCCTTTGATAGACAGATTTCCTGTTTTGAGTATCACTGAATGTGTCATCTGCAAATGCTTTCAATTTGGACCAGGCTGAAATTTTGTCATGTGGTAAAGAGTTGAAGAGATAAGAACGTTGAAAATTATGTTAAAAGACAAATTTCCCATTTTGAATAACATTTAATGTGTTGTCTGCAAATGCTTTTCATTTGGACCAGGCTGAAATTTTGTCTTGTGGTAAAGAGTTGAAGAGATAAGAATGTTGAAAATTATGTTAAAAGACAAATTTCCCGTTTTGAATAACATTTAATGTGTTGTCTGTTTACCATGGTTAAACTTAACTATTTACCAAACAACAAAATTTTGGACCTTGAGAAGTTCAAATCATTTGTAGACATCAAATTGAATGTTATTGAAATGGCATGGTTTGTCTGTAACAGGCTAGAAAATATTGTGGAAAAAGGAGAAAATGCTACTTACCAATATTTTTATCTTTTCCCACATTGTTTTCAAAAGCCTTCTCCATCAAGGTAGTTAAAACTCAAAGTACTGAGGTAAAGGGTTGACAATGTTGAAAGAAAGTGGCATAACCCTCTACCACACGTTCCCAAGTTTAAACAGCCTTAACAAAGAAGGCTTTTGAATACACAGTGGAAAAAGGAGAAAATGCTGGTTACCAGCATTTTCTCCTTTTCCCACAATGTCTTCTCTTTCTGATAAAAAAAGCCTATTATTTTTGTCAGATTTGATTTGTCATCTGGAAAAGCTTTCAATTTTGACAAGTCTAGAATTTTGTCATATGGTAAAGAGTTCACTCTGTATCAGACAACAAAATTTTGGACTTGTCCAAATTCAAAGCATAAGTAGGCAACAATTTAAATGTGGCTCAAATGATGGAATTTGTCCTTGATAGGGTAGAAAACATTGTGGGAAAAGGAGAAAATGCTGCTTACCCGTAATTTCTCTTATTCCAACAATGTGTTCAAAAGCCATTTCTGTCATGGTCATTAAAACTGGAGATTGTGCTGTAAAGGGTTAAAGTACCATTCAATAAATTTTTTTACAGAGTGTAACTTCGTCAGTAGTCCAGAGTTCAGATCTAGATACCTCTGTCAACAGTCCGCTATCTGTGTCAGGTGATGTTTTTAATGTCTCTGGACCAGAAAATCGACACAGGCGTCAGAAATCAGATGTCTCTATTACACCCGTATCACCTCCTGTCAGTGAGTATTAATCTTCAGATGCCACAGTGGAGGTTTATGTAGATAGTGTAGATCAAGATTTAACTGCACAGGTGCTGGGCTCTTTTATGGCAAAAACACAGCCTTGGAAATGCTATAATGCAGCAGAATTTTCTTTTCTTATTTTGTCCCTTAAAGATACATCCTTACAACCAGAGAGAAAAATGCTGTTGAAATTTTAATGACTCTAGAACAGTTCAGAATTTAGCCATCTGCGTAAAGACAGATAAATTACCAATGTACCCGGTATATGGTGTAAGGGATAAATACATATATCTGAAATCTTCAGTTTAAACCGTAAACATCACAACAGTGATTTCTTTGATGGCCTCCACAAAACGAAATACATTTTCTATCAGTCATAATCCATGCAACCTTGCGACCATTAGGGACAAAATTTGGCATGAAGATACAAGAATGATTATGGTTTGATAAAGATGGAATGAGTTAAAAAAATTGTTGAAAACAAGAACAGATGAATCTTTAACTCTTTACTAAATGAAAACATTTTAGACATGTCCAAATTGAAATATTTCTCTGAATGTGAAATTTGTCTTTCATAGGATAGAAAACATAGTGGGAAAAGGAGAAAATGCTGCTTAACAGCATTTTATCTATTTCCCACAATGTTGTCAGAGGCTTTTTATCTCATAGTTGTTAAAGGTTAGAATTGTGTGGTAAAGGGTTAACTCTTTACCAACAACAAAATTGAAGACTTGAAAGCATTCGGAAATGATAAATTGAATGTGTCTCAAATGATAAAAGTTGTCTTTGTAACGGGTAGAAAACATTGTGGGAAAAAGAGAAAATACTGGTTACCAGCATTTTCTCCTTTTCCCACAATGGCTTCAAAAGCCCTCTTCTTTAGGATAATTTAAACACAGGAATGTTTGGTAACTCTTTAACTCTTTACCAAACGACATAATTCTTGACACATCCAAATTGAAAGCATTTGCAGACGACAAATCAAAGAGGGCTGAAATAATGAAATTTGTCTGTGAAAGTGTAGAAAACTTTGTGGGAAAAGGAGAAAATGCTGGTAACCAGAATTTTCTCCTTTTCCCACAATGTTTTCAAAAGGCTTCGTTCTAAGGGTTATTAAAAGTCGGGATTGTCTGGTTAAAGGTTAAAGGAAATGCCATTTTCATTCATTTACCAATCTTTTTGATTACAGTAACTTCTAATAATAATTCTTCTAATATCAATTCCTTTAATATTTATTCTTCTAATAGTGGATCTGTATTCACCAACCATTCTTAAGCATACTCTCAGTCTTATTCTCCAGCTTGCTCTAAATTGAAAGTAACACATATTTTGATTGGCTAAACCAAACGGTTTAGTCAATCAGAGGTTGTGTCACTTTCAAATTTTGAAAATCTTGGAGAATAAGCCTAAGCTAAGAATGTTCTTAAGAATGGTTGGTGAATACAGACCCAGATTATTTAGTAGAGACAACCATTCACTGTTTATCAAACAACTAAAATTTTAGATTGGTCCAAATTGAAGGTAGTTGCAGATGACAAACTAAATTTAGCACAAATTACGAAATTGTTATTGTAAGGGTAGAAAAGATTGTGGTTACCAGCATTTTCTCCTTTTCCTAAAATGTTGTCAGAAGCTGTTTTTGCTTAGGGTCGTTGAAAGTCATGATTTCGTGGTAAAGAGGGAACCAGGTATTTCATAATCATTGTTAACAACTGGAAGCTCAAGCATAGGCCGTTTCAGAAAGTTTTTTTTTGACAGGTGTGGCCAAAGAAAAACTGTGTGACTTTTTTTAACTGTTTACCACACAATTCCGACTTTTAACGACCCTGAGGAAGAACCCTTTTGAAAACATTGTGGGAAAAGGAGAAAATGCCAGTAACCAGCATTTTCTCCTTTTCCCACAATGTTTTCTACCCTATCCAATATATAAATCACCATTTAAGCTACACTTAATTTATCGTCTGCAAATGCTTTCATTTTGGTACAGTCTAAAATTTTGCCATTTGGTAAAGAGTTAATAGATGAAAACGTATGAAAAGAAATAATTCATCTTGTAACATTATTTGTTTAACGTTATCATTTGTAAAATATGTGTGTTTTCTCATCGAAATACATTTTATATACCTGTATATGCATACACCTCTTACCTCTTTACCACACATATGCATGATTTTGTTACTATGAAAAAGGAAAACTTAAAAAAGACTTTGAGGAAAGAGGAGAAAATGTTGATAACCAGCGTTTTCTTCTTTTTCAATTTTTTTTTTTTTTTTTTTATCCTTTTAACCCTTCACCACATAACAAAATTTTAGGCAGATCAGATCTGTATTGCAAGCATTTATTGATGACAAATTAGATGTGGCTCAAATAATTGAATATGCCCTTGACAGTCTGGAAGAAAACATTTTGCGAAAAGGAGAAAATGCTGGCTACCAGCATTTTCTCCTCTTCCCAAAATGTTTTCTTAAGCAGTCTTTCTCAGGTCATTAAAACTCGGGATTGTGTGGTAAAGAGTGAAATACAAATTCAATCATTTAACTCTTTACTTAACAACAAAATATTAGACTTGTCCAAATTGAAGCATTTGCGGACAACTGAGACGTAAAAATGGTCATTTGTCCATGGATTGGTAGAAAACATATGTTATAAAAGGAGAAAATGCTGGTTATCAGCATTTTCTCCTTTTTCCACAATGTTTTCAATAGTTCGCTTCTTTATGATCATTAAAAGTTGGGATTATGTGGTGAAGGGTTAAGGTATTTTAAATTTCTGGTCTACAAATACTTTCAGTATAGACAGTTCTTGAAGTATTGTGGTCAGGTAAAGGGTGAATGACTTTAACATTACACAATAATACATATTTCTATGTAGGGAAGGTACAGTCTGCCTCATCTCTAGATAGTTACACATATGGCATTACACCAGGTATTTCAGCTGTATGGCCTAAATCTATAAACAGTCCAGATGTTAACACATATGTTATATGCCACAGAAAACAAGGTGAAAAACACACTTGTGTGTATACAAACTGCTTCTTTCTCCAAGCTACACAGAGTTTCCTCCCATATTGTTATATGCTACAGAAAGCAAGGAGAGCACACCAAGTATACACACTATTTGTACCACCAAACAACACAGAATCTCTGGCTACACAGAATCTCCTCCCGTGTTCCTATATGCTACAGAGAGCAAGGTGGCCACAGCAAGTATACACACTGCTTGTACCCCTAAACAACACAGAATTTCCCCCGTTATTGGCTTGGCTGTTTTTGAAGAAAATGCCAAGGCACTGTCATTGTATACATCATCGTCGTCTGCGTTGTCATACAAAGACTTTGACATTGCATAATATCTCTGTCATTACTAAAGATTTTACTTCAAACTTGAACTGGTTATTAACTGTCAAAAGGTGAACCCATACAACAGGGGCAGGTAACCATCAAAATATTTTTGACATTGCTTTGCCCCTTTTCCAACTTAGAATTTGTACTAAAAGCAACTGCAGATGAGCGCTGGCACCTGCATGTGGTGCTCTTGTTTTTATATGCCACATAAACAGAAGATGAATACACCATGGTTACTCACTTTTTGTATCACCAAGCTACACAGATTTGGTTTTGTGGTGTTTAATGCCAATTTGAATATCATTTCAGTGATAGTGAAGTGACCATTGCACCTATCTATGCTTTTTTGGAATTTGTTTTACCAGCACTTCACACAGTATTCTTTCCAAGTCACTGGATGCTTGCCCACATAACGTTGTGAGAGATATATACATAATGTTGTGAGAGAGGAATGAATTCTGTGTTACTTACTACCATCAATCCTCAGAAAGAATTAGCCTAAGCTGGGGAATCAGATCAGTGACCCCTGAATTTCTAGCCCTGTGCATTACCTAATGAAGTACTGAGCTTGATGCAAGCGACACAGAATGTCCTCTCTTTTCTTTATATACCACAGAAAACTTGGTGAACACACAATGCATACATACTGCTTATATCACCTAGCTACATACAATATCCTCATGTAGTGTTATATTCCATAGAAGACAATTACAACACACTGTATGCACACTGCTTGTATTTCCATGCTAGACAGAATGTCCCCCTTTGTCATTATATGACGGAGAAAACAAGGGGACCACACTGCATATACTCCCTGCCTGTACCACCATTCTACACAGAATGTCTTCTCTTATCATTTCATGCCACAGAAAACAAGATTGACATACTGCTTGTGTCCCCATTCTGCCCATAATATCCTCCCTCACAGTTTTATGTCAGACACTTCAGAGCCCTGGCTTAGTATGTTTGAAACCCGGGGCATACATGAATATGTTGACTGTTGCCATGATATGACTGAAATAATGTTGAAGGCAGCATAAAACATCACTCGCTCGCTTGCTCACTCACTCACTCACTCACAGTTATATGCCATATGAAATAAGGTGAAAACACTGTGTATGCATTCTGTTTGCAGGGTTTTCCATGAAGCACAAATCCTGTGTCAATGAGGCAATTTATTTCAAATGACCCCCAAAATAAATTACAGTGCACCATCAGTGGCGCAGCTTCCCTAAATCTAAATCATCTAGGAAATTGAATGAATTGTCATAATCGAAGTCTGTTTTTGCTACATGCTGTGTCACTTTCAGACGAACACCGTTCTTTTTTGACTACAAGGGTTTATTTTTGATTAACATGGTTTTCCGATAATTTATTTATAGAATAAGGGTGGTTTACGCTTTATTACAGTAAAGAACAGCAGACTATTGTAGTAAATAAGGGCCCCGACAAATTTATTGTCTGTATTTTACAGCCTATTTTAAAGCAACTTCCGGTAGATAAAAGTACACATGTATTGCCATTCTGTTCTGTTTGTGGAAAAAAATGTCATGACAGGGCAAAGTGCAGCATTATTTATCATCTGCATCAAGCAGCATGCTGATCACGGAACATCAGGCAGCGACTCAGACAAGAATGTACCGTCTGCCAAAAGACGAAGTCGAGCTTTTTGTCAGAAATAGCTTATAAGAAGGTGAAATGTATTGTAATGTAATTCATGCTTAAAGATGAAGAAATTGAACCCCTATTCTAGCAGTTATACAAGTGCTTGACCTCCATAGAATGTCGTTCTTAAAAAACCCATTTATTTTGACCCCAAAGTTAATGAAATGACCTTCAACTTAGGAGATTAGGGGTCACAATGACCCCCACTTTTTAATGCTGAGGGAAAAACCCTGTGTTTGTATGACTAATCTACATAGAATGTTCTCTCTTATTGTTATATGCCATGAATTGCATTTGCAATATTGTGAGCTGTCTGTAGCCTCTTTTCCAGTTTTGCAGGTTTTTTTCTTGGAAAGCTATTATACAGTATGCTCTTATATATGAGCCATGCTCTGGGAAAAGGGGGCTTAATGCATCTGCGAAAAGTATCGATTCAGGTCAGCCTGTGCAGCCCGTGCAGGCTGACCTTGGCCAAAACTTCGCTACAAGCCAATTTTCTGTTAGTCAATGGACCAGTCTACCTCATGACTAAGTTGGTTTTTAAAAAAAATGGCTATCATGGATCCATAATTATGTGATGGCGTGATTAGTGTCATGGATCACGGAGATGTATTAAGCCCCCTTTTGCCAGAGCATGGCTCATATTCATGTGTCAAGAAGTTTGAGCATTACAAATTCCACATTATCAGTAAGTGATGTTTGTCGAATCTTGTCAGAAGTCAAGGTCATTGCACAACGATGGAAAGTTCTGCAATAGGATGTTGTGGCTGTGGCTGGTCACATTTTAAGTTGAATTGGGGTCACCTAGATAATAGATCAGTGTCCAAAGTTTAAAAATACTAAAATGAAAAACCGTTGTACATTATAGAAGAGGGGCTTTTACTTAGAGAAGTGTAACTTAACAGATGAATGAAATATATATAATAAAAAAACTTAGGCATGAAAGGTGTCAAATCTGGGTCATGTTGCAACAGGGTCAAGGTCAACTACACTAGTATGGATAAAATCTTTTGGGAAGGTTGAATGCCAACACTTTTATAGCCCTTCACAAATTAACCCTTTCCCAAACAAGCCCTGGTTTTCACGTGTCTGCAGTACAAGTCTTTTGAAAACACTGTGGGAAAAGGAGAAATTGCTCGTAATGAGCAATTTCTCTTTTTCCCACAGTGTTTTCTACCCTTTTTGAGACCTTTCTGCCATTTTCATCAAACTTAAAATTGTCGTCTGCAAACTCTTTAAATTTGGACAAGTCCAAAATTTGCCGTGTGGGAAAGAGTTAAATCTGAACTTTAATCTCTGAGGAGATGACTTTAAAAAGCTGTGCAAAAGGAAGAAAATGCTGGTACCCAGCAATTTCTCCTTTTCCAAAATTTTTTCTAGCCTTCCAAAGACAAATAATTTCATTTGAAACAAATTCAGTTTATTCTCAGAGGAGGCTTTCAATACAGACATGTCTAAAATTTTGTAGTGTGGTTAAGGGTTTAAGCCTTGCCCAAATGACAAATTTTAGACTCTTCTTAATTGGAAACATCCGCAGGTGACATTCAAAATTAGTACAGATGAGTGTAAATTCTATGATAGGGTAGAAAAACATTGTGGGGGAAGGAGAAAATAATGGTTACCAGCATTTTCTCATTGTCCCACAATATTTTCAAAAGCCCTCCTGCTCAGAGTCATTAAAACTTGTGATGGGTTGAGACAGGTCCCATCATTTCAATTGCGTTGAATTTGTCATCTTTGAGTGATTTCAATCTAGACAAGTGTAAAATGTTTGTCGTCTGGTAATGAGTTGAACAAAAGTCAAAATGCTGTGTACTTTCAGTGTCCTCTCTCCCACCCAGTTTGGCTGGCAGTCTAGATATCCTCGATGATGATGGTGATGACACTCTCATTGAACCTGTTCCAGGCGGTACAGATGATAAACCTGTCGAAAATATTCCAATCAGCAAAGAGGATGAGCTGGTAGAGCCTGTTCCAATCAGCAAGGAAAACAAACTTATAGAGTCAAAGCCAATCAGCAAAGAGAACAAACTTGTAGAGTCAATGCCAATCAGCACAGAAAAGAAACTTGTAGAGCAGACCCCAAGCAGGAATACTCTTGTAGAATCTAGTCAAATCAACAAAGAAAACAGACTTGTAGCGTATATGCCTATCAGCACAGGAAATAAACTTATAGAGGATAATAATCCTAAAGTGGAAATGGCAGAAGACGCTGGTATCTCTGGGAGACTAACTGCGCCTGGTGTGTTACCTGCAAGAAAAAGTACGAATTTTTGTTTTCATGATTTTGTTTATTTGTTTTGAACATTATTTCAATTATACCATGATGGCCTGTGCTCCTATTCATGCATTTAGCTTTTAGGTAGCTTTCAACATTATTCCAGTTATATCACTATGACAGCTCACTTTTTGATATGTTTCCTGGGTTTCATCAATACTAGGCTTGGGCTCTCAAGTATTGAGCCCAAGGACACTTCATAGAAATCTCTGTGCTTGGGGTGAGAATTTAGCCGTGCTGGAAAGCCAGATAGATAATTTTAGCTCCCACAATTATGTTAATTAACTCTTTACCAAACGATAAAATTTTAGACTTGTCCAAATTAAAAGCATTTGCAGACAACAAATTGAAGGTGGCTGGAATGACAAAATTTGTCTTTGATAGAGTAGAAAACATTGTGGGAAAAGGAGAAAATGCTGGTTACCAGCATTTTCTCTTTTTCCCACAATGTTTTTAAAAGGCTTCTTCCTCAGGGTCGTTAAAACTCGGGCTTGTGTGGTAAAGTGTTAAACTCTCCAAAATGATGTTAGGGCTGTATTCTATGATGAGGTTGTCTGTCAGTCTGTCTGTTTATAGATGCAATATTTTGTCCTCTTCTCCTCCTGCAGTTTCAGTCAATTTGGCTGAAACTTTTAGGAAAACCTCCCTATCATGGGGACTTAAGCACCAGCAATTTCATTATTGTTGGTGTGTTACTACAAGAGTTACAGCCTTTTGAAATATTTTCTCCCTCCATCGACAAGGCAACCAGTGTGACGAGTGGAAGGGTATTTGTGAGTAGATGACAGATCTACTTTTTCCTTGAATTTCAGGCCCAGCAGATGACCAGATGGAGGGAACTACTGGGGACAAGATAGGGGCTTTGAAAAAGACTTTGATGAACACCATTTGGCAGGGATCAGGGGCTTATCAGCTGGTCATGCCATTGTAATGCTACTTGTTTATTACTTTAGTTTTATTTTTCTAAGAAAAAACTCTGATTTTTAAGATATCTTCAGGGGGAGGTGTTTTGAAAGATCGTAACAAGCAATTTTTCGTTTTCCACCCTATCAAAGAGCTTCAGCACATCTTAACCAACTTCATATTTTTTATCCATTAATGCTTTTCATTTGGAAAGATCCATTATTTTCCTTTTGGGATAAACAAATAACTATTTTTCAGCAGAAATAAATTACTATTCTGTTTTAAATGAAAAGGCAATTTGTAACCATTTGGGCTATATCATTTTGAATGAAAAGGCAATATGATAAACATTTTGGGTGATTCCATTTTAATTGAAAAAGCAATTTGATAACCATCAAGGGTGATTCCATTCTAAATGAAAGGGCAATTCGATAACCAATCAGGTAATTCCATTTATAGGAAAAGGCAATTTGATACCCATACAGTCATTTGATAACCATTTAGTTTACATTTGTAATACCATTGTAAATGAAAAGGCAATTTGATTACCATTTATTTAGAGTAATTCCATTTTAAATTTGATACCCATTTCGAATAATTCAATTTTAAATTTGATAACCATTCAGAGTAATTCCATTTTAAATGTGATAACCATTTAGATTAATTTCATTTTAAATTTGATAACTATTTTGAGTAATTCCATTTTAAATTTGATAACTATTTAGAGTAATTCCATTTTAAATTTGATAACCATTTAGACTAACTCCATTTTAGGTAATTCTATTTGAAATAGAAAGCCATTTCAATAACCACTGGGACAGTAAATACAATATTATATTTCAGTGACCCTTGTGAACATTATTTATTACCACCATGTCTACGGCTACCAGTTGTTGTGTATGATCATGAGCCAAGTTCCATCATTTCCTATTCCCTAAGGTATTTCTTTATTGTTTTTAGGTCCTATTTTCATCATTATTTCATTGAGATTGTGGGGGCTGGTGCACTTTCCATTTTTTTTCTGGGGTTACTTCTACCAGCACCTTGTATTGTATTGTTTTGACTCTTTACCAAAAGACAAAAATTGAAAGCATTTGCAGAAAACAAAATAAATGTGACTTAAAAATAGAAATTTGTTCTAGGATGGGTAGAAAACAATGTGGGAAATGGAGAAAATGGTGGTTACCAGCATTTTCTCCTTTCCCACAATGTTTTCAAAAGGCCGTTTCTTCAGAGTCGTTAAAACTGAGGGATGTGTAGTAAAAGGTTAACTCTTTATCAAACGTCAAAATTTTGGACTTGTCCAAATTGAAAGCATTTGAAGACAACAAATTTAATGTTGCTAAATTTATGATTTCTGTCTTTGGTAGGGTATAAAACATTGTGGGAAAAGAAGAAAATGCTGGTTACCGGCATTTTCTCCTTTTCCCACAATGTTTTCAAAAGTCTTCACCATCAGGATTGTTAAAACTCAGGATTGTATGATAAAATCTTAAAAGCTCTGGCTACTTTCGCACATAAATATTTGCAAATAATAAGGTCTAGCAGTAAGTGAAGAATGAACAAAAAGTATTAAAATTCAAAACTCATTTTTTTTTACCACTACATCTCTTATTAATGTATTGTTTACATTCAAACACAGATTTTGTAAATGGCACATTTTTTTTTTTTTCTATATATTTCAGTTGCTCGGATTATCAAACAAAACTTTATGAAATCCAAACAACACTTACACAGAGTCAAAAGTAAGTTTCCGACATTGTAATTCCACTCTGCCCATCCATTTCTTTTTATATTGATGTATTACATTGTAAACCTTGTTAGTGAAATGTCCAATATTTTTATATATACTCCAGGGGGTTCAAGCTTTCAAAATCATTGTTTGAAGAGGAGAAACTAATGTTAGCAAGCATTTTTTGTCCTTGTTCCAGGAATGTTTTCTACCATCTCGAAGACAATTCCCATCATTTGAGCCTCATTTAACTTGTCTACAAATGCTTTTAGTATGGACAACTCTAAAATTTTGTCATCATGTTAAATTGTAAGCTGCTTGCAAAACCTGCTTATATGGCATTGTTAGCAACTTTCAGTTTAACTCTTTACCAGACGACAAAATTTTAGCTGTGTCCAAATCGAAAGCATCTGCAGATGACAATTTCAATGTGACTCAAATGGTGCAATTTTTCTTTTTTTTTTTTTTTTTTGATAGGGTAGAAAACATTGTGAGAAAAGGAGAAAATGCTTGTTACCAGCATTTTCTCCTTTTCCCACAATGTTTTCAAAAGACTTCCTTCCCGTTAAAAGATGTATTGTGCGGTAAAGTGTTAACTCTTTACCACACAGTCTCTTGTTTAAATGATCCAGGGCAAGAAGGCTTTTAAAAGCCTGTGAGAAAAATAGAAAATGCTGATAACTAGCATCGTCTCCATTCCAAGATTGTTTTCTGCCTGTTCAAAGACAGATATTCTAATTTGAGCTACCTTTACTTGTTGTCTGTTAATGCTTTGAACTCTTCACCAAACAACAAAATTCTAGACTGGTCCAAATTGAAAGCATTTACAAACGACAAATCCAATATGGCTCAAGAATTAAAATTTAATTTTGGAAAGGTAGAAAACATTGTGGAAAAAGAAGAAAATGCTGGTTACAAGAATTCTCTCCTTTTCCTGCAATGTTTTCAAAAGGCTTGTTCTTCAGGGTCCTTAAAAGTCGAGATTGTATGGTAAAGGGTTAATTTGGTTGAGGTTGAAATTCTGTTTTCTGGAACAGTTAAGATATACACACCTGTAGACAGCATTCTGTGTATTGCTGCAAACTCCTGTTTGAACCATTTCAGCAAAAGTAAACATTTCAAGTAGTACGCAGATTTTCCCAGTACCACAATGATTTCACAAATGTTAAACTTAACTCTTTACCAAGCGACACAATTTTAGACCAGCCTAAATTGAAAACAGTTGCAGACAACAAAATTAGGTGACCCAACAACTGAAATTTGTTTTAGGAAGGGTAGAAAACATTGTGGAAAAAGGAGAAATTGCTGATTGCCAGCATTTTCTCCTTTTCCCACAATGTTTTCTAAGGGCTTCATTCTCGAGTCATTAAATGTCTGGATTGTGTGGTAGAGGTTTCATTGACCTTTAACTCTCTGCTTGCAACTAAATGGATTGGACTTTTCTCAAGGCCTATAGGTATACTTTGTTGCATTCGAAGCTAATTTTTGTCAAAGATTAGTATAAGGTAGCGGACCATGTAGATCCAAGATCAGACTGCATGTTTTGTGCAGTCTGATCTTGATCAACGCTGTCAGAAAAAAGGTATCCAAGGCAATGTTGGCATTAAAAGAGTTAAAGTGGTGAAAAAACCCAACAGACATTTTCAGTCAAGAAATGAGACCGGAATTATTGGTATTTCATGGTCACTTTTATCTGTGAAGATTTAGCAAAGCAGACATTGTAGATCAAAGATCAGAGTGCATGTTTTGTGCAGTTTGATCTTGATCTACATGAGCCACAAATACAACTAAAGTTGTGAAAGGTGCTTTATAGGTTAATGTTTATTATTTATTATGTTTATTATTTCATAAGGATTTTTTCAAAGTTGTCATCTATGAATATTGTTTCAGGCATTCCAATACATAAGCGATAGCTGTATTTGAAATTCTAGATCACAATCCAACATATATTTTCATTTTATGTTGTTTTTGTTGTTCATTTATTCGGACACATCTTTAGTTAAACCCTTAACCCTTTACCACACAATGCCACCTTTTAACGACCCTGAGAAAAAAGCCTTTTGAAAGCATTGTGGGAAAAGGAGAAAATGCTGGTAACCAGCGTTTTCTCCTTTCCCCACAATTTTTTCTACCCAGTCAAAGACAAACTCTATCTGTTGAGTAACATTTAAATTGTCATCTGCAAATGCTTTCAATTTGGACAAGTCTACTTCTTCACCGTGTGGTAAAGGGTTAACCACGCAATTCCATGGTTTTATGATGCTAAAGAAGAGGAGGGCTTTTAAAAACATTATGGGAAAAAGTTGAAATGCTGGTCACCAGCATTATCAATCCTATCTAAGATAATTGCAATCATTTAACCCTTTACCACACAATCCCAACTTTTGACGACCCTGAAGAAAGAGGGCTTTTGAAGACCTTGTGGGAAAAGGAGAAAATGCTGGTAACCATCATTTTCTCCTTTTCCCACAATGTTTTATTTACCTTTTAGAGACAAATTCCATTATTTATTGAGCCATACTTAAATTTGTTGTCTGCAAATGCCCTTAATATGGACCAATGCAAAATTTTGTCATTTGGTAAAGAGTTAATACACACTCAGTCTGTTGTCTGAGGAAGCTTTAAATATGAATAGGACTATTTTTTGTGTCATCTAGTAAAGAGTCTATGATTTTGTACTTTGTAGATACATGAGACAAGACCAAGACTACTCAGAGAAATCCAGTAAAGACGATGGCAGTCCATGTAATAAGCTTTTCCTCCTCTTAGTTTGTTGATAAATACTGTTCCAAAATTATAGGTCTTCTTTTGACAAGGCTAACATATTTTAGTTACAGACCAATGTCTTGAATTGAGTGATCCTTAATAGACAAGATCATGTTAATGCTTTGACACACATTCCCAACTTTAACCCTTTATCACACAATCCTGAGTTTTAACGACCCTGAACAAGAAGGCTTTTGAAAACATTGTGGGAAAAGGAAAAAAATGTTGGTAACCAGCATCATAGCTGAATCATATTTGATTTGTCGTCTGCAACTGCTTTCAATTCAGATGTGTTCAAAATTTTGTCATTTGGTAAAGAGTTAAACAACCCTGAGGATGAAGGCTTTTGAAAACATTGTGAGAAAAGAAGAAAATGCTGATAGCCAGCATTTTCTCCATCCCACAATATTTTCTGTCGTTCTAACAACAAAAATAAATTTTTGAGTTTGTCTACTTTGTCGTCTGCTAGTGCTTTCAGTTTGAACAAATCTGAAAATTTGTTGTTTGGTAAATGGTTACCGTAATCAGGGACTATTTGATCTTAACTCGTTACCACACGACAAAAATTTAGACTTGTCCAAATTGAAAGCATTTGCACATGACGATTTAAATGTGGCTTAACTGATTGAATTTCTCTTTGATAGGGTAGAAAACATTGTGGGAAAAGGAGAAAATGCTGGTTACCAGCATTTTCTCCTTTTCCCACAATGTTTTCAAAAGGATCGTTAAAACTCCGGATTGTGTGGTAAAGGGTTAAATCATACAGGTTTTTGCCTTTTATCTCTTTACCAGATGGAAAAAGTTTTCAACCTGTAGAAAGTGCAAGCTTTTGCAGCCGATGAAATTATGTAACACTCAGGTTGTAGAATTTGTCTGTGAAAGAGTAGAAAACATTTTGGGAAAAGGAGAAAATGCTTTTGGTTACAAACATTTTCTCCTTTTCCCACAATGTTTTCAAAGGGCTTCTTCCTCAAGGTCGTTAAAATTTGGAATTGTGTGGTTAAGGGTTAAAGAGTTCTTGAGGCAGTTAAGTCTTTACCACACAATCTTGACTTTTAACGACCTTGAGAAAGACAGCTTTTGAAAATACATGTATTGTCGGAAAAGGAGAAAGTGCGGGTAACCAGCATTTTAACCAGCATTTCCTCCTTTTCCCACAATGTTTTTGTGCTATTGAAGGCAAATCTCAACGTTCGAGACAACTTCGATTTATCATGGACAAATGCTTTGAATTTTGACAAGTCTGAAATATGGTGAGGTGATAAAGAGTTAACTCTTTACCACACAATCCCAACTTTTAACGACCCTGAGAACGAATCCTTTTTAAAACATTAAGGGAAAAGTAGAAAATGCTGGTAACAGCATTTTCTCCTTTTCCCACAATGTTTTCTGCCCTTCCCAAAACAAATTTCAATTTTTCAGTCACATTTGTTTGTCATCTGCAAATGCTTTCAATTTGGACTAGTCTGAAAGTTTGTCGTTCGGTAAAGAGTTAGGATGATATTCATTGTTTTCAGTACGTCGACCAAATTCTGGAAAGCTCTCATTTTTCAAAGGAGGAGGTAAAGATAGAGCTGAACAGCCCGATGCAGTCAGATACATTCCCCGAGCTGAAAGTGGCCAGCTGGAGAGCCCACAAGGTAAGGCCTGTGTACATTGATTGATTGTATAGTGTTTAATGCTCTTTGCATCATTATTTGATTAATGTAGTGACAGCCAGTGCACTTATCAGTGTTTTCCTGGAGTTTCTGTTACCATTACTTTCCACAATATTTTTCCTAAGTCACAGGCTGCTTTCCCACATAGCCATCATTTAAACAATGATCACTGGTGAGAGAGGAATGAATCTTGTTGCAATGAATATCATTACTTCTTGGAAAGAAATTGGCCAAGCTGGGGATTCTTACTGGCAGCCCCCAGATCCCAAGTCCTGTATGCTTCCAACTGCAGAGGATTAATGACATTCATTGCAACAGGGGTCATTCCTCTGTTACCTCTGATCATTGTTTGGACAATGGTTATATTAAGCAAACCCCTTGGGACAATTAAATTTTTCTTGTGTAACCTTTTACTATTCAATCCCAAATTTTAACAGAGACAATGGCGTTAACCAGCATTTTCTCTTTTTTCCACATTTTCTACCCATGCAAAGACAAAGACAACTGATAATTTGTGAGTCATATTTTTTTGTTGTTCTTGTTGTTGTTGTCTGCAAATGATTTCAGTTCAGACAAGTTTGAAATTTTGTCATTTGGTTAAGCGTTAACCCAGGTGCTTGCCTCATATAGGTACATTTATAACATGTTTGCCTTCTTTGGGAACTTAACTTTATGCTTGTTTAACCCTTTACCAGATGACAAAATTTTAACCTTGTCCAAATTGAAAGCATTTGCAGACGACAATTTCATTGTGGCTCAAATGGTGCAATTTTCTCTTGGTAGGGAAGAAAACGTTGTGGGAAATGGAGAAAATGCCGGTTACTGGCATTTTCTCCTTTTCCCACAATGTTTTCAAAAGGCCTCATTCCCAGGGTTGTTAAAAGGCGGCATTGTGCGGTAGAGGGTTAAAAACGGCAAAAAATCAGAGTGATCCAAATTGAAAGCATTAAATTTTGCAGGCACAATTTAAATGTGGCTAGAATTAGGAGATTTGGCTGTGAAAAAGTAGAAAACATTGTTGGAAAAGGAGAAATTGCAGATTACCAGCATTTTCTTCTTTTACTACAATGTTTTCAAAAAGCAAAGGCTTATTAAAACCTGGAATTGTGTGAAGACACATTGCTTGCTTAATGGAGGTATCCATTAAGATAGGTTTTATCGTATGTGTTGGTTTTGCAGATGAGGCAGACTATTCGGTATTTACAGCAAGTGCAAGTGAATCGACAGACAAATCTAAGTCCGTCAAACATACCGTCAACTCACACATTGAATTACGTAAGTCAAACTTGTTTGTATGTACAAACAGTTGTAGCAAATCCACCAACAAACTGAAATCCATCAAATATACAGGCAGCTAACTCTCAAGTTGAATATATAACTATCAGAGAACAAAATCAGTCAGGGGATTTTAACAACATCCATCTTTCCATCATACCTATGATGTTGGTACTCCCTGAAATTAACATAATGGCCCATGTTGATGCTCTCCCCTCTAATTAATACTCACCCAGTTTTTTGCTAACTGAAACTGAGCTTTCCAGACAGGTAAACAGCCCAAGTAAATTTCTAGCCTAGGTCTTGTGACAAACTGGTACATTATGACAATATATGTCAAAAAATCTAGATATGGAATTTTTATGTTCATCTTGTAGGACATTCCTGGGTAAAAATCTGATTTTACTTGACATACCAAATATTGCTGAACTCTTTACCTCACAACAGAATTTTAGATTTTGGACATGAATTTCTGTTGGGCACACAAGTTGATCAAGTTGACATTTTTTTTTCACAGAGTTTTCTGATAACTCGGCTAGATTTTATTGTAAAATCTACTTTGCTGAACAATTCCGTCAGCTCCGAAAGTTGATTTTTCCTGAAGGAGAAGATGCGTAAGTGAGAATTTTATCCATCTATTAGGAAATATATGTATCTTGTGCCTTTAATGGTCAGTGATATGTTACAGGTCAAAGTGCACATTTTGGGCTACCTGATTTTGATCTACACTGTTTGCCCTTTCAGCTTACCATGTTAAGAGATACGGTACTTCTCAATCAACTTTTAGCCTTGGCAAAGTTGAAAGCATTTGCAGAGACAATATTGAGATTTGTCTTTGAAATGGGAGTAAAAATGTTGGGAAGAAAAGAAAATGATGGTATGCAGCATTTTCTTTTTTCCATCTACAATCTTTGTCAAAAGACCTTTTTTCTTCGAAGAAGTTTGAACATGAATATGTTTTCGTAAATGGTTAGATAAGCTGTACCTTTTGTAATGGAGTGAAAACACAAAAAAGTTTCGTAGTAAAATTAGTTGTTTTTTTGGTCAAAACATTTCATTTACCAATCATGTAATCTAATGCTCATATTGAAAAAGATGTTAACCAATCAAAAAATCTGTTACTTCACCTCTGATGTTATGAATATTTTCAGGTATATTAGATCTATATCCCGCTGTAAACCATGGGAAGCTAAGGGAGGTAAATCTGGATCATCCTTTTGTAAAACAGATGGTAAGTTGTCCATTTAATCCTTGACAACCACACAATCCTGACTTACAAGTTTTTGAAATCATTGTGTGTAAAGAAGAAAATGCTGGTAACCAGCATTTTCTCCTTTTCCCACATTGTTTTCTACTCTATCAAAGACAGATATTGCCATTATAGCTTCATCTAATTTGTCATCTGCAAAGGCTTCCAGTTTGGTCCAGTTCAAAATTTTGTTGTTTGGTAAAGACTTCAATGATTTGTTTACTGATGTATAGATTTTTTTGAAACGTCACAAAATGAAAGGGTTTTTTTTTTGTAAGGGAGGTGTCGGGGAAACTTGCCACATCTAAGCACAAACATGAGAATTGATGATAGTCTTTATATAGCATACCCCATGTCGCTATTGAGGACAGTGTAGATTAAGAACAGACTATGCAGAACATGCAGCATGATCTTAGAACTGTGATTTCTACTTCTTTGTATGGTGTTTTTGCCAAAACAATCTTTAAAATTGCTGTCTTGTCTATTTTAACTCTTTACCAAATGACAAATATATAGACTGGTCCTAATTGAGAAAATTTACAGACGACAAATTAAATGTGGCTGAAGTGATGGAATTTGTATTTGATAGGGTAGAAACATTGTGGGAAAAGGAGAAAATGCTGGTTAACAGCATTTTCTCCTTTTCTCACAATGTTTTCAAAAGCTTTGTGTCTTAGGGTCTTTAAAAGTTGATTTGTGTGGTAAAGGGTTAAAAAATCATTGCATTACTTCAGTGCTCACAAAAGTTCATTGCATTACTTCAGTGCTCGAAAAAGTTCATTGTATCAAATGAGCATTCCAATAATTTGAAGTTAGAGATTTAAAGGTTAAAGTAGATCTTTATATTTTGTTGCTAACAGATTTATCTTTTCTTATTAGATGGCAGATTGATCTTTTCTATTTTTAGATGATAAATGTATCTTTTCTATTTTTAGATGACAGTTTGTCTTTTCTATTTAAGATGATAGATCAACCCTTTCTCTATTTAGATGACAGATCTGTCTGCTTTTAGATGACAGATTTATCTTTTCAATTTTGATAATTGATGTATTTTTTCTATTTTTAGATGACAGATTTATCTTGAAGCAAATGTCAGGGATGGAAGTAGAGTCCTTTGAAAAGTTTGGTCCCAAATATTTCCAATATATTTCTAAAACAGAGAAACAGCAGGTATACCAGACTTACTGTAGTTAGATACGGAAAGAATCAGTGCTTGTAAAACTTAGTAACTTTTTTACTTTGTTATTTAAAGAGCAAAAACATTGTAAAAGGAGAGAATGCTGGTAATCAGCATTTTCTTGTTATCCCACAATGTTTTCAAAAGTTCTCTTCCTCAGGGCAGTTAATACTTGGGATTGTGTGATAAAGGATTATTGGTATTGGTAATTTTTTTCCTTTTGCCTTAATCTTTTACCACACAATCCCAAGTTTTAATGACACTGAGGAAAGAGGCTGTTGAAAACATTGATGGAAAAGAAGAAAATGCTGTAACCAGCATTTTCTTCTTTTCCACAATGTTTTCTTCTATGTCAAAAACAGATCTCATCATTTGAGTCATGTGTAGTTTCTAGTCAACAAATGCTTTCAATATGGATGGGTCTAATATTTTGTTATCAGGTAAAGGGTTAATGTCGTCAATATTATCGTACAAGAGTGAAAATCTAAATCATATGAATAACACCCATTTGAGCCATGCTCTGGCAAAAGGGGGTTTAATGCATATCTTTATTGCATCATGCCAATCAAGTCATCACAATAAGTCTGGATCCATGAAATCCATTTTGTCCCGACAACCGGCAAAATCCTTAGGTAGAATGGTCCTTGAACATGGAGATAATTTACCAAAAGCAAAGATTTTCAACCCAAGTCAGTGTGCATGGACTGTGCAGCCTGACATGCACCAAACTACCTTTTCACAAAGCAGAGCTCACTTATTTTTAGATGATTTCTTTCAGTAGTTTGCCTGGCTTAGTGCTTTGGTGTAGACCAGGCAGACCTGGGCCGAAACTTTTGGCTATTGGTCTATTTTCTGTATGTCCAAGGACTAGTCTACCTCATGATTAAGTCAGTTTTTAGAAAAAGGAGCTATTATGGATCAATAATTAGGTGATAACTACATGTAGCTTGGTATCATGGATAATGGAGATGCATAAACCCCCTTTTGCCCGAGCATGGTGCATATAAAATCAGTTTTTCACAATAACAGTATTTGCTCACACAGGATGTCAAGCATTTGTTGTTGTTAGGGGTGTCTTCTATGACAAGTTTCACTGTATATTTCAGAGACCCACAGCTTTAGCAAAGATAGTCGGAGTTTACAGGATTGGGTTTCGCAATCAGCAGACAAACAACGCCATGAAACAGGACCTTATAATTATGGAAAATCTGTTTTATGATAGAAATATTTCTCAGGTATGTCTGTAGAACTCTACACATGCTTGTGTTCAATGATCGCTTTGGAGTTAGATTCTGACCCTTGCCATTTACCGACCAATTCTGAGATTCTACAACAGAAGACTTCAAGAAACATTGTGAGAAAAGCAAAAAATGATGGTTATCAGCATTTTCTACCCTTTCAAAGACATAATCCTCGACTGGAGCTGATTTAATTTGTTGTCTGCTCATTCTTTGAACATGTCTACAATATGCTATTTGGTAAAGAATTAACCCTAATCCTGCAAACTTTGAATTGTTGATGATTACTATAATAGACTCTATTAACTCATTACCAAATGACAGAATTTTAGACTGGTCCAAATTGAAAGCATATCAAGACAACATATTAAATGCAGCTGAAATGATGGTAATTTTCTGTGAAAGTGTAGAAAACCTTGTGGGAAAAGGAGAAAATGCTGGTTACCTTTTCCCACAAGATTTTCAAAAGGCTATTTCCTCAGGGTCGTTAAAACTCAGGATCGTGTGGTAAAGGGTTAACCCTTTACCGCACAATGACGCCTTTTAACGCCCCTGGGAAACAAGCCTTTCGAAAACATTGTGGGAAAAGGAGAAAATGCTGGGAACTAGCATTTTCTCCTTTTCCCACAATGTTTTCTGTCCTATCAAGGAAAATTGCACTATTTGAGCCACGTTGAAATTGTCGTCTGCAAATGCTGTCAATTTGGACAAGGCTAAAATTTTGTCGTCTGGTAAAGGGTTAATATCATTGGCATTGAAGGGGGTTTATATTACTTGAGGGTACAAGCTGAAGAGGGTACAAGCCGATCTTCCTTTACTCTCATTGCAAAATACTATAGAAATACCGTTCTTCGTCCCCAAGCTGCTTTCAAAAGCTTGTTAGAATGTTGTGTGGAAAGATGCATTTGCCTATAATAAGGTATAACTCCTTTTCCACAATATTTTCCACATGATTGAAGATATACAGGACCTGACATAGGCTGGCATTTGAGAAAGTTTTTTTTTACTAAGTCTAGACAAATGTTTAAAGGCGAGCCTGTCGTGAGTTATTACAACATTATTTTGCATGCATGTTTAATAACATTTTATCTCAAATGTGAAGGAATGTCAGATTCTTTTTATGACATAAGAATAAGTCACAGTTTAAAGGTCAGAATATGAAAAACCATACATTCACATATTGGAATATCCAAGAATAAAGCCTGATTCACATGAAACATTTAAGATAAGCATTATGTGATATCATCATACCATGTAAAATGATGTCATTTAAAATTATGTCATTCATGACATCATGTAATGCTATATAAATCTTAAATGTTTGTGAAGTAAAAAAATGTTACAGCTGTATTGAATTGAAAACAAGGGTAGTTTCCTAATATTCAAAAATGTTGTCCAGTATGGCATTTGCTGAACTGTTATCCTTTGATTAGTTATTCCCAAATTTTAATGACCTTGAAGAATGTACAGGCATTTTGTCCTTTACCCACATTGTTTTCAAAAGGCCTTTTTTTGCGGTCGTATAAACTTATGATTGTGTGGTAAAGGGTTTACTCCTTGTCTAACTTGAAAGCGTTTGTGGTAAACAGATGTGGATGAGATCAGCAAATTTATCATTTAGAGGGTAGAAAATATTGGAGGAATAGGTGAAAATGCTGGTTACCAAAATTTTCTCCTCTTCCTTCGATGTTTTCAAAAGTTTATATCTATAGTCATTAAAACTTGGTTTGGCAAAAGGTTAAAGTATTAGATTGCTTAATGCAGTCATACTCTGTGAAATGGGGGTTTAATGCATCTGCTAAAAGTATCAACCAAGGTCATCCTGTGCGATGCGTGCAGGCTGACCTGTGTCAAAACTTTTCAAAGACATCCCATCAATTGAGGCTGATTTAATGTTTCATCTGCAAGCCCAGGTCTTAAAAAAAAAAAATACACTTTCAACTTGTCCCACAATCTTTTCTGCCCTTTCAAAGACTCATTTTATCAGTTGAGCCACACTTAATTTGTCTTCTGCTTATGCTTTGGGTTTAGACACGTCCAAAAGTTTGTTGTTTGGTAAAGATTTAACCCTTTACCATACAGTCCTGACTTTTAATGACCCTGAGGGAGAAGCCTTTTGAAAACATTGTGGGAAAAGGAGAAAATGCTGGTGGTAACCAGCATTTTCTCCTTTTCCCACAATGTTTTCTACTCTATCAAGGACAAGTTTTGTCGTTTGAGCCGCCTTTAATTTGTCTTCTGCAAATGCCTTCAATTTGGACCAGTCAAAATTACTGTTGTTCGGTAAAGATTTAAGGGGTAAGGTAATTGTCATGGCTGTTTGATACATACTTCTTCATGTCTGTTGTAGACATTTGATCTGAAGGGTTCAGAGAGAAATAGACTTGTAAAAACTACACGCAAAGCTGATGAGGAGCTTGTGCTGCTTGATGAGAACTTTTTGAAAGGTAAAATTAGAAATAATTGAGCCACACTCTGGCAAAAGGAGGCTTAATGCATCTCTGTAATGGATGATCCTAAGCAAGTTGTCATGTTATTATGGATCCATAAAGTCCATTTTGTCGAACAACTGTCTAAACCATGAGGTAGACTGGTCCTTTGACGTATAGAAAATTGACCAGTGGCGAAAAGTTTCGGCACAGGTCAGCCTGCGCGGAATGCGCAGGCTGACCTGGGTCGATACTTTTTGCAGATGCATTAAGCCCCCTTTTCACAGAGCATGGCTCAATTACAATAAAATTTTTTATATGAGCCATGCTCTGGCAAAAGGGATTTAATGCACCTCTGTGATGCATTTTATCGAGCAATACATTGCATAATTAACAGTCAATTGAATCATGAGGTAGTATGGTTATTGGACATACAGAAAATTCACAAAGAGCAGACTGCACAGTCGATACTTTTTGCAGATGCATTTAACCCCCTTTTCACAGAGCTCATATTTTTGTATTTATTTTTCAACCATTTCCTTGTTTAATATCCCCAACAGCTAAAGTAAGTGGGGTTTATTTTATATTGGAATCAAGTTGTTGGTCTCTGGACACAGTTATGTGCTCTTCTTCTCCCGTAGTTTTCAACCAATTTGGATGAAATTTTGCTGGAAGCCTTCCTACCACTGGAACTTGTGCAATTGCAATTTTCATCATGTTTATTTATTATAGGATTTGTTGCCCTTTGATTTATTAAAGGAGTTATGGTCCTCTGAATTATTAAGGATTTATGGCCCTTTGAACTTTTTTCTTCCTTGTTCATTGATTGATTGTATGGTGTATGCCACCACAGTTTTCCACATAAGTTCAGTTATATTGTGGCAGCCAGTGTACCTATCCATACTTACCTGAAATTTCTGTTGCCAGTACTTCACACAATGTTCTTCCCAGGCCATTTGCTGCTTTGCCACATAACCATTGTCGAGACAATGATCAGCAGTGAGAGAGGAATGAATCCTGTCACAATTACTATCATCAGTACTTGGAAAGAAATTGGCCAAGCTATGGATTTGAGCAAGAAACCCTCTGTTCTCAAGTCCTGTATGATACTGACTGTGCTTCAGGGTTTGGCTCTCCTTGTTCAGTGACACTGCAACCGGTGTGATTGGGAGGTGGTTATTTGTGGGCCTGCATCATTTCTAATTTTTTCCATTTAAATGAGCCATGCTCTGTGAAAAGGGGGCTTAATGCATCTGTGAAAAGTATCGACCCAGGGCGGCCTGTTCAGTCAGCGCAGGCTGACCTGGGCCGAAATTTTTCACCATTGGTCAATTTTCTGTTTGTCTAAGGACCAGTCTACCTCATGATTAAGTCGGTTGTGAAAAAAGTGGCTATTGATGATCCATAATTATGTGATGGCTTGATTGGTATTGTGCATCACAGAGCTGCTTTAAGCCCTCTTTTGCCAGAGAATGGCTCAAATGTTACTATATATTACAGTGAGTGTGGATTGCCCGCTCTACATGTTGCCTCACTCCAAAACCATGCTGATGATGGCTATTGGACATGACTCACAGTTTCTCTCAAGTAACTTGGTCATGGATTATTCTTTGTTAGTCGGATTGGATGAACAGAGAAAGGAACTTGTTGTTGGGATTATTGGTATGTATGTCTCTGTAACTCTTTACCAAACAACAAAATTTTGGACTCTGCCAAATCAAAAACACTTGCAGACAACAAATTAAATGTGATTGAAATGATTCTTTTTGTCTGGGGTAGAAAACAACATTACCAGCATTTTCTCCTTTTCCCACAATGCTTTCCAAAGTCCTTTTCTGGGGGTCATTTAGACTTGGTGTTGTGTGGTAAAGGGTTAATTCTCCACAAAATGTTTGTTGTCTAAACTCTTTACCAGACGACAAAATTTTAGACATCTCCAAAAATGAGAACCTTTGCAGATGAAAAAAAAAATGTTACTCATAAATTGAAATTTGTTTTTTGAAGAGTGGAAAACATTGTGGGAAAAGGAGAAAATGCTGGTTACAAGCATTTTGTTCTGTACCTGCATTGTTTTCAAAAGGCCTTTTTTTGCGGTTGTTTAAACTTATAATTGTGTGGTAAAGGGTTAACTCCTTGTCTAATTTGAAAGTGTTTGCAGAAAACAGATGTGGCTTTGATCAAGGGATTTATCATTTAGAGGGTAGAAAATATTGTACAAATTGGTGAAAATGCTGATTACCAGCATTTTCTCCTCTTCCTACTATGTTTTCAGAAGTTTATATCAGTCTGTAGTCATTAAAACTTGGTTTGGCAAAAAGGTTAAAGTACATTAAGTTTGCTTAATTAAGTCATGCTCTGTGAAAAGGGGGTTTAATGCATCTACAAAAAAAGTATCAACCAAGGTCATCCTGAGCGATCTGTATCAAAACTTTTTTTGCTATTGGTTCTGCATGTCCAAGGACCATTATACCCAAGGATAAAGTCGATTGTTAGACAAAGTGAATTTTGTAGACTTGCGAATTTACGAATCTTGAATTTCAATTGTGGGTATTTAACTTTCAAGGGTTATGCCCCTTTAACCCTTTCCCAAATGACAAATTTTGGACTGGTCCAAATTGAAAGAGTTTGCAGACGACAATTTTAAATTTGATGAAAATGGCAGAAAGGTCTCAAAAAGGGTAGAAACAACTGTGGGAAAAGGAGAAGTTGCTCGTTACGAGCAATTTCTCCTTTTCCCAGTGTTTTCAAAAGACTTGTACTGCAGACATGTGAAAACCAGGGCTTGTTGGGGAAAGGGTTAAATCTTTTTCGAAGGAATTGACACAGATCCTATGAAAGGCACAGGGGAAGGGATGGTTTGGAGTATCCAATGGCATGCATTATTTCTGGTTTTTATTGGGAACTAATATTAGTCTTTTTTTACTTTATTGAATAGATTACATTCGGACCTTTACCTGGGACAAGAAACTGGAAACAATTCTGAAGTCCAGTTTTGGAGGACAGGGTAAGCTAGTTTATGATAATTACATCATTAAAATTTTCTGGCTCAAGTACATGCATTGTACACAGATAAAATGTCAGAAAAAAAATTGTAGCTACACAGTTTTAGATATGGTTCAAAATGTAGTATGGTGACATATCTCGTGCACGGAATATGCATGCATTGATTTGCAATTTGATATGTCCAAAATGTTAATCTATGATATATTCGTCCGCTATTCATGAAAACAAATTTATTACAATCTAATCCGTTATTTGTTTTATTTTGGTTACTGTTTTTCATAAAATGTAAATAATTGCAATATTTTGTTGATGAAAGATGTAGGCATATAATAAAAGAAATATTATGTTGCAGTAACTTTACTGGTGCTTGTATTTATTTCTTGCAGTCCAAGAAAATTTTAACATCTCGCTCAACCTTCGTTTTCCAGCGATATCAAATCTTCTCACGCAGCATAAGCACTAGGAAAGTTACTACAGCATAATATTGTGTATCTATTTTGGTAATTCTGCTCCAGGGACATGGAATCTGGTATCTTGGAAACCTTTTTGAAAACATTGTTGGAAAGGGAGGAAATGCTGGTAAGCAGCACTTTCTCCTTTTCCCACAATGTTTTCTACCTATTCTAGGACAGATATCATCATTTGAAAAAAAACATGAGTTGTTGTCTGTAAATTCCTTCAGTATGGACAAGCCTAGAATTTTGCCATGTGGTAAAGGGTTAACTGTTTACCCGATGACAATATTTTAGACTGGGCCAAATTGGATGCATTTGCAGATGACGATGCTACTGAAATGAGTATTTCTGTCTTTGATAGGGTAGAAAACATAGTTGGAAAAGGAGAAAATGCTGCAAAACAGCATTTTCTCCTTTTCTTACACTACTTTCAAAAGCTCTTTTCTTCTGCTACTAAAATGAGTATTTCTGTCTTTGATAGGGTAGAAAACATAGTTGGAAAAGGAGAAAATGCTGCAAAACAGCATTTTCTCCTTTTCTGACACTACTTTCAAAAGCTCTTTTCTTCAGGTCGTTAAAACCAGAGATTGTGTGATAAGGTATTTCCAGATTATTTTACCACACTTTCCAAAAGGCTTGTGAGGATGCTAAAAAATGTTGATTTACAGTTTGAAAATCTAAATGTGCCCCTTTAAAACATGGTAAATATTAGGGGAAAAAAATTTAATTTGAATTTGCAATACAAAGTTTTTACAAAAATCTAATTATCTCTTGCTGGTTTTAATCCACAGCTGGGTGCATTTCTTTCCAAGGATTGATGATAGTCATTGAGACAGGACGTTCCTTTGTTACTGCTGATCGTTGTTTCAAAGGTGGTTATGTGGGAAAGCACCCAGTGGCTTGGGAAGAATATTGTGCAAAGTACTGGTTACAGAAACTCCATAAAAGCATTGATAGGTGCACTGGTCACTGCAATATAACTAAATAATGTTGAGAACAGCGTCGAAACACCATACAGTCAGTCACTCATTGGTAATTCTGTTTCAGGTAAAATGCCCACAGTTGTCTCCCCTGAAGTGTATAGAACGCGGTTTTTAGATGCCATGGGAAAATACTTCCTCTCTGTTCCTGATCAGTGGAGTGGTCTGGGAAAAGATGTTGACATTTAGACTTTCCTGTGAATTCTAGGAAAAGATGTTGATATTACGACATTTGTTCCCCTGTGAGTGCATGTGTATATAAACTGTAGCTCAGATACTTATTTTACAGGCTTTTTTTTTTTCAACTCTTTGATGTATTAAAAGAGCATGAAATATCTACTCTTAACAACTTGGATTGTTTTGTTCAATTTGCTTAACTGCAATCAGCAGGAAACCCAACAAATGTATTTGATTTGTTAATGGCAATTAGCAGAAACTGATGATCAGGAATTTAACTCCCCCCCCCAAAAAAAAACTTTAATAGTAGAGACAACTTTTGTTAGTGTTTAAGGATGATTTATGAATTTGTGAGTCATTTTTATGGGCTTTTTTTAATGGGCTCTTTGATTTATGAAAAGAGCATGAACTATTGACAAGTATTAAATGTGCATATTTTGTATAAATTGTTCAATTACAATTAGCAGGAAACTTGACTATTTTGTTCGTTTAACTCTTTACCAAACAATCCCGAGTTCTAAGGACACTAAGGAAGAAGGCTTTCGAAAACATTGCGGGAAAAGGAGAAAATGCTGGTAACCAGCATTTTCTCCTTTTCCCACAGTGTTTTCTACCCTATCAAATACAGAAATCACCATTTAAGCAACATTTAATTTGTCATCTGCAAATGCTTTCAATTTGGATGTGTCCAAAATTTTATCGTGTGGTAAAGTGTTGAGTGCAATTGGTAGGAAAACAAAAAAATATTGATATGAGAAAAAAGAAATGTTAGAAGTTGGACAAAATTTGTGGAATTGTGTATGTAATACCCGCAAATAGGGCTTATACATAGATTTTACAGAAGGCACCTTATTGACGTGCATTTAGACATTGCCAGTGTATTTGTTGGTTTGATATCTTTAAGTAGTTCGTAAATTTAATTGTAGACATGTGCAGAAATTTGCATATTATGTGTTTATTGGTGTAATACCTATGAATATTTTGTTAAGTTTCTTTATTCTGTTTCTGAGATTTGTGTAATGCCATATTCGACTCTACTGTGATAGTGCAATATTGTGCTTTTTTTCTAACACTTGTTGATCAACACTTTACCAAAGGATTCCATGTAGTTACCACCTTGGGAAATTTTGGTAACTATATTTTACCCTTTTTCAGACGATATCCATTATATGTGCCACATTTACTTTGTCGTCTGCAAATGCTTTCAACTTGGATGAGTCTAAAATTTAGTCATCTGGTAAAGAGTTGATTGATTTATTGATTTATTGGTTTAATCATGTGTTCATTTGATAAAATAAAGCAAATCTGTGACAATAAGAGAAAACCTCACCTATTTCTTTTGTTGTACTTGAACCATTAAAGCACTTATATATGAACTGTGCTCTGTTAAAGTTGGGTTTAAATGTTTATCACACAATCCAGAGTTTTAATGACCCTGAAGAAGAAGCCTTCTGAAAACATTGTGGGAAAAGCAGAAAATGCTGGAAACCAGCATTTTCTACTTTTCCCACAATGTTTTCTACTCTATTAAAGACAAATTCCATCATTGTAGTCACATGTAAATTATTGTCTGCAGTTGGGATAAGACTACATTTTTGTTGTGTGATAAAGACTTAATGCGCTTGCAAAAAGTATAGATCTAGGTCAGGCTGTGCTATCTGCACAGGCTGACCTTGGGCAAAATGTTTTTGCTAATGGTCAAAGGACCATTCTACATCATAATTCAGTTGGTTGTCAGACAATATGGATTATATGGATCCATAATTATGTGATGTCTTTCTTGGTGTAGTGCATCACGGAGATGCATTAACCCTTTCCCAAACAAGCCCTGGTTTTCACGTGTCAGTAGTACAAGTCTTTTGAAAACACTGTGGGAAAAGGAGAAATTGCTCGTAACGAGCAATTTCTTCTTTTCCCACAGTGTTTTCTACCCTTTTTGAGAACTTTCTGCCATTTTCATCAAATTTAAAATTGTCATCTGCAAACTCTTTCAAATTGGAACAGTCCAAAATTGGTCGTTTGGAAAAGGGTTAAAGCCCCTTTTGCCTGAGCATGATTCAAATAAATGAACCAAGCTCTGGTATCGACCCAGGTCAGCCTGATACTAACTTTTTAGGTAGCAAATTGAATGCATTAGCAGACTACAATGAAATGGCAGACTGGTATTTGAAAGGGAAGAAAACATTATTGGAAAAGTAGAAAATGCTGGTGTCTGACCAGTTTTTTTCTTCTTTTCCTACACTGTTTTAAAAAGCATTCTTCGTTGGGACGTAGCGATGAAAGTCTTGTAAAGGCTTAAAACAGTTATAACGACAACCAGCATGGTAATCAAAATAATATTTCAAGTGCATAACGATATAATAAAAAGAGTATAACGAATCCAAAAACACACATTATATAGCAATATATAAAACGCACGTTATTAATTAACTACAAATGCCAAGGCACCGTCACGCACGAATCTTCATATATAAAATGAAAGTGATGCTGGCAACAGCATGTTACATGGTTTCACCCATTACCGCACAATAACGCCTTTTAAGGACCATGGGAAAGAAGCCTTTTGAAAACATTGTGGTAAAAGGAGAAAATACTGGTAACCAGCATTATCTCCTTTTCCCACAATGTTTTCTACCTTTCAGTCACATAAAAGCCAAACTTATGATTGAACAACTTATTTCGTTGAACGTTGAAATGATATCCCCCCCGAAAAAGACCCTTTTTTGATAAAAAGCATAATAAAGAGGTATTGTGTTTTGCATGTACACGTGGCCTTCTTGTTTTTGGTTCATAATAAAATTATACATTAAGCCCCCTTTTTTCCATGACACGGCATTTCATTTAATAAAAGCAATGATTGTCTGTTGCTTATGATAAACAATATTATGAAGTTTTATAAAATTTTGTACGTAGTAGTTAAAATTTTGTATGGAGTAGTTAAAGAGACATTCGTCCATAATGGAAATATACACTAAGGCCCCTTTTTCCATGACACAGAATCAAGCCAAAACCGAAAATAAGCAAATTGGCGGACTATCATAATGAACACATGTATGAAGTTTCATCTAATTTCGTCAAAGATTTTAGGAGATAACTGTCCAGAAGGACGGACAGACAGATAGCTATTTGTTCATAATGAAATCATACATTTAGCCCCTTTTTTCCATGACATGGCATTTCATTAAATAAAAATTAATAAAAACAAATAACAGTTTTCTGCGGCTTATGATAACCATTATAAATATGAAGTTTCATAAAATTTTGCCCAGTAGTTGGTCCATAATGGAAATATACGTCAAGCCCCATTTTTTCCATGACACGGCATTAAACAATAATAATAAAAAACGTATATCGGCGGACTATCATAAGGAACACATGTATGAAGTTTCATCAAATTTCGTCAAGGACTTTAAAAGATATCTATCCAGACGGACTGACAACACTAAAACTATATCCCCTCGCCTTCGGCCGGGATAATCATATCATAGATTAAAATCAGATTTCACAGAACCTTGAAAGATTTCACGACAATATGTGAAGATAAGTTCGAAATGAAAGCATTGCAAAGACACATAAAATGTGTCGTAATTGATGGAGTTTGTCTTGGAAAGGGTTTAGAAAAATGTGGGGAATAAGAAGAAAATGCTGGTTACCAGCATTTTCTCCTTTTCCAGCCATGTTTTCAAAGCTGTTTTCTTCCTTATTGGACGTTTCGTAAAGGGCCTGTAAATTGTTTGTATGCCATATAGTTACGACGGAAATCCTGTGACTATCTAATCAAAAAGGCTTGTAATACAAGTCCTTTCTCTCGGCATCTCCCTCCACGAAGCCAATTCTTGACGAAATTTGGCATTTTCTACTTTCAGTTTGTCGTTTTCGCTCTGACATTTTTTGAGATCCCTCAACGTTTTATTATGCTTGTCTTTGTAGTCCACCACTTTCTTTTTCAGGTTTTCATTTTCTTTTTTAGTTGCGTCGCATTTCTTTTTAATCTTCATCACATCTTTATTTTGTTCTGTATTGTCCATTGTATCCTTTCCGCGTTCCTCTCGCAATCTTCGTGATATCAACATATGAATTGGTATCTTTGCTTGACTTGGTTTTAAGTCAAGTGCTTTCAAGCATCTTTGCTGATGCTCGATAATGGTATCATTTAATCTTTTGATTGTATTAGTGGTAGCAGATTTAGAGTTAGGAATGCCTCTTTCAGATCGCTCGGCCTCTGTGTAGACCAATGGTACAAGAATGGACTCAGAAGACACCAGATTCTTATGTATCACTGTTAATCTGTCTTGCAGCTCTTTCTTTTCTGTTGTAAGACTCTGCAAAAGCGCTGTTTGTTCTTCCGTTCTATTGTCTCTTTCCTGTTTAGTTTTAACTACTTCATCCTGCTTTCTCGCTTCTTTCATTCTTCTCTCAATTAACTGGTGAATTGGGAACTTTTTCGGACCGACAGTTATACAAAGCGCCTTGTAGCATCGTTTTTCTAGATCCGTCAAGGAACTGCTCAGTTTTTTCACAATGTTATTTGGATGTGTGCTTTCAGTGCAGATTTCTACGTCTTCCTGTTCGTGGTATACCAAGGGATCCAGCTTCATTTCGATGGTGGACACAAACTTCTTATTGATTCCAATTTGACCCTCCTTAAGTCTCTGTACCTCATTGGTCAATTTTTCATCCAACCAAGGATAGTCTTTACCGAGGCAGCTTTTAAATGCAGAAAACGCATCTGGACCTCGACGAGGAAGTATCTGAAGAATTTTCGTGACTTTCTGTTCCCGCGAAGGAATATCCTGAAGAAAGAAAGATTGATTGATTTACTGACTGGTGTTTTACGGTGTTTTGTTCTACACTATAACAGTCATATGGCGACCGCCGGACAGGTCGCTTATTCTTCTGTTCCCTTGGTTTCACCAGTTATAGACTGGGTTTCGTTTAAATCGAACGTGCCTTGTCTAAAAAACACAGCCTTGTGTGAGAATAAAACCCAGGACCTTTACTTACGAATCCAACATCTTAACCATTGAGCCACGCAAGACTCTTTTCAAAGAAATGATTGCAATGTATAAACACTAACCAAACCTTGGCACGTATTAACCAACCATTCTAGATGCATCTCCGTCCTGGGTTGCTCTGTGGCTAGAGTGTATGATTAGGAATCCAGGGGCTCTGGGTTTGATTCTCTGCGGCTTCAACGAGTTTTTTCGTGTTATTATCCTGAGGAAATGTCCCGCAGGGTCCTGGCCTAGTGGCTTATTAAATTTAGGATACATATCTGGACTTGGAGCTTGTCCAGATACTCATACTCTTGATAGCTTCGAAATATTTATTTCTATTTCTAGATTACAAAAGTAAGCACCTGGTCCTGATATAATAGACTGCCTCGACAACCACCACTACTACTGTTAATAAATAATAAAAGTAATAAAATAATACGTACATTTATGATATCAATATGCTCTTCTGTTAAAATATTCCTGGCGTACAGGCTATGTAAAAAAGTAGAGGATGGTTCCAAATCTCGTATAATCTCGTCTGCAAACTTGTTCAGTGCCCTCTTCTCCTTAGATTCCATGGCACTGCTTTTCCCATGTACTGAATTTTGGAAGAAATATACTTTTTACTTAGCTTAACCCGGGAAAACTTGTGATTCCAAAGTAGATCTACTTAAGTTCATGGGGACTAGAAATCCATAACAGGTACTTAAAAATGCAAGTAGAGGCTTTCTTCATATAGATCTGTCACCTGAAGTCAATGTCACTCACAAACTCTATTAAGATGTATACGGCATGAAGATATAACCAGCACAAGTATCGTTACAAGACAAAGATCTGTATCTGTGTCAAATCTCAGAGTTCTCGTTTATTTTCAATTTGAAACTTTCACTTGCCAATCGTGTCCATAATTATTTTGTCGCTCGCTATATTAATAGCAATAAAATTCCCCTCTGAAACACATGCATGAATACGAAGTTAAATCCACTGCAATATAGTCTCCAACGGTGTCTATATCTATTGTGGTTTTTCTGTCTCTATAGTCACACAGCTTTGCGCCACCCAAGCGGGAATATATGTCTAACTATTATATCTAAAAAACTGTGGGTCTATTTTAGAACGAAACAAAAGAACTATATCTGTGGTAGAAACAAAAGACACTTTTGTAAACCAGTGAACCGGACAAAGAGTGAAACCAGTCGCGTTATGATACACCAGTCATTTAGTGAGCATTTGGGCCAAAACTCGTAATTTGATAGGCAAAGTTACCGCAAGTAATCTATAAAATTACAGATTGAAAAAATATACCAATATTTAAGAGAATCGATCTGAGTCATGCTCTGTAAAAAGGGATTTAACGCATCTGTAAAAATTCTTCCGCGCAGGGTCGAAACTTTCTTGATTTTTTAAAAATTTTCAGCATGTCCAAGGACCATTTTACCTCATGATTCAGTCGTTTGTTAGACAGAATGGATTTTATGAATCTATATGACGATTACGAAGATGCATTAAAATCCCCTTTTGCCAGAGCATGGCTCATCTATTAGAGGTCCAAATCTAAGAATTGGCATAGATCTAGAACTACTTATCAAACAATTCCGTCTTTAAATCAAAGCCGTCGTCGGTGGCTCGGCCATGGCAAGAGCACTTTTTCGGCCAAAGATAACATTGCCATACCTCTTTATGTTCTTTTTTCCTTCCTTTGCCTTCTCTTTTTAATGTGGTTATTCAAGGTCAATTCATAAATGCTAATTATTATAAAATGATAGTTTCACAAACAAGAGTGGTCTCTAAATTCATTCAAATTGATTCTTGAGACGTCTTACACCTTTACCACAAAATCCCGCTTTTTAAAGACGGCGAGGAAGAAAACCTTTTCTCCTTTCCCCACAATGCTTTCTACTTTTCTAAAACCAATTCCACCATTTACGCCATGTACATTGAATTTGTCTTCGGCAGATTCTTTCAATGTTGACAAGTCTAAAATTTTGTCGTATGGCTGAAGAAGTAGAGAAAAGATTGTGAAAATTTGTGGTTTTAATTTTTTCCCGCCCTCTTTCTTTGCGTTTGGTAGGCCTGATAGCACATCACGTGACCACTTCATTCAATCTGTACATCGGAGGCGCTCGGTCGTGATGCTTTTATTCCGGATATTAAACACTAGGCTGCTAAGTGCGAACTCATGGCTTTTTGCGGACAGTCCGATACTTTGAGATATTCTCTGACGGAAAGTAGCCTACTTTGATATTGTGATATTTTGTATTTTAGTTGATTACTGGCTGAGAAATCTTACTTAATTCATTCAGCGGGTTAAGAGTTAATCAAAGTACTGAAAGTACTGACAGACTAGCGAATTTGATTGATTGTTTGTATGCTGTTTAACCCTGTTTTCAACATTATTTCAGTTATGTAGCGGTGGCCAGT
This sequence comes from Tridacna gigas, assembly GCA_945859785.2. Taxonomy (NCBI): domain Eukaryota; kingdom Metazoa; phylum Mollusca; class Bivalvia; order Cardiida; family Cardiidae; genus Tridacna; species Tridacna gigas. Next base: position 49,382,723 of record OX244028.2, on the reverse strand, counting down.
GCACATACCCATGCTTTCCTGGAGTTTCTTTTACCGGTACTCTGCACAATATTCTTTCCAAGCCACTGGCTGCTATCCCACATAACCATCGTCGAAACATGAGTGAGAAATGTATCCTGTCACAATGACTTATTCCATTAAAAAGTATGGAAATTATGGTGAAATATGACAATCTGTTATTGTGTAGTCGTTCCAAGTGTTAGCCTAGTCGTTGGCAGAAAAATTAATTTCATCTCTAAGTTAAAAGTGGCCAGGTCACTCTATCTTTTGTTTACTTTTTACCTGATTTTAAAATTCATTTTCTGCCAGCGATTAAAACTTGGACCGCCCACACAATAACAGATTGTCATCTTCGCAAAATTTTCCATACTTTTAAATGGCATGATTTAACTCTTTACCACACAATCCCGACTTTTAACGACCCTGTGAAAGAAGCCTTTGAAAACATTGTGGGAAAAGGAGAAAATGCTGGTAACCAGCATTTTCTCCTTTTCCCACAATGTTTTCTACCCTTCCCAAAACAAATTTCAATTTTTCAATCACATTTATTTTGTCGTCTGCAAATGCTTTCAATTTGGTCCAATCCAAAAATTTGTCGTTTGGTAAAGAGTTAGGCCTAAATGTACAGTCATTTCAACACACGCATTGGCTTTTTGGCCGCTACTGGGCCTTACGTGTCAGCCTCTTGGTACTGTCATTTTCCATGAGTGTCTGAACTCTTTACTAGCCGACAAAAATTTAGCCTAGTCCAAACTGAAAGCATTTGCAGACGACGAAGTAAATGTTACTTTAAAAATGAAATTTGTCATTCAAAGGGTAGAAAACATTGTGTGAAAGGGATAAAAGGCTGGTTACCAGCATTTTTTCCTTTTCACACAATATTTTATATCCTCCTTTCTTAGGGTTGTTAGAAGTCGGGATTGTATGGTAGATAGTTAAGGAGGAGTTGGGAAAAGAATTATAGTTCACGATACCACGTTCTCAATCCTTTTAGACCATTTGACATGTATACATTTCACATTTCGCATAACGGCTGCCTCGTGAACAGAAAAAGCAGCTGAAGTTGGCCAGAGATAGTGATTTTCACTCGGTTTTAAATATACGAAAAGTTACCGGTGTGACACCACTGAGTTCGCTTTCAAGCATAGTGTATAAAATTTATTAATGCACATGGATCATCAATATTAAAGTTGTAAGAATCACCTAAATAATGAATTTCTATTTGGGTCTGCTAGAGTAGGTAGATAGCAGTAATCTTCATTCACTTTTGTCAATTGTCATCTATTTAAAAGCTCAAATATTGCGACAAAACGTATTCTTCGCAGACGGGATCCCTTCCGTTATTAAATAAAGTTAGCTCCGAAAATAAGTTCCTTTCCGCTCCTTACAATCAATTTGCATCATTGCTGTAGAAAGCAGACGATCTCAAACAGGAAAGAAAGGTAAAAGTGCGGTAGCCAAGGTAAAGCGAAATATCTTTTCAATCTTGCATTTTATATTTAATGGCAGTATATGTCGAAACGGAAATAATCACCGTTTTACATAAAAAAACAACTTGGCAGCCTTATTTCTTTGATTTACGTGCGACGCACCAACCATTCTTTTGATCTGTTTGTGTATGCTAAAACGCGCATTTTGCACAAAAAGACCACGCTCTGAATACTCTACTGTAGTGCTGATGATAGATCTCTTAGGAAGTTTAAATTAAACCCCTGTTTTAACGCAATGGCAGTGTAGATCAAGATAAAAGCAACAGACAATCTGATCTTGGATCTACACGATCAGAATTTTCTGGCAACGAAAAACTTAAAACCAGAAAATGTCAATATTTGGGGTTTCACAGTCTGCTGGATATTCTCAATTTGTTACTTAGATCTAGCAGTGTAAGCCTGCACCAAACAATTTAAAAAAGTTTCAGTGATCCTAGGGTAGAAGGCTTTTGAAAACATTTTAGAAAAAGGAGAAACTGCTGGTAAACAGCATTTCCATTTTCCTACATTGTTTTTTATCAGTTAAAGACAAATTGATCATGTGAGCCACACTTGATTTGTGTTTGCAAATGCTTTCAGGTTGGTCCTAAGTCAAGAGAATTTCGTTGCCTGTAAAGGAAGTGCTCAATGGCAAATGGAATTGAAGGTCTAGAGCAATGTCGGCTACTTTTGGACAGTTAAATGACTGTCGGATATTATTATTTTAAACGAAGAAAGAAATTATATCCTATGCGATCTATAGTTAATTTGGATCTTTTTCTCAGCATTCGTTCTTTCCAACATGTATTTTAGTTGCAAAACAGGGAACCATCCAGGATATGAAAAGGCCATATCGCACATGTCGGGTCATATCAGACACTTCGACTGGTGATTTTGGACATGATGGGACGTCAATAAATGCCAGTTAAGTGGAGTACTTGTTTGTTATAATGCAGCATCACCTACTGAACAAAGTTTATCCTTCAATTGCCAGGCACAGTTATACTCCAGAATCATCTAATAATTGATTTTATTAGTTTAAATTGACCGCAGTTATGTTTGACATCATAATTTTGAAAATTCAGGATTGATTCTAGGGCGCACCCTTGTGCCATTGGCGTGTATTTGTCATCTTTGGCGCATCAGAAATCTTGCCTTGCGGCAGAGCGGGCGTACTTTTTTTTGCAAGATGTAAACTTAATAATGAGAATTTGTTCTCAAGTTCACACTAATTGACGAATCAAGTGCAGCCAGCATATGACTGGTGAATTGTTACAAGGACTCTTATTGGTTATTTCTGCAGGTGGGTCACCCATATTATCCAATGAAAAAAGGCATACTGTATTTGAAAACCTGATAAAAGTCCATGTTGCTTCCATCATGCAGCAGATGTTTTGACTGATATTTTTTTGTACTTTTTTGGGCCCATATAACTGAAGAAAAGATGTCAAATTAACATTGACAGTGAAATTCTTCTAGTTATAAACAAGATGTTGCTGGGTGCAAAACCAGAGACGGACAAAAATTTATCTATAATTCAGCCAGTTCTAACTAAACACAAAACATACAGTATTTTGTACTTTAAGCACAGAAGACAGATGTGCTGACTGGAGCTTACACAATTTCTCACATGCACATGCTGAGGCATTCTGAGGGGAAAAGGTCTGTAGGGCAGTAATGGAAGAAAAATTTACTTTTGGTTGCAAGGACTAAATCAAAATCCATTGATTACTTAAGGTAGTTTTCCCTTGGCCCAATAAATTTGTCTGGCCCTTACTGCTTCAGTTTTTAAAAAATGGCTCCTCTGGATCTCTTGAAGCATGTGCACAACGATGAAAAATTCGTGGGCATTTAATGTGGACATGTGTCTGAGTTGACATGACTTCAGGACATACCTGATATACCCGACATTGCTCTATTGCTCTACTGTTACAGATTGAACTCATTCATTACCAAATAACAAGAGTAATAGAGGTCTACCTGTGCAGATTGAGTTTGCAGACAACCAACTGAATGTAGATAAAATGATGGCCTTTCTTAAAATGGAAGAAAACATTTGGAAAATGGAGAAAATGCTGGTTACCAGCATTCTCTTCTTTTACCACAATGTTTTCAAAAGCCCTCTTCCTTAAGGTCAATGCAAAGACTCGGGATTATGTGATGAAGGGTTATTTTCTGTTGGTTAACCTTGAATTGCTTAATAAACCGAAGCAATGGCAGTCTAAATAAAAACCAATTAAAGTTAAATTTCAAGGTTCCATTTGTCCAGAATGTCTCATTGAAGGGTGTTATATAATGCTCTCAACATTAATTCAATTATATCAAAGCCACAACTCACTCATTTATATCCTTGGTTTCACCAGAACTAGGCTGTGGTTTGGAAGTGTCTTACCCAAGGACACTCCAATAAAAAAACAACAGAAAAACGGCGCTTGCAGCGGTGCTCTGATGCTCTGACTGTGGGCCTTCAGGTTGAAAGCCCTACATTTTACAAATGAGCCAAACAGGATCCAAAGAATGTCTTGGCAAGGCAAACAGGGCAGTTCAGAGATTAGACTGTGCACATGCTTTGTATAGTCCAATCTTGTGAAATACTCTTGGTATGAAGACAGTTGTGGAAGGTGCTTTAACTCTTTACTAAGCAATCCTGTTTTTTCATCCCGAGTAAAGTGGCTTTTTAAAGCAATGTGGGAAAAGGAGGAAATGCTGGTAACCAGCATTTTCTCTTTCTTCCATAATGTGTTTTATTCTTTCAAGGACTGATACTATCACTTTGGCGACAGTTAGATTGTTGTCTGCAAATGTTTTTAATTTGGATAAGTCTAAAATTTGGTCATTTGGGTGTAGGGTGTAAATAATAAAACACAGGTAGTAAGTCTATTTTGCCTCTTTCTCTCTTGTTAGATTTCTGTTTAACTATGATGGAAAATGAAACAACTTGTGCAGGAGATTCTTCAGCTGCTTGTAGGATGACGACAGCTACAAAAAATACAGGTGAAAGCAGAAAAATATGAACAAATATTCACTTGGCTATAGCTTACCCTTTACCAAACAACTTTGTGTATACGACCCAGGGGAAGGGGCTTTTGAAAATATTATGGAAAAAGGAAAAAACACTGGTAACCAGCATTTTCTCCTTTTCCCACAATTGTTTTCTAGCCTGTCAAAGAATTTAAGTTCATTTGTACTACTTTGAGGTTTGTCGCCTGCAGTTGCTCTCAGTTTTGAAGAGTCTGAAATTTGCCGTCTGGGAAAGGCTTAATTTAACCTTATTCCACACAATCGGAGTTTTAACAACTCCGAGGCAGAAGCCTTTGGAAAACATTGTGGGAAAAGGAGAAAATGCTGATAACCAGCATTTTCTCCTATTTCAACAATGCTTTATATCCTATCAAAGACAAATTCCATCATTGGAGCTACATTTATATTGTCGCCTGCAAATGTTTTCAATTTGGACAAGTCTAAGGTTTTGTCATGTGGTAAATATATTTTTTTTACACCGGTTGTGAAACAAGTTGTTACAACTTACATTAATCACTCCCAGTGATTGCATCTTGGAAACCTTAACCATGACTTGTGCCATAATGAGAGTACAGCCGAAGGTTGACCCTGCTCCTCATAAATAAATTGGAACTTGGAACCTTAATCTTTTGCTAACAACTATAAAGATACACCTTTTCCTGGTTGTAAAAGTAGATTTCCACTGCTTTTGAGGCTGACTATTGCCATAGATAAGTATTGTAACAGCAGACAGTGTAGATCCAAGATCTGTGCAGTCTGATCTTGATCTATGCTATCTGCAAAAGCTACTTAAGTTGTCATTGCCAGTGAAAGAGTTAATGTGAGAAGCTGATACTCTGTCCCTGCAAGACTGCCTCTCGGGGATTCATTCCTGTCTCCTGAACAGTGATGTCTGTGGGGAAAAAGGAGCCAGTGGCTTCAAAAGAATGTATTGTGAGTACTGGTTAAAAAAAGTGCAGAAATACATGGAAAGGTGCACTAGCTGCAAGGGCCATATTCACCATCTATAGATTCTAGGTTGCTCTTAAGAAATTTTTAAATTTCAAAGGAAAGCAATGAATGATTGGCTTAGCAAACGGTTTAGCCAAGTGATCAGAAAATGTGTAATTTTCTAAATTTAGAATTGGACCAAGAATGTGATTTGGAATGGTTGGTAAATACTTCTTATTTCCATAAGTGGAAGTTAAAGGTGCATTTAGACCTACTAATTGGACCACCCATAAACAAAAATTAGTGGCATTGCATATGAAGCACAATCAAACAAGCCCATCAGTACTAACAGAGACACATTTCATTGGGATGCAGTGTCTACTATGTTAAATAAGGCTTCCAGTTCCCTTTTTCCTTTCTCGTTGTGGGTTAGATAACAGTTTAGTTACGCCTCAGGCACCATGTACTTTCCGACAATCTTGCAGTGTCTTGACAGACTTGTTCATTATGTATGCATGAGAGTGCAAAGAGAGATAAGTTATGGCACCGGCAATAATAATAATAAGTATAATAATAAGTATCTGACACAAGTTGACTTGAGGTGCTTTTGATTTCTTACAGAATTCACAAATGTGGACAGAATAAGATTCACATCCCTTACTTATGAAATTATAGAAGAACTTCGTATGAGAAGGGTAGGTACAGAACTTGCATTATGATATATAGGTTTATTCTTGAATTCTTTCTTTACCGAACGGCAAAATTTTAATTGATAAAGATCAGGCAGCACAGAATTTGTACTGCAGTCTGATTCTGGATCTTCATTTGGAACTGTTTTGCCAGGAATTCTGTGTAAACTTAACCTTTAAGCCACTAAGCACGAATCGGGACCCTATTGTTGACAGTGTAGATCAAGATCAGACAGCACAACAAAACATGCAGTCTGATCGTTGATTTACACGGTCCAGTATGGTATTTTTCCCCCGTGAAATCAACTTTGTAATCGTAATATATCGGTTTTTACTATTGAGTGGAAATTTTTGTTTCATCTGTTTAGCATTTTAAGGGTTAAAACTGCAGTATCTGCATCTTTTGCACTGATTGAGAATGTCCATTTCATTTGTGTAATTCAGTCAAATCTGTTTACAGCAGCCAGCCAAGGGATGTGCCCAAATTGGCTGCTGTACACAGATTGGCTGCTGTTCACAGTACTTATTTCTCGCACATTATTATCATACTATAGTTGATACATTGTACTTTGCAGTATTGTTCCAGCTTGTTGAATCATCTGTTGTATGTTACAATAAAATTCTGCCTCACATTTTGTAAAAAAAAAAAGGACTTAAATAAAAGGATTTTATTTAAAAGATTTATTTTACTTTTCATTTATTTTCCATCATATTTAAACAATAAAGTGCTTACAAGTCTCATGTTATACTATGTACATCTGAACTGTTTGCTAGAAAGCATGTCAAAACTTTAAAAAATTACATGTTGCTTAACCCTTTCCCAAAGGGCAAATTTTGGACCAGACCAGATTGAAAGCATTTTGCAGATGTTAATAAACAGTTGCTAAAAATATGATTTTTCTATATGATAGGGTAGAAAACATTTTGGGAAAAGGAGAAAATGCTGGTTTTGCAACAGTCTGAATTTGTGTGCGGCCTACACCAAACTCAGTAGCAATAATCCGTGAAGAACGTCCAGATTCAAGCATTTGAACAACTTTCACACGGTCCTCTACAGTGAGCGACATGATAGCAAGAACTGAATGCAACAGAAAATTTCCATCCATTTTTAAAAACAACGGGTTCGCAGTTTAGTTAAAGTGTAAACAACTTCGATTGACGTGATGTACAATTTCATATTATTACAACAAATTACCCATCTGCAAAAATACCGACAAACTTTCATTGCCATTCATCCTTTAAAGATCAAACATGAAAATAAACAACAATTGTCGGTCATTTTAATCGTAATTAGGTGTTGTATAATCTATAATTGTCTGTTTGCACGTTTTACATTGTGTTAAGTCGACTTCGTCAATAACTACGGTATAGTGTTAATTATCGATTTTTCATATCCGATAAATTACGTCGTGTATTGTGTCAGCTGACCTTTGTTTAGGTGTGATATACTGTTGATCCCGACTTATTAATGTGACCGTTGGCTGCATTTCACGATATCACGCTACAAACAGTGCAATGAAAGAAGGAAATTGCACGGGGGGGATTCGAGTGGCCGTTGTCGATAGATCGGCCGCTGTTCAGGTATGACCGCTAACTCAGATTTGACTGTACTTAATGAGTTAACTCTTTACCAAACGACAAAATTTTAAACTAGTACAAATTCAAAGCATTTGCAGACGACAAAATAAATGATGCAAAAATAGAAATTTGTTCTTGGACAATTAGAAAACATTGTGGGAAATGGAGAAAATACCGGTTACCAGTATTTTATCCTTTTCCGTCGGTGTTTCAAAAGGCTTTTCCTTCAGGGTTGTTAAAACCCGGGATTGTGTGGTAAAGGGTTAGGTATATCATAAAAGAATTTAGCAGGTAGAGTGCCTTTCACAACTTTTGTTTTCTTTGTGCTCAGTGTAGATCAAGATCAGATTGCAGAATCTACACTGTCTGCTTTGCTTAGACTTTCTGGGCCAGAACAGCCTTAAAATTGCAATAGATTGGGTCCTATTTCTAGACTGAAAATGGCCAGTTAGTTAATTTGGCACTCAAAGGGTTTTGAAAAAATATGATCAATTATGTGTATCTGTGTATTGTAGGATCTGGATGTAGAAAATGAAAGAAAAATACAAAAATTGTTGAATGACAGATTTACACTTGGCTGGAAACTGGTATGTATTTCGTCTCCACTGACTGCCCCCAAATGGTAACTCCTACCACTACAAGAACAACAAAACTCTCCTTTAGTTTGCATGGGCGAGACCCGTATATTTGAGTAACATCTAGAGCAACAGCAAGTGCAGGGAATTATTTTCAACAGAAGTTTTCATTTGAAAACCTTGAAATATGACGAATCGTTACAGATTGACAATCTTGCTCTATAAAGCAAACCAATCTTAATATATGATGAACACCACATACTGATATTCCTTTTCTATAAATCATAACCATAAGTGATAAGTTTTTGTAAATGTAAGTCACAACCATCATAAGCAGTAATGAAACTTAATACTGATATATTCATCATCGGACCACTGGCCGTCCAGGAAAAACCCCGCTCTCTCCTCAACTTTTTCTTTTTACACTGTAAAACAACACTTTTGGGAGGGAAAACCTGTTTCCGCAACATGCGCAAAATATGGCCAGCGATCGACATGTTTCTCAGACTAATCCTAGAATATCAGACAGGCAGATTGCGTCGGGAAAGACAATAGTTTGTTTGCCAGAAATAAACAATATTTGCATAAGCAAATGATAATCAAACATAACAAAAACTTTTCACAGTTCACTATATAAGCATATAAATTGAATTTGAACGTACAGACAATGTACTAGTTTGGAGTTCTTGCTAAAAGTGACCATCATATTCTCTTAATATCAGACACTGACCAAAACTAATATAACCAGTTTTGGTCATGTTCGTTGGAGACAATAATTGTCTGCTATACTATGTAACATGGAGAATAGTATTTCTTTTAACTTCTTACCTCTTTACCAAATGACAAAATTTTGGACAAGTCCAAATTCAAAGCATTTGCAGACAAAAATTTAAATGTGGTTGAAATGATGAAATTTGTTTTTGGAAGGGTGGAAAACATTGTGAGAAAAGGAGAAAATGTTGGCTACAAGTATTTTCTCCTTTTCCCACAATGTTTTCAAAAACGTTACTGTGTGACTGTCATGAAAACTGGGGATTGTGTGACAAAGAGTTAAAGGCCCTTTCATAACTATGGTTAACCTTTGCAGCAAGTGCAGATCAAAGCAGACTGCAATACGTCTTGATTCTTGTTCTTCTTCCAGGAGCAAGTTCAAAATGAGATAAACAGTACGCAGCAGCAACACACGTCTGATCTGAGAGACTATAAGAGACAAATGGAGGATAGAATAAGGGAATATAAAACTGAAGTAGTGAGTTATAATTGTCCCAGGGTAACTGAACATGGGAAAACATGGCACGAGCTGTAACAGGGGACCTGCTAGTTGAGCTCTGTTGTTCAGTCAGTTATTGAATGATTGATTTGTGTTTTACGCCACATTCAACATTTTTTTTAGCCATATCAAGGTGATAGGTGACATATTCATGTATGTCCTGAGTTTCACCTGTACTAGGCTAGTGATCTGTCTTGCTGAAGGACACTCCCACAAAAAACCCAGTACTTCCAGTGAGGATCAAAAACCTTGGGACTCCAGGTTGCAAGCCTTACATCTTACCACTGAGCCATGTAGGCCTCTTTGGTCAGGCAAATTACTGAATACTGTCTGATGCCACTTTCAACATCATTTCAGTCATTTCAAGGTAATAGGTGACATATTCATGCATGACCTGGATTTCACCTATACTAGGCTGCAGCTTTGAAGTGTCTTGCCCAAGGCCACCCATTGACAAACGCAGTGCTTCCAGTGAGGATCCAACTGCGGGCCTCTAGGGTACAAGTCTAACACTTTACCCCTGAGCCACAGTGGACGTTCAGTCAGTTAATAATTACGGCTAGTAATTAGCAGTTTGAGTCCCAGCTCAGTCAAACTATTGTCCAGAATTGATGATACAGCTGTTGCAACTGGATTCATTCCTCTCTGAACCCTTAGAACGCCAAATAAACTCAACAGACATTTTTAGTCCAGAAATAAAACACAATTTAGTGCAATTTCATGGTTGCTTTTGTTTATGGTATTTCAGCAAAGTGGACAGTGTTGATCAAAGATCAGACAGCAGCTTTTGTGCAGTCTGATATTGATCTACACAGGTTGTAAAGGCAAGTATAGTTGTGAAAAACCCTTTATGGTTAATGCTGAACATTGTTTTGAGAGTGCTTATGTGGGAAAGCAGCCATTTGTTTGGATAGTATTGGTAGAAGAAACTTGGCAGGGTTAGGTGCAATGATTGCCGCAATTTGCCAGAAATATGTGGGCTTGCTTCATAACATTTTGACGTATGGACTTGTTTGATAAAATATTCTCAATGCCTATGCCAAATTATGCCACATTCTGCAACATAATGGTGCTATTATAAGATTTTAGTCAAATTTGTCATTAGCGGGGCTGCTTTTGAAGAAAGAATGAGATAATGTCAAAGCCATGTTTGCCTGTGTCGTAACTGTCATGTGAAACTGACGTTTTCTGATATCTGTCATTACTGAAGATGTTTATCCAAACTGGGGCTATAGTTGTTAGCTATCAAAAGTGGAGGCCATATAAGAAGGACAGGTAACTCAGAAGATATTTTTGATTCAGTTTGGTCCTCTTTTTAATTCAAAATTTTCAATGCGAAAGTAGCTGCAGCCAAGGATTCACGCCTGAACGTAGCACTCCTGTCTTTACTAATATCTTGTAGTCTCAGTGTCAGATGTATAAAAAACTTATGGAGAAAGAGAAGGATGCACTGAAGGAGGAGAATAGAAAACTACAAGTAAGCTATAGTTCCTCGTCACACATATGAGCCATGCTCTGGCAAAAGGGGATTTAATGTGCATCCATGATACATTATACCATGCAAGTCATAACATTATGGATAAAATCTATTTTGTCTAATAACCAACTGAATTATATAGAAAATGGTCCTTGGACATGCATAAAATTTACAAAAAGCAAAAAATTTCGACTCGTGTCAGCCTGCACAGGCTGACATGGGTCAGTACTTTTTGCAAATGCTTTAAACCCCATTTTCACAGTGCATGGCTCATTTAGTTTGAAATTGTAAGGAAACAGAATGCTAAAATGTTTGATTTTTTTAACTGTTCTACAAAGAGGCTTTTGAAAGCATTGAGGAAAAAAGGAAAAAAATGCTGGTAACCAGCATTTTCTTCTTTTCTCATGTTTTCTGCCCTGCCAAAAACAAATTTCATGTTTTTTCAGTCACATGGATTTTGTTGTTTGCAAGTGCTTACTATTTGGACAAGTGTAACATTTCGTCATTTTTTGGTAGAGAGTTACCATGTTTTGTCCCTTATTTAGAGGGGCCAGCCAGTATCTTACCTATGAGAACTTTCTATTATTCATATTCAATTCCTGAGTCCCCTAACCTTTTTATATCAAGGTGCCAGGTAGCCTTTTGAGGAATGATGATAGTCATTACAACATGAAACATTCCTGTCTCACTGCTGATCATTGTTTTGACCTTGGTTTTGTGGGAAAGACGCCAGCGGTTTGGGAAGAATATTGTGTGGAGTACCAGTAAAAGAACTACAGGACAGTTAAATAAGTGCGCTGGCTGTGATTAAGTAATTTTGAAAATGATACATATATTGAACAAAACAAACAAGCCAAGTAGAATTGTATTCTTAAATTGTTATGTGACCCTTTGCTAAACAGTCCTGGCTTTTTACAACCCTGATGAAGAAGGCTTTCAAAAACATAGTGGGAGAAGCAGAAAATGCTGCTAACCAGCATTTTCTCCTTTTCCCAGGATGTTTTCTACCAGTTCAAAGAGGAGTTCCATTATTAAAATGTGGTCTGCAAATGCTTTTGAAATGGATTATCCTATTGTATACATGACACAGCTTGCTAATTATTCCTTGGACAAAAAAGTAAGAGAGACAGAGATGCAGGAGAAACTTCAGGCCAATGAAAGAGAGCAGCACTTACAACAAGTCTCAGTGTTTGAAAATCAGTACAAAGTTCTTCTTGAAGACGTGAAAAAGTTGACCGAGACACAGGCCATTCTGGATAAAAACTGTGAGTAAATATTTCTTGTTTAGAATGATGTTATTTTTTAAATTTTGAAAAGTTGGAATGAAGTTCTACTTCAAGATAAGAAAAAGGTTGTCAGAGACGCAGCATGTTCTGGAAAAAAACTGTGAGTAAATATTTATTCATAATGAGGTTATGTTGTATCAGTGACATTGCTTTTTTTTGTAAATACCTGTATAAATAAGATAAAGATTGTAACCTTTTCAGTGCCAAAGATTAAAACAGGCTTTTGTGGTTGGCATAGATTAAGTTCAGACAGTACTGAACATACAGTCTGATCTCAGATCTCAACTGTTCGCTCATTTAGTCAAGCCAACGAAATAAAAATTTTCAGAGTTTAACCCTTTAAGCCTCGTTCACAACTATAGTTGCCTTTGCTGGCAGTGTAGATCAAGATCAGGCTGCACAAAACATGCAGCCTGATCTTTGATCTAGACTGTCCGCTTTACTGAAATACTTAGACAAAAGTAAACATGAAACTTGCAATTATTTGGGTAACATTTCTAGGATGAAAAGGTCTGAAAGATTTGTTTGGCATTTTAAAGGTTGAGTGGATTGCATATTCAACCATGGTCGAGATTATATCATTGGCACTGAAAGAGTTATAACAGATATTACACTGTGGAAGAGATCTGATGTAAAGCTATGTAATCTACATCATCAGAGAAACACACATTATACAGTTTTCTTTTATTGGTCAACCCTTTAACAGACAACCCAAGGTTTTATGATTCTGTGGAGAAAAAAAAATGAAAACATTGTTGGAAGAGGGGATAATGGCGATTATCAGCATTTTCTCCTTTTCCAACAATGTTTACAAAATCATTGAACATCCAAAGACAAAGTCTTTCATTTTTATCACATTTATTCAGTCATCTGCAAGTATGGATAACTCTGAGATTTTATCATCTGGTAAATGGTTAAAACTCAGAGGTTACAGAGTTTAAGTCTTATAGTACCTTTCACAACCATAGCTGTCTTTGTGGCCAGTGTAGATCAAAATCAGACTGCACAAAACGTGCAGTCTGATCTATGAAGAACACAATCCACTTTGCTGAGACATTCTAAACAAAATTTGACCTTGATAGTTCTTTTATTTGAGTCTTATTTCTAGATTTGGTGTATTTGGTGCTTTAAGGGTTGAAATCACATGTAGTGAGGCCAAGCTGAACTGTATTGTAGAAAACCCATGTGACTCTAGACAAAAAGCATCATGTTTGACTCTTTACCGATCAATCCCAAGTTTTAAAAACTGTAGAGGAAAAAAGCATTTGAAAACATTGTGGGAAAAGTAGAAAATGCTGAGAAAAAGTATCAAAACCCTTCAAAACCCTTCTTCCTCAGGGTTGTTAAAACAGGATTGCTTGGTAAATGCTTAATCCCTTACCAGGCAACAAGATTTTAGACTAGTCACAATGGAGAGCCTTTGCAAAGGAAGAAGTTGACGTATGTTTTTGAAAGAGTAGAAAATAGTGTGGAAAAAGGAAAGAAATGCAGGTTACCAGCATTTTTTCCTTTTCCCACAGTGTTTTCAAAAGGCTTTTTCCACAGGGTTGTTAAAACGCTGGATTGCTTGGTAAAGGGTTAATTACACATTGTAGATCTAGAAGAGACTTGCTATCCCAATTGTACCTTTTTGTTGTTCTTTAAGACTTAAAAGTTCCGATCTCAACATTTCAGCCTCTTTTTTATATTTGTCTATTTCCTGTTTATAACGTTTGACTTCCCTTGTCATTTTTGCATACTCTTTCAGCTTTTCTTTCTGTCGCTCGGCCAATTGTTTCATTTTCTCATTCTCCCCCTTCAATTTAACCGCTTCTTTTAGCTGTTTTTTCAGGTCTCGCACCTCTTTACTGAGCTCCTCAAGGTCATAAGTCGCTTCTTTCTTCACATCTTGCTTTAACCTTTCTTCAATCAGTTTATGTAGAGGAGTTTTGTTGACACCGATAGTTACATCAAGAGCTTTGTAACATTTACGCTCAAGACTAGTCAAAAGTTCACAGAGTTTTTGTATAATGATGGAAGGATGAGCTGATTCGTCGCACATTTCATATGAAGCATTCACAGGATAAACTAACGGAACAAGTTGCATTTGTAAGGTTGTAATTAGACGTTTATTGACACTAACTTGTCCACTTTGCAATCTCTGTAGTTCATCTGCAAGTTTCTTTGCTAGCCAGGGGTAATCTTTGGCTACTTTCTCCTTGAAAGTGGAGAACGCGTTTGGTCCCCTGTGAGGTAGGATTCTTAACAACAGAGCAACTTGTGTTTCCCTGGAAATAGTTTTCTGAAAGAGAAAAAAATAGAATAGGAAGGAAAATATGCCATAACCCTTTCCCAAATGACAAGTTTTAGACTCTTCCAGATTGAAAGTATCTGCAAATGTCAAATTCTAAAGTGGTATAGATGAACTGAAGTTCTTTGACAGGAGAGAGAACATTGTGGGTAAAGGAGAAAATGCTGGTTACCAGCATTTTCTCCTTTTCCCACAATGTTTTCAAAGGCCTATCTCCTCAAGGTCTTTAATACTCGGGGTTCTTGTGGTAAAGGTTTATTAATTATCAGATTTAAACACTTTATTAGACATTAAATTTTACACTTGTCCAAATTTTTAGCATTTACACACAACGACTTAAAAGTGACTCAAACAATGGAATTTGTTGTTGGAAGGGTAGAGAACATTGAAAGTCACTGAAACATGTGTATTGTTTGGCCTTTATCTCTTTTACAGACAAATAAAGATATTGAATTTTTTTTTAGGTTTAGAAATGCAAATTTCCTACAAACAGAGACATTTTTTAATTGTCATAATGAAGAAAATAAGACAAACGTTGATTTAAAATCAGATTGCACATTCTATGCAGTCTTATCTTGATGTACACCATCTGCAAAGGCTACAGTAGTTGCCTACAGCAGTAAAAGTTGGATTCTTTGTCAATTTAGCTGTTTAAATCTTAACTACATGATCCCAAGTTTAATGGCAGAGAGAAAGAAGACTTTTAAAAAAATGTGGGAAAAGATAAAAATGCTAGTAACCAGTATTTTTCCTTTATCCACAATGTTTTGTAGTCTTTTGTGGAAAAATTCCTGCATTTGAACCGCATTTAATTTGTTGTCTGCAAATGCTTTCGATCTGTACATGTTTGCAATGAAATTTTGTTGTCTTGAAAAGGATAAGTAATTGCTGTTTCTCACTTCTTCAGCAAGCAATGTTGTGGTTTTACAAACACAAGGATAAAGGCTTTTGAAAATGAAGACAGAATAGGAGAAACTTTTGTCTGCAAATGCTTCAGTTTGGACAAATCTGAAAATTTTGTCATCTTCTAAAAAGTACTATGTTTCAAACGAGTCTATTATCTAACAGTGTTCATTTAACCTTTCTGAAACAACAAATTTTAGATTTTTTTTCTTTGAAATTGAAAGCATTTGCAGAAAACAAATCTGAAAGTGGTATGAATAAACCGATGTTCTGTGAAAGGGTGGAAAACTTTGTGGGAAAAGGAAAAAAGGCTGCTTACCAGCATTTTGTCCATTTCCCAAAATGTTTTCAAAACCCTCCTTCCCTTAGGTTATTATTACTTAGGATTATGTGATAAAGTATGAGTACGAAATCTGTTGGCTTTTAATGATGCAAAAATACAATGTGTGCACTTACGTTGATTGTGTCCATCTGCTCCTCTGTCAAGATACCCTCTGCATACAATGCATGAAGTAATGATGGAGATGGGTCCAGATCTCGCAAAAATCCATCAACACACTTATCTAGAGCCCGTCGTTCTTTTGTCTCCATTGTTATGAGAACTCTCTGAGACAACACTTGTGCAATTTAGGTGCCAGTACAGGCAGTTGTCTTGAGCCAGTCATACCATCATGATGCACATCTCTCATAAAACAGTTTTGCTAACGTTAACTAATGACATACAAATATATTTTACTGAATTTCTGTAGGCATTGAAGTTTTTTCTTGTGTATATGCCTTAGACATTGAGTATTACATTAACTTTTGAAATCAGTGGAGAAGTTACGCTTCCATGGCTTTATTATACTAAATCTATATCTTTTTTAAAAAAATGACTCAGCTAGCTTTTGTTTAAATCTTGAAGTGATATTAAACAGTCATTGCTTTTCTTTAAAAGCTATTATCTATATCATGAAAAAAGGCTAACTTTACAACTTATTTATGCAGTCCTGTGTCATGCCAAGTAGCAATTTGCATACTTTTGACTTTTTTACCAGATAACAAACTCTTAGACTTGTACAAATTGAAAGCATTTGCAGAGGATAAATTTAATAGGATTTGACTCTGAACGTTTAGAAAATGTGGGAAAAGGAGAATATGCTGGTTACCAGATTTTCTCTTTTCCCCACAATGTTTTCAAAAGACTCCTTTCCTAGGGTTGCTTAAACTTGGCATTGTGTGGTAAAGGGTTAAATAGGCATATTGGTTATCAATGTGAATCTATGGAAAATAAGCCTGAAATTCTGTTTTTATCCTGATTTTCATATGCTACTAAATGTGAGAACTGTTTGCAAGTCACTGGTTTGAATCAGTGGAAAATTTCTCTCTGAGGATAGATGAGAGTCATTGCGACAGGATTCATTCCTCTCTCACCACTTATTGTTTCAATAATGGTTATGTGGGAAAGCAGCCAGTGACTTAGGACAAATAACGTGTAAAGCACTGGTAACAGAAATTCCAGGAAAGCAAGGCCACTGCTACGTATAATGTAGTAATGTTAAAAATGGCGTTAAACACCATACAAACAAAGATTTATAAACTAACAAAAAGCAAACAAATGACACATTTTAGATATTTAGTAAAAACCTCAATTATCATTCACCAAACAAGCCCATGGTTTAATTACCTTGGAAAGAAGCCTATTGAAAAAATGGGAGAATATTGACATGTCTAGAACTTTTGTGGTCTGGTATAGGGTTAAGCAAATGGAATTAATTGAATCATGTTCAGTGAAAAGTGGGTTTAATGCATCTTAGAAAGTATTGACCAAGATCAGCCTGTGCAGTCCATGGAAAGGTTTTGCTCTCGGGTCAATTTTCAGCATGTCCAAGGACCATCTACCTCAGGATTCAGCTGGTTGTTTGTCATGATGGATTTTATTGATCTAAAGCTATAATGCATCATGGAAATGCATTAAAACCCATTTTGCCAGAGCATAAATCAAATACTTGCATTTGTTCATTGTATATTTCATACCTGTGTTTTGCATTCTCAATGTATGGATTAGAATTACTCCTTTATAAGACAACAAAATTTGCATTGAAAGCACTTGCAGATAACAAATTAACTTTTTACTAAACACTCACAAGTTTTAAAAACCTTGAAAAAGACAGCATTTTCTCCTGTTTCCACAGTGTTTTCAACCCATTTGCAGGCAAATCCCATCATTTGGTTCACATTTGTCATCTGCAATTCCAAAAATTTTGTCATCTGATGATGAGTTAACCCTATACCACACAATCCAGAGTTTTTACAAACTTAAGGGAGACAGCTTTTGAAAATATTGTGGGAAAAGGAGAAATGCTGTTAACCAGCATTTCTTCTTTTCCCACAATGTTTTCTACTCTTTCATGCATAATTTTCACCATAAGAGCCACATTTGAATTGTTGTCTGCAAATGTTTTTCGATTTGGTCCAAAATTATGTGGTTTGGTAAAGAATTCCTTGCTTAACTCTTCACCCAACAACAAAATTTTACGCTCTGCTAAAATGAAATCTTTCTTCACGCTACAAATTAAAAATGGCTCAGATTATTAACTTTGTCTTTTAAAGGGTAGAAGCCATTGATCTAGTAGAAATGGAGAAAATGGTGGTCATCCTTATTTTTTGCTTGTAACCAATATTTTCTCCTTTTCCAACAATTTTTTAAATGGCATATTTCTATCTCAGTGGTAATTAAATAAGTGATTGTATGGTAAAGGGTTAAATTACCCTGACAGAGAAGGCTTTTGAAAACATTGTGACTGTGGTCTAGGGTTAAAGGGGAGGTTTGAAGTAATTGTAAGAGAGATAACCTGGTTTTCTGATTTAAAAAAAAAAAAACATGGTTGTCTACTTTTTTGTCTGTCCGGTTTGGCGTACCTGAATGTAGCCGACTTTTGACCTTCTTTTTGGTATTGATAAAAAATGAATAAATAGAAATTTGTGAGTGGTCAAAAATGTAGACACATTTATTCTAAGGGCTCCTGTGGTCAAAAATGTAGATATATTTATTCTAAGGGCCCCTGCATATTTGCTGGCAAATTTACACTGTCTGTCTTTTTAAAAGATATTTCTCATTTAAGATCTGATGAAATTTATGAAATATTTAGTCATTTCATTGCTTTATTGGATTATTAATCCCAAAACATTATGATCTCCTCTACAGCTGTCTTTCATAATTAAGAGGTGAACTTTCACAAAAAGCTAAAAGGTATACCTAATAACTGCAAAGGCTATTTGGTTTTTTCTGCAATGATATAAAACAATTAACGAAAAGGAAAGTATCATATTCATCAGTGTGGAAAAGATTGTGGGAAAGGGATAAATTGCTGGTGACATGCAGTTGCTCCTTTTTCCACAATGTTTTCTAAGGTTGTTAACCCAAGGAATGTTATAAAGTGGCATATATACTGTGGTAGGCTTTGAGGAAGGAGGCTGTTGAAATTATATGAAGAAAAAGAAAAAATGATGGTAACCAGCATTTCCTCAATTTCTAACAATGTTTTCTAACCTTTCAAATCCCATTATTCCAGCCTTATTTAATTTTATCATCTGCTTTCAATTTGAACAAGTCTAAAATTTTTTTCTCACAATGAAGGGTGAAAGAAAATACACTCTCTGTTTCTCTCTATCTGCCTACTCAGTAATATGAGTGAAATATTGTTAAAAAAGAAGATTACCATTCAAGTAGATAGACAAAGGACTTAACCCTTCAAGCACTCAATAAACGCAGCAGGCATTTTTAGTCTAGAAATGAGATGCAAGCAATTAACTCTTCACCACAAGAAAAGATTGTGGGAAAAAGAAGAAAATGCTGGTAACCAGCATTTTCTTCTTTTCCCACAAAGGATTCTGCCCTTGAAATGACAAATTTTATGATTGGAGCAACATTTAATATGTTGTCTGCAAACGCTTTCAATTTAGACCAGGCTTAAATTTTGTCGTGTGGTAACGAGTTAAGGTTGCTATTGTCTAGAATGTCTTAGCAAAGCAGGCAGTGTAGATCGAAGATCAGACTGCACATTTTGTGCCTCAAAAGCAAATATAGTTGTGAATTGTGCTTTATTTCTTTACCAAATGATAAAATTTTGGACTCGACTAAATTCAACGAATTTGCAGACGACAAAATGAATGTAGCTCAAGTGATGGTTTCTGTCTTTGATAGGGAAGAAAACATTGTAGGAAAAGGAGAAAATGCTGGTTACTAGCAATTTCTCCTTTTCCTACAATGCTTTCAAAAGCTTTCTTCAGGGTCGTTAAAACTCGGGATTGTTTGGTAAAGGGTTAAGGACAAATTGCTAGGACTCAAAGAAGAAATTAACAAATATATTCAAGGAACAATAAGGATTTTTAGTGCACATAGTGAAAGAAAAAGTAAAGTTTAAAACCATTTGTACATGCTTTTGCAGATTATGTGTCAATCAAGGTGAAGACTGATCTTAGGTCTACACTGTATGAGCTGTGCTCTGTGAAAAGGGGGTTTAATGCATCTGCAAAACATATTGACCCATTTCAGCCTGTGTAGTTTGTGCAGGCTAACCTTGGTAAAAAATTTTGGCTATTGGTCAATTTTCTGCTTGACAAAGGACCAGTGTACCTCATGATTCAGTTTGTTGCTGGACAAAAATAGATTTTATGAAGCCATAGTTATGTTAACATCTTGCTTGCTATAATGCATCATCGAGATGCATTAAATCCCCTTTTCCCAGAGTACAACTCATTTTTTCTGAGGTATTTAGTCTGAAACAGCAACAACATAAGAATTGTAAAATCTCAGTAGTTCGTAGCGCAAGGGACCGGAGTATTTTATTCGAATTAACTGTAGTACGAGCCAAAAAGCGTGACTGTGTTCAGCTACTTTCGGTGACGTACATATATGGAAACACACAATCAGATTTATGCAGCCTATCTTTGGGGGGGGGGGGGGGGGGTGTAATCTCAAGTGACCATCCGATACAAGAAAGTTTACTTACCTTCATTTTTCATCCATCTATAAATACATGTTTATCATAATAAACACCAAGAACAAGCCTCTATCTACGCGTTTGCTGAATTCCCACGGAGTGATTTTCCCTCCTAGAAATCAAATCACTTAGAGGACTTCAGACAGGGTCACCAGCAGAAAGACCTAAAACACCTTTGTTTTCCCACATATTTAGGTGTTTCCGTAAGTAAAAGGTAATATCCTGCCCCCATATCCCTTATGGCTAGATAACCATAACCAAACAAAACCCCTCCACCCATATGGTTTGCTTTTTTTTTTTCCTGAATTTTTTTGTTTTTTTGAGGGGGGGGGGCTACGCGATGATTTTCGGTGATAAAAATGGAAAAAGGATGAGGTGTTATCAGTGGTATTTTTCGGCAAATGTAGGTTGATAACTTCTTTTCCCAATACCTCTTTTTAACGTATAACCCTACCCTTTTGACCCCCTCCCCCTTCCAATATGTATTTTGTTATATTTTGGCTGTTTTCCGATGTTTTACGGTGCTTTCCTGCATTTTCCGGTCATAAGGTGTTTTCGGGTCTTTCTTGTAACCACTCCAGACCGTTACCTGTTTATGTCTTGCAGGATGTTTTAAGGGATTTCGGAATTATTAATTGTCTTTTTATCCATTAATTGATGTGACAAACCAGATAACACCATTAATTACATTTGCTTGCAATTAACGACTGAATGATACCAGTCGACATCACCAGGCGTGAAAATCAAGGTTGGTCACGGGTTTTCACACCTTCGCAAGTTCAAGTTTAAATGATACCAGTCCCATCATCAGGTGTGAAAATCAAGGTTGGTCACGGGTTTTCACACCTTCGCAAGTTTACAAGCAGATTAATTATATACCAATTAAAGGTAGGAGTTTGAGTTCAAAAACTGCTTTGGGGTATGAAATACACTACGAATTACGGACCACTGATGTTCGAAATATTCGGATGAATATAACAATGCTAAAGAAGGACAAATATTGGGGCCGGAGATAGCATATGAACCAACACAGTTTCGAACAAGCGACTTGTAAACTAACGAAATGCCACTGTATGTTAACTTGAAGGCTACTTAGTACAACTCAGTGCCAATTATTTGTGATTGTGTGCGTTGTCCATTGTGTGTTATCTGTCATCCAGGTTGTCAACATTTACCTTGTGTGCAATGTAGAGGCCACATTTTCAGTCAGATAGTCCATGAAAACTGGTCAGAATGTTAGTCTTGATAAAATCTTGGACAAGTTTGAAATTTAGGTTTTGTTCGGTCAAAAAGTAGGTCACTGGGCTAAATCTTAGAAAAACCTTGTGTGCCCCCTAGCGGCCACATTTTGAGCCTGATGCTCTTTAAACTTGATCAGAATGTTTGTCTTAACAGTATCTCAGTCAAGTTTAAATTTGGGTCATGTTGGGTCGAAAAGTAGGTCACCAGGTCAAATCTTAAAAAAAAGCATGTGTGCACTATAAAAGCCACATTTTAAGCCAGATACTCATGAAAGTAGGTCAGATTATTTGTCTTGATATCTTGGACATGATTGAAATTGGGTCGTGTCAGGTCAAAAAGTAGGTCACTGGGCCAAATCTTAGAAAAACCTTGTGTGCATTCTATAGGCCACATTTTTAGCCTGATACTCACGAAAGTAGGTCAGCTGATTCGTCTTGATGATATCTCAGATAAGGTTGACACTGGGTCCTGTTGGGTCAAAAAGTAGGTCACTGGGCCAAATCTTAGAAAAACCTTTTGTGCATTATAGAAGCCACATTTTTTAGCCGGTTACCTAGGAAACTTGGTAAGAATGTTTTTCTTGATAATATCTTGGACGTGATTGAAATTGGGTCATGTTGAGTCAAAAAGGAGGTCACTGGGCCAAATCTAAGAAAAATATTGTGTACACGCTAGAGGCCACAATTTCAGCCTGATACTTATGGAACTTGGTCAGAATGTTTGTCTTGATGATATCTTGGACAAGTTTGAAATTGGGTTACATCTGGTCAAAAGTAGGTCACCTGGCCAAATCTTAGAAAAACCTTTTGTGCACCTTAGAGGTCACATTTTTAGACTGATACTCTGGAAACTTGGTCAGAGTGTTTGTCTTGATGATATCCTGGACAACTTCAAAATTAGGTTACATCCGGTCAAAAGTAGGTCACTGGGCCAAATCTTAGAAAAACCCTATGTGCACCAAAGAGGTCACATGTTTAGACTGATACTCTTGAAACTTGGTCAGAATGTTTGTCTTGATGATATCCTAGATATGTTCAAAATTAGGTAACATCCGGTCAAAAAGTGGGTCATTGGGCCTAATCTTAGATAAACCTTATGTGCACCGTAGAGGCCACATTTTCACCCTGATACTCATGAAACTTGGTCAGAATGTTTGTCTTGATGATATCTTGGACAAGTTCAAAATTTGGCCATGTCAGGTTAAAAAAAAAAGGTCTGTTATAAATACTCATTTGTTTTACATCATTAAAACCAGGGTCTCGTCAGCTACAGATGACTTTACTCAGGTGAGCGCTTTAGGGCCAATGGCCCTCTTGTTGGGTAGTGTAGATCAATTTCAGACTGCACTGAACAAAATTTAGAATATTTTGCATTATTTTCTGACAGATATCTTTAGTGCCCTATGCAGAAAACAGGGCTTATGTGGAAGGCATGGATCAAGGTCAGACTGGATGGAATGTGTCTGATCTTGGACTTCTTGTTTGGTTACCTCCAAAGTCAAAATCTTTATGAGTTTCATTTTTAGCTCCACTGGCCAAAGGCCAGCGGGCTTATGTCATGGCCCGGTGTCCGTCGTGCGTGCGTGCGTCTGTCCGTGTGTGCGTGCGTGCGTGCATCCGTCCGTCCGTTAACTTTTATTTCAAACATCTTCTTCTCAGAAACTACCCATCCAATTTTCATGAAACTTCACAGAAGCGATCCTGCCATGGTCCTCTTCAGAATTTCTTGAAAGAATTTGATTCTGTCAAAAACTCTGGTTGCCATGGCAACAAAACTGAAAAAAATTGGAAATCTTTAAAAATCTTCTTGTCTGAAACCATAAGGCATAGGGGTACCAAATTTGGCATGTAGCTTTATGTAGTAGACCTCTATCATGTTTCTTGAAATTATAGCCCTGGGGTCAAAATTGGCTCTGCCCCAGGGGTCACAAGTTTTACATAGGCTTATATAGAGAAAACTTTAAAAATCTTCCTGTACCTAGCCATAAGGCCTAGAGCTACCAAATTTTGCATTTAGCTTGATCTAGTTGGGGTCTACCAAAAGTGCCCAAATTATAGTCCTGGGGTCAATTTGGCCTCATGCTGGGGGTGGGGGGGGTTCACAAGATTTACATAGGCTTACATAGGGAAAACTTTTAAATCTTGGTGTACATAGCCATAAGGCTTAGGCTACCAAATTTTGCATAATTATAGCATTATCTAGTGGACAACTACAAAGAGGGCCCAAGTTACAGCCCTAGGATCAAGTTTGGCCCTGCACCAGGGGTCACAAGTTTTACATGGGTTTATGGAGTGAAAAGTTCAGAAACCGTCTTGTTACTAACCATAAGGCCAAGAACTCCCAAATTTGGCATGTTATTCTTCTAATACACATATTCCCCATTTAGTCCAACTGTAGCCCTGGGGTCAAAGTTTTATAAGGGCTTATATAGTGAAGACTTCTCTTCATGGTTTATATTTATAAGCCAGTGGAGCGATACAGGGCCATCATGGCCCTCTTGTTGTGTATGCGGCAGTATTACAGTTAATGTGGCTCCTGTTGGGGAAAAATAAATTCATTTCAGTCAAGACTGTTTGCTCAGTTAAGTACTTTCCCTCATGTTGGGGCATTTTCCCATGTTTGCAGAGACCGAAACTTTGAAACAATGTGAAAAGCAGAAAAAAATATGGCTAATTCTTAGCAATTTCCTATTGTTGCAAATGTCATGACCATTTTAAGTATAGATCCATGCAGGTAGCTCTTTCCATAGCAACTTGATCTATGCCATCTCAATGCCACTATTTCCCTGGAGTGTTTTATTTGTATTTGACAGTATCAGAATATTGTATGTGAGGAAAAGGTTTAAATCTTTACCACACGAAAAGGTATTATACTTGTCCAGGTTAAAAGCATTTGCAGGCAAAATAAATGTGACACAAAAATTGAAATTTGTGTTCGTAAGAGTAGAAAACATTATGGGAAGAGAAGAAAATATTGATTACCGGCCTGTTTTTCTTTTGCAACAATGTTTTCAAAAGCTTTCTATCTCAGAGTCTTTAAATGCTGGGATTGTGTGGTGAAGGGTTAAACTAAGGTATGAGTCTTGTCATATCTTTCAATCTTATTTTCAAATTACACTTTGGTCAAATTTACCTCTAAGGTTTCAAAAAAACAAGAAAGAAGCATTTTTGTTCAAGAAGAAAACAAGGCACAAAAAGATTGCAACATTAAAAGTGATGATTTTAACTTTTGTTTAACCTTTTACAACACAATCCCGAGTTTTAACGACCCTGAGGAAGAAACCTTTGGAAAACATTGTGGAAAAGGAGAAAATGCTGGTAATCAGCATTTTCTTCTTTTCCCACAATGTTTTCTACCCTATCATGGACAAATTCAATCACATTTCAAATGTCATCTACAAGTGCTTTCAATTTGGACAAGTTTAAATTTGTGCTATGTGGTAAAGAGTTAAGGTAGAGACATCATTTTATAGGATGGTTAATTGTTTGAACTCTTTATATATACCAGTCAGCAAAATTTTAAATATATACTCATCCAAATTCAAAAGAGTTACAGAAAACAAATTGAATGTGACACAGATTATTACATTTGTCTCTGGTAAGGTAGAAAACATTGTGGGAAAAGAAGAAAATGCTGGTATAATGCATTTCCTCCTTTTCCCACAATGTTTTGAAAAGCTTTTTTTCTGAAAGTCTTCAATTAAAAGTCGGGTTTGTGTGGTAAAGGGTTTAACTAAGAAATGAGTCATGTCAATTCTTTCAATCTTACTTTTAAATTACACTTTGTTCAAATTTACCTCTAATATTTCAAAAAAACAAGAAAGAAGCATTTTTGTTCAAGAAGAAAACAAGGCACAAAAAGATTGCAACATTAAAAGTGATGATTTTAACTTTTGTTTAACCTTTGACCACACAATCCCCAGAACCAGCATTTTTCTCCTTTTCCCACAATATTTTCTACCCTATCATGGACAAATTCAATTACTTTGGCCACATTTCAAATGTAGTCTACAAGTGCTTTCAATTTGGACAAGTTTAAATTTGTGCCATGTGGTAAAGAATTAAGGTAGAGACATAATTTCATAGGAAGGTTCATTGTTTGAACTCTTTACCAGACAGCAAAATTTTAAATATATACCCATCCAAATTCAAAAGAGTTACAGAAAAAAAATTGAATGTGACTCAAATTATTACATTTGTCTCTGGTAAGGTAGAAAACGTGGGAAAAGAAGAAAATGCTGGTTGGCAGCATTTTCTCCTTTTCCCACAATGTTTTCAAAGGCTTTCTTTCTGAAAGTCTTTAATTAAAAGTCGGGTTTGTTTGGTGAAGGGTTTAAGTAAGAAATGAGTCATGTCATTTCTTTCAATCTCACTTTTGAATTACACTTTGTTTAAATTAACCTCTTAGATTTCAAAATGAATTAAAGTGAAATTTTTGTTTCAGAAGAAAGATAAGCAGAAAATGATTGCTACATCAAGGGTGTTTTGCTAGAATGTGAGAAAGTGTGAAATTAAAATTAGATTGCATTTTCTATATGAAAATGGTCTGATCTTTATCTACACTGTCTCCAAAAGAAGTTGAAATTGTGTTTGATATTTTGAGGCTAGAGGTCATGTGTCAAATCCTGATTTGGCTTTGGACCATTGGAACAACATGTCAACTTTTGGAAACAATTAGCATTTTAATTAATCTAATTATGCTTTAACCATTTAACCGAATAATCCTGTATTTAAACGACCCTGAAGAAGAAGCTCTACATTTTAACTCCTTGTAGGAAAAGGAGAAAATGCTGGTAACCAGCATTTTCTGCTCTTCCCACAATGTTTCGTACCCTTTAAAAGACAAACTTTCACTTAAGCCACATTTAACCCTTTACCGCACAATGTTGCCTTTTAACGACCCTGGGAAAGAGGCCTTTTGAAAGAATTGTGGGCAAAGGAGAAAATGCTGGTAATCAGCATTTTCTCCTTTTCCCACAATGTTTTCTATCCTATCCAGAGAAAATTGCACCACATGGGCCACATTGAAATTATCGTCCGCAAATGCTTTCAGTTTGGACAAGGCTAAAATTTTGTTGTCTGGTAAAAGGTTAACTTGTAGTATGCAAATGCTTTCAATTTAAAAGAGCAAAGAATTTTGCCATGTGGAAAATTTCAGTTTATCCTATAAAAGCTCACTTAAAATGCTGATTTTATTCATTTAGCATACTGGGGCATGAGGTTAGCTGTAAAAGGGCAACTGTAGTTGTTTTTGTGGCCAGTGTAGATCAAGATCAGACATCACAAAGTTTGCAGTCTGATCTTGGATTTTGAAATCTGCTATGCTGAGACTTTATGGCAAAAAGCAAACTTGAAATGGCAGATATTTGAGTGTTTTTCCTGGACTTAAATCCTAGGAGCACTGAACTTTGATTAAATTGCATGAACTGATAGTGTAGTAGATCAAGATAGGACTGCACATTCTGTGCAGTCTGATCTCTGATCTACACTATCTGCTTCTTTTTTAACAAATACAGCTTTGATATTGCAATATCTGATTCTTTAGTTCTAGAAGAGAATGTCCATTTAACTCTTTACCAAACAAAATTTTAGACTTGTCCAAATTGAAAGCATTTGCAGACAACAAAATAAATGTGACTCAAAAATTGAAATTTGTTTTGGGAAGGGTAGAAAGCATTGTGGGAAAAGGAGAAAATGCATTTTCTCCTTTTTCCACAATGTTGTCAAATGGCTCTTTCCTAAGGGTCGTTAAAAGTTGGGATTGTATGGTAAAGGGTTAATAAAGTGCTATAAAGGTTAGATTTCAATTTTGTATTTGATGCTCTGAAAGTTAATATGACTTAGTTTGTCAGATTTCTTTTGGTTAAGATAAAAGCACAAGCAGACAACTTTTGTAATCCTTTTAAACCCTTAACTCTTTACCAAACAACAATATTTTAGTTGTTTCTAAATTGAAAGTATTGCAGACGACAAAATAAATGTGACTCAAAAACTGAAATTGGTTTTGGGAAATGTGGAGAACATTGTGAGAAAAAGAGAAAATTAATGCTGGTTACCAGCATTTTCTCCTTTTCCCACTATGTTTTCAAAAGGCTTCTTTCTCAATGTTGTTAATAGTTAGGAATTGAGTGGTAAAGGGTTAAGCTGCTGAATAAAGGAAACGAAGATATCCACTAAATAGTAAAAACCCAAATATTGCGATTTCAAAGTTGATTTCAATAGGGGAAAAATACCGTATTGAACAGTGTAGATCAAAGATCAGACTGCACATTCTGTGCAGTCTGATCTTGATCTATACTGTCAGCAAAATGTCCTTGAGTCATGCTTAGCAGTCTAAGGGTTAATACTGTGGCAATTTCTAATACAAGCAAGATCTCCTTTCTCCAGCATGTTGTCACATATTTTAATAACATTAATTTTGTCAGACCACAATTTGCATTGATTGTCATTTTTTTTTCCGGATTGTTTTTGATGTGGTCTGGTGCAAATTTGGCTGTCTTTGATTCCTGTTTGAGAAATTTTAGATACCTAGAAGAAAACTTCAGCTAGAATTGAATTTTTGTATACCTTTAGAACTATAGCTACAGTATTCTATCTGACTGACTTGATTGGTATGAGTGATCATAGGGGGTTTAATGGTAAATGCCATTTTCAACAATATTTCAGTGGTATTGCGGAGGTCAGTGCACCTAGAAATACTTTTGGGGAATTTCTTTTTTACCAGTGCTTGGCACAATATTCTATCCAAGCCACTGGTTTCTTTTCGCACACAACCATTGTAGAAACAATGATCAGCAGTGAGAGAGGAATGAATCCTGTTACAGTGACTATTGGCTGAACAGAGGATTCAAACCAGAAACCCCCTGGTCTCAAGTCGTGTATGCTACCAACTGCGTAACTAGGCTTGGTTATCCATATAAGTAATAAACAACATCTATGATGATTTTATCTTTTATTTAGGTGGAGACATGATAATTAACTCTTTACCAGATGACAACATCTTAGAAGTTTCCAAATTGAAAGCATTTGCAGACAACAAAATAAATGCCTCAAAAACTGAAATTTGTTTTGGGAAAGGTAGAAAACATTGTGGGAAAAGGAGAAAATGCTAATTACCAGCATTTTCTCCTTTTCCCACAATGTTTTCAAAAGGCTTTTTCCCCAGGGTCGTTAAAAGTCGGGATTGTGTGGTAAAGGGTTAAAGGAAGGTTCATTGTTTCAACACTTTACCAGACACAACAAAATTTTAGACTTGTCTTAATTCAAAGAAGTGGCAGACAACAAATTGCATGTGACTCAAATAATAAGATTCCTCTCTGGTAAGGTAGAAAACGCAATTGAAAAGGAGAAAGTGCTGGCTGCCAGCATATTTTCCTTTTTCGACTGTGTTTTCGTTATTCTTCCTCCTAAGGGTGTTTAAATGTGGGATTGTTTGGTAAAGGGTTTATTTCTTGTTTGTGAAAACTCACCCTCCTCATTTAGCTGGAACAGAAAAATCTTTTAACCTTTTACCAAACAATTTTGACCCAAGGACCAGTATTTTCTCCAATTCCCACAATGTTTTTTGCCCTGGTCACACACTCATCCTATCACTTAATTCTCTGTCCAAATTGAGAGCTTTTTCAGACGACAATTTAAATGTGGTTCAAATGGTTGAATATTTCTTTGTTGGGGAAGAAAACTTTGTAAAAAAAGGAGAATGCGCTGGTCACCAGCATTTTCTCCATTTCCCACAATATTTTCAAAAGTCTTCCTGTGGGTCATAAAAACTCGGGATTGTAGGTTACAGGGTACAGACTGTATTTGTGGCCTGCAAAGGCTTTCAAAACCAACAAGTTTAAAATTTTGTTGTCTGGTAAAAGAGTGAAGCAAAAAAGTTTATTTTAAGTGGTAACATACATAAAATGACAACAAAGACAATTGATGATTGTCATCATGTTATCAAAATCTTCATTTTTTCTGTGATTTATAGAAAAATGAATTGACACAGTTCTAAGCTAATTCCTATACATTCAAAGACAGATCTTGTCACTTACAGCAACAGTGAATTAGTAACCTGCAAATGCTTCCAATATGGATTAGGCTTAACCCTTTACCAGACGACAAAATTTTAGCCATGTCCAAATTGAAAGCATTTGCAGACGACAATTTCAGTGTGGCTCAAATGGTGAAATTTTTCTTTGGGTAGAAAACATTGTGCCACATTTCCCACAATGTTTGCAAAAGGCCTCTTTACCAGGGTCGTTAAAAGGCAGCATTGTGCGGTAAAGGGTTAACTCTCTACCACACAATCCCAAGTTTTAACGACCCTGAGGAAGAAGCCTTTTGAAAACCTTGTGGGAAAAGGAAAAAATGCTGGTAACCAGCATTTTCACCCTTTCCCACAATGTTTTCTACCCTATCAAAGACAGAAATCATCACTTGTACATTTATTTTGTCGTTTGCAAATGCTTTCGTTTGGTAAGGCGTTAAATTTTGTGATTTGGTAGAGAGTAAAGCACCTATCAATTGTGGACTCAACAAATTTGATCTGTATTGGTCACAGAATACTGGGTAGCACAGGTCAAGATTACAAGTTACATTCAATGTAGTCTGAGCTTGATCTACACTTTCCCCAAAAGCAAAACCCTTATAGAGATCAGACTAATGAAAGGTAAGAAAGCTGATCCTCACTAGACGACAAAGTCTTTTACTTTGATATTCAGTATTGAAAGCAGTAACTATTGTTCACAACAAATTAATGTTGTTGACAAAGGCTTTGT
Organism: Tridacna gigas; assembly: GCA_945859785.2. Classification (NCBI taxonomy): domain Eukaryota; kingdom Metazoa; phylum Mollusca; class Bivalvia; order Cardiida; family Cardiidae; genus Tridacna; species Tridacna gigas. Next base: position 49,352,247 of record OX244028.2, on the reverse strand, counting down.
CTTTGAAACAAAAAAAAAATACTGGTAGCTTGTATTTTTACCTCTACCTACAATGTTTTCAGAAGCCCTCTTTCTCAGGGTCATAAAAATACAAGATTGTTTATTCACAGCTTAAGAAAGAATATTTAGTCTCAGTATTAAAGCAGAAATTCCCTTATACCACACACATAAAAAGGGTTTACAAAGTACACAAATAAAATACGTAGTCATGTAATTTTCCAGAGTTGGCACTAAATGGTGCTGCATATATACATGTAATTATACAGGAAAAGATAAAATTATTAACCATTTACCAAACAATTCCATGTTTTAATGACCTTTAGGATGGAGCCTTTCTTAAACATTGTGGGAAAAGGAGAGAATGCTGGTGACCAGCATTTTCTCCTTCTTCCACAGTGTCTTTGATCCTTTCTAAGAGAAATCCCATAATCTGGGCAAATTCTATTCGTTGTCTGCAAATGCTTTCAATAGGTATGTGTTTAAAATTTTGTTGTTAGGTAAAGAGTTAAAGTAAAATAATATTAACAGTCAGTAAACTGATAAAAAATATATAAAATGAAAATTCAAGCAAGTTGTTATAACTCAAAATTAACATTTATTTTACATGGAAAATCTCCCTGCATTAGACAGGGTAGATCAAACTGCATATCTAACCTTTATGTAGACTTTCAGCAAAAGCGCAATGATTTATGCTTACAGCCTATGGGGTAAAATACTCAATTTGGCCTCTAGAAGTACATAAAGGAAAAGAAATTACCCTAAGAGTGTGAAGTACTGAATATCCTTTTGCAAACAAATTAAGGTTATACTGCAAAGAATGTGCATTCTGGGCCTGTATTCATATTCACTAAGTGATCTGAATTACACTTTTTAGTCTTGCTCTTAATTTGGTGATACAATTTTAGGTAGATTTGTCCAATCTTTGAAACACTAATTTGAGATGTTTTTGTGTCAGACCTTTTTCAACAATACAATCTCTGACTGGCAAAGCCTTTAGGTCTAGCCATCCAGAATGTATGTTACTTTGGAATCTAGAATATTCTTGTGAATGAGACTTAGAATGCTATTTAGAACGGTTGTTGAAGTAGGCCACTGGTCTTGAACTGATATTTGATGGGATTTTTTTTCTTTCAACCTTAAATTTGCAATATCTGAAATTAAACAATGTATATTTTTAGCAATTCCAGGGTTACCATTTTAACAACAAATGTTTGTATTCAGTTGGTGATGAATTAACAAGTGCTCAGATACCAACCAAAACTTATTCCTATTGCCTTACATAGAAATTATTCTCTCTTTCAGAATAAAATATAAAAGTCATAAAAATATGATATGCAATGTCTCATGATCATTAACTCTTTACCACACAATTCCAACTTTTAACAACCTTGTGAAAGAAGACCTTTTAAAACACTTAGGGAAAAGGAGAGAATGCTGGTTCTTACAAACATGAAAGTTCGCAACAAATGCATAGCTCAAATACAAACTGCAACGGCTGGGATTCGAACCCGTGTGGGCAAAGATCCTCATTTATCAAGGTTTGAAAGACCAATACACTGAGCTAAAGAGAATTCTCCCCAAGGCAAATGTCATGTATTGATTTTATACGGGATGAAGCTATGCTGTATGAAAGGAGTGATCTCCCGTAACACACCCCCTCTTAAGAGAAATCATCATTTGATGACGGAAAGCCTTATTTGGAAGTAAGTCTATTATTTAGACAACAAATGGCTCGATGGCCAATAAGGGGCAGACAACAAATGGCTCAAAGGCCAATTGCGGACAAGCCCCCATCTTATGAACATGAAAGTTTGCAACAAATGCATAGCTCAAATGCAAACCACAACAGCTGGGATTTGAACCCGTACAGACAAAGATCCTCGTTTATTGAGGTTTGAAAGACCAATACACTAACCCCTGAGCTAAAAAGAATTCTCCCCAATGCAATTGTCAGGTATTGATTTTATATGGGAAGAAGCTATGCGGTATGAAAGGAGTGATCTCCCGTAACATGGTCATCAGTATTTTCTCCTTTTTCGACAATGTTTTCTACCATATCAAAGACAACTTTCACCATTTAAACCAGATTTGATTTGTTATCTGCAATGCTTTTGGTTTGAACAAGTCTGAAATTGTGTTGTGTGGTAAAGTGTCAATTTAGACATAGGTGAGGAATGGGCTGAAAGGTAAATAGTGACAATTGAAATGATAATAACAATTACTGCATGGTAGATTATAATACATTCAATACAGTAGATTCTGCCTATTAGCAACTCCTATTTGTCAGAGAAAATCTTGCGATAAGCGGTTGTGCAGATAAACCGATGCCTCTTTTCAGTCTGGAAGTCAGACAAGAGATGCAGACGATTGTTTTGTCCTGCTGATACACGGTCAGCACTGGGATTTTGATTATTTAATTCATAATTTTGTAAAATATGTGTATTTTAAAATAAATCAGTTTGAAAACATCATTTCTTTAAGTTCCTATTTACCAATCAAGTGCATATAGCGTCCAAAAACAATCCTTGCTGTTAGCAATGGAAATCCTTTGTTTCACATGAAATAAAAAAAACCTCATTGGAAATACAATATCTCCGGTTGTCTAACAATCACTACATAATTATGTACATTGTATTCTTGACACAACATGAACAGGTATTACGCACCTGTATCACCCTGGACTTGCCACCTGTGCGGTTGAATGGGTGGCTGAATTCTGTTTGACATCATAGACTGATTGCCGTATAGACGATTCCAATTTAATGTAAAAATTTGAGCCATACCATTTAACCAGCCCTGCATACAAAACTGTTTTCTTTGTTTTTCACATATAAATTTCAAGCCAGTTTACATCCACGGGTGTCGTCAAATTGTTTCTCACAGATTGGTCTATCAAATGAACCACTAACAGAAAAAGTTCCATTCTTTTTCATAGTTTGTAATGATCTGACAAATGATACGCTGTTACAATTTGTCTTTCTCGTGAAATGGGTGGAAAATGTAGATTAAGATCAGACTTCACAGAACATTCAGTCTGGTCTTGTATCTACCCTGGATCTATGTTTTACATATTGTGACCAAAACACATTGAAATTGACACATTTCCGCCATTTTTCAAACTTGAAAATTATGCTTCATTTAATCAGTCTTTGTGGGGTTTTGTGCACAACCTGGTACCCGTTATCTCGCGAATCCGTCCTATTTTTAGTTATTATGAAGATTGTCAACCAGTGTAGGTAACTGCATAGCAAATTGCTGCTGCAATGCTGTCAAACAGCCACTGATTAAACAAGTTCCTGTATCAAAATGTCGGCTACTTGGAGATGTTTTGCAACCGTCATTACACTTTATAAAATGAAAAAGATAACATAAAACAAGGCAAGAATCTATGTCTCATTATTAAATCATGAAAGTGATAATTCAAGGTCAACATGGACTTGTTATTTGTTTGAAGTAGCAACAATTTATGACTTTGAGTATTTGTATGTGTACTTTTATTTACAAGTGAAAATTATTTCTTGTAGAAACGATTGCAATTTTTCTTTGCCCTACACCACAAAATTGCTAATAAACACTAGAATTTGGAATCTGTTGCAAAATTCTTGGTGCAAAAAATGGAAAGTTTTAATTTACAGGATCCCGATTAACCTTTTAAATTTAGGTTTTCTGAATAGGAACAGGATCAGTGCTGGACAAATTCTTGCTAATAGGTGAAAATCCCAATAAAACAGGGATGCAATTCAGTGGAATCCACTGTACAGATATTACAGCATTTTGCCAAAATTGTTTGTAATGAAAGATAGGTTATTGTGAAAACTTTACTGTATTAAAAGCAACATCACAGGACAATATCACAGTTCAATATCTCTATCACATAATGCTCATCAGATTCTGGTGAGGGCATATGTGCACATGAATACTTAATGCAGCTGTTTGTGCGAGACAAACCCATGTGCCAGTTAACCCTTTACCACAAGATTCTGAGTTTTAATGACCCTTACAGGCTCAATAGCAGCAAAAAACTCAATGCAGGTGTTAAAATGCATTTAAATTAAGGAAGATGACAATCTGTTACTGTGTGATCAGTGTGGGTCACTGTCAGAGAGAAATGAATTTTAAAATTGGGCAAAAAGTAAACAAAAGACAGAGTGACCAGGCAGGTTTTAATCTACTTTTGAAATTAATTTCTCTGCCAGTGACTAACACTATTACAGTCTGTACATTAAAAGATTGCCATCATCAGAATGTTTTCCATACTTTTAAATGGTATGAATTAAATTTAAATGCATTTTAAGACCTGCTTTGTTTACTTTTGACAGCTATTGTTATTTCAAGAAGACGCTTTTGAAAACCTTGTAAGAAAAGGAGAAAATGCTGGTAGCCAGCATTTTCTCCTTTTCCCACAATGTTTTCTGCACTTTCAAAGATAAATCCTATTATTTGAGCCATTGATTCATATGCAAATGTTTTCAGTATGGAAGAGTCTGAAATTTTGCCGTTTGGTAAAGGGTTAACCAATATATGAGATCATAAATAGATTCCCAAAATTGATGCTGCATTCTTAAAATCCTCAAGCCAAAAATATAGTATTTAAATCATAAAAAAATGTAAATACTTCTCTTTAATTTTCATGAAAATAAATTACTAATGATAAGCTTGTACACTGACATTTTCATCATGAACAGATTTAAAGAAAAGTTCCCAAGATTTAGTAAAAACACTAGGTGAGATACATATTTTTTTATCACAGTCATTGATAGAATATCACACATTGCTTTTTAGACTTAGATGGTGCAAATATTATCACAAGATCTTGTAAATTGTATTCTTATTACATAAATAATGTGCTAACGTTGAAGAGAAAAATACCGGTACATAAATATATATACACAATGAAGTAAATGTAACCAATAACAGTGTGTTTGATTTTTAAAAAAAAAATGGTTATACAGCTCTGGCTGAATGTTACATACCTGTATAAATGAGTGTTGCCTTGGGAAAAAGAGATTTTTAACCCATTACCAAATACTCCCATGTTTTAACGACCTTGACACAAGAAACTTTTGAAAATATTGTTGGAAAAAAGAGAAAATGCTGGTAACCCAGCATTTTCTCTTTCTTCCACAATTTTTTCTACCATTTCAAAAACAGATACCATCTTTAGGGCTACATCTAATCAGTCATCTGCACACTGTCAATCTGGATGAGTCTTAATTTTTGTGTCTGGTACAGAGTTAATGCATCTTCATAATGCATTAGCTCTTTACCAAACGACAAAACTTTAGGCTTGTCGAAATTGAAAGCATTTGCAGACGACAAAATAAGTGTGACCTAAAAATTGAAATTTGTTATGGGACAGGTAGAAAACACTGTGGGAAAAGGAGAAAATGTTGGTTACCAGCATTTTCTCCTTTTCCCACAATTTTTTCAAAAGGCTTCCTTTTTGGGGTCGTTAAAAGTTGGGACTGTGTGGTAAAGGGTTCAGCCAAGCCAGTGGTTACATAATACTTACCCATTTTGCCTAAAAACCAGCTGAATTCTAAGGTAGAATGGTCTTTTGACATGCAGAAAATTCATCTTTTTCAAAAGCTTGGCCAAGTCAACGTGCCTAGACTATGCAGGCTAACCTTGATTTATACTTCATGCAGATGCATTTTACCACCTTTTCACAGAGCATGACTCATTATTTTTTAAAAACAAGTGTTTGAAATTTTTACATTAACATAAATAAAATAACTGTTAGATTTTATATCAGATTAAGACTTTTTCATATTTCATTTTTTATTTTCCTTTTCTCTGAACAAACATGGAACTAAAATGTCACAGTTGACATTTCTTTATTTTAAATGTACTGTCATCAAATCATAACCATCTAGTTTATTACATGATTTTAAAGATAGATTTTCATAGCTATTATTCTTTTTTCATTGCAGACTTTATGTTTTGAAAAGCTTGATGAATTTTTTAACAATCTGGTTTTACCTCTGACAAAGATGATAATGTCGTCAAAAAATAGGATCCTGAAATCTAATTAAAAAAAAAAAAAAGTTATATTTTCACATTTATATTTCTGATCATAAAACATTGCTGATTGTCAAATTTGATATGCATTTCTTGGAGCAAAAATGTTGTTACTGCAGCATAATATGGTAGATGTACCTAGTCTAAAAAAGTCTAGTTTGGAAACACCTTAACAAAGTCTCTCTCTTATGACCTGAACCAGTTAACTCTTTACCATGCCATCCTGACTTTAAATGACCCTGAGAAAGAAGCCTTTTGAAAACATTGTTGGAAAGAGAGAAAATGCTGGTAACCAGCATTTTCTCCTTCTCCCACAATGTTTTCTACCCCTCTTAAAACAAATATCAATTTTTCAGTCATTTGTTTTCTCGACTGCAAAAGCTTTTAATTTGGAATAGTCTAAAATTTTGATGTTTGGTAAAGAGTTAAAAGACTGAAAAGGCCTATAGTTGATGATTTCATTAAAATAACCTCATACCGGTAGTCAGCTTCGCTAAACACTACATGGACAGGAAGTGGTCTTAAGAAAGCAAGAAGATTGGCATGTGTCAGTCTGAAACATACCTTACTATTAAATCTTTTTCAGTAGTCAGAGTTACATTTGGCTTGCTTCCAGAAAAATGGATTTGTATGAAAAAATATTTGAACAACTAATTCATACATCTTGTCAACCTTTTTCTACGTATTCAAAAAAGGATTCGAAAGTTCATTTTACATAGATAGATTTATTTTTTGGAGACTGTCCAATTACACATCTCATTTGGCACCACTCTGTGTTAGTCAAATGTTCCTTTCTTCCCTCAGCTCATGCCAACTTAGTATTAATTTTCTACCTTAATTTGCATGATCTAGTTTGGATGTTTATCTGTTATGCATAAAATTTCTTGAAGGGAATCATTGACCCTTTCCCAAACAATCCCATGTTTTAACTGCCCTAAACAATAATATAGTTGAAAACATTTTTAAAAAAGGAGAAAATGCAGATAACCACCATTTTTCCCTTTTTAACATGTTTTCTATTACAGAGTGATTTTAAAGTGCATCATTTAACCTTTTACCACAAATCTGTTGCTCAGAAACAAAGAGAGCTTTCAAAAACAATGTGGGGAAAAGGAGAAAATGCTGTAAACTAGCATTTTATCTTTTTCTCATTATGTTTTCTACCCTACACAGACAGAAATCGTCATTTGGGCAACATATAACTTTTCGTCTGCAAATGCTTTCAATTTGGTTGAGTCCAAAATTTTGTCGTTTGGTAATGAGTCAGTCCACTTTAAATTTGTCATCTGCGAATTGTATTAATTTGAACTAGTCCAAAATTTTACCCTATTTTCCTGTATGTTTTGAAATTCACTTCTTTGAGTACAAGCAAGTTCTAATTGGTCATAAATTATTTCAAAACCTTATTGAACTGACAGGTTTGGGTCTTTTTCTTTCTCAGGTAATGATCTAAACAATATGAGCCATGCTGGGGCAAAAGGGCACTTAATGCATCTCTGTGATGCATTTTACCCAACAAGTCATCATATAATTATGGATCCATAACATCCACTTTGTCTAACAACCTAGTGAATCATGAGGTAGGCTGGTCCTTTGAAATACAGAAAATCGACCGATAGCGAAAAGTCTCAGCCAGTGCAGCCTATGCAGACTGCACAGGCTGACCGGGGTCGTTGTTTTTTGGAGATGCATTAAGCACCCTTTTCACAGAGATGGCTCATATGGAAGTGTAAGATACTAGACAGCATATAAGTTATCTTTTGTTTCATTTCATTTTTATAACTTTTTGATGTTGATTCATACTATTTAGGTTTCTAGAATTTTTGTCTTACTTTTTACCATCTGTGCTACTGTGTGCACACAGAAATACACATTGAACAGATCTTTTCAGGTGCACACTGTCTTAAAAGATGATTTTGTGGAAACCAAATTCGTATAAAACAGACGACCACATGTATTTGTGTAATCCAGGAATTACCTTCATAAATAAAGATTAGATGGTAGATCTTTAAGAAGCTTTCCCTCAGAATTTCCATGGTAACCCATGGTACACATTCATTGAATGTCTGATTGGCGGATGGTGTGTCGGATGGTGGGTGAGCCGTGGATCTTCGTGATTGTCACTGTGGCAGGAAACTTGACCCTTTCTGCCCAGGCCTTTCTGATGTGGATGTCTTGGTTCATGTTTACCACTGTGGATCATTGGGAGACGCAAGCTCTCGGGTTTAGGATCCAAATCCAATTCAGATATATCTTGTACTGGATCTGAACCACCTTGCATTTCCCTGGCCAAGGATTTTAGTGCCTGCAATTTTTGCTTTTTTTCAGCATATTTGCTGTTTGCCTTTTCCAGTCTGTTACATTTGGCTTTTAGATCTCTCAACTGGGTTTCAAACTGTTTGTTATCATGTTGGGATTCAGCCAGCTCTGTTGCAAGATTTCTTAGTTCTTTTTCTTTTGCCTCCAGGTTTTTTTCTATTGTTTCTTTAAGAGTGTTCAAGTTCTGTACTTCTTCATGCAATGAATGACAAGTGTCTTTCAGTTTATCAATTTTGTCCATGTTTCTTTCATGTACCTCCACCAGTCTTTCAATAATTTGATGTAAAGGTTTATCACAGTCACCTTCTATGCCTAAAGCAGTAAAACATTCATTTACCTCATTGGTAAGTCTTTCACATCTTGCACTCATTGTTTTTACCTGGCTTTCAATCATTTCAATAGTTATTTCAAATTTGCCATCAGCCTCATCACAAGATTCTGTGGAAGGAGGTCTTTCATTAGAATTGCCTAGTGCCGTATAGATACGAGTTAGTATTTCAGCTTTAATGTCTTTTTGATTTGCTACATGGACGTCACTGTTGTCACTCTGTTCACTTACTGTACTGTCTATGCTGTTACGTCTAGCTCTCTCTACTTCATGTCCAAAGATGTCTGTCGCTGGGGGATTTTTTAGTTGTTTGTATAGAAACTTTTCGATTCTTTTCTTGTCTTGCTCACAAAATCGCTTGCTGTTTCCAAATTCTTCATGTACAAAAATTCCAACTTTTTTCTTCAGATTTACTGCATCTGCTTCTACAAAGAGAAGTATTGAAAAGGATGTAAGCAGGAGAAAGTAGTATTTTGTGTAATATATGTTTTAACTTTTGCAAGGCAAAATAGATCAAATGCACTCTTTCAGTAAAGAAGAAATTACCCAAAACAATGCCATTTCAAAGGTGTCACTGCCAAAAAATTTCTTCATAAAAGCAGACAGTATAAGAGTCAATGTCAGACTGTACATCCGCAAAAAGGCAGTTTGATCTGAATCCATACTGTCTAAAAAAGAAGACTGTGATGGTCCTGAATCATTCACCTGAGCCAGAATATGAGAGATTAATATTAAACTTTTTATAAAACAAGATTATAAGACACTTTCCTATGTTATTTTGATAAACAGTTGAAAAACATGACAGAACTAGAAAAATAATAAATCAGAATCATTCGCATCAAAGTTTTTTCGTAAAGAAATCTATTGCCCAGAAACAAACAGATTTAATCCATTACCACACAATCCCATGTTTTAATGACCTTTTGAAAATATTTTGGGAAAATGAGAAAAATGCTGGTAATCAGCATTTTTTCATTTTCCCACAATGTTTTCTGCCATTTTCAAGACAGGAATCTTTTAGGTCACATTTGTTTTGTCTTCTGCAAGTTCTCTCCATTTGGTGGAGTCCAAAATTTTGTACTTTGGTAAAGGATTATGTATTAATTTGATTGAGAGTAGTATTTATGCAATAAAAAGAGAGCAGTGGTGAAGCTCTGTAAAAATGTAGAAAGCAGATGGTTAAGGTTGTTTTATATTGTAAAAAAATCTTGCCAAAACTTAACTTTCTGTGCAGAGTATCAAAACAAAAACCATGTGATTTATCCCTATCAGGATAGAGAATTTTGTCTTTCCTAAGTGTAGTAACAGCTAACTATTTGAATACAGGCAATACAAGAGTCTGAATTTTATGACTAGAATACATGTATTGCCATTGAATTAAAAGGTATCGGTGGTCCCTTTAATCCTTTACCACACAATCCCGACTTTTAACGACCCTGAGAAAAAAGCCTTTTGAAAACAGTGTTGGAAAAGGAGAAAATGCAGGTTACCAGGTTTTTCTCCTTTTCCGACAATGTTTTCTACCCTATCAAACACAAAATCCATCATTTGACCCTAATTTAAATTGTTGTCTCTGAAGGTAGTACCATTCTAATGAAAAACAGCTACATGTATTTCCATAATGATATTATCCTAAAAAATGTGCTATGATTAAAAGTGAGTATTATTGTAATACTTTGACCGAGCCACTTTTTCCATTTTTTCCTTCTTAGAATTATCATTTATAAATCTAAAGCCACTCTATTCTCAGTACAAAGAGAGGCAATAATTACCTCCCTTTTCAGAAAACTAGCAAAAATATCATAAAATAATTTCAAGATAGACAACAAATGAATTTCTGGTCGGTTAGAAATGTTCAAAAATATTATATCAGTATAAATCCTTATTCGTCAACTAATAAGAAATTTTATTCCATGTTGCACTAGAAACGTTAGGATGGTAACACGTTAATGCTTTCAATTTGGACCAGACTATAATTTTGTCATTTGGTAAGAGTTAATGGTATACAAATACAAACTTTGGATATTGCATTGACCAACTGGGTAAATATTGAAATTGATTGCTAAATAAACGAAATTGACATTTTTAGCCAGGTTCTAGGTAGGGCAAAATTAAGGCTGTTTCAAGGGGTTGTCACAATTGGTGTCCAGTGATTCCAAGCACACCAAAATATTTCAGTATTGAAGAGAGTGATGTATCCCAAATGCTTTCTTAACTGTTTACTAAATAATAGACTTCTCCAAATTGAAAGAATTTTACAGACAACAAATCAGATGGGACCAAAATCTTGTGATTTGTCTTTTGAATTGCTAGAAAACACTGTTTGAAAAGGAAAAAAATGCTGGTTACCAGCATTTTTTTCCCTTTTCAACAATGTTTTGAACAGCTTTTTTCCTTAGGGTCATAAAAGTTGGGGTTGTGTGGTTTACCTATAGGTACATTGTCAGTAAGGGAAAATACCCCTTAACCCTATACCACACAATCCCGACTTTTAACGACCCTGAGAAAAAATGCTTTTGAAAGCATTGTGGGAAAAGGAGAAAATGCTGGTAACCAGCATTTTCTCTTTTTCCCACTATGTTTTTTATCCTTTAGAACACAAATTTCAATTTTTGAGCCACATTTACTTTGTCATCTGCAAATGCTTTCAATTTGGAAAAGTCTAAAATGTTGTTGTTTGGTTAAGAATTAATACACATATTGTAATTTCATACTTACCTGTTCATTCTGATAAATCTTAGCCCTTTACCAAGCAATCCTGTGTTTGAATGATACCAAGGAAGACAATTTAGAAAACATAGTAGGAAAAGGAGAAAATGCTGGTGTTACCAGCATTTTGCCTTTTACAATGCTTTCTACCCTTTTAATGAGAAGTCACTTTCTTTGACATAGCCAAATTTCATGTCTGTTGTTTGGTAAAGAATTGAATGCTACATGCACTATTCTTTCTCTTATCAAACATGTTAGCAAGCCTTACAGGAAGAAGAGGGAGGAAAGCAAAGGAACATTCACTGTTGAAGGAAAAATGTTGGAACAAGTGCGAAAATAGATATGGGGGTTTAATGCATCTCTGTGATGCATTATACCAAGCATCACATGATTATGGATCCATGAAATCCATTTTGTCCAACAACCAACTCATTCATGAGATAGAATGCTCCTTGGACATGCTGAAAATTTAAAAATAGCAAAATGTTTCAACCCATGTCAGCCTGTGAGGACTACACAGGCTGACATGGGTTGGTACTTTCTGCAGATGTGTGAAATCCCACTTTCACTGAGTATGAGTCTTATAAATTTTTGTTACAATATTGACTTCAGCACATTTCACATTTCATATAACAGCTTTCTATTCATAAATTGTTATTACTACACATCATTATTAAACAAACATTTTGAACTTTCACTGGTGATGTCTCTGTGCACCATCACCAGGAAAAAGATCTTGACAAATGGATGTGTAAGCCCTTTACCAAACAAGCTCATATTTTTCTGACCCTGAGATGCAGGCATTTAAAAAGCATTTTGGAAAAAAAAAGTTGGTAACTAGCATTTTGTCCTTTTCCAACAATGTCATCTGCCCTTTATGAGAACAATTTTATCATTTTAGCTGCATTGAATTTTTGGCCTGAAAATGCTTTCAATTTGTTCATGTCTAAATCTTTTTTGTTTGATAAAGGGTCGATGGTGTTTTTGGAAAAGGAAAAAAATGCTAATGGTCAGTATTTACTCTTTTCTCCACAATCCTTTCTTAGTAACTAACCTAGTCTAAAACTTTGTTTTCTGGTAAGGAGTTTTTTTGATCTGTCCTAAAAACTTAAATCTTTACTTGATGACAAAATTTTTGGATTGGTCCAGATTGAAAGTGTTTGTGGGCAGCAATTATTTGAGAATCAAATGATGGAGTTTGTACAGAGATAGAAAACAATATGGGAAAAGGAGAAAATGCTGATTACCAGCATCTTCTCTTTCCCACTATGTTTTCAAAAGCCTTCATTCTCACTGTCTTTGAAACACTTGATTGTTTGGTAAAGGGTTAAATGTCCACATTATTTTGTATTGCAAGGATGTATGAGTTGAAATGGTCTAAAGACATTCACCAACACTCTGGCTAAACAGTAACAAACAGTTTGGGTCCATTTTCACCAAATATTCTTAAAAGAATCCCCATGCAAAAGCTTTTAAACAAGCCCTCTGATTGGCTAATGATAGAAATTATAGCCAATCAGACAGCAATTTAGTATAATGCTAACCATTCCGACAGCATTATAGTCCAGCACTTCACCAGTTATTCAAGACATAGTCCACATGCAAATCTTCAGGCTATTCAAGACATAGTCCACATGCAAATCTTCAAAACTAAGAATCTGGGTCTGTATTTACCAACCATTCTTGAGGACATTCTTAGGCTTATTTGCCAGAATTTTCTAAATTTGAATGTATCACAACTTCTGCTTGGCTAAACCATTTGGGTTAGCCAATTAGAAGTTGTGTTACATTCAAATTTAGAAAATCTCAGATATTAAGACTAAGAATGTTCTTCAGAATGGTTGGTGAATACGGCCCCTGACTGGCTATTAATTAATGAATGTAGCCAGTCAAAAGGCACCATGGTCCAGCTGAAATGTAGTGCATATTTACCAGCTGTTCTGGATTGAATCCCCTTGCAAAGCTTTAACAATTAGTCCTACTAGAATGTGTATTCAAATTATTTAAACATGCACTCTGGATGGCTGATATTACCGGGTAAACAAAATTGGCCTTTCAGATGGCACTACAATCCAGCTAAACCATAGTGCATATTTGCCAAGCGTTCTAGATAGAATCCTCTTGCAAAGCTTCGGTATTTTTCACTAATGTTTCTAGGTTGAAAGCATTTGTACAATTTTCAAATGTGCACTCTGACCAATATGTAATAGATCTAACAAATCAGAAGGCATTATAGTCAGTCCAGCTGAACAGAACTGATACTTAGTGAAGATGGACCTTTGGGATTCAAAAAGATAAATAGAACATGATAGAGACTAAGGGCAAGAAGATGTAACCAGCTAGCAGAGAAATTTTAGTAGATTGCAGAAAGAATGAAATTCTTGATTTTTTGTCTTCTGGAGTAGCACACCTTACCTAGATCTCCTGATGCTAGATCTGCATTGGGAAAATTTATACAGACATATATCCACTAACCCTGTACTAAACAACAAAATTTTAAACTTGTCTAAGATTGAAAGCATTAGCCAACAGCTGTGTAAATGTAGCTGTAGAGATGAGATGGGTCAATAAAATTTAAAAGGAGAAATACTGGTTTCCAGCATTTTCTCCATTCTCACAAGGTTTTTTTAAAGCTAATGCCTGAGGACTGTTTAACCCTTTACCAGACGACAAAATTTTAGCCTTGTCCAAATCGAGCATTTGCAGATGACAATTTCAGTGTGGCTTAAACGGTGCCATTTTTCTTTGATAGGGTAGAAAACATTATGGGAAAAGGAGAAAATGCTGGTTACCAGCATTTTCTCCTTTTCCCAAAATGTTTTCAAAAGGCTCCTTTCAGAGGGTCGGTAAAAGTCGGGATTGTGTGGTAAAGGGTTAAACACGAGATTGTTTGGTAAGGTGTCAAGCCAGTGACAGACCTGTTGTTTTTTTTCAAAAATCTTAGATGATTCTTTTTGTCAAGCAGTGTGTTTTATTTTCTTGTTCATAAAAAACACCTTATATAATATGTGATTGTGCAAAGCTCAGTGGTTAAGATCAAGGGAAAAGTTAATCACAGGTCCTTGGGCAAGACAGTTCACAGCCTCAGCCTTGTTTTGATGAAAACCATGAAACACATGAATTAGTAAACTGTTGCTGTGATATGATGGACAAAAATGCTGGAAGCAACATAAAACACTATTCAAACAACATGTTACACTTTCAAAAACTCTCTCTGTACAGGTTAAGTCTTTTATGAACTTGCGGAAGAGAATTTTGATAACATGTTGCAAAATGCCGGCAATCAGCATTTTGGTGTATCTTTTCAGTTTTCTGTCCTTGAAAAGATGAACAAATCGTGTGAGCATTTGCAAATGCTTTCAGTTTGGTCATGTCAACTCTTTACCTAACAGTTCCATGTTTTAACAACCCTGAAGAAGAAAGCTTTTGAAAACATTTGGTGAAAAGGAGAAAATGCTGTTATTTTCCTGTTTCCACAATCTTTTCTACCCTTGAGAAGAAAGGTACCATTACTTTGCCAACATCTGTCTTCTGCAAATGCTTTCAGTTTGGACAAGTCTATAATTTTTTTTTGGTAAAGAGTTAAATAAAGTTGGCTACCAGCATTTCTCCTTTTCCAAATAAATGTGTACCCTATCACAGACAATTTCTATAATTTTAGTCACGTTAAATTTTCTTCTGCAAATTCATTCAATTTGGACAAGTCTAAATTTTTGTTGTTTGGTATAGACTTAATCTTTCCCAAACAATGCCAGAATGAGAATGTAACAACCCTGGCAAAAAAGGCTTTTGAAAACATGGAGGCAAAGTAGAAAATGCTGGTAACCAGTGTTTTCTCCTTTTCCCACAACATTGTCTATCTTATTATAAACAAATCTCACTATTTGAGCAATATTTATCATCTGCAAATGCGTTCAATTTTGGCCAGTTTTGGTTGCTATTTGGTAAAGAGTTAAATCAGCTGATTAGTTAAGCATGCTTATATATAGGTTATTTTATGATTAAGTAATTTTTGCTCAATATTACATGACTATGTCTATACCTTAAAAATTTTTGGAAGATTGACAGAACTAGATAAATCCAATATAATACTCCTTTATCAGACTAAAAAAAAATTGAATAGTTCATATTGAAGGAATTTGCAAGTGTCAAAATTGGAGTGAATATAGATCAAATGATGGAATTTGTCTTTGATATGGTGGAAAATACTGTCTAGAAAAAGAGAAAGTGCTGGTTACAACCATTTTCACCTTTTCCAACAATGTTTCCAAAATCAGAATTCTGGTCACGTACAGTTGTTTAACCCTATACCAAACACTTGGGTGCTTTATTAACCCTGAAAAAGAAGGCTATTGAAAACACTGTGGGAAAAGGAGAAAATGCAGGTAACTTGCATTTCACCCCCTTTTCCCCCATCATTTTCTACATATCCAGGAATAAATTTTAATATTTGAGTCAAATTTATTTTATCCTTTCAATTTGGAAAAGTCTAAAGTTTTGTTGTTTAGTAGTGATCAACTAAGTGATCATCTTGGACATCAGAGTTTTCGTCAAAAGGGTGTTTCGTTGAAATCCATGTACGTTTTAAATACCGATGGCTAAATTCCTAGATTTATTGCCTAGAAAGCTCTGTCTGGGAGGAAGATTTGAGCCACAATTCATCTGGGTTAGGGTGAGGCTCAGGGCTAGGGATCATTTTCAACAAACATGGTTTTTGACAAAATATCTTCCTTCTCTGACCCTCCCCCCATTTCTTTGAATTTAGACCCCCAAATTTTCTTATGACCCCCAGAATTTATATGTTTGCCATCTTTTATATCATTTGAGGGAAGTCCAATGACAACCCGCCCTCCATGTAAGAAAATCCAGAGAAAACCCGGACTAGTCATTTGTGGCATTCATTCTTAGGCTTGAACAATCTAGAAATCCTTTTTTTCATGAATCAATCAAGGACATTATTGAATTCTATAACACAACTTATAGAAGATGTATGGATCTACTTAAAATACTCTTTTTTTTTTTTAGTATATCATTATAGATGAATTGTTTTCTTTTTCGTTTCCCTACTTGTCAAAAAGGCAAGATATGAGCAAAATAAAATGAATATTATATACAGTACAGGTAAAGAATTCTTTTCATGCAACAAACTTTGAAGGGAATTCTGCTTTTTTTTGTAAGACAATGTCTAAACGGAAATGAACTGATTTTGATTTGATTTTGAGCCAAGTTATTAGCAAGAGAATTAACTAAACAACAGCTGTCAGTCAAAGAAATTGATAAATCATTCAGCGATCAGCATAATTGCTCATTCAGAGCTAAAGCTGTCTCACCACTGTTTTCTGTGGAGATTCTGAATTATAACCAGTTACAAATATAAATATATAAGACATGTTTCGGGAGTTAGACTTAAATGTATCACAGTATCAAATGTAAGAGGTGTCTGGTGAAATCATACAACTCACTTCCAAGTAAACCAGCCTCTATTTCATTACTTTCCTCTATAATTTCAAAAACCTAAATCCAAAAGACCAGTTTTCCTTTTTTCCAACCTTTCAAAAACAGTTTCTTTAATTTGAGTGCAAGTCATTTTGTCATCTGCAGATGTTTTCAATTTGGGCAGGTCTAAAATTTGTTCATTTGGTAAAGGGTTAATTAGTAATAGTAATAATAATTGTCACATTCTAGCTGTGAATTTAGTGCATCTGCATCTCCGCGATGCATGGTACCAGGCAAGACATCACATACATGTAATTATGGATACATAAAATCCATAGTGTCTACCAGCTGACTGAATCATGGACTGGAATGGTCCTTTGACATGCAAAAAATTCACAAATAGCAAAAAGTTTCGACCCATGTCAGTGTAAGCACACTGAGCAAGCTGACAAGGATTGATTCTTTGGAAGATGCATTGAATCCCCTTTTCACAGAGCATGGCCTGTATGTATTTTGTTGTAGAGGATTATATTGATAATAATTGTAATGAAAGACTTTTTAATCCTGAATCAAAAATGTATTATAGACCTTGAGGAAGAAGACTTCTAAAATCATAGTGTAAGAAGGAGAAAAAATGCTAGATAGCAGCATTTTCTGCTTAACCCTTTCCCAAACGACAAATTTTGGACTGGTCCAAATTGAAAGAGTTTGCAGATGACAATTTTAAGTTTGATGAAAGTGGCAGAAAGTTATCAAAAAGGGTAGAAAACACTGTGGGAAAAGGAGAAATTGCTCGTTACGAGCAATTTCTCCTTTTCCCACAGTGTTTTCAAAAGACTTGTACTGCAGACACGTGAAAACCAGGGCTTGTTTGGGAAAGGGTTAAACACAATATGTGCCACTTTTCAAAGACAAGTCCCCATCATTTCAGCCATAATTTGTTGTTTGTAAAGGCTTTCAATTCGAATGACTGAAATTTTGTCATCGGGTAAAGATCCATTGACATTTGGGGGTAATAAATGGAAAAAGGTATATAACATGGTGCAAAAATAATATATTCTATAGATAAGCTATATAATAAATACTTATTGGAATATTGATATTATTGTAGTAACCAGTTACAGGTGTATGACAAAAAGAAATTTTAGTAACGTGAAATCAAGAATATAAGGGAAATTTTCTTTTTAACCAGACAACCTCCATGAATATATTTACACCCTGAACTCTTTATCAGACAGTCCCAAATTTTAATGTCACCCTGAAGAGGTAGGCTTTTGAAAACATTGTGATAAAAGGATAAAATGCTGTTAATCAGCATTATCTCCTTAAACCACAATATTTTTTACCCTTCCAAAGACTAGCACCTTTATTAAAGTTACAATTGATTTGTCGCCTAAAAAGACTTGCAATTTGGACAAGCCTAAAATTTTGTCATCTGGGTTTTTACATGTTTTAAGACCAAGACCAAGTGCACCTGTAATCAGTTAACCTGGTATTATAATTTTGGGATGACAAGAAAATAAGAAAGGGTAAATTGTATAAGGACAAAATACCTGTTTTAGAAGCTAGCTTGTGGTATGTGTCTCGGAGTTTGTCGCTGATCCATGAGTAATGGTCGTGAATTGAATGTAAAAACTTGTCGAATGCTCTCGGACCACGTCTGGGTAATATTTGTAAAAATTTCAGCACTTTGTCTCTTCGTGTTTTTTCAGCCTAAAAAAAGTAAGATAAAGAATGTCTGAGGGAAATGGATGTAACCTTTTCCAAATACATGTTTTTATGACCCTGAAGAACATAATGAGAAACAGAGAATATCCTGGTAATCCTTGAATAAAGCCTTATAGACAGGCATTTCCAGTCAAAATATCTTTCAAAGTAGTATTGTATTTCGTGCAGTCTGATCTTGATCTACACTAACTGCAAAAGCGCCTGAAATAGGATTAACCTTTTCAGTGCCATAGGCAAAAAAAAAAGGCATGCATCTACATCAAGCTGCACAAAACATGCAGTCTGATCGTGGGTCTTTACCCTCTGCTTGTGTAGTCAAGCCTATGAGATAATAATCTTTTTAACCCTTAAGCTGCTAATCGCAACCCACTAACCTTTTGTGGACAGTGTAGAATGTGCAGTCTGATCTTTGATCTTCACTGTCCGATAACGTATTTTCTTTCCAGTGAAATCAACTTTGAAACCGCAATGTTTGAGCTTTTAGTATTGAGTAGAAATTCGCGTTTCATTTATTCAGCAGCTTAACCCTTTCCCAAACAAGCCCTGGTTTTCACATGTCTGCAGCACAAGTCTTTTGAAAACACTGTGGGAAAAAAAGAAATTGCTCGTAACGAGCAATTTCTCCTTTTCCCACAGTGTTTTCTACCCTTTTTGAGAACTTTCTACCATTTTCATCAAATTTAATATTGTCGTCTGCAAACTCTTTCAAATTGGACCAGTCCAAATTTTGTCGTTTGGGAAAGGGTTAAGTCTTTCACTACTAATTCAAGAAATTCCGCTTCTTTTCGGAGTCTAAAAGGAGATTCCCACTGCTACAAAGATGAACTGCATCATAATCTAGCATTGGGTAGCGGATGGTGTAGATGAAGATCAGACTGCACATTCTGTGCAGTCTGATCTTGATCTACACCATCCGGAAAAGCTACATAAGTTGTCATTAGTAGTGAAAGCGTTAAGTGTTAAGTTTCAGTGGATTGTACTCTCAGCTTTAGAAAAAGATCAAGAGATTCAGTATATGAGCCATGCTCTGGCAAAAAGGGGGCTTAATGTATCTCCGCGATGCATCGTACGAATCAAGCCATCACATAACCATGGATCCATAACAGCCACTTTTTTAACAAAGTGACTAAATCATAAGGTAGACTGGTTCTGACCTGGGTTGATACCTTTCGCAGATGCATTAAGCCCCCTTTTTTTCCAGAGCATGACTCATATTCATTTGGTGTTAACCCTTTCCCAAACAAGCCCTGGTTTTCACGTGTCTGCAGTACAAGTCTTTTGAAAACACTGTGGGAAAAGGAGAAATTGCTCATGACGAGCAATTTCTCCTTTTCCCACAGTGTTTTCTACCCGTTTGGAGAACTTTCTGTCATTTTCATCAAATTTAAAATTGTCGTCTGCAAACTCTTTCAATTTGGACCCGTCTAAAATTCATCGTTTGGGAAAGGGTTAAGGACTAAATACTCTGTCATTTGCAAATTTTATTAACTCCGTACCAAATGACAAATTTTAGACTTTTCCAAATTTAAAGCATCTGCAGATGACAAATCTTTAGCAGTACAAATGAGCTGAAGCTCTATGACAACGTAGATCTAGTAAAGATTGTGGGAAAAGTAGAAAATGCTGGTTACCTGCATTATCTACTTTTCCCACAATGTTTTCAAAAGGCCTCTACCTTGGGTCGTTCAAATGTTCTGAATTGTTTGGTAAAGGGTTAAAACTGTGACCACATGGGAAAATTTTGGACTTGTTCACATTGAAAGCATTTGCAGACAACAACTTTACAATGATTGAAATGATGGGATTTGACCTTAACGCTATCAATAAACATTGCGAAAAAAGGAGAAAATGCTGCTTACCAGCATTTTCTCCTTTTCCCACAATGTTTTCAAAAGCCTTTTTATCTTCAGGGTCATTAAAACTTGTGATTGTGTGGTAAGAAGTTTAAAACCTGTCACTACAAGATACTGAATTTATGACTCACTAAAAGGAAAGCAAGTAATATGATTGGACATAAATAGCTTAGACAGGTCTTTGAATGATTAACTCTGAAGCAGATGACAAAACTTTGGACTTGTCAACATTCAGAGCATTTGCAGACGACAAAGTACACGTGACTCAACCTAGAAACTTGTCCTTTGAAAGGGAGGAAACGTTGGGGGGAAAAAGAAAAGATGATTGTTACAAGCATTTTTTCCTTTTCCGACCAGGTTTTCTAAAGCCCTCTTCCTTCTGAGTCTTTTAAACTTGGGATTGTTTGGTAAACGGTGAAGAAAACATGATAAAAAGATCAATTGCTTCTTTTACAAAATTATAATGCCTTTATTCCTGTACCATGCAATCCAGAGTTTAAGCAGCCCTAAGGTTAAAGGCTTCAAAAACATTGAAGGAAATGGTGCTTTTCCAACAGTTTTCCAACAAACCCCATAATTTTAGCCATATTTTATCTGGCTTCTGCAGGTGCATTTCAGTTTGGACAAGTCTAAAATTTTCTTGTGTGAGATGATGAGATAAAAGGATCCATCTGTACTATGTATGAGAATAGATTGTAATGGAAAAGCTTGTGTTAGAAAGATTTTGATCTAACTACCTAGACCACATTATTATCATAGTTTTTGTGAAAGATCTTGCCACATTCTCCTCTTTCA
Organism: Tridacna gigas; assembly: GCA_945859785.2. Lineage (NCBI taxonomy): Eukaryota > Metazoa > Mollusca > Bivalvia > Cardiida > Cardiidae > Tridacna > Tridacna gigas. The sequence goes on along the minus strand of OX244028.2, from coordinate 49,331,058 downwards.
TGTTGTTAACCTTTTACCAAAGAATCATGTTTTAACAGCCCTAACGAAGAAAGCTTTTGAAAAAATTGTGGGAAAAGGAGAAAATGCTGGTTCCCAGCATTTTCTTCTTTTCCCACAATATTTTCTACACTATAAGAAACAAATCACATCATTTGAGCCACATTCAATTTGCAAGCTGCAAATGCTTTTTATATGGGTTGGTCTAAATTGTCATTTGGTAAAGAGTTCATTCTTTACCAAACCACAAAGTTTGCAGATGGCAAAGTAATTGTCTTTCAAATTATAGAATTTGTCTTTGAAAGGGTACTTGTCTTTTTCCACAGTGTTTTCAAAAGTCTTTTTCCACAAAGTTGTAAAAACTTGGGATTGTTTGGTATAGGATATTAAGGGTTCCATTTTGTAAGGAAAACATGGTATACGGAGAAACAACTTAAATATAATTGTTGTAATTTTGGGGTTGTTCTGGCCTGAATATGTTACAATGTAGCAAACAGAGTAGATACAAGATTAGACCGCAAAGTCTGTGCAGTATGATCTTGATATTTTTTGTCTGCAGTAGCGAAAATAAGTTGTGTCTACCATTCCATGTAGTGACATGACTTATAAAATTGAAGAAATAAAAACCAGGTAATTGCTCAGATTGAGCAATCAGCCCTACTTTCACCATTTAAAAGACAGTTGATTAAATTTTGTTGTCTACAAATACTTCACATTGAATAAGTCTAAAACTTTGTGGTTTGGTGAAGAGTTAACTCTTTATGAAATGACAGCAGTTTAGAGCAGTTTAGACCAGCCCAAACTGAATTTGCAGACTGCTAACTGAATGTAGCTCAAATGATGTGATTTGTCTCTAATAGTGTCCAAGGGTTACCAACACAGTCCTGACTTTTAATGACCCTGAGAGAGAAGCCTCTTGAGAACATTGTTGGAAAAGGAGAAAATGCTGGTAACCAGCATTTTCTCCTTTTCCCACAATGTTTTCTACCCTGTCCAAGACAACTTCAACAATTTGAGCCACATTTGAATTGTCATCTGTAAATGCTTTCAATTTGGAAAAGTCTACATTTTTGTTGTTTTGTAAAGAGTTAAAGCACACACCTATGTATCGTTTGGGTTGAAATAATGAATCCTGCTTTACAAAAATTGAGATTGAACTCTACCAAATGACAAAATTTTAGATTTTTCCAAATAGACAGCATTTGCAGACAACACATGTAATATGTCTCAAATGATGGGATTTGTCATTAAAAGGGTAGAAAACATTGTGAGAATAGGAGAAAATGCAGGTCACCCACATTTTTATGTTTTCCACAATGTTTTCAAGAAGTCATTTTCCTCAGGGTTAGTAAAACCCAGGATCGTGAGGTTTAAACACCCAAACCAAAATATCATACATTTGAGAGGCTAAACAATCATCATAAATCTTTTCAGTCCTGGAAACAAAGACCCAAATGTTTTTACAAAAATTGAGATTGAACTCTACCAAATGACAAAATTTTAGATTTTTCCAAATAGACAGCATTTGCAGACAACACATGTAATATGTCTCAAATGATGGGATTTGTCATTAAAAGGGTAGAAAACATTGTGAGAATAGGAGAAAATGCAGGTCACCCACATTTTTATGTTTTCCACAATGTTTTCAAGAAGTCATTTTCCTCAGGGTTAGTAAAACCCAGGATCGTGAGGTTTAAACACCCAAACCAAAATATCATACATTTGAGAGGCTAAACAATCATCATAAATCTTTTCAGTCCTGGAAACAAAGACCCAAATGTTGATATTACTGCTGCTTCATGGCCAAACTCTCACAATATAGAGGACTGTGTAGATCAAAGATCAGACTGTATATTCAGTGCAGCCTGATCCAGATCTACAATGTGACCCTTAAGCAAGTATAAGTTACTGTATTAGAGTGCCAAACTTTCAGCATGGATCTTTTTAGTCAAGGAAACAAAGAGCCAACATTTTTGTTGCAATATGATTACTCTAATGGTCAAAGGATCTTAACAGGGAGAACCTTGTAGATCCAAGATCAGACTTTGTGTTCTTTGCTGCCTGATCGAGATCAACACCGACTAAGCAAACTGTAGTAGTGCGCCAAGCTATCAAGACGGATGTTTTCAGCTTGGGAAATAGAGACCAAACATTTAACATTAAATATGACACCTTTTCATGGCCAAACTACCTGAACATAGAGGAACTTGTAGATTCAAAAGCAGACAGCACTTTCTGTGCAGCCTTATTTAAATCTATAGTGGCTGCAAAAGCAACTTAACTCTTTACCACACTATCCCAAATTCAACAACCTTTAGGATAAAGGCTTTTGAAAAAATGTTGGGAAAAGGAGAAAATGCTGCTTACTCCTTTTTCCATAATGTTTTCTGCGATGTTAAGGTCAAATCCCATGACTTCAGCCATATTAAAGTTGCTGACTGCAAATGCTTTTATTTTTTTTTTTCCAAAATCTACTGTGCGATAACGAGTTAATTTATTAATGGTTCTCATTGGATTTATCGTTATTTTTTTGTAAGGAAAATCTTACCATTATTTCCTCCTCCATGTCTTCATTAAGGATTCCATTTTGTATGAATTTTGAGCGGAGTTCAGGAGATAGGTCCAAATCATGCAGTATATCTTGATAATGTTGTCTTAATGTTCTTTTCTGTAAGTCGTTCATTCTTGTCTCATTCATTTTTGTCTTTGTGTGTGGGGCAAAACTTATCTGTTCCTGTATTGGTATAGATACAGTAATTAATTACATAGTACTGTTGTGTACTTAGGTAGGGATTCTAGGTTTCTGACCCATAATTAAACTTTTTACCAAACAACAAAATTTTGAATTTGACCAACTTGCAAGCATTTTAAGACAAGAAAATAATTGTAGCTCAAGTGATAATTTCTGTCTTTAATAGGGTATAAACGTTGCGGGAAAAGGAAAAAAATGCTGGTTACTAGCATTTTTTTTTCTTTTTGCACAAAGTTTTCAAAAGCTTTCTTCTTCAGGGTTGTTAAATCTCGGGATTGGGTGCTAAGGTGTTAACTCTTTACCAAACAATCTCCAGTTTTAACGACCCTAAACAATTAAGACTTTGAAAACATTGTGGGGACAGGCGAAAATGCTGGTAACTAGCATTTTCTCCTTTTCCCACAATGTTTTCGACCCTTCCAAAAAATAAATTTCAATTGTTCAGTAACATCTATTGTGTAGCTTCCTAATGCTTTCAATTTCGACAAGTCTAAAATTTTGTATTTTGGTATTGTATTTTGGTTAAGACTTAATGGTAGAAAACTTGGAAAAGAAGAAAACTTTGGTTACCAACATTGTCACCTTTTCCTTCAATGTTTTTGGAAGCTTTATACCTGAGGGTTGCTTAACTCTGGATTATAAGGTTAACTGTACGCAACAATAACTCAAATTTGGATTTATTTTTGATGGAGTAGAAAGCATTGTGGGAAAACAAGAAAATGCTGATAACCAACATTCCCCCCTATGGTAAAAGATTTAAAAGGTTGTTCAGAATTGAAAACCAAACAAAATGGATTAAAAAAAAAATCTAATTTACGCTTTTTTTTTCAAACACGTCTGCAATTATTGTGATAGTCACTTTGTATAATTTCAAAAGAAGAGTCCTTGAAGTTGATGTTAAGGACTCTTAAGACACTGTCCCACTCAAAGCATAGTTATTAAACTACAGCTTTAATGAAAAGATTGAAAAGAATTTCAATACACTTGAACAGATTTCTATAGAGGTGAAATGAAGTAATTATTGCCGAAAGTAAGTCAGTAAACCTATATTATTGTTTATTGACAGCTAGACAACACTCTGAAAACAAATCCTGTGTTTTCACGACCCTGATGGAGAAGGCTTTTGAAATTAATATGGTAAAAGGAGAAACTGCTGGTAACAATCATTTTTAGCTCAGCTATTTTGAAGAAAACATTGAGGTATTGTCATAGCCCTGGCGTTGTTGTCGGAATTGTTGCGTGAAAACGTTGACATTTGATAACTCTATTACTACTGAAGATATTTGCTTCAGACTTGGACAAGTTGTTAATTATCATAAGGGAAACCTATACAAGAAGGGTAGGAAACCATCAAAGTGTTTTGGAACAGTTATGCCCCTTTTTCGACTTGGAATTTTCACTGAAAATCAAACAACTGCAGCCAAGAGTTGGCACCCACATGCAGTGCTCTTGTTCCTTCTACCATGTTTTTAACCCTTTCTAAGGCACGCCATTTGAGCCTCATTTTATTTGAGTTTTATTAAAAATTAATGCTTGTAATTGGACAGGTCTAAAATTTTGCCTTCTGGTGAAGAGTTGAATATTACCATTATTCAGCAAATCTTTATTATTATGTTTGGAAATTAGAAACAATGAAGACCATTTTAAGGCTTACAGATTAACTCTGTACCAAACAAAAAAGAATTTGGATTTGTCCTTAAGTATAGCATTTACAGACAGATTTATTGTAGCTCAAAAAGTAGAAATTATTTTTGAAATAGTAGAAAATATTGTTGGAAAAAGAGGAAATGCTGGTTACCATCAGTTTCTCCTTTTCCCACAATGTTTTTAAAAAGCGTTTATTTTTAGGGTCATTAAAACACAGGATTGTTTGGAAAAGGGTTAATTCAATAAGCAGCAAATCATATAATAAATAAAATGGAAATTTTCTGTAAAAAAAAAAAAAGGTTCATAATTGTTCATAATCTAGCTTGTGTCAACCAGAGTCTGAAACAAAGTAGCAGAAGATCCGACCATGTTCTATGCAGTCTGATCTTTATCCACACTGTCTTCAAAAGGAACATATGTTGTGCTTAGCACTCACAGGGTGCAAAACAAAAGGTTTAACAAAATTACCTGGTGTTACTTATCCCACTAACCCAAACGCGTCCTCGAGGCCAAACTGAAAATCCAATCTGTATTGAATATTGAAATCTTATTGGCATGGATCAGCGCTGTTCAATGTAATTCTTCAAAGCCCACATTATTTTGGGCAATGCCTTTTTCATGTTACATTATCCTATGTATGTCATTGTGAATACCTTAGTTTGTTTAGTGTTGTATCGATCTAACTTTAAATATCTACCATATTTCCCCCATTAAAACCTGCTTTATCGGAAATAAAGGTATTTGAATTCAGTTAAGACCTTTTAAATCCTTCATATGATAAATGACTGTATCACACAGAGGCTTGACCAGGTCATTTTAATTCTTTTACCAGATGACAAAATTTTAGTTTTGCCAAATTGAAAGCCAATTTTTTTTTTTTTGCAGGTTAGAAAACATTGGGAAAAAGGGGAAATCACTGGTTACCAACATTTTCTCCTTTTCTTGTTTAGAAATGCCCTCTTCTTAAGGTTATAAATATACAGGATTGTCTGGTGAAGGCTTAAATGAGTATGTAAAAATGGGTATAACATGGTATTTTCCAGCCTTATAACTTGTATTACTTCATAGACAGAGACATAGCTGAGACTGTCCGAATTACTTCCTGTCATTGTTGAAACAAGAAATAGACAAACAGATGTCGATACTGCAGTTTCAAGGCTGTTTTTTGTCAGAATAATTGCACTGTAGCAGATAATGTGTATTCAAGGTTGGGTTGCACAGAATGTGCAATCTGGTCTTGATCTACACTATCCACAGAACTACCTGGAGCTGTCTTCAGCGCTTCATGGGTGGAGACTTGAAAGTTTTTTAGATGGATAAAACTTTTCCAACTGGAAGTTTTGTTATTCTGTCTCACATAGAATTTATAAAATTTTGTAAGCAGTGAAAGGAATTAACCCTTTACCTCATAAGGCATTTCTATGGTATCTCTAATTGACCCTAAATAACAGCAAGGATGAAGCTGTTTCTTATGTGTATGTGATATCTTTTGATAGCATAGAAAACATTGTGGCAAATGGTGAAATAGCTCTTCACGAGCAATTTCACCTTTTGCCACAATGTTTTCCAAAGGCTCCTACAAGCAATGCGTAGAAATGAGTATCTATGGAGTAAAGGGTTAAAACTAGTCCCTAACTTTCCTGTCCATGTGTCAGTAAAGAACCTGTCTATGTGTCCATAAGGTATCTGTGCATGTAGGCATTAAGTACTTGTCTATATGTCCTTTTGTCAATAAAGTACCTGCCCATATGTCTAAAGTGTCTGTCCACATGTCCAGAAAATACAGTTTCATGCGAGCATTAATGACTCCATCTTTGCAAGCCAAGGATACCAACTCCACTTTGTTCGTTACATACCTTGGCCACTCGCCTCTTTAAAAATCAAAACTCCTGCTGTGCCACCTATCGAATATCACGAGTTGCGTAACCTTTGCTGATGTTATTTCTGACCAATCAAAATGCTCGTAATAAAATTTGTTAGGCTATGCATCAAATATGGCTGCGCTTCCGGATTCATCACAATTTTCTGAAATTAATCAGACATACAATGATTCACAATCATTTGGCTGTGGAACCCGTCCTAATATTTCACATAATTGATTATGAACTATAAAAAACTCATTAAATATTGATCGTCTACTCTTTTTTGGCAAATTTTCGTCACAAACACGCAAGCTTTCGTTTTTGACGGGCGCCGCCATTATTGTTTTCTGCTTTGCGGAAGATTTCTTGTTACGGATGAGTTGATTGGACGCGATGGGTTTTGATCGCATTCAATGAAATGGCGCAGCAGGAGTTTCGATTATTAAAGAGGCGGGCGGCCAAGGGTACTACCTTAGTATCCTTGGTTTGCGAAGATGTAATGACTCTATATTATGTCTATGTGTCCAAAAAAGGACCAGTCCACATGGACAAAAAATACCTGTTCCATAATGTCTGTGCGTCCATAAAGTACCTTTCTATTATTTTTGTAAAGTATGTGTACAGAATATACCATTTCCTATTTCCATTAATCCATAAAGTTACTGTTCATATGTACAGATGTCCAATGAGTACCTGCCCATAAGTCTATAGTCTGTGTGTCCATTAACTATCTGTCCATGTGGTCTTTGTGTGATTAAGGAACCTATCCATTTGATAAAAAAGTACCTGACCATCTGTTTATAAAGATCCTGTCCGTGTTTCCATAGAATATCTATGTGTCCATAAACTGTCTCCGTGTGTTGCATAAAGTACCTGACCACGTTTTCATAAAGTACCTAACAGTGTGTCCATAAAGTACCTGTCCATGTGTCCATAAATTACCTGACCTTGTGTCCATAAAGTACCTGACCATGTGTCCATAAAGTACCTAATGATGTGTCCATAAAGTACCTGTCCATGTTTCCATAAAGTACCTGACCATGCGTCTTTATCTGTCAGATACCCATTCATATGTTCTTAAGGTATCTGTCCATGTGTCCATAAAGTACCTGACCATGTGTCCATAAAGTACCTGACCATGCATCCATAATGTACCTGTCCATATTGCCATAAAGTACCTGACCATGCATCTTTATCTGTTAGATACCCATTCATATGTTCTTAAGGTATCTGGCCATGTGTACATAAAGTACCTTTCCATTTGTACATAAAATACCTGTCCATATGTGCATTAAATATATGTATCCATTTGTCCATGACAAAGATGTCTGTGTGTCCAACAAGTACCCATTCATGTACCTATTAAGTACTTGTCCATGTGTCCATTAAGTAATGTGTAACATGACTTGATTGGCCAGTCAGAGAGCAATGTTGAAATGATCTACAACTTTGATCTAGATTTCCCTGGGTGTGGATATTGACATAAGTACGGTATTTTCATGCCAACAGGTCTTATATTTGTTTAACCTGCTATTTAAATAGTTCTGTCAGACTTTTCTCTTTTCAATAATATTGAAATAAGGATATTGGTTTAAAAGAGTTTTAAAGGTCATATATAAATACACACATATACATGTCTATCATGTAACGATTAACTCTTTACCACATGGCAAATATGTAGACTTGTCCAAATTGAAAGCATTTGTAGAGGACTTTTGACATGTGACTCAAATGATGGAATTTGTCTGTGATAGGGTGAAAAACATTGTTGTAAATGAGAAATCCTGTTTACCAGCATTTTCTCCTTTTCATACAACAGTTATTCCTCAAGGTTGTTAAAACACAGAATTATGTGGTAAAGGGTTAATAACAAATAGGTCAGCTCTTCCCCGCTTGCAAGCAGAGGTCTATTGTGATATAGATGCCTGATATTTCAAAACTCGTTACCAGATGATGAAATTTAAACTTGTTCAGAATCGAAGCATTTGTAGACTACAAATGAAAGGTAGCTAAGGTGGTGGAAATTGTCTTGGTGTGTTTGTACTGTATTTAAAGCCATTTTCAACAATATTTCAGCTATGTGGCTGTGGCCAGTGCACCTATCCATGCTGCATGCTTCTGTGTTTCTGTCAGCAGTCTTTGTAAGTGTTTGTTTGTTTGGTGTTTAATGCCATTTTCAACATCATTTCACTCATGTTACAGCAGCGAGTGCTGCAGTTTGTTTTTGGCTCACCTGTGCAAAAACTGCTCAGGATGAGCTTTCATTATCATGATGTATTCCTCCATCTGTCATGCTGGTGTAAACAATAACCTTTTGTGCATCCAAGAGGCCCAAATTTCAGTCCAGCACTTGTGAAAGTTAGTCAGAATGTTTGTCTTGATAGTATCGCGGGCAAGTTTGAAATTAAGTTATGTTGGGTAAAAAGTAGGTCATTGGGATAAATCATAGAAAAGCAGTGTGTGCACTGTAGGGACCATATTTTAGTCTGACAACCATGAAAATGGGTCAGAATGTTTGTCTTGGTAATATCTCAGACAAGTTTGAAATTTGGCAATGTAGGGTCAAAAAGTAGGACACTGGGACAAATCCTAGTCAATGTATCTGCCTGGTTAATGTCTTGGACCAGTTTGAAATCGGTTGTGTTGGGTCAAAATATAGGTCACCAGGACTAATCTTAAAGAATCAAACCATTGAAAACACTGGTGTGGCATTTGTCAAGGAAGCCATTGTGTGGAATTAAAAATTTGAAAATAAACAAACAATAATGTGGAACGAACAAGGTTTGGGACGAACACGGTCAGGAGACAAAGGTTGTGTGTATCATTGCGCCAATAGAAGGCCATAGTGGGTATGGATATTTTCAATTAAAAAAGAAATATTGACATGATCGATGGCCTAAACCAGTTTATTTTAAGATGCCGTTGTTAATTATATGTCTGAGTGCTATCGAACCACTTATTCGTCTTAGAAAAATTGAGGTTAATTGGGTTTACTTCCTTCGGTCTTGCACAAACTACGATAAATGATTTCCAAAATACCGTATTGAACTCATAGTGGCATTTTTTTGACAAATGCCGCAAAAATTGTTTGCTCTGTAGAGGCCATATTTTACCTCTGATACTCATAAAAATTTGTCAGAATGTTTATATTTGATTACAGCTATATATTTAATTACATCTCAGATAAGTTTGTAATTGGGTCAAGTAGGATAAAAAAGTAGGTCACAGGGATGAATTTTTAGAGAAAACTTGTTTATACTCCAGAGGCACATGTTCAGTCCGATACCATCGAAAATGGTCAGAGTGTTTGTCTTGATAATATCTTGGAAAATTGTGAAAATTGGGTCATGTCAAAAAGTAGGTCACTGGGATAAATTTCAGAAAAACCTTGAGTGCACTCCAGAAGCCACATTTTCATTCTGATTCTCATGAAAATTGGTCATTATTTTTGTCTTGATAATATCTTGGACAATTTCAAAATGGGGTCATGTAGGTTTAAAAAGTAGATCACCAGCACAAATCCTTCAACTCATTCCCACACAATCCCAAGTTTTAAGGACCCTTAAAAAGAACACTTTCAAAAAACATAGCGAGAAAATGCTGGTAACCAGCATTTTCTCCTTTTCCCAATATGTTATCTACCCCTTTAACTCTTTACCAAACAATAAAATTTTAGACCAGTCCAAGTTGAAAGCTTTTGCAGATGACAAACTTGAAATTTGTTTTTGGAAGAGTAGAAAACATTGTGGGAAAAGGAGAAAAAGCTGGTTACCAGCATTTTCTCCTTTTCCCACAATGTTTTCAAAAGGATTCTTTTTCAGGGTTGTTAAAAGTCGGGATTGTGTGGTAAAGGGTTAAATACTAATTCCATCAGTTGAGCCATACTTGAATTACTGTCTGCAAATGCTTTTAATTAGGACTGTCCCCGAATGTTGTTGTTTGGTCAAAAGTTAAATACAGTGTTTGCACTTTAGATGCCACATTTTCAGCCCCATACTGATGAAAATTTGTTGGAATATTTGTCTTGATGACATCTCAGCCAAGTTAGAAAATGGATCAAAAGGTAGGCCACTGGGATTAACCTTTGAAAAACCTTGTGTGCACTGTAGAGGCCATATTTTCTGCCTGATACTCATGGAAATAAAAAGTAAGTCAACATGACAAATCGTACAAAAACTTTGTGCCTTCTGGAGACCTTATTTTATGTCTGATACCCGTGAAACTTGGCCAAAAAATCACCATGTTGTAAGCTGTGGGGGACGAAATGTGTAGTCACTTCCAAGATGGCTGACTGTTTACATGGAGAAAGGTGGGTGTCACATTTTATCATCAATAACTTTTTTTCTTGAAACCTTCCAGTCATGATACTTACAATATATTGTGGGGGAATGATACGGTAAGCCTCGGTGCTATATAGCAAAGAGCCAGTGCCATTATTCAATATGTCATATCGGCGTAAACATTGCCATTCAGTAAAATTTAAATTTTAAGCGTGGGACTTGCATCGTTTTTAGTTTAGAATGGAAAATAAGCTAATGCAGTGGATGAAGGTTGTTGTTTCTGTAGGTATTCATCATGTACTTTCCAATGATTACGGTAATTTTTGTGAAATATGTCTAGAAAGACCCGAAAACATGTGTTTTGTATATTGCTAATGCAGCGGTGTAGTCCACATCAACAATTTCACACACAGCGGTGTAGACACCTTGTTTTCTTAACGGTTTAGACACAATTTAAAGCACAATGTATGTACGGTTTAGACACAATTGGCTTGGTCTTGAAATGAATCTATTCTTTTCTGAATATGACGTAACTTGGCATTAATCCAGAATCCTGAAAATTGGCACCAACAGTTCGAGACAGTCTTCCCTTATTACCGGCACCCACCGAAGGAACCGTCTGGAACCGACAAGGGATCATCGTGGAATGAAAAGAGATAGTTGGGAACAAAAGAGTGCATCAAGAGATCATTTATGATATTATCTACACAAAGTTTATACGTTTTATTTTCTTTTGCTTGATCTGCCAACTTATCAATCATCGGTGTAAGTAGACCCGGTTTAACATCGTCTTCTTTAAACGCCCTGTTACTGCTCCGCACAGTCGCTCGGTAAGGTACAGCAGAATTAATTTTCGCCCATTCGGATGACACCTCTTCTTCAGGATTTATGATTTTCTGCCAAATGTTTTTCGGCCCACTCATAAAATGCAACCATTTCCCGTGAAAAAGACAATATCTAATTCGCCAGAAACGTTTCACTATGGGAATGAAATGCATTGCAGCAGTACTTCCAACAGAATAAAACTTGCAAACATCCATGAATAAGTGAAATGCAATATTTTCCATTGGAATCCGACCTTCCTGCACCGTCTTATGAAAAGATAACCAATTTTGAAGTTGATCAATATTTCTTAATGACCGAATTACCTCCGGTAGTATATGATTGATTTCACTCATTATTTCCATGTCCTTTTGGTAAAGAGGAGAATCTACAGAGTTATCTTCCATAACTGTTTCGGCACAGTCTGGTAAAAAATTATCAAAATCAGTCGGTGTTTTCTGAGCAACTTTATGTGGTGTTGAAGTCTTTGTTCGTTTACAAAAAGGACTCGTACAGTCAGGATCGGGAATATCGTCAAGGGATAGATCAGTCAGTCCAAAATCATCATTTTCTGTGTCAATCAATTCTAATTTTTGGGTTCCATCCTCATTTATAGCTAAAATGTCCTTGTTCGTAGCTTTAATGATATCAGGAATTATGTTAAAGTTAAGAGTTTTAAGACCTTTTCTCCTAGTTCTTTCATTGATTTCCCTCCGAAGCACTTTCAAAATCTTATCAGAATGTACTTCCATGGAGTGTCGAACAACACTTTCGAAATCTCCTCCAAATGGGCATTAGTAGCACGTGAATGGCATGCAACTGAAATACAAGATAGACAAAGTGTTTTTTTATAGCAGGTAAATGGTATGTAACACAAATATCAAAAGACAAAGTCTTTCAATTTCATGTCTAGACCACAGATACTGTCAAATTTTATGTCAAAACCGTACAGAATATAAAGCTTATGTCTGTGTCTAAACCGTTCAGAAAATAACGTGTCTACACCGCTGTGTGTGAAATTGTTGATGTGGACTACACCGCTGCATTGGCGATTTACGTAACACATGTTTTCGGGTCTTTCTAGACATATTTCACAAAAATTACCGTAATCATTGGAAAGTACGTGATGAATACCTACAGAAACAACAACCTTCATCCACTGCATTAGCTTATTTTCCATTCTATAACTAAAAACGATGCAAGTTCCAAGCTTAAAATTTAAATTTTACCGAATGGCAATGTTTACACTGATATAATGGCACTGGCTCTTTGCTATATAGCACCAAGGCTTACCATATCATTCCCCCACAATATATTATAAGTATCATGACTCAAAGGTTTCAAGAAAAAAAGTTATTGATGATAAAATGTGACACCCACCTTTCTCCATGTAAACAGTCCGCCATCTTGGAAGTGACTACACATTTCGTCCCGCACAGCTTACAACGTAGTGAATATGTGTTGTTGTGATTATACCTTAGAAGAAATTGAAAATTGGTCACAGTGTGTCAAAAAGGAGGTCACTGACAAATCATAGAAAAAATCTTGTGTGCTGTCTACAAGCCATATTTTCTTTCCAATGCCGATGAAAGTTGGTCAAAATGTTTGTCTTGATGATAAATATTGTGGAGGAGTTGGAACATTGTTTGCAGGAGTCAAAATTAGGTCACTGGAACTAATGTTAGAAACACACTCTAGAGGCCACATTTTCAGTAAAATTCTCTTGAAAATTGCACTCATGTCATGTAATAGAACACAAACAGCTGTTTAATTACAAAAAAAACTGAATTCCAGTATGAACACTGATTATATTTATAGGTATTCTTCCAAAGCCAATGGCTGCTTTCCCACATAACAATCATCAAGAGCCAAACTTAACATAGAGGCTTTTATACCATTTTTTCAGTGCATTTGTGCAATAGCAATGTTTACAGGTAAAAGTGAAATGCTGTGCAAAGATAATATTAACACTAGCACTGCCTCATCCAACAAACATATGTGAAACTTTTCACTCCTAAACTCCTATCGGAACCTAAGTGGGACAGTAGTGCTATAGAAACGTCATGCATATACCATTTCCTTACTTAAAAAAAATATATGCTTCATTTCTTGATGTTTGGCTGGAGTAAAGACTTTTGTGTTGTATGCCTCTATTGTTGCAAGACTTGGAATAGTGGGACAATAGCAGTGTAATTTTCATGAGAGGTGATGCACAAAAATACTAATGCATAAAGAGGTCACAATGATGACAGTGTGCAAAAACTGACATTTTATAATATCTCTGTAATTACTGAAGATACTTACTTCAAACTTGGACAATTTCTTAATTATCAAAAGAGGAACCCATAGGTCAGGTAACCATCAAAGTATTTTTGTCAGTTATGCCCTTTTTTTTGACCTAGAATTTTTACTGAAAATCAAGCAACTGCAGCCAGGTGTTGACATTTATTTACAGAAAAAACTTGCATCTACAGTTTTATGTAGAAAAAAAAAATGACAGAATTACAGGACTTTAAATGGAATAAACTTGCAATTATTAGATTATCAAATGGAATTACTTACATAAGAGAAACTCCAATGTGACGATGTCTTGTGAATGTGCTATAAAGTTGTGTCATTTACCAATTTTAACGGAACTTGAAAGACAGAAAATACAGTCTACTATTTTCTCCTGATCAAAAATTGGAAATGGGGAGAAATTTTCATTGAAAGCCCTTCTGAAAAATTCCATTGAAAGGAAGAAAAATATACAAAGTCACTTACAAGGTAGTCATATTTCATAAGGACTTTACAATTTTTGCCTCTTGTGTTTTACAATGAAGTAAAATGATATCGCCTTTTGGTTCAATTTTCTGTTTAAATCACTAGTAATTATGCTTTGTGAAGTCCTAACAGAATTTCGGGGGCTAAGTTTGATCGGGTTAAATCAATATTTAAAGGTCAAGTATAAAGGAGTTAAAGAGACTTAAATGATAGCAAATATAGATCAGTTGTCCTTATAAAAACCAATAAACTTGATAAACCATGGCTATATTTACTTCTGTTATCTCCTTCAGCCCCCTGATGGTTTAGCCAATCAGAAATTGTGTTACTTTCAAAATCTAGAATTGGACTATGAATGAAATTTGATTATGTAGCGTTTAATGCCGTTTTTAACATTATTTCAGTTATATTGCGGTGGCCAGAGCACCTGTCAATGCATTCCTGAAGTTTTTTTAACGGTATTTAGCACAATATTCTTCCCAAGACACTAGCTACTTTCCCACATAACCATTGTCAATACAATAATCAGGGGTAAGAGAGGAATGAATCCTGTCACATTGACTGTCATCAACTCTCGGAAAGAAATTGGCTGAGCTGAGGATTCAAACCATAAAACCCCCTGTTCTCAAGTCCTGTGAGCTACTGACTGCACTACCAGGAGTGGCGCAATTTAGAATGATTGGTGAGTACATCCCTGGGCTCCACTAATATGAGGCTGGGGTTCTAAAATGTCTTGCCGGAGAACACAACTGAGCCATGCAGGACCTCTTATGTTATCTCTTTCACCCCTTAGAAATAGCTTTTGAGAACAGTTAGACTTAGATCAGACTGTGTGCTCTGGCAATCTTGTCTTGGATTCAAAATGTCTAATATTTGATACTGTATTATTTTTGTGGCATTTGTCGAAGACCATGCCACTGTGAGTTCAATACGGCATTTTGAAAATCATGTATCGTATTTTGTGCAAAACCGAAGGAAGTAAACCCAATTAAAATCAATTTTTCAGAGAAAAATAAGTATTTCGATTGAACTCAGATATGAAATTGAAAATGGCATATTACAATAAATTGGATTAGGCCGACGATCGTGGAAATACTTCCTTTCTATCGAAAATAGCTTGATCTGCTATGGCCTTCTATAGTGGTGTAATGACACACACATACCGTGCTTGTTCGTCCCATAACCAGTTCGTTCCTGGGCTTATTCGTCCCAGGATTGTTCGCCCTGACTTGTTCGTCCCACAAGATTGCACCCTTCTCTATCGGATTTTGCATGACTATATAGTAGATTGACTTTCAAGCGAATATTTTGAAACTGTTTTTGTTGTTTATTTTTCAAATTATTAATTCCACACAATGGCTCCCTTGACAAATGCCACACCAGCGTTTTCAACGCTTTGATTTTGCTTAGGTATTCTATTTTCTGGCTTTAACCCTGTACCCAACGACAAAATTTTAGACTTTTCCAAGTTGAAAGCATTTGCAGACGACAAAATCAGTATGACTGAAACATTAAAATTTGTTTTGGGAAGGTTAGAAAATATTGTGGAAAAAGGAGAAAATGCTGGTTACCAGCATTTTCTCCTTTTCCCAAAATGTTTTCAAAAGGCTTCTTTCTCAGGGTCGTTAAAAATCGGGATTGTATTGTAAAGTGTTAAAACTGGTTGGTTTAGTTCGGTTTAGCCAATAGCAATCAGAAATTGTGCTACTTTGAAATTTAAAGAATTCTTGAAAAGTAGACCAAGAATGTTATTGAGCATTGTGGTGTAAAAACAGGGGCAGGATTGATCTTTTTTTCACAGTGTTAGAACTATGCATTAACTCTTCCCCAAACAATCCCAAGTTTTAACAACCTTCTGGAAAAAACCTTTTGAAAACTTTGTGGGAAAAGAAGAAATGCTTGTAACCTGCATTTACTCCTTTTTCCACAATGTTATCTGCCCTTCCAAAGATGACATATCATTTGGACCACATTAAGTTTGTCATCTGCAAATACTTTCAATTTGAAAGCATCTAAAATTTTGTTGTCCTGTAAAGGGTTTAAAAAATGAATCCCAACATTCGATCCAAATACTTTCAATATGGATAATTCAAAATTCTTTCAATATAGACAATTCAAAAATTTTGTTATCTGATAAAGAGTAAAGAAGCTATGACAAGACTTGTTCTAAGCATTCTTAAAAGACATTTTTCTATAGATGTCTACAAATTCCACCTAACTCAGTACCAAACTAGAACTGCCGCAAAGCGGACAAATACTCTCCACCAGCACCCTGTCACTGAAGCAGCACAATCAGAGAACGGAAATGATTTACAAAACAAAGATCACCAGTGACCTTGACCTTTGACCCATGTGGCCCAAAAACAATAGGGCTCCTCTTTGGGTCATGAGCAACACTTGTATAAAGTTTCAGGGTCCCGGGTGAAATGGCTTTTGAGTTACAGCACAGAAAGGAAAAACAAAAACAGATGGATGCATCAACAGACAGACAGATGGATGGACCTGGTGAAACCATTATACCCTCCCTGTACTTTGTAGGTGGGGGCTATAATGACAAAATTTTAGATCTTTTCATATTGAAAGAATTTGCTAACAACAAACTAAACATGGCTCAAATGATTGATTTTGTCTTTGAAAGTGTAGAAAACATTGAGGAACAAGGAGAAAATGCTGGTTACCTGCATTTTCTTCTTTTCCCAGAATGTTGTCAAAAACTGTCTTCCTCAGGGTTGGTAGAGCACAGGATTGTTTTGGAAAGGGTTTAAGTTGTTCTTCATTCTCTAAGGGTTAATAAGTATTTCTTTTGAAGAGGATTTGATTTGATACTGCACAATATAATTTTAGACTCATCCTAGTTGAAAGTTGACAATGTGGACAGACAAGTCATTGGTTTTGTTGTTTGAAAGGGTGGAAAACATTGAAGGAAAAAGGAGAAAATGCTGGTCACCGACTCCCCCCCTTTTTTTGCCACAAAGTTTTTCAAAAGCCTTCTTCTCTAGGTTCCTAGAGATGTCTGGATTATTTGCGAAAGGGTTAATTCTTTACTGCACAATTTTAGCAACCCTGTGGAAAAAGCCTTTTGAAAACATTGTGGGAAAAGGAGAAAATGCTGGTAACCAGCATTTTCTCCATTTCCCACAATGTTTTCTACCCTATCAAAGACAGAAATAATCACTTAGCTACATTTCATTTGTTGTCTGCAAATGCTTTCAATTTGGTCCAGTCCAAAATTTTGTCATTTGGTAAAGGGGTAAGATATTACCGATAAGTGAAGTGATCGATTTGCTGTCAAATATAGCACCCCTAAACATGATCACTTGAGATTGATTGACGTCACATCCTTTTCTCTCCTTTGAATCTGTCATTTGAAAAAAGTAAAAAAAAAACCCCAAAATATAAATAATACTTTGCTGCCCATGTAAATGTTAATGACTTTATTCTAAGGACTATTTATTGAGTTTTTATTTACCTTAAGGTTTGGAGGATACCACTGTAATTTGATAGTAGTTTGGATTTCAAAATATTGATAATCTATCACAAGTCAGATCTTGGAGAATCATCTCATTTTACCCTGTGAAATATGACCTTTATTAAAGGCAATGTTTTAGGCTATATAGATCAAGACCAGACTGCAGAGAGTGTGTAGCTTGATCCTCTATGTACGTGTACATACATACAGCTTTATACATAATTTTTTATGATTCTTTTACTAGAAGAAAAAAATTTAGACTGTCTATTTTGAAAGTAATTGCAGGTGACAAATTAAAGATAGCTCATTGACAGGTGAATTTGTCTTGCAAAGAAAAGAAAATCTGTAAAATGGAGATAATGATGGTTACCAGCATTTTCTCCTTTTACCAACATGTTTTCAAAACCTGTCTTCCTCAGGGTTTTTGAAACATGGGATTGTTCTATAAAGGTGTTGTATAAACTAAAGGTAAGGGTAGACCTTTATTCAGTAATTCTTTATCATACAAAAGAATTTTAGCCTTGACCAGACTGAATGCAGACAACAAAGTAAATGTAGCTCAAATGATGATTTCTGTCTTTGATGTAGTAGAAAACATTATGGGAAAAGGAGAAAATGCTGGTTAGCAGTATTTTCTCCTCTTCCAACAGTGGTATAAAGAGACTTCTTCAGGGTCTTTTAAACTCGGGATTGTGTGGTGGAGGGTCATTTCTTAATGTTACCCCCTCTATGAAAACTTTCCTGGAGACATTGAGTCCACTCCCCTGTTTTTAACCTACAAAAAACCTGATATATTTTTAGAAAAATGAAAAAAATGTATTTTTCGTCCATGTTGTAAGACTTGAAATTCCATTCTCATAGAAGTATATTCATGATATTAACTGAAGTTGATTAAATATCCATATTTTTTTCAAAATCTTTTCTATTCAATCCTGTTTTTTTACCATCCTGAGGAGGAATGCTTTTGAAAACATTGAGGAAAAAGGAGAAATGCTGGTGATAAGCCTTTTTCTACTATTTCCCATGTGTGCTCTTTCAAAGTCAAACCCCATCATTCGAGCCATATTTGATTTGTCATCTGCAAGTGCATTCAAGTTGGACAAGATTAAAGTATTTTTGTCTGGTGAAGAGTTAATTCTACAAAATTTTGGACTCTTTCACTTTGAAAGCATTTGCAGATGACAATTAAAATGTAGTTGAACTAGTGGAAATTGTTTTTGAAAGGGTAGAAAACATTGTGGAAAAAGGAGAAAATGCAGATTATCAGCATGTTTTCAAAAGTCTCTCTTCTCGAGGTCGTTGAAACTCAGGATTGTTTGATAAAGGGTTAATGTTACCCTCCTCTGAAAAATGTAAATTTCTTGGAGACATATATTATTAGTTGGTTCTTCCCTTTTTTTCAGCCTACCTAAAAAATCAAATATATTTTTAGAATCATGAAAAAATCATATTTTAAGCTTGGCTGTTTTTTTTTTATAAAATGTTGGTGTTGTCATAGCCCTGGCATCATCTGCATCTGCACCATTGTGCAAAAACTTCGCCATTTTATAACTTCTGTTGTTACCTAAGATAATTACTTTAAACTCAAATCGGTTGTTATCTATTACAAGGGGAAACCACACAATAGGGGCAGGTAACCCAGCCAAAAAAACAATGCAGGCGTTAAATTGCCTTTAAATTTGTTATTGTGTGATCGGTCCACATGTCAGTCACTGCAGAACAATTAATTTTAAAATCAGACGGAAAGTAAACAAAAGATACATCAACCTGGCAACTTTTAACCACTTTGAAATTAATTTCTCTGCCATGCAACTAAAATTGGACCGACCATACAATATCAGATTGTCATCTTCACAATAATTTCCAAACTTTGAAATGCATTTTAACATCAGCTTTGTATATGTTTGGCAGCAACTGTTACTTTAGTTAACCCTATACCTCAATTCTGAGTTTCTTTAACGAAAAACATCCTAAATCTGAAAAAAAAAAAAAGACCCAAATGACCGCAATTTTCAGATTGATACTTTTTAAAAAGCAAAGTTGGCAAAGCAGACAGTATAGATATAAGATCAGATAGCATGCTTTGTACAGTCTGATGTTGATCTACACTGGCTCTAGAGGTAAACAAAGCTCTGAAAGGTACTTTAGGATTTAACCTTTTGTAATTATTTGTAAGGACTAACTTTATCTGGAGTCAGCTGATGCACATTTTCACTTCTGTTGTTTATGGGGAAATCTTAGACCAGTCCATTTTTATCGCTTAACCGAACAAACTTGGGTTTTAAAAGACCCTAAAGAAGAGGGCTTTTGAAAACATTGTGGGAAATGGAGATGATGCTGGTAACCAGCATTTTTTTCCTTTTTACCATAATGTTTTCTACACTTTCAAGACAAAAATCAGTTTTTGACTCTCTATTATTCTTTCCTCTGCAAAAGCTTTCACTTCGGGCAAGTCTGAAAATTTGCAGTATGGTAAAGAATTAAAGCAGTGTCAGACATCAAATAAAATGTGGCTAGAATGATAGAATCTCTCTTTGAAATTTCCAGAATTTTTCAGGAATAAGAGTTCTGAAGATACAGAAAATTTTTCTCCTTTTCTCACTGTGTTTTTTAGAAGGGTTCGCTCTCAGAGTTTTGGAAAGACTGGATTTTTTGTTAAAAAATTAACTTAACCCTTTACCACACAATCCCGAGTTTTAACGACCCTCGGAAAGAAGGCCTTTGAAAACATTGTAGGAAAAGGAGAAAATGCTGGTAACTATTTTCTCCTTTTCCCACAATGTTTTCTGCCCTTTCAGGGACAAAACACATCCTTTGAGACACATTTTATTTGTCAAATTAACATGCTTTCAATTTATGCAGATCTGAGATTTCGCTGTGTGGTAAAGAGTTAAATCTTGATAATAGTTAACCCTTTACCAAACAGTCCTGTGTTTTCACGCCCCTGAGGAAGAGGCCTTTTGAAAACATTGTTGGAAAAGGAGAAAATGCTGGTAACCAGCATTTTCTCCTTTTCCCACAATGTTTTCTATCCTGTCATAAAATTTTAAATTCATTTATACCACTTACAAATTTGTCGTCTGCAGATGCTTTCAATTTGGAAGGGGCTAATATTTGTTCTATGGGAAAGGGTTAACCATTTACCAAACAACAAAACTTTAGATTAGTCAAAATGGAAAGCAGTTGCAGACCATGATGTAAATGTGGCTCAAATGATGAAATTTGTTCTTGAAAGTGAAGAAGACAAAGGAAACACATTTAGGTGCACTGACCGCCGTGTTATGACCTAACTTGTTAAAACAGTGTTTAACTCCAATACAAACAAACAAACAATAACCACGCAGGACCCCAAGGATGGTTTGGTAAAGGATTAACTGATTTGGAGATTACTTCTATTGTTCAACTAATTTGACTTGGATCAGATTCGACAAATCCATTTAATGTCACTGTCTAACACCTCATACCTATTTTTAGATGACCAATCAGAGAGTTTATTTTAGGAGACCAATTAAAAAGAAAATTTTGTGGATATTACAGTATCTATAGACTCCAAATATAGGCCAGTCCATGACGTGTTTTCTTACCAATGGAACTGGACTATAATTTGGCTCTTTACCAGAGGACACAATTTCAGGCTTGTACAAATTCAAAGCATTTCACAGATAGACAGCCCTAATAGCTCAAGAATCCATTGCCAGGCTAGGAAGCTGACTGGGAAACACAAAGTGTCTCTGAAACAATCCAAACCTAGTCTGGGAATTGAACCTTGGGCCTTTGGATTGGTAATCAGGTTTTACCACTAAACCACTGCTCGACCTGCAATATCCTGTGTCACTATTCAGTCTTTAACTCTTAACCAAAATCCCGAGCCAAGGTGTGTTGCTCAATGGGTAACATAAAGGGATTAAAACCAGGGGGTCGCTGGTTTGAATCTCTGGCTTGGCCAGTTTTTTTTTACCAAAGATTGATGATAGTCTTTGCAACAGGATTCATTCCTCTCTCATTGCTGATCATTGTTTCGACCATCGTTATGTGGTAAAGCCACCAGTGAATGGAAAGGATATTGTGCAAAGTATTAGTAAAAGACATGGAAAAGCATGGATAGGTGTACTGGCTGAAGCATTATAACTGAAATAATGTTGAAAACAGCATTACACCCCAAACAAACAATTTAGGATTCCAAGAAAAAAAGAAAAAAAAAAACCACTGGGAGGAAAGGAGAAAATGCTGATAACTCCTTTTCCCAAAATGTTTTCTACCCTTCCAAAAACAAATCTCACAATATGTACCACATCTAATTTGTCACCTATAATAATTGCTGTCAGTTTAACTCTTTACCAAATGACAAAAGTTTAGACTTGTCAAAATTGAAAGCATTTGCAGATGACAAAATAAATGTCGCTCAGAAATTGAAATTTGTTTTGGGAAGTATGGAAAACATTGTTGGAAAAGGAGAAAATGCTGGGTGTAAGCATTTTCTCATTTTTCCACAATGTTTTCAAAAGGCTTCTTACTCAGGGTTGTTAAAACTCGGGATTGTATGGTAAAGGGTTAATAAGGTCTTGGTTTTTGATGTCTGGTAAGGAGTTAACTCTTTGAGCGCCTTTCACTACTCTAATTGTCTGCGGCCAGTGTAGATCAAGATCAGTCTGCAGTAAACATTCAGTCTTACCTTTGATCTACCCTTTCCACTTTTCTGAGACATCTGGATGAGGGCAACCTTTACATTACCTTTTTTCTGGATTGAAAATGCCCATTAGTTTTTTTTGGCACTCGAGTTACGCCCTCAAGGTTATGCTAGGTAATACTAACCTACTTTACTTCGTTTGCCATATACAAGAATTTGTCTTGGATTTCTGCCCAGTCACCTGATATCACACATGTGCTTGGGGTAGGGTTCAACATTGTAAAGGAGTGAAAATGCAACTTAAAAATGGTTTGTGCATGACAGCTGCATGTCAAAGTTGAAAATCTCTTGTATTTCTATATAGGAAGTGCAAACATTTTGATGGTCTTGTAAGATTATAAAATTCAATGAACTTGATTGTGTTTTAGTTTGTTGAACCAGTTACCTAGCAATCTCATGGTAACTCTTTAACATATGACAGACTTGTCCAAATAGCAAGCATTTGCATACAACATATAAAATGTTGCTCAAATGATGAGATTTTTTTTCTAAATAGGATAGTAAACATTGTGGAAAAAGAAGTAAATGCTGGTTTCCAGCATTTTCTACTTTTGCCACTTTGTTTTCAGAAGCTTCTTGGTCGGGGTCGTTAAAACAGAGCACTGTCTGATGAAGGGTCACAACCCTGAGAGGGAAAAATTTTGAATACACTTTCTACTTTTTTTAAAATGCTTTTTACCTTTTCAAAGACAGATCCCACCATTTAACCCTTTGCCACACAATGCCAAGATTTAATGACTCTGAGGAAATAGGCTTTTGAAACATTGTGGGAAAAGGAGAAAATGCTGGTAACTAGCATTTTCTCCTTTTCCACACAATGTTTTCATCTTTGTGAAAAACAAATCTCCATCATTTGAGTTGTGTGTTTCTCTTCTACAAATGTTTTCAATACAAATAGGTATAATATTTTGTCGTGTGGTAAGGGATTGAGCCATGGCTGATCCTTTGAACTCTAAATAAATAAAACTAGTAAACTTTATTGATCAGGAAAAAAAAAAACTTAATTTCAAGGGTTGTTGGGCCAGGATATCTTATGAAGTAGTGGACATTCTGTGAATCTTACCTTGATCTACATTGTCTCAAAAGTAACACGAGTTGCACCTGGCAATCGAAGGGTTAACCGTTATCAAACAGTTCTGAACCCTGAGAAAGTAGGCTTTTGAAAACATCTAGAGTAAAAGAGAAAATGTTGTTAACCAAGAGTTTCTCCTTTTCCCACAGTGTTTTAAAGACAAAACCGATCCACATTTAATTGTTGTCTTCACATGTGATATTCTTTGAAATGTTCCTGTCTACTATGACGCATCACTATCCTGTATAGGAAAAATATTGTTTTGAATAAACATAGATAATTTGAAGTTGGTGGCACCAATCGCCATCTTGAAAAGTAGTCCGGTTCTGTTCCCAGAATGCCCAAATCAGATAGGTATGTAATTGAAAAATACCACCTAGCGGAAGATAATGACATTTAATGTGTTGTCTGGAAATGCTTTCGATTTTGACAAGTCTAAAATTTTGTTGTCTAGAAGAGAGGTTGGTTGGATGTGAATGGCAATGCAACTTTTATGAACTATTTGGACATGCTGGTCTTATACTATATACAGGGTTTAAGAAAAGGTACCATGAAGTACATAACGTAAAAGTAAAGCCAACTTGGGCTTATGGTCGAACAGGACTCTTTTTCAGGATCACATGATAAAAAGAAATTTAAAAAAAAAAAAAATGAGCCATGCTCTGAAAAAGGGGCTTAATATATCTGCAGCAAGTATTAAACGAGCTCAGCTTTTTGCTGTTGGTCAAATATCTGTGTGTTCAAGGACCATTCTACCTCATGATTAGGTTTGTTCTTAAGAAAAGTGGCTATTATGGATTCATAACCATGTGATGTGGCTTGCTTGGTATACTGTACCACAGAGATGCTCCCTTTTGCCAGTACGCCTTTCATTGTATGTTACTTAGTTCTGTGAAGTTTTGTCTTTAACTTTTTTTTTTTAAACTCTCCCTTATCATGAGTTTTGGTTAATATTCTAAGGGTTGAACTGAAAGAGGAAGCAATGGTGGGAAGGAATAAATAAACCCCGTACATACTTTCTGTTCTTTTGCAATATTGTTCAGTGTATTGGTAATATTGTAGAAATGTACCATTTAATTTTTTTTATCTTGTGCCAAAATTTTTAGAATTGCCCACAATGAAAAAAATACTGGCATATGACCAATTTCTTGTGGCTTAACCCTTTACCAAACAATGCCAAATTTTAACAAACCTTACTAAGATAGGTTTTTAAAAGGTTGTGGGAAAAGGAGAATATGCTGGTAAGCAGCATTTTCTCCTTTTCCCAAGTTTTCTACCTTTACAATGAAAAATTCCTTAATTTGAAACCCTTTGATTTGTCGTTTGCATATGCTTTGAATTTGACTGAAACTGATGGTTTACACGGGTTGAAACAGAGATGACAGAAATTGAATTCCAGTGTCTTCATATTATACCTAAAAAAGACCATGAAAATGCCTTCAAGGATAGGATCTGGAGACTGAAACTTTGTATATCTGTTGGTGGTGAATACTTTGAGGGAACAAAATACAAATTTCAGTGAAACCTATGAAGAATCAAAGAATCAAATTTTAGGTGCTTAGATGCATTCATATTTAAACACTCCACGTAAGATAAACCTTGGTTCATGGCTTTAAGAATTCAGTAATTTGTCCCCATATTAACCAGTACACAGATTTCTCAGTATTTTTTTTGCCTGAATGAAGGGAGACAACCCCTCTGATTAGCTTTTAAAGCAAGTTTTTAATAACATTTCTTATATATAAATCAATTTTCATAATCATAAAACCTTTTGCAATACAGACATGGCTTTAGATATCATTGAGGTTGGCAGCTTGTGTTGAAAACATTAAAACAAAAACAATCTCGCATGTCAAAAATAGATATTTTTTCTTAACCCTTAACAAAACTATTCCAAGTTTTAATGACCCTAAGAAAGACAGGCTTTTGGAAAAATAGTGGGAACAGGAGAAATGCTGATAACCAGCATTTTTTCCTTTTCTGACAATGCTTTCTAACTATTAAAAGACCTTGTTTAAAGTAACAAAGCAACATCTAGCATTCACGATATAAGTAACAAAGCAGCATCTAGCATTCACAATAGAAATAATCCAACATCTAGTGGTCACTATATAAAGTATTTGCCACAAACATAAACACATTTTTGTAACCTTTTCACCCAATCCCAAAAGCAGATAAATAGTGTTCTTTTAGTACCAGTACATGTTGGAAGCACTGGTAGATGGCACTTCCAGGAGAACATCTTGACTTACTTTTTTTTCCAGAAAATATTTTCTTGAGCCTCAGAAATAAAAAGAAGTCACAAGGACTCAGGTAAGGTGAATAAGGCACACATGTACCACTTTTTTCAGAAGCAAGAAAACACTTAACAATTCACACTTGTAAGAGGAGGGTATTTCCCTGTATAGGATGGAGCTCATACCATCCTTTGCATGGAAATTTCTTTTTGCAAAGCCCTTTTACTTGCTTCAACACAGGTTCTAGCAGAACTACACAGTGATTTTATGACCAGATGGAGAAGGCACTTGAATAACAGAAGACTAGAATTTAACCCTTAGACTGCTAAACGAAATCCAAGGGCCTTTTGCGGACAATGTAGATCAAGATCAGATTACACTGAATGTGCAGTTTGATCTTAGACCTACACTGTCCAAGATGAAGATATCTTACCTTCAAAAATACTTTTGAAATAGCAAAAGTTTGGTTTTTACTGTTGGTTTTAAAGTTTCATTTCACTTATTTAGCAGGATTAGGGTTAAGAAAAATGTGTATAACATCTTTTCCAAACAAAGGGTTCTCTTGGCAACACAGTAATATTATAGATTTTTTAGATTCCATGCCTTGTTATCAGCTCTTCTCTGTGGCTCCAACATGTGCATCCAAGTTTGGTCACCTGTTTATAAGTAGGAGTAAAAAATAACCTGAGTATGCAAGTCTTCGTATTTTTTCAACAGTTCCTGGGCACAGTTACAGTGTTGCTTCATTTGGTGTTCTGTGTGAAAAGCAGGTACAAGTTTTTTCAGGTACAAATCTTTCTCAGATACAAATGGTTTTTCAGAATTGTTTGCATTCCACGTTTGATTATGCCAGCACAACTGATTATTTCTTTACAGGTAATCGCAAGTCATGTTCGACCATAACTTTTAAGTGAGCTATGGTTTGCCTAAGGTAACAGATGTCCATGGCCCATTGGAATGTGTATCATGTTCTACAGGTATTAAGCTCCCAGTTTTAAAAGCCTTAGTCGGCCTGAAAACTGTGTGCACTGAAATGGCCTGAGGGTCAGATATACAACACAATTCATCAAATATCTGCTTTGAATCTATATTAAGCCCAGTGTGCCATTTTATAGAGCTATGAATATCACTCCTTTTCATCCATTCTGCCATTTGACCAGTAAACTGGTATGACTGCTTGTATTTTGATTTGAAATGCTTGGACATTTTGAAAGTGATTCACCTGTCCAGGTCAATATTTTGTCATTGGTTTCCTTCGGGATGTGTATAATGTTTGTTTACTTCCATTTTTCCTGACTGGTGAATTGCCAAGTGGTAGTCCTTGGTCAAAAGAACCTCTTCTTGTTTGCATGCGTGTGGGTCGTCTGAATGTTCTCTGGGGACCGTAGTTGACCCTCAGATTTGCATTCTCATCAACCTTACTTTGTTTCAACTCCTGAATTACCTTTCTGAGATTGTCTATTGTTTTCTCCTTTTCAAGATGTTGAAGTTTTTCTGCTTCAAGAATTTTACACCTATCCTTAAGAACAGCATTTTCAGATTTTGCAGCGTTCAGTTCCTTCTCCAATGTATCCAGCTGACTTCTGAGATGTTTCCTTGTATTCTCTAGTTTATTTATAGATTTACAATAGTCGTATACTTCATTCAGTCTTTTCTCAGAGGTTTCTTTTTCTTTAGCAAGTTCTTGCTCATATTGCTTTCTCATAAACACAACATCTTTCACAAGCGCTGGCAGTGAGTCTTTACAGTCGGGATCGCCAAGGATATAGTGACATTGTGTGACCTGACTTTCAAGTTCGTTCAGTCGATTGATCAGTTTATCTACTTCTTTATCTACAAGATTTGTGAGATCAGCAATTTTTGTCTTCTCACCCCCATCAACTTCATCAAAGTTGTTCTCTGAACTTTCTGGTGACTCACTTCTAGTTTCGGTTTGAACTTCGTCTCTGATTTTGATATAAACCTGACTTAGTTTTACTTTGACAGGGTCTTCCTGGGGTGCCACGTCAACTTGTGGTTCAATGGTTACTTCCTCAGGCAAGATGGAGATGGGTTCCTTCTGTTGTCTGAAAATAGAAGAAATATTTGCAATTTCATATTTATAACCCCTTAAGAAACAACCTGGCATTCAAGCCGCGAGTTTTACTTCTGCTTTGTATATTAGTTTTTCAGAGGATTGACAATGCTTATTACTACAGTATTGGTATTCCTCTCACAGCTGAACAATAGTCTGACAATGTTTATGTGGAAAAGCAGCAAGTGGCTTGGGAAGAATGGTATAAGAAACATGGATAGGTCCATTACCAAATGCATATGATTGAAATGCTTTTGAAAATGTTGTTGTGTAACAGCCTAATTTTGCTAGTGGCAAGAAGAATTACCTAGCTGTGCATATCAGTCTCATAAGACAAATATGTATCCTCTGAGCATCTAACTTGAAAATGATATATCTTTACAAAAGTGTTTTCTATAGGCTGTCACCATCCAATATAAAAACATGGTTGCGGCATGCCATTTACAGAAAAGGCTCGTTAAAAAGTTCAAAGATTAAAAATATGTTAAGAATCCGTGATTATGGCCTTAAAAAAACTCTTCGAAGAATGATGAGGGGCATCAAATGCATACCTCTTGCGCTCCACATGAATCTGTTCTGACAACCATTTCTCCATCATTTTTTTGTCATTTTGAGAGATCCTTTTACTGTGGCCAAACTGTTTATGTATGAACTGACCCACTCGTGTTTTAATATCACTGTCTGGGCTGATCTCATTGCCCTGTTTTAGTGGTGGACTATC
This sequence comes from Tridacna gigas, assembly GCA_945859785.2. Classification (NCBI taxonomy): domain Eukaryota; kingdom Metazoa; phylum Mollusca; class Bivalvia; order Cardiida; family Cardiidae; genus Tridacna; species Tridacna gigas. The sequence goes on along the minus strand of OX244028.2, from coordinate 49,302,675 downwards.
TGTAAAAATAGGAAATATTGTCAGTGTATTGTTAGCCTGGGTTCAGGCAGTAATAATTTCGATTACTTGGTTTCAATCTCTCCTTAGAATCATGGTTTGCTATCGATCTTTGACAGCTATCTTTTTATCGTTTTTGTTATTATTACTGTCTGGGGACTTTCGAGGGTCTTTCAATTATATTCAGTTGTGCCGATAATCTAATTACAGACTTGCTTATCCCGTGATGTCACAATGTTAATAACAATGGATTCGAGCGTTTTTCGACCAATTCATCGCAACCTTCTACAACACTTGTTACGGCATCCTTTTGAAAAGCTTTCAATCTTTTGTTGTCAATATTTTCAAAGATGGCTCACAAACAGGAAATGATCAAATCAAGGCCATTGGAATTTTGGCATCTTGTTTTTAGTCATTTACATTTGAAAACCGATTACAGGGACATCTAGTTTACCCCACTGTGAGAATGAGGAACACTAGATGTCGCTGCGATTGAATTTCGAATGACCCCAGGCCGTCATTTTTGACAACATAATGTCATAATGATAGAAAAGGAAAAAATAAATAGACAGGAACCCAGGCTAGTGTGTTGTCATCACTATTATTGAATTGTATTGAAATAGTAGAAATGAGCTGTAGTTTTCTGATAGGTTTAATACATAATTGGAAATTAAGAAAATGCTGTTTACCAACATTTTCTCCTTATCCCGCAATTTTTGTTAAAAAAAATTCTTTATCAGGCTGGTTAAAATGGTATTGTGTGGTGAAGGGTTAAAATTTAGGTGGACAGTAAGTATTACATGTCATACAATATTATAATTTTTTGAAGCAAATGCCATTAGAATCCAATGGCTGATCAGATCTGGCAATATGATATCACAATACCATTGCAACCACCACTTTCGTGATAATATTACTGAGGAGGATGCATGATTGTGATGCCTCATGAAACTAAGAGATAGCTTCTGTAGTGGATTTCTCTTTGACATTTTTTATTCCATATCAGTATACAAATTTGCTTATATGTATCCTGGTATTTACCATTTCCTCCCTTTTTAACTCGTAACTCTTTAACAAACGACAAAATTTTAGAATTGTCTAAATTGAAAGCATTTGAAGTAGACAAATTAAATGTGGCCCATTTAATGATTTCAATCTTTGATAGGATAGAAAACATTGTGGGAAAAGGAGAAAAATGCTGGTTATGAGCATTTTCTCCTTTTCCCACAAAGTTTTCAAAAGCCTTCTCTTTCAGGGTCTTTAAAACTCGGGATTGTGTGGTAAAGGGTTAAAGCGCCGAATAAACCAGTTGACATTTCAGTACAGAATAAGACCCAGATGATTTCAATGTCATGGTTGCCTTTCTCCTGTAGTTTTTCAGCAAAGCAGACAGATCAAAGATCAGGCTGCATATCTTGTGCAATTTTATCTTGATCTACAGTGGTTGAAAAGGCAACTATAGTAGTGAAAGGTGCTTTAACCCTTTACACCACAATGCCGCCTTTTAACGCCCCCATGAAAGAAGCCATTTGAAAACATTGTGGGAAAAGGAGAAAATGCTGGTAACCAGCATTTTCTCCTTTTCCCACAATGTTTTCTATCCTATTAAAGAAAATTGAGCCACACTGAAATTGTTGTCTGCAAATGTTTTCAATTTGGACCAGTCTGAATTTTTCTCGTGTGGTAAAGGGTTAAGGATTAAAAAGATATTGATACAAAACATTGCTACTATGCACTGCAGCTAATGATATTGTCACCATCATGGTGCATTAATGTATCAATCCATTATTACACCCTACTTAATGTGATTTTCACATTTTCTTATCTGTAGATGCATCTTCCATGACTACGGTTGCTGTTGCGACTAGTGTTGATCAAGATTAGACCTCAAATAACATTCAGTCTCATCTTAAATCTATACTTTTTTGCTATTTCGTGTCATAATCTGGCCCAAACAGTCAAGGAATTACAATAGTTTGGTCTTTTTCCTGATAGAAAATATCCATTGGATATTTTGCACTGTAAGAGTTCGAATAAGGTAGAGGCAATGAAAATAGAAGAAAGACACAATGAGGATAGGAGATAGGCACATTGAGGGAATGAGGGAAGAGAATGCTCATTGCCTTTATTTGGCACTCTTGGGGGTAAAAGAAGGAGCCGGCAATCAGTGTAGAAAATAGGCACACTGAGGATAGAAGATAGGCACACTTAGGCTAGAGAAAGGTCAATGGGTTATTTGGCAGTCTAAGGATTAAAACAAGATAGGCACAATGAGAAAAGAAGAGAGGCACAATGAAGAAAGAAAATGCCCATGATGTCTTTTTTATTTGGCGCTATAAGGGTAAAAGTGAGATACACATAATAAAACCTGAAGGTAGGTACAATGAGGATTGATGATAAGGACAGTTAGGATAGAAGATAGGCAAAATGATGATGGATGATAGGCACAGTGATGATAAATGATAGGCACAATGAAGATAGAAGATTAGCACAATTAGGATGGATGATAGGCACAATAAGGATGTGTGATAGGCTGAGTGAGGATAGAAGACAGGCATAAGAGGATGGATGACAGGCACAATGAGGATGGATGACAGGCACAATCAGTGCTCCAGATAATTTTCAATGACATCAGTACAGTACTAATGAAAATCAAGATTAATCAGTACCAGCATATGGGGATCAGTACCAACATTTGGTTAACGAGACTGATTAAAGTCAAAATTGGTTTTCTTGCATTTTGCTTTTATATAAGCATTACTGTAAAACTACATAACATTTTACCTAGTAACAGTATGATGTTTACTGTACAAAGTGTAAAGCAGGTTTGTAGAAACAAATATGCAACTCATAATCTTTTTTTGAAGCGATCTTTTTTTCATGCTATTTAATTTTTGGAAAAATATTTGTGCAGGATTTGACATAAATTTGTCAAACAGGGTCGCAAATAACTTCAAAACCTGTAATTTTACGCTAGAAAAGCAGATATCATAAATACTTTTGAATTCACCAGTGCTTCAGTGTTGGAGACATTTTTTCTAACTTGGCCCAAATTGGCGCCACTGGCAATCAACAGTGCCCATCTGGGTGCATGCGCTTTTTGCTTCATATTTATTGTGCGTGATTATTCAATTTAGAGCGTGAATTATTGCACATTTATACATAAATGGGAACAGTGCTTAAGTCTTGGCCAGTCTGATTTTATCTTTCAGTGATTCTCAGTTTTGTTAGGATTATTTGGTTCTGGAGATGGATGAAATAACCTAGGCAGACGTTTCTGTGTATTCCCCGACTTTTTCGAAGCGCAAACTATTCATTCGGAACATACATGTACATAGTACGATTATCCGCTGGTCCCACGCTGTAATCAATAAAAACTTTACTAAAGCCGAGATGCAGAGTCTAATTCCGGTCCGAGCCGATTTATCCTTTTTATTTATCGGGAAAAAAATTGGAAAATCGCTCGGCAATCCCGAAGATATCTGAAAGTTTGTCTGAGAAAGAGTAAGCTCCCTTTCATTGTGTACGGATTCGTACCCTATATTTTACGTACCTGGAAAAACATTTCGTATCGAGTACGGAATTTTGTAAAAAAAGATGCGTAACAATCAGATCGTCATCCGTAAATTACGTGAATACAGACCTTATCTGGAGCACTGCACAATGAGGATGGGTGATAGGCACAATGGGAATGGATGACAGGTACAATGAGGACAGGCACAATAGGGATGGGTGATAGGCACAATGAAGATAGAAGATAGGCACAATGCAGGTAGAAGATTGACACATGAGATTAGAAAATAGGCAAAATGACGACTAGGCATAATGCAGATAGCAGATAGGCACAATGATGATAGAAAATGCCTGTTGTGTTAATTCAGTGCTAGAAGACCTAAAATAAGATAGACACAAGAAGGACTTACTCTCTTTTTCATTGTCCACTCTTACATTTCCACATGTACAGATGGTCAGTGTAGAATTCTGCCTACTGAACGACTCATTCCTGTAGCTGGTTTCTAACATGGCAGCAAGCCAAGGATAGTCCTCTTTAAGGATATCAATGAAGGAATCAAAGGCATCTGGCCCTCGCTTTGTTAACATTGCCAGCATTTTGTAAACTTGATCTTGTGGTGTTCTCTCAGCCTGCAAAATGGAAATAAATGAGCCATGCTCTGTGAAAAGGGGATTTAACTCTTTAGCAAAAGACAAAATTTTGGTCTAATCAAAATTGAATGCATTTGCAAAAGAAAAAACAAATGTAGTTGAATGATGGCTTTGACAGGGTAGAAAACATTGTTGGAAAGGGAGAAAATGCTCTTTTTCTCCCATGTTTTCAAAAGCCTTTTCTTTCAGGGTCGTTAAAGTCTTGTGTGATAAATGATTAATGCATTAGCTAAAAGTACATGTATTGACTCACATCAGCCTGACCTGAGTCGAAACCTTTTGATAATGGTCAATTTTCTGCATATCAACGGACCAGTCTGTGTTATGATTCAGTTGGTTCTTATACATAATAGATTTTATTATGGATCCTTAATTATGTGATGACTTGCTTGATGTAATGCATCACTGAGATGCACTTAACCCCCTTTTTGTGAGAGCACTGCCCCAATGTAAATTCAGAGCACCATAGTTGGGTAATAAAACAAGAGGGCCATGATGGCCCTGTATCGCTCCACTGGCTTATAAACCATAAATACTAAACATTCCAATTCTGAGCCACATGGTTTCAAAATGAAGACTTACAAATTTTTCTCTATAAAAGCCCATGTGAAAGTTGAGACCCGCAGGGCAAATCCATTTTTGATCCCAGAGCTATAATTACTTGAACCCTGGTAGAGGTCCACAAGATAAAGCCACATGCCAAAATAATACAAGTCTATGTTGTATGGTTATAAATAAAGTGATTTTCAATTTTTGTCCATATGAAGCCTCTGTAAAACATAAGACCCCTGATGCAAGGCTAATTTAAAAAAAAAATCAAAACAGGAAGATTTCTTAAGTTGTCACTATGTAAGCCCATTTAAAACTTGTGACCCCTGCGGCAGGGCCAATTTTGACCCCAGGGGTAAAATTTTGGCCCGCTTGGTAGAGGCCCACTAGATATAGCTACATGCAAAATTTGGTAGCTCTAGGCCTTATGGCTAGGTTCAGGAAGATTTTTAAAGTTTTCTCTATATAAGCCTATGTAAAACTTGTGACCCCTGGGGCAGAGCCAATTTTGACCCCAGGGCTATAATTTGAAGAAAATTGATAGAGGTCTACTACATAAAGCTACATGCCAAATTTGGTAGCCCTATGCCTTATGGTTTCAGACAAGAAGATTTTTAAAGATTTCCAATATTTTTCAGTTTTGTTGCCATGGCAACCAGAGTTTTTGAAGGAATCAAATTCTTTCAAGAAATTCTGAAGAGGACCATGGCAGGATCATTTCTGTGAAGTTTCATGAAAATTGGATGGGTAGTTTCAGAGAAGAAGATGTTTGAAATAAAAGTTAACGCACGGATGGACGGACGCACGGACGGACGGACGCACGACGGACACCGGGCCATGACATAAGCCCGCTGGCCTTTGGCCAGTGGAGCTAAAAATTACTGCAAACATGATTTGCCTCAGCTGAGATTGAAACCACCAACCTATAGAACAATAATTGGCAACCCTATCAACTGAGCTACTTTGGCAACTGTCATCCCTTTTTGTTAAGCCTTTACCAAACAATTGAATCTGACTGAAATGGTGGATGTGTGATTGATAGCCCAGAAACATTGTAGAAAAAGGAGAAAATACTGTTTACCAGCACTTCCTCCTTTTCCCTCAATGTTTTCAGAAGGCTCCTTTCCCAAAGATGTTAAAACTCAGGATGGTGTGGTAAAGGGTTACAGCAGGAAGTTATCCCTTTTTACTGAAAAACAGCTCCTTAACAAACAGGATGTGAAAGTTTATGGTAAAAATTACAAACAAGAGGGCCATGATGGCCCTGTATCGCTCCACTGGCTTATAAATATAAACCATAAATACTAAACATTTCAATTCTGAGCCAAATGGTTTCAAAATGAAGACTTACAAATTTTTCTCTATAAAAGCCCATGTGAAAGTTGAGACCCACAGGGCAAATCCATTTTTGATCCCAGAGCTATAATTACTTGAACCCTGGTAGAGGTCCACAAGATAAAGCCACATGCCAAAATAATACAAGTCTATCCTGTATGGTTATAAATAAGGTGATTTTCAAGTTTCGTCCATATGAAGCCTCTGTAAAACATAAGATCCCTGATGCAAGGCTAATTTAAAAAAAAAATCAAAAGTGATCCAGATTTGGTAGCCCTTGGGTTTGCGGTTAGGAGCAAAAGGGTTTTTTGAATGTTCACCCTATAAGCACATGTTTATGACCAAATTTGGGAGTTCTTGACCTTATGGCTAGTAACAAGATGGTTTCTGAAGTTTTCACTCCATAAACCCATGTAAAACTTGTGACCCCTGGTGCAGGGCCGAACTTGATCCTAGGGTTGTAACTTGGGCCCACTTTGTAGTTGTCCACTAGATAGTGCCATAATTATGCAAAATTTGGTAGCCCTAAGCCTTATGGCTATGTACACCAAGATTTAAAAGTTTTCCCTATATAAGCCCATGTAAATCTTGTGAACCTCCGTCTACCCCCCCCCCCCCCCCCAGCATGAGGCCAAATTGACCCCAGGACTGTAATTTGGGCACTTTTGGTAGACCACCACTAGATCAAGCTAAATGCAAAATTTGGTAGCTCTAGGCCTTATGGCTAGGTACTGGAAGATTTCTTAAGTTGTCACTATGTACTCCCATGTAAAACTTGTGACCTCTGCAGCGGGGCCAATTTTGACCCCAGGGCTAAAATTTTGGCCCGCTTGGTAGAGGCCCACTAGATATATCTACATGCAAAATTTGGTAGCTCTAGGCCTTATGGCTAGGCACAGGAAGATTTTTAAAGTTTTCTCTATATAAGCCTATGTAAAACTTGTGACCCCTGGGGCAGAGCCAATTTTGACCCAGGGCTATAATTTGAAGAAACATGGTAGAGGTCTACTACCTAAAGCTACATGCCAAATTTGGAAGCCCTATGTCTTATGGTTTCAGACAAGAAGATTTTTAAAGATTTCCAATATTTTTCAGTTTTGTTGCCATGGCAACCAGAGTTTTTGAAGGAATCAAATTCTTTCAAGAAATTCTGAAGAGGACCATGGCAGGATCATTTCTGTGAAGTTTCATGAAAATTGGATGGGTAGTTTCAGAGAAGAAGATGTTTGAAATAAAAGTTAACGGATGGACGGACGGATGACGGACACCGGGCCATGACATTAGCCCGCTGGCCTTCGGCCAGTGGAGCTAAAAACCAGGTAATTCCTTGTGTTTTCTATATGCATTTCTGTCTATATTTTAGTTTACATGCCATCTTTGGAAGTGAACAAAAAGTACCAGTTTGTTTAAAGATTTTCTCCAAAACTTATGAAACAAAATTTGGTTGGATGCCTCATAACTCTAATGTGTAATTTTCAGGCTTTTGCTCACTACTAACTCATTTCATTCTGTACCATATGACAAAATTTAAGAACCATCTACGTTTTTAAAGCATTTGCAGGTGAAAATTTTAATGTGGCTCTTGTGATGGCTGTACATTAATCACTTTTAATCTTGAAAGAATGACGGGTCAAACCTCTACCAAATGATCCCCAGTTTGAATGACCCAGATGAAGAAGGTTCTGAGAACTCAGGTAACCTGTGTTTTCTCTTTCCACAATGCTTTTTACCATTCCAAAGACAGTTTTCATAATTTGAATCGAGTTATTTTGTCGTTTGCACATGCTTCCAATATGAACATGTCTGAAATTTAGCAATCTGGTAAACGTTATCAGAGGGCATCTTCCTCAGGGTCATTAAAACATGTGATTGTTAGCTCCACTGGCCGAAGGCCAGCAGGCTTATGTCATGGCCCGGTGTCCGTCTTGCGTCCGTGTGTCCGTCCGTCAGTCTGTCCGTCTGTGTGTCTGTCCGTCCATCCGTCTGTCCGTGCGTTAACTTTTATTTCAAACATCTTCTTCTCTGAAACTACCCATCCAATTTTCATGAAACTTCACAGAAATGATCCTGCCATGGTCCTCTTCAGAATTTCTTGAAAGAATTTGATTCCTTCAAAAACTCTGGTTGCCATGGCAACAAAACTGAAAAATATTGGAAATCTTTAAAAATCTTCTTGTCTGAAACCATAAGGCATAGGGCTACCAAATTTCGCATGTAGCTTTAGGTAGTAGACCTCTATCATGTTTCTTCAAATTATAGCCCTGGGGTCAAAATTGGCTCTGCCCCAGGGGTCACAAGTTTTACATAGGCTTATATAGAGAAAACTTTAAAAATCTTCCTGTACCTAGCCATAAGGCCTAGAGCTACCAAATTTTGCATGTAGATATATCTAGTGGGCCTCTACCAAGCGGGCCAAAATTTTAGCCCTGGGGTCAAAATTGGCCCCGCTGCAGGGGTCACAAGTTTTACATGGGCTTACGTAGTGACAACTTAAGAAATCTTCCTGTTCTGATTTTTTTTTTGAAATTAGCCTTGCATCAGGGGTCTTATGTTTTACAGAGGCTTTCATGTGGACAAAACTTGAAAATCACCTTATTTATAACCATACAACATAGACTTATATTATTTTGGCATGTGGCTTTATCTTGTGGACCTCTACCAGGGTTCAAGTAATTATAGCTCTGGGGTCAAAAATGGCTTTGCCCTGCGGGTCTCAACTTTAACATGGGCTTTTACAGAGAAAACTTTGTAAGTCTTCATTTTGAAACCATTTGGCTCAGAATTGAAATGTTTAGTATTTATGGTTTATTTTATAAGCCAGTGGAGCAATACAGGGCCATCATGGCCCTCTTGTTTAGTAAAGGGCAACCCTTTCCCAAACAAGCCCTGGTTTTCATGTGTCTGCAGTACCAGTCTTTTGAAAACACTGTAGGAAAAGGAGAAATTGCTCGTAACGAGCAATTTCTCCTTTTCCCACAGTGTTTTCCACCCTTTTTGATAACTTTCTGCCATTTTCATCAAATTTAAAATTGTTGTCTGCAAACTCTTTCAATTTGGACCAGTCTAAAATTTTGTCATTTGGTAAAGGGTTAAAGAGGTAAATATTTGCTGCTGAATAGATATATAGGATCTGAAATAAGTTGGCTTTTGAGATAAAATTGAATTAAACGAGTCTAGGAAAATGTTATTGAGGGAGGCTAGCTTAATAACATATTTTCTTGACAAGTTTAATAAAATTCTTATCTTAACTCTTTACAACACAAGAAAAATGTAGGCTAGTCCAAATTGAGAGTATTTGCAGATGACATTTTAAATGTGACTCAAATGAGGAATTTTGCCTTTGATATGGTAGAAAACATTGTGGGAAAAGGAGAAAATGCTGGTTACTGGCATTTCCTTCTTTTACCACAATGTTTTCAAAAGGTTTCTTCCTCTGGGTCGTTAAAAGTTGGGATTGTGTGGTAAAGGGTTAAACACAAAGGAGTATCAGATTCTTTTTATCACATAACTGTTTCTGAAGAACTACTTGAAAAACCGTAAGATCTCTTAAGAGAAACTAACATAATTCATGAATGAGACTAATTCACTGCTTTGACTTGTGTACATTTGGAGCTGAAAATAATTCCAAAGAAGCTGGCATATAATTACTTGATCCAAAATTTGAAAATAATATAAACCTTTGCTTTACCACAATCAGATGATTTCACCATTGAATTGACCAGGACATATTTGTGCGTCGCTTGCTGCTTTTTGAAAATAATTTGCAAGAACAATGCCTTCACAAATGAGGTCACATCACACCAGTGTGATGTTACAAAATCTTATCTCAAACATGTGTATGAAAAGAAAATTTGTAATGGCTATATTACATGGTTATGTGATAAAGAGTCATCTCTCTTTAACCTGTAAAGTGCTTCATGAGTTAAATGAAATCCAGTGTTCCCATGCACGCACATATGTGCGTGATTCATGCACTGAATTGAATAATCACGCACAAAAATATGAAGTGAAACGTGCATGCACGCACAGGTTTCAGGGCTCCCATTATCGATCACCAGTGGTGCCAACTGGGACAAGTTAGAAAAAATTTCTCCAGAACTTAAGCACAGGCGAAAGTCATGGCAACAAGTAATGTCCTTGCATGATATTTGAACTTAGATCCAAATCTGACATATACAATAGGTATCAAGTGTGAAAGTCACTGTTTATCACTGCTAATCAAACTTGTCATGTATTTAAAAGTATTAATGGTATCAATCCGCTTCTCTAGTGTAAAATTACAGGTTTTGAAGTTACATGCTATTCTTATTGACAGATCTATGTCAAATCATGCGGAAATACTACTCCAAAACTTAACAGGCATGAAAAAAAGATTGCTGCAAAAAATGCGAAAACCCATGACACCACAAAAATCGGTTTGACATCATGGGCATTTCGAACTGTCTATTCAGCTTTATCAATGACTTTAAACAGTAAATTTACATAAACATCTCTGTAAAAAAATAAGTGAAAGCTAATTAGTGTCTGAAATTGACAGTGAAATAGAAAATTCTAATGGGCATCAGGTTGTAAGTTGTCCCTCTGAAACTGGTGAGTAAGGAAACATAACAAGCATCTTCTTTTTAGCTCACCTGAGCACAAAGTATTCGAGGTGAGCTATTGTGATCGGTCAATGTCCATCGTCCGTCCGTCCGTCTGTTCACAATTACAAAAAAAATCTTCTCCTCCTAAACCAACAATCAGATTTCAATCAAACATCACAGAAATGATCCTTAGGTCATGCTCTTTCAAAATACTTCAAAGAATTGAAATCAGTGAAGAACTCTGGTTGCCATGGCAACCGAAAAATTTTTTTAAAAATCTTCTTGTCCCAAACTGTAAGGGCTAGAGCTTTCATATATGGCATGTAGCATCATCTAGTGGCCCTCTACCAAAATACTTCAAATTATGACCCTAGTGTGGAAATTGGGCCTATGTTGTGGGTTCTCGGATTTCACATAGAGATAAAGAAGGAAATCTTTAAAAATCTTCTTGTCCCAAACCGTAAGGGCTAGAGCTTTCATATATGGCATGTAGCATCATCTAGTGGCCCTCTACCAAAATACTTCAAATTATGGCCCTGGTATTGAAAATTGGCCCTATGTTGTGGGGTCACGGATTTCACATAGAGATAAAGAAGGAAATCTTTAAAAACCTTCTTGTCCCAAACTGTAAGGGCTAGAGCTTTCATATATGGCATGTAGCATCATCTAGTGACCCTCTACCAAAATACTTCAAATTATGGCCCTAGTGTTGAAAATGGCCCTTTGTTGTGGGTTCTCGAATTTCACATAGAGATAAAGAAGGAAATCTTTAAAAATCTTCTTGTCCCAAACTGTAAGGGCTAGAGCTCTCATATATGGCATGTAGTATTGTTACGGTCCCGTTAGTACGAAAGACAGACTAGTGTAGACCTATATCGGGGTTTGGTAGAGTGGGGTGGATGATCCCTATCTGTCTTTCGGTAAGCCCCACGCAAGGTGGATAGAATTTGAAAACAATGCTTGGAAAAACACAGACAGCTTTTATTATGTGAGTTGATAATTCACGAATCAGGTGAAATTAATATAACACCATTTAACATTACAGATAGGCTGATCTAAAGCGTTCAGCGTCACAAGATGAGCTCCGTGCATTCTACTATGTAAAACTTCCCTTCTATCTGAAGCGGTCAATTTACACTTGGCGTATGCGTATTTCTATAGAGTCAAAGCAGAACGAATAAACTCGTCAGAAAAGATAAAAGCTGTATCAAAAAGAGATTATTCAGTCCGGCTTTCATAAAAACCTATGGCTTGAGACTTCTCTCTATTTCCCAAAGTTCGACACAATTTAAAAAGGATCTAAAATACTTTCTTACAATGTTTTGACAAACGAATAGCCGTGACTTCTCTTTTCAGTTCTCAGAAATTGAATCCCCTACTACCAAAAACGCGCTGCTTATATAGCGACCCTGACCAAAAACTGGTAGAAACACGGTAGATACCCCTTTTCTGGTAGTGACTACCGACGCTTGGTAGCCTGGCCACTACCCGAAACTGGTAGCTACCGACATGACTCTGGTCGAAATACCCGAAACTTGGTAGAAAGACCATCGGACCAAAATGCAAGATGGCGACGCTAAAAAACAGCAAGATAGGCTTGCCTGCCTCAAGTTTAAGTTAAATTACAAGTTAAACCAGACTAGCACACACACCTAACTGGAATTAAACTGATGCGAAGGGTTTAAATCACAATCTGGAACGGTGACTCGGCATACACTCAAGCGTATCGGTCCCACAATGCAATTTAAACATGGCCGATCTGGTGTAAAGTTTACAGTGAACAAACTTTTAAACTGCAACATCACTGGAATTACGTGCGCATACTAGGCTAATAAGGAGCTACCTTGTGACAAAATACACATCCTTAAACAAAATAGTGATTCGTAAAGGATTAAGGATAATAACAAGTGATTTTTGCGGAGACATGAGGCTGAGAAATAAGATCAACAACTGACCCAAAAATAACTCATGCAAGCTACGCGGACATGGATAAGAAAATGAAATGGCGTTTCACCGTTTGTTCTATATGCAGGCCGACTGGCTTTTCAATAATGTCTGTCTGCATATGCTATGAGTGGTGATTTGCCTCATGCATCACGCGAGAACCAACTCTTACAGGAAAAGACTGAAAGTATGTCACTATTTTAACACTTTAAACTATCTTGCTAGTTGTCAAGCATCAAAGTTTTGCGAATACCAAAGATTCAGATCAGACTGCACATTATGTGCAGGCTGATCTGCATCCATCCTTTCCGCCTTGAACTTTACTGCACAAATAGTACACTATCGACTAGTGGAAGTAGACAATAAAAATGCTCTCTCTATCTACATCTGTATTTCCTACCAACAAGATAGGGCTAAACTGAAAGAATTAACTTAAAATGCCTTACTGCAGCAGTTCTACTTATTTACGCTAGATGTCTGTTCATAGTCCAGAGCTGGGGCGTTACACTACCCCCTCGGCTTTATGGCTAAACTCCTGTAGCCACATAATCATGAAAGTTCACACTAAGAATAATTATAACAGTATGAAAGCTATGTGCGAAACACTAAATCCAAATTACAAACACATACAGAAAAGGGTTCCTTTAAAACTAATTAAAAATAGTCACTGAATGATAAACTGGATAACTTCAGACTGTGGTTCAAGTCAAACTGTTGTCAAGGTCAAACTGTGATTAATCTTATATTGTCCTCCAAGCCTATACCCACTATGTGCCCTCCTGCCATTGACAGGCCCACAGTGGGCCTACTATACACATCATAGTAGGCGAAAGAAATATGAAGAAAAAGAGATAGATGTTACCTCCGGACCATATGCAATTCAGGTCCTTTTTACCAAACTCTTGACTTTGCTGCTTCCACTTGGCTGGTCACGTTTCTTGTTGTGGGGCAACCTAAAGAGCGGAGTCCTTGACCTTCTTGGAGCAGGGGCAGGTTTATTCTGCCGGGCTATTGTTCTTTCCAGGGAGACAATGGTCCTCTTTACCGATCTGATCTCGTCCACCACTGAGTTCACGCTCCATTGAACATTCCTGAGCTCCCTGCCATTATTCTCGATGGCCCTCAAAATGCTCCATAAAATCTCGTCACCTTTCGATGTTTTCTCCAACTCGGTCGATGTTTGGGTCTTCCTTTCCATTGTGGATTTGGCACTGTTAGCATTTGCGTTTAGGCCCTCAAGGTACAGGGGATCCCTATCAATACTAGTATCGAGCCGGCCGTCGAATACAATAAATGCTTTGTCTTGGACAGGGGTCTGGTCAAGGGTTGAGCTGACTGTAGCATTTACAGGAGTCACATTTGTACAGACTTTATGCGTTGAAATGGAGGGAATTTGGCTGGTTGCAGATACCTTTGGTGTGGCTAGAAGGCTCTCAATTGTTGGCACAGACAGCGTCTTGGATGTTGGTGGGGCTATTTCGGAAGTAACGACTGTATTAATGGCTGGGGCAACAGGGATTCCATTATTAGGAGTGTAAAGTGGAATGGTTAACGACGAGTTGAACCCATAAACTGATGCTGTTGGGCCATGGTCCACGATGCCGCTTCGACTAGAAAGGGGAGTTGACATGGAAGTTTGTGCCGCAAATCTCTTTGGTGCCTGGGGAAGGCTAATCGTGCAATCCATTGCCTTTGAAGCATACATTGGTGAGCTACACTCAATGGGTACCTGTGCTGGCAGGGTAGTACTGATAAACACCCTAGAATGATCCATGGTGACAGCTGGACTGACCATCAGTGGACTAAACCCAACAGGAAACGTTGAACCAGGAACTGTAGGAGTGCTGGTTACTGTAGTAGACATGGGGGCTAAACCAACTGAAGCCACGGTTTGGACCACTCCAGCGTCTTCTAACCAATCTGGAAGAGTAGGTTCTTCAGAATCCTCTTCAAAGGTACCATAATGAGCATCACTAGCTGTCTCTAGGTAGGCCATGTTCCCATCTAATGCGTACATAAAGGTGTTGGGGTCAACAGGATTCTGTGATTTCTGTAGCACTGTTGACTGGTCAGTTATCCCCAACCTCAAAACTTCGGTCCGGTGTTGCTGGTACTGCGTAACGTGGTTCAGTAGTGTCGCCTTGTCCGTGCATCTAAAGTTGTAGAGGCTACAGACATAAGGGATCCTGTCCATGGGTACATGATGCTTGAAAACATGTGCTACCATCCGTGCCTTCCGATCTACTTTCCGGCATACTCTACACCCATATTGCTTGTGCTTGAAGGTTGTTGGTGCCTTTGACATCGTGTTTCTGGAAATAGAACAACGACCACTACTATTACATGTTGGGGCCTATTTGCACATCGGGATAGCGGGGATTCTCAAAACGGCCAAAAACAATATCAGCTGGTAGACGTATCTCTCTCCCCAAGCTCAACAAATTTGGACTGAGATGAGTGGACTCGTTTGGTGTTGCACGATAGGCTCCTGCAAGACACCCTAGATGTAGGTCCCAGTCTTCTTGCTCCCCAGTTAGATAGGCTCGAATCATCTTTAAAATGGTTCTATTGAATCTTTCAGTCTGACCATTGCAACGAGCATTTCTTGGACTAGTCCGGGTCTTCTTCACTCCTAGTAGCTGGCACATCTCCTGAAATACCCTACTCTCAAAGGTTGCCCCCTGGTCGCTATGAATACGTAAGGGGGTACCCCAACGAGACACAAAATCATTCACAATTCGCCTCGCACAATCTTCAGCCTTTTGATTTGGAACGGCTAAGACTTCAACGTACTTTGTGAACGTATCTGTCATCACCAGTATGTAGCGATTACCTCGTGGAGTTATTGGAAATGGACCAAGATAATCAAGTGCCAATGTGTCCCAGGGTGCACCACTCTTAATGTGACTCATGGGAGCCTTAGGGGTCTTTACTGGTGGCTTATCTGCGGCGCAGACGTCACATTTCCCGATGAACCACATAACCTCTTGCTTTAAGTTGTACCAGTAATAACGCTGGGAAAGTTTCTCCTTGGTTTTCCACACACCGAGGTGACCTGACAGAACATTATCACGTAGCTGAGCTAGTGTCTCGGAACGAAGCACTCGAGGAACCAATATTTGGATAAACTCCCCTGTTTTATTTTTTTTGAAAACGACTTGCACAAAACACCCTCCTTGATAAAAAGATTGTCCCACAATATCCAATAGTGTCTACAAGCTGGACTTCTTGATTCCATAGCTTCACGAGTTGGCTTGTTATCAGCCATCTTTGCACAAATTATTGGTTCTATGTCCGGATCTTGCATCTGTTTTGCGGCAAAGTCCTCAGGTGAAATAGACAAACACCAACTCTTGTCCGCACCTTTCCTCCCAGAATCGGAGGGTCCTGGAGTTGGCTGATCTTTAGATGATCGCACATGAACTTGCTCATTCTGTTTTTGCTCATCATCTTTCCTTGACTGTTCCTCACCATCCGGAATGGGTTGTTGCAATGCCATAAGAATGGCCCTCCGAGTGCATTTTGAGCAGGGCCCACATTTTAAAGGTTCACTCATATCAACCTCACTACATTTACAATCTCGAGGCGTAGTGCAGCGTGATAAAGCATCGGCATGAGCCATCTTCTTACCCGGACGATATTCAATTTCAAAATCATAAGCAGCGAGTATTTCTAGCCATCTGGCTATTTTGCCGCTAGGCTTCTTTAGTCTAAATAGCCAGACTAGTGCCTGGTGATCAGTCTGAACAACAAAATGGCGACCTAGAAGGTATTGGCGAAAATACTGTATAAAGTATACGACAGCAAGCAGCTCTTGTTCTGTAATACAGTAGTTTTTCTCGGCTCTGTTCATGCCTCTACTGGCATAGGCTATTACTCTTTCTCTTTCAGACTGAATCTGAGAAAGTACTGCTCCTATACCCTTCCCAGATGCATCTGTATCGAGATAAAAAGTCCCTGCTTCATTCAAGGGATATCCCATTATAGCTGGGCTCATTAGAACTTGCTTCAAACAATTGAAAGCTTCTTCACAGTCATCCGTCCAAAGAAAGGTAGCATCTTTCTTTGTCAAGTCAATAAGGGGACGAGCTATCTTTGCGAAATCTTTTACGAAACGACGATAAAATGATCCAGTAGCCACAAACTGCTTCACTTGCTTAGCATTCACTGGGCGAGGCCATTCAGCAATTTTCGACGTGTTCACAGGATTTGGCAGGACACCTTCTTTGGAAACCACATGACCGAGAAACACAACTTCGGTTTGTAGCATATGGCATTTGTCAGGCTTTAATTTTAACCCAGCTTCCTTGATTCGATTGAGGACTTGGTCTACTTGGTGCAAATGCTGATTGAAGTCCGAGCCGTATACAATGATGTCGTCTATGTAAACTAGACACGTCTCCCACTGGAGCCCCTGCAAAACGACCTCCATTGTCCTCTGGAATGTACTTGCTGCGTTATTTAACCCGAAAGGCATTCTTGTCATTTCGTAATGCCCGTATTTGCAACAGAATGCGCTCTTTTGGATATCTTCTTCCTTAAGGGGAATTTGGAAATACCCACTAGTAAGATCAAAACTACTAAAAAGTGTAGCACCAGCAACCGCGTCTACACAATCCTGAATACGAGGCAAAGGAAACCCGTCAGGCTTAACCAAAGCATTTACTTTACTGTAATCTACGCACGGTCTGATGGCACCCGATTTCTTCTTCACCAAAACAATTGGAGAAGCCCAAGGAGATGTGCTTTTGCGTATGACACCCTTTTGCAAGCGATCTTCAATTGCTCTTTTCTCATCATCTGCATGTGCTAGTGGTACCCTCCTTGGATGCTGTTTAATTGGCTGAGCATCGCCGGTGTTAATACTGTGTTCGGCTACATCGGTAAGGCCAATGTCCCACTCCGATTTGGAAAAGGTATCCTTATGTCTAATCAGTAAACTAGCTATGGCTTGTCTCTCTGCCTTTGAGCGACCCACTACTGACTTCTGAAATAGATTTACAAGATGCTCTGGAACACTTCCTTCACACTCTGACATCATAAGGCTTTCAAACGCTGCCGTTGCTTCTTCTGTCGCTTGTATTCTACATAGATACGCAAAGTTTCCAGTCTCTGCTACATGTTCTGCTTTTGAAATAGTGCTAACAACTCTTGCTATCGTCTCTGCTGATCCGATGTGTGCATCTTGTCGCAAGATGAACTCACTCGGAAAAGGGTTAAGTAGGCGTACTTTGCAGGTTGGATTTTTGTTATTACTCACTAGTGTACTCGCCGTTTGCAATGGATAGGTTTCCCTGAAGTTTTTTGTTGGTTCTATAATGAATTCCATTTGGAATATATCATCTTCCTCAAATCTCTCAACAAACACGTCCACAACTACCTCTGACTGACCAGGCAGCAATACATCGTCAGCTACCACGACACATCGTGTCTGTCCTCTGCTTCTGATCTGAAATACAGGCACTTCGACCGCATCTAACACTATCTTGTTCTGGGAAAGCAAAATATCAGCTGGCACTCCGACACTTCCCATAAGAATATCGTAGCCCAATAGAGCATCATCCTCTGTGTCCGCTACGTACACTTCCCTATGCAACTGAAGCGAGCCCAGAGTAATTTCAAACTCTGCTTTGCCTGTGCCCCTGATCGGTGCTCCTCCTGCTCCCACAACATTTGTTGATCGAACAAGACTGGGTCGATTAGCCTCTGGTATCTTATAGTAAACTCGTGTGGATATGATTGTACGAGAGGCTCCTGTGTCCGCAGTATACACTACTGGCTGTCCATTTACACTGCCCTTCACATAGATCCCATCAGTGAAACCACGTTTTGTCCCAAATTTCCTTTGATCCCCTGCACCAGAACTACTCAAGGTAGCCTCCTTAACTACTTTTCCAGTTCGGCCTTCAACATTTACTGAGACCTCTCTTTGGCCACAAGAGGAGGTCTTCTCAAGTTTAAAGACTTGTCTCCCTTCTGAAAGCTGCCTTGTTTTTTATTCTTCTCCGGACAAATTCTCGCGAAATGTCCAAGCTGGTGACAGTTGAAGCACTCTTTTCCGTCCTTCTTCTTTTTAGGTTGACACTTTTCTTCTAACTTGCCAATCCTCGTCATTATTTCCTATAGCAAACTCTTCTCGGTTTCTGTGTCTGTCCCTAGCTGCCTATAGTTCTGTTTGTGCGCTGATGCATTTGAATCTAACTCAGGGCCACATAACTCGACCTCATCTGCGGCCCTACGTGTTTGAAAACGACCTCTTTTATCATTCCTCCCAATCCCTTTGATTTGCATATAATTAACGGCATAATAGACTGCCTCGTCTATATTTGCAGGCTCTTTATTAAATTCAAGCTCAAACTTCAGCTCGTCATCCAAGAGCCCCTCCAGAAATCTACGAACTAAGTCTTCGTCCCTGGCCCTTCTGCTACGATAACCATGAGCTTTGTCATATAATCTTTTCAAATCTGCCGCATATTCTTCCAACGACTCATTTTGGCGCTGTGACCTACAACTGAACTTTGAAGCGAAAGAGCGTGCAGTTTCTATCGTTTTAAATCTACTGTCCATCTCTTCCTTTAGCATTTGGTAGCTATCCAAAACCATAGGGGGAAGCTGCGTGAAAACAAACTGTGCCGCTTGTCCCTCCAGTCTAGGGAGTAATTGATCTAACATTTCATTTTCACTCAAATCTTTTCGGCGGGCTATCGCTTCAAACTGAGCGATCCAAGTTGACAGTTCATTTTTACCATTAAATGGTTGCATCTTTGTTAAGGGATAGCAAATGCCGCTGGGAGCATACGTCGTCTGATTTCTGACCGGCGGGGGTTGGCCATAAACTGACATATTTCTACGATCAAAAGAGACGTGGTGATTGTGCCCCATGTTATTACTCCGGTTCATGTCAAACTCGCCTCCGTCAAAGCTTACCCTGCCTAAATTTCGCTCCGAATACTGAGATTCCGTCCCATAGGTGTTACCGGTACTCTGATACCTATTCCCCATGCAACTTGCTTGCCGCGTCATCTGGATTGACAAGTGGTGAAAATCACTGTCTTGTTCCGCCACTGTTGCTGTTGAACGGCGGTCATTCAAAAATTCTCTATGTTTGGGTTTGAACCCCAAATCCAAGCCACGATTGTTGTTTTGAGCTGTCTTCTGTGAGTTGTCACCACCCCTAGACTTAAGAGACTTTAGCTCTTGCACGACATCTTGTAACAAACTAGCCATGTTCGTTATTTGTTGGTGCAACGCCCCTTCTTCAATTCCGCAGGATGTGTTAATACCTGGTCGACACGTCTGCCATGATCAGATCCACATTCCGAAACTACGTCCGTCTGATCTAAGTCCATACTATGTTGACTATGGGATGTATTTGACTGGGCATTGGTATTAAAGGTTATCTCGCTATCTACTTGAACGGGTTGCGACATCGTTTAAACTAGCTGTGCGTTGCTATAAATATTCTATCAAAAGCAAAGACTTTTACTAGCTAACCGACTAAATCGAAGCTCTGGTCCGAATCACAGGATCTGATTTTTTTAAAAACAGATCCCACCTCTGCCACCAAGAAAAATTGGTGTTACGGTCCCGTTAGTACGAAAGACAGACTAGTGTAGACCTATATCGGGGTTTGGTAGAGTGGGGTGGCCGATCCCTATCTGTCTTTCGGTAAGCCCCACGCAAGGTGGATAGAATTTGAAAACAACGCTTGGAAAAACACAGACAGCTTTTATTACGTGAGTTGATAATTCACGAATCAGGTGAAATTAATATAACACCATTTAACATTACAGATAGGCTGATCTAAAGCGTTCAGCGTCACAAGATGAGCTCCGTGCATTCTACTATGTAAAACTTCCCTTCTATCTGAAGCGGTCAATTTACACTTGGCGTATGCATATTTCTATAGAGTCAAAGCAGAACGAATAAACTCGTCAGAAAAGATAAAAGCTGTATCAAAAAGAGATTATTCAGTCTGGCTTTCATAAAAACCTACGGCTTGAGACTTCTCTCTATTTCCCAAAGTTCGACACAATTTAAAAAGGATCTAAAATACTTTCTTACAATGTTTTGACAAACGAATAGCTGTGACTTCTCTTTTCAGTTCTCAGAAATCGAATCCCCTACTACCAAAAACGCGCTGCTTATATAGCGACCCTGACCAAAAACTGGTAGAAACACGGTAGATACCCCTTTGCTGGTAGTGACTACCGACGCTTGGTAGCCTGGCCACTACCCGAAACTGGTAGCTACCGACATGACTCTGGTCGAAATACCCGAAACTTGGTAGAAAGACCATTGGACCAAAATGCAAGATGGCGACGCTAAAAAACAGCAAGATAGGCTTGCCTGCCTCAAGTTTAAGTTAAATTACAAGTTAAACCAGACTAGCACACACACCTAACTGGAATTAAACTGATGCGAAGGGTTTAAATCACAATCTGGAATGGTGACTCGGCATACACTCAAGCGTATCGGTCCCACAATGCAATTTAAACATGGCCGATCTGGTGTAAAGTTTACAGTGAACAAACTTTTAAACTGCAACATCACTGGAATTACGTGCGCATACTAGGCTAATAAGGAGCTACCTTGTGACAAAATACACATCCTTAAACAAAATAGTGATTCGTAAAGGATTAAGGATAATAACAAGTGATTTTTGCGGAGACATGAGGCTGAGAAATAAGATCAACAACTGACCCAAAAATAACTCATGCAAGCTACACGGACGTGGATAAGAAAATGAAACGGCGTTTCACCGTTTGTTCTATATGCAGGCCGACTGGCTTTTCAATAATGTCTGTCTGCATATGCTATGAGTGGTGATTTGCCTCATGCATCACGCGAGAACCAACTCTTACAGGAAAAGACTGAAAGTATGTCACTATTTTAACACTTTAAACTATCTTGCTAGTTGTCAAGCATCAAAGTTTTGCGAATACCAAAGATTCAGATCAGACTGCACATTATGTGCAGGCTGATCTGCATCCATCCTTTCTGCCTTGAACTTTACTGCACAAATAGTACACTATCGACTAGTGGAAGTAGACAATAAAAATGCTCTCTCTATCTACATCTGTATTTCCTACCAACAAGATAGGGCTAAACTGAAAGAATTAACTTAAAATGCCTTACTGCAGCAGTTCTACTTATTTACGCTAGATGTCGGTTCATAGTCCAGAGCTGGGGCGTTACAGTATCATCTAGTGGCCCTCTGCCAAAATACTTCAAATAATGGCCCTAGTGTGGAAATTGGCCCTATGTTGTGGGTTCTCGGATTTCACATAGAGATAAAGAAGGAAATCTTTAAAAATCTTCTTGTCCCAAACCGTAAGGGCTAGAGCTTTCATATATGGCATGTAGCATCATCTAGTGACCCTCTACCAAAATACTTCAAATTATGACCCTGGTGTTAAAAATTGGCCCTATGCTGTGGGGTCTCGGATTTCACATAGAGATAAAGAAGGAAATCTTTAAAAATCTTCTTGTCCCAAACCGTAAGGGCTAGAGCTTTCATATTTGGCATGTAGCATCATCTAGTAGCCCTCTACCAAAACACTTAAAATTATGGCCCTGGTGTGAAAATTAGCCATATTTTGTTGGTCTCGGATTTCACATAGAGATAAAGAGGGAAATCTTTAAAAATCTTCTTGTCCCAAACCGTAAGGGCTAGAGCTTTCATATTAGGCATGTAGCATTATGGTGTTGAGTCTTCTTGCAAGTGGTTGTGGGAAAGAGGTTGATCACCATTGTATCTTGAAAAGAGTCAACTCAATACTGATCTGCTAAAATATTAATTAATTTCTTGAGCATCTCTGCAACAATTACAGTAAACTTTGCTTATTACTATATTGCTTAATACGATATATTGCTTATAATGACGTTAATCCCTTGGTCCCAACAGGGTCTCTTTTTATAAGAATATACATCAGTTAAAACGATACTCGGATAAAACGATATGATTTCTTTGGTCCCCTGAGTATCATTATAAGTGGAACCCTATTTTGGACTGTCACAGATGTCAACCCGTACCAGGTATGTGCCACTATTGGGAAACACTGAGTCTTTTAACTGCTTTCTGCAATTATTGTCTAATTGTTGTCAACTTTTTATTTCCCTGTCTATCAAAAAGTCATTGCATATCTAATTTATTTTTGGACCTACTCATAAAAAAGGTATAATCACAATATTAAGACTGAATATCAAGGCCATATCTGTGAACAATGGGTTATATGCATTTAAATTTCACAAACACAGTTTGATAATTTACAATTTATATACACCAATAGTGTTGGATTTGGGTCTTTGTATGGGTAAAACATCTATTAAGCGACCACTCAAGGGACTGCCAAAATTGGTCACTTTAGAAAATGGTCTCTTAATGCAACAAAAACTTACTCAGATTACATGGAGTGGCAACATTTCTTGCACTCAAATAATACCTTACTTTCTAGAAAAGCCTTTGTTGGTAATACTCATTACAATACTCTCACTAAGACAATTGTAATAAGTACTAACAACATAGGATTTAGCTCAGCATAAAGGCTTTAATCCATGGGGCATTCAATTCCAGCTAGTCTTATATATTTCAACAGAAACATTGGAATTCCTATCGCTTAATAAAAGTGATGGCTTAATAAACGTAGTCGCTTAGCTAAGCAAGATCAACTGTATTGCCCTTTAAAACTCATGAACAACTCTGGTTTCCATGTCAACTGCTGAAAAAAAAAATCAACCCAAAGCCTACAACTTAATTGGCAACAGTAGCACTCTACCAAAGTACATCGAAATGTGACCATAGGAAAAAAAAAAGTGCTTTGTTGTTGGATCCCAGTTTCCACATCCAAATAAAAGATCTTTTAAAATCTTCTTTCATCCAAACATTAACCCTAGAACTTTCATATTCAGCATGGACTGGTGGATAGTTACGCTCCCGTAAGAGCGAGCATATAGTCGCCACTTCGTCTGTCTGTCTGTCTGTCCGAAGTGATTTCTCAACAACCACCTGACGGCTCTTGTTTGCTAATAGCATTTACCAAATTTCATCCTTGGAATCACAAAAAGTCCTTTGTAGTCACAATGTGGGATCAAATATGTAAAGAGTGTATTCTTGGAATCCTCCTGTTCCATATTGTATGGCCCACAACATACATTTGGCATGTGATTCTGTCTGAAAACCCATTATCAGCTCACCTGAGCATAACATACTCATGGTTAGCTTTTATGTATCCTTGAATATGCGTCGCTAAAATTCCACTGTTCATTATATAAGTATCATAATTCGAGCATAATCTTGATCCATCGCCCAGAATGTTTGTAAGGTTGTGAACATGAACATGACCACACTCAGCAACCACAATTCTGGCTCAGTTATACTCAAAATTTCCCTGGATGTTCATAATGACCTAAGGACAAATCTGATCAAAATGGGGACAAGCTAAAAGCATCAAAATAGGGGATCTTGATGGCAATTCCATTGTTTACACTCTAGGGCCTATAATTTCGACTATCATTTTCTTACCTGCTCTGATTGTTGGTATTGTCATATGGATGAATCATTTTCAAAACTAAAATATTCCAGCAAAAAACAAGAGGCAAGTGGCCATAACAATGGCAGCTGAGTTGCATTTCAGGTGAGCGATTTAGGACCATCATGGTCCTCTTGTTTTAATTACCCATATTGTTTTCAAGAGCTGCTGACTGCAGAGTTAGACTGCCAAAACAAATTTTCAATACAACAGACCCTTACTTTCCTCCATAGATGCTCTAAAATTGTCATTATTAAGTGCACTCTTAGAATTTCTCTTGCACTCCCAAACTTGTATTCCAGGAAGAGCATGAACTCCCAAAAAAAGATGTTAGCGGGAACACTGAAATTTACAGGCAACTATCGGTTTAAAAAACCCAAAATATTGCAATTTTGAAGTTTTTTTTTCCCACGGTAAATCTCATCCCATTGGACAGCATGGGTATAAGATGAGACTGTGCTGAATATTTAAAGAATGATTGGATAAAAAAGATAGTGATAGAAAAAGATTAAGACACAAAATTTACTGATACAAATTTGAAATCCATACCTTGATGATGTCAATCATATTTCTCTCAAAAATTTTGTATTGGAACAGAGATCCATAAAAGTCTTCCGTCATCATGATATCGTCTGCCAGTTGTTTAAGATGGCGTTGTATCACAGACCGTTGTACCTCATTCATTGTTCTTTGTGATTTTAGTCGCACAGTTCTGCGCAATGACACACAGTGCAGTTTTTAAAAAAGAACGTCAAGTGTTAGGATTAGATGTAAAAAATTTAATGTCATTCTGCATGACAACACTGGTCAAAAGACAAGTTTCCTTTTGTAACAATATTCTGACAATATTAAACAATCCTCTTTGGTAAGTATCTAAATGCTCACTGACAGAGAAATTTTTCTTCAAGCAGATTATCAGGTGAGATATGAGTCACTGGTGTTTAATCTGTGTTTAGAATTTTATTAACTTGAGCGTGAAAAAGTATGAAGTGACCATTTAAAAGTTCAGAAATCTGATTAAAGACTTACAGATCCAGAGAGTGTTTCTAACCCTTTACCACACAATCCTGAGTTTTAATGATCCTGAGGAAAAGGTCTCTTGAAAACATTGTGGGAAAAGGACAAAATGCTGGTAACGAGCGTTTTCTCCTTTTCCCTCAATGTTTTGTTTCCTCGCAAGAAGAATCCAATCGTTTGAACAACATTAAATTTGTTACCTGCAAATGCTTTCAAACTGGACAAGTCTAGAATTTTGTAGTTTGGTAAAGATTTACCCAGAGAACAAAATTTGTCCAAAATCCAAACCATGTACAGACACTAAATTGATTTTGGTTTAGTTTTTCAAAGGGTTGAAAACATTGTGGGAAAAGAGGAAAATGCTGGACACCAGCATTTTCTCCTCTTTCCACAATTATTTTCCAAAAAAATTCTTTCTAAGGGTTAACACTTGTGATTGTTTGGTAAAGGGTTAATCTAATTAAGCCCAAAGTTTTTTGGATTTGTGCATTTTGTCACTCTACCACTTTGTTAATGCCTTTGAAATATACTATAATGCTATCACACAATTAATCCATTACTTCTCTCTGTAAGTTAGAGAAAGGTAATTTTGAGTTACCAATTAAACTGCTAAAAACAGGTGTTTTCAAGTCTTTAAAAGAACTAAATGGAAAGGCTTTTATTGGCCAAGATTCTTAAAAAAAAAGTTGTACAGTGTAGATCCAAGATCAGTCAGCATGTTCTTTGCAGTCTGATCTTGATCTACATTGTCCACTAGCAGCTTCTAAATTGGCCTTAGCAGGCTGTCTGTTAAAGGATCATTTTAACCCTTTAACCCTTTACCGCACAATGCCGCCTTTTGACGCCCCTGAGAAAGAAGCCTTTTGAAAACATTGTGGAAAAAGGAGAAAATGCTGCTAACCAAAGAAAAATTGCATCATTTGAGCCACGTTGAAATTGTTGTCTGCAAATGCTTTCAATTTGGACAAGGCTAAAATTTTGTCGTCTGGTAAAGGGTTAACACACAATCCTGAATTATAATGACCCTGAGAAATAAAGCTTTTGAATAACATTGTGGGAAAAGGAGAAATGCTGGTAAGCAGCATTTTCTCCTTTTCCCACAATTTTTCTACTACATTGCAGCCAAATCTCATAATTACAGCCACATTAAAATTGAGAAAGAAAGCTTTTTAAAACATTGTGAGAGAACGAGAAAATGCTAGTAACCAACATTTTCTCCTTTTCCAACAATTTTTCTAGTATTTCACAGCCAAATCTTGTAATTCTAGCAACATTTAGATTGTCATCTGAGAAAATTTTCAATTTTGACAATTCCAAATTTTGAAAGAGTTTAACAAATACTAGTAGCTTTGAAGGAAAAGATTTTCCTAAAAGTTGACTCTAATATATGGCTTCTGAAAACAAAATTGTTATATCACTAAAATCTGGAAAAAACACAAACACACAAGCAAACCTCCTCAAACAAGGTCTTCAAAGTGTTTATCACTCAAAAAAGTAACAAATCATGAATGAAAGCATTCCTCACTGCCAATATTTTCAGTTTTACTATTTTTTTATTCTATAAAGAAAAAGTTTAAAAAATCAATGAGTTTTGAAGTTAAGCCATGATACAAGATATATCATAATCATATTTCAAATGATTCAACTTAGTCCTACAAGGCTGATTTATCTATTGATACTAGATAATGATATCTAAGATCTTGTTCACATTAACCCTTAATATGCTAAGCGCAACTCAACTACCTTTTGCGGGCAGTGTAGATCAAGATCAGACTGCATGTTTCATGCAGTCTGATCTTGGATCTGCACTGTTTGATAAGGAGATATCTTTCCTCAAAACAATAGCTTTGAGATAGCAAAATTCAGGTTTTTACTGTTGGCTTGAAAGTTTCATTTCACTTATTTGGCAGGTTGAGGGTTAATCCTGTTCCAGGCTTTAAAATTTTAGACTCTACCACATTGAAAACACTGAAGATGTTGGTGAATGTTTAAATGTGATTCAAATGATGGGATTTAGTGTCAAAATGCTAGAAAAAAATGTGGGAAAAGAAGGAAATTCTAGATACCAGGATTTTTTCTTTTCCTCACAATGTTTTAAGAAAGCCATCTTTCTCAGGGACATTAAAACTCAGGACTTTTTGCTATGGGCTTAACCCCTGTGGCACTAGATAAATACAATGGACATTCCAAGTCACTGCCCAACATGCGTATGTTGCAATTTCAAAGAATTTTTTTTTTTTCAAGAATACCTTTGAAAGAAAAGAGATCCAAAACCAGGCTGCACATTCTGAGCAGTCTGATCTTGGATCTACACTGTCTGGCTCGGCATTGAAATCCAGGTCAGTGCCAAAAGGGTCAGCTGCCTGTTATACATAATGATCGACCTGTAATATTATTTTTAAGGATTTGATCATTGAACTTAATCCTTTACTGAACTATCCTACATTTTCATGCCCCTTGGAATGAGGGTTTTTGAAAACATTGTGAGTAAAGGAGAAAATGCTGGTAACCAACATTTTCTCCTTTACCACATTGTTTTCTACTGTCTCAGTGATAAATCACATTATTTGAGCCTTATTTATATTGCATCTGCAGTTATTGACGAATTAGTTGTGATTTTTTTTCAGTTTTGGCATGGCGAGTCTAACACATTGTCGTCCAGTATAGAGTGGTATCGAGTTAAAATAACACACTTAGTGGAAAGATAAGATATGAGCCAGGCTCTGACAAAAGGGGGTTTAATGCATCTCCATGATGTATTGAAACAAGCAATTCATCACATAATTATGGATCCATAAAGTCTATTGTCTAACAATTGACTGGATCATGAGGTAGACTGGTCCTTTGTATGTTAGAGAGCGAGACAACCAATCAAACCATCAAACGGCCCCTTTACCAGTGGTGATTTTTAGCTCCACTGGCCGAAGGCCAGCGAGCTATTGTCATGGCGTTGTGTCCGTCGTGCGTCCGTCCGTCCGTCCGTCCGTTCGTCCGTGCGTGCGTCCGTAAACTTTTTCTTTAACAAACTTCTCCTCAGAAACTATTGACTGGATTTTTACCAAATTTCACAGGAATGTTCCTTTGGTGGTCCTCTTTCAAATTCCTTCAAATAATTGTGTTCCATGAAGAATTCTGGTTGCCATGGCAACCAAAGTAAAAAACCTTTAAAAATCTTCTCCTCCCAAACTGCTATTTGGATAGCATTATTATTTTGCAGGAATGTTCCTTAGATACAGGTTTACAGAATTCCTTTAAAAAAAAAATGATCTGCCAAAAAACATGGCTTTTATGGGAGACTCATTTTCCTTTTATGGTATAAAGTAAAATCTTTGAAAAATTTCTTCTCTAAAACTATTCATTGAATTTCATTGTTGTTTTGCAGGTAAGTTCCTATGGTGGTTGTCTGCCAAATTGTTTCTATGGTGGTTGTATACCAAATTCCTTTTAAAAAAATGATACACCTAAAAACACATTTTTTTATAGACAAGGCTTATATTTCAAAAAAATGTTCTTCTCCAAAACTATTTATTGTGTTAGTTTTATCGACTAACAAAGAAAAAGGAAGAAAATTGGATTGACTTGACCTAGTCAGGGCTGTCCTATTTAAGCCCACACATTTTCCTTGGTATTAAGATCACAATTTACTCCAATGATATGCTATTAGTTAGTACTAGTAATAAAATATCACAGGCCATAAATAAGATAAAAGCTTGAGCACCTTTCACAACTTGAGCTTTTCAATTTTGCCTTATTACTAAGCCTGAGTAACCATGCCAAGATAAATCAAAGTACTGATAGTACTGAAGGCCAGGAAATCTAGTGATCTGTAATCTCTAAAGAACGAAGGATACGAACTCACACGAGACCTCATTTTCTAATTATCACTACCATACAGACAGTCAGGCCAATTCAATTATGCCAAAAGAATTCATTGGTAAAGGGGTACTGTCACGCATAATATGGAATAATACAATAATCAACAGGAAAAATTAAATTAATGCAAAAAAAAAGCAGTGCTCAGAAGCCAGATTCTATAATTAAACCGAAGCAGATAGTGGATACCAACGCTCGGCTATAGGGTGCATGATAATGGCTTTAAAAACTTCTAAGTCAAAAAGGGGCTTAAATCAAGCAAATTTATTTTTGAGTTATTTGCCTTATTGGTTAAGGTTGATCTTTATGATAACGCACATATATTCCAAGTTTCAAATAAATATCGTCAATGATAAGAAAGATAAGACACAATTTAAAATTGGACACAACGCGAATACCAACTCTTAATATCGCGAACGCAGGGCAGGGTGATGTCAATACATCGCAGTTTTGTTCTCAAACAGTCGATCTAAATCTATTCTTTTGACTATATCATACAAAGACGTCCACTAGCCCTTCTCGTCCCATTAGAGAGAGAGAGAGATTCCAACGACGGCTTCTGGCGCTTAAAATGAATTTGCACATTCGGGATGTATTTCAAAATAAAAATTCTTAAACTTTCATTTCTCCTTTTCAAACAATGTTTCGGAAACTACCAGTTATGTGAATGAAACTCTAGGTATGTAAATGTGATGAATAACTGATAAATTAAAGCCTAATTTTTTAAACACACCTTTTATTTTCAAATCATTTTGTTTGAAAGTTAAAAAATGTCCAAGGATCGCACAACACTTTCATGATTTCTAATCAATCAACAGTCGTCACAAAAAAATGAATATAAGCAGATAACATGGTTGATTATCGGAAAATGTAGATAGAATAAAAAATTCTTATTTTTCCATAATGTTTGCCTATTCTTCTGACAAAAAGATGTTTTAAATCGATTCACACAGAAAAAAGAGAGTACAATTTCTTTTAATTTCTGCATATTTCTTAATTCTATCGATTTTTTTTTTTTTTTTTTCTAAACATGTAGAGAAAATCAAGTTCAGTTCTAAATGATTAAAAGAAACTGATAATAAATGCAGTTAATACACCAATAATCTCATTCAACTATTGACATTTCCATGGAAAATCGTATATCTCAATCTTTTCACCAGGCAGTCAAAGGAGATGCGGCGTGCGGTTCCCTTTGATCTTTATTTGAAACGCGGACAGTAACTAGCAAGTGACAATGGAAACTAAAAATAGAAAACTGGTTCTCGGGTTTTTCCCTCGCGCTAGTACACTAGAAAGTGCTATCAGGGGCTGTAATCATGTCTATAATACGAGAGGATTTCAGTATCCAATCACAGTGATGGAAAAGTTGGTAGAGGTTAAATGTACACCAAATAAGTCTGTACACTGAATAAGTCTGATGTCAGTCATAATACGGCAACGCCTTAATGCACAGTTCCTGACAAGATTTGTGTAACTATAAACTCCGCCCATAGGCGGTATCGGATAAAAATAGACATCAGACTTAAACGGTGTACAGACTTATTCGGTGGACGTTTAACTTTTACCTGGAAAAGTTATTGACTGTCTGTTGTGTATTCAACAGGGACACAACCCTTAAAACACACTCGTTGGTTATTAAAGGGCTGTAATACCCTTGCAATTCCATAGCACTATGCAGATGTCGGAGAGCTTTGAGGAAAGAAAAACATTCAGGCCGTGTGATAAGCGATCTCTGTACTTACGAAACTAGTTGTTTTGGCGGACTCAGCGATATAGAGTGGACACACCGTTCAACATTTTGTCTGAAAGTAGTCCGGAAAAGTCAGCTTACGATCGCTATAGGCAAGGGAATCCCTTGAGAGGGATTCCCTGGCCTAAAAAGAAAAAGTATTTTAATAACAAAACCCCCATGTTGTAGGTACTTTATAGTCCTTTTGATATAGAACAAGAGAACCTCTGCACTTTTATTAGTTCTGGTAAAGGTTTGTTGACCTACTAATGAGTAAATGCAGAGTGGACAGAAGGGGTGTAAATCCTGGTGACCTGGTACAAAGTGGGACAGGGCTTTACATTTGTGATAAGGCATTAATGTTATCCAGTCAAACTGATCCCGCAACTTCAGTACACCAGAATTAATCTGTGCCCTGGAGCAGGATATTTGATTTATGTAAATGCATTTGTAGACCATTTTGTGTTGTTTGCCACAGAAGACATTCTAACTGTGACTGTGAAAAGTTGATTATTAGGGATTAGGTGTTCATTGTATGCCAGCATATTTCATTCTGTCTGGTGTATTGATGTAAGTTGATCTATATTGCTATAACATTCATTCATTTGCCCTCCTAGCTGTTCTTTTAGATTACCCCTTTACCACACAATCACAACTTTTAATGACCCTGAGAAAGACATATTTTCTATATTCTGATGTTTCCCCACCCAAAATGGTTTGTGAAAGGACCTGTTGCAGACAACATATCTTCAAATTAGTAAGACATGTATAAAAAAGGATAGAAATTATTGTCGGAAACTAAGAAAATGCTGGTTACCATTTTTTTCTTCTTTTCTCACAAGTTTTTTCCATACCTTTTTTCTTCAGTTAGCTAAAATGCAGGATTGAATGGTAATTGTTAAAAACTTCTTTTCGCCATTATAGAAATATCAGGCCTGTGGAGCGATACAGGCGCTCAGGCGCCTCTAGTTTTGTGTCCCTGGGACTAAAAGTGGGTAATCCTGGCGTGTGGGATGTCACTATCTGACACAAAAACACACCAGGGCCTGTATTCTACAACCATTCTTAATTTCATTCTTTACTCTTATAGATTTAGAAAGGATTACACAACCTCTGAGTGGCTAAACCGAATGGTTTAGCCAATTAGAAGTTGTGTTACTTTCTAATTTAGAAAATTCTTGAGAATAAGACTTAGAATATTCTTAAGAATGGTTGGTGAATACGGACCCAGTTTTTGCAATATTTGCAAATAAGTTTGGAAACTAGCACTGAATCAGGTTAGCATTGTAGTGTCATCATGGCCCTCTTACATAAGGTATCCATTTGATTAGGATATAAATATAGGCAAGTCAGCCTTTTTTTGTATTTAGTCAGAAATCTTTTGATAACATTTTTGTGTTTCCGTGTACTGGTATTCGCATCTGTACAGTTATGTGGTTTTTGAAGAGTTACTGCACAAACCCTGCGAACTTTCTGACAGTTCAGTTTAATTGCCAAATGCTTTATGGACCAATCTAGTATTTTAATAATCCTGATGTGAGTGGCTTTTGAAAATGTTTTGGGAGAACATTCATTTTCTCCTCTTTCCACAATCATTTCTATTATTACAAGAACAAATCTTATCATTTGAGTGATGTTTAGTTTCTCCTTTACAAATGCTTTCAATATGGATTAGTCTCAAATGTTGTCATGTAGTAAAGGGTTAACTCTTTATCAAGTAATCCAGTATTTTAACAAGCTTGAAGTGAAATGCTTTTGAAAGCAATGTGGGAAAAGGAGAAATCCATTTTCTCCTTTTCAACAATGTCTTGTACACTTTCAAAGACAAATCCAATCATTTGAGCAACGTCAATTCCGTCATTTGCAAATCAGTTTCAAAAAGTCAAACAATTTGTCCTGTGGTAAAGAGGTAAATTCATTTACTTTATTGGATTAGTCCTCTCCAATAGTAGTGAGTTTAAAAGGCAGACTGTCGCAGAAATTGCTGTCTAAATCCACTATTTTTGCAAAATTGTTCTGATACACAGTCTGTTTCTTCATGGTTTTATAAATAAACCGAGATTGGAAACTGAAATAGGAAATAGACTTGGTTTGTTTTTGTATGACAGATTTAAAAGAAG
Source organism: Tridacna gigas (assembly GCA_945859785.2). Lineage (NCBI taxonomy): Eukaryota > Metazoa > Mollusca > Bivalvia > Cardiida > Cardiidae > Tridacna > Tridacna gigas. The sequence goes on along the minus strand of OX244028.2, from coordinate 49,269,833 downwards.
AATTGTTATATTCAGTTGATTGCAAATGACCTGTTCAATAACTGTAATTTTTCTTTAAACATAAAAATCTAGGCAAAAATATACATAAAAAAGATAACTTTGTTAAAAAGAGAAAGATCATTGCGGGAAAAGATCGTGTGACTTGAAAATGCAGGAAGAAGGTCATGTAACTATCATGTAATGCATAAGAAGTTTCTACGCAGCGGTCATGACATTCAGTACCATACTTGTTTATTTACATGTGCTAAAATATATTGCAGGTAAAAGCCAATAAACTATTTGAAAACATTTATGCCGATCTCTCCTGGCTTCCTTTTAAAGAAGCAAATTTGTATCAATCATGAAATGATTTCTACAACTTGCATTGCTGCTTCCTCAAAACCTCTATTCATGAGACTGCTTCCTGTAAACAGACTGATGCTGTGATGTAGTCTTAACTCTTTACCAAACAACAAAATTTTAGCCTTGTCCAAATTAAAAGAATTTGCAGACAACAACATGAATTTTACTCAAAAACTGAAATTTCTCTTTGGAAGTGTAGAGAGCATTGTGGGAAAAAGAGAAAATGCTGGTTATCAGCATTTTCTTCTTTTCCCACAATATTTTTAAAAGGCTTCTTTCTCAGGGTCGTTAAAAGTCGGGATTAGGTGGTAAAGGTGGTAATGATGACAAAGCTCATCATGAATCCGGAACCCCTGGTTTGAGAGGCTAATACTCTACGTCTCCTGTCACCAATGTCACCCACAAAATTTATAATGGTCTTCTTACAGTGTGATAAGGCATGTTTTACAACTCTATTTGGGACCCCCTGGGGTTGCCACCAAAATATTGGTAAGCCACATTTTGGGCTTTGGTTAACTCTTTGCAAGTTGACAAAATTTTATTATTTAAATTTATTATATAAATAAATGTTAAGCCATGATCTGGCAATCGGGAATTTAACCCTTTTCCAAACAAGCCCTGGCTTTCACGTGTCTGCAGTACAAGTCTTTTGAAAACACTGTGGGAAAAGGAGAAATTGCTCGTAATGAGCAATTTCTCCTTTTCCCACAGTGTTTTCTACCCTTTTTGAGACCTTTCTGCCGTTTTCATCAAATTTAAAATTGTCGTCTGCAAACTCTTTCAATTTGGACCAGTCCAAAATTTTTCGTTTGGGAAATACAGCTCCATGATGGATTTTACCAAGCAAGTCATCTCATAACTATGGATCCCTTACAATCCATTTTGTCTAACAGCTGACTGAATCATTAAGTAGACGGGTACTTTCACAAGCAGAAAATCAACCAATAGCAAAAAGTTTGGACCAGGCCAGCCTGTGCATGCTGACCAAGGTTGATCCTTTTTGCAGATGCATTAAACCCCCTTTTCACAGAATATGGATCATTTGTAGACAGCAGATTTAATGTCGCTCAAATAGTGTTGTTGATCTTTGATAGGATTAAAAAAAAAACATCGCAGGAATAAGAGAAAACCCAAGTGAACAGCATTTTCCCCTTTTCCCATAATGTTTTCAAAAGCACTTTCATCTGTGTCATTAAAACTCTGCATTATTTTGAAAAGGCATTTGAACCTGATTTATATTGCTGTCTGCAAATGATGTAAAAATTGACATGTCTAAAATTTTGTATAACCCTTTACCAAATATCCTTACTTTTAATAGCCCTCAGGAGGAAATACTTTGGCTTCTTTTTTTTAAAACCAGTGATTTCTCTGCTCATTTTCTTTTGTTCTTTTTTTTTTATTCAAATAATAAGACTCAATAGATCTATATTTCAAAATAAATGTCTAGGAATGTAACTGGATTAACTATGGTATTTGATTGAATTTAACTGCTTATAAACTGCTAGATACCATTGATTTAGGACCTGTGGATGAAGGCTTTTGAAAACGTTATGCTGGCCAACAGAATTTTCTCCTTTTGAAGTTTTTCCACACTGTTCTCTACCCTTTTAAAGACATTGTGGGAGAAGGAGTGAATACTGGTTCCACACATTTTCTGCTTTTTCTCCACAATTTTTTCAAAGCCTTATTTCTCGTGGTTGTTTGAAATTGGGATTGTGTGGTAAAGGGTTGAAGATTACATTTTTATTTGGTTCCATTAGATATTCAAAAGTGTTGAGATAAAATTGAACATTTCAATGGCATCAATAGCTTGACAGATAATTTGTCCAACTTGTCATTCATTTTACCTGTAATTACACCTATATCGTGTTAGGCCTATTTCAGTACATACTGTAATTACTGTATATAGATTAACAGTTGGTTGATTGACTGCTGTTGGTTTACCACGCTTAAATATTATTTTGAATTTAATAACTTCATAGCTCATTTATCCATGTATTTTCTACGTTTAACAAGTTCTGAGCTTGGGCTCAAAAGCACCTTGCACAAGGACACTAGCTTTAAAAAACGTCAAAGTGCCTTGGGTGAGGAATGAACCCTAGACCCTTTGAAGCACTAAGCAAGGCAGGATTGTGTAAAATACTCGGTATGGCTTTTGTGTAGACAAAATTGGCCTGTTCTATTGCATTTAAGAATGTCCATTACCCATCATGCAAAGCAGAGTTATTTGCCTCAGCGGTAGTTTGTCGTAAATCCTTTATCACACAATCCAAAATCTTAACGACCCTGAGAAAAGCCTTTTGAAAACATTCTGGGAAAAGGAGAAAATGTCCTTTTCCTACATTGTTTTCTACTCTATCAAGGACATATTTTGACCTTTGAACCACCTGTACTTTGTAAAATGAGAAGAAATTGGCTAGGGGAGGGTAGTAGGAGACTTGCTCTCAGTTTGATTTGACATCCTGACAAGTTTCGTTTAAGGATTTTGAACTCTTCAGAGGATTTGTTGTGAATTGCAAGAGTGTTTTCTTGCTTTGGTTGAGGTTTTGCTCAGTGATAGCCTTTATATACCCTTGTGCTGCTGCTTTTCTGTTTCTAGAACAATAGATGACATTAATTCCGTTTCACCTTTACTTTGTTATCTGCTTTGAATTTGGGCAAGTCTAAAATTTTGGTGTTTGGTAAAGAGTTATGCTGTTGCTAAACAATCACATGTTTTTAACAAAGCAAAGGAGTCAAGCTTTTGAAAACACAGTGGAAGAAGAAGAAAATGCTGTTAACTGGAATTATCTCTTATTCTACAATGTTTTCTACCCTTTGAAAGAAAAGTACCATCATTGTAGCCTAATTTATTATGAAGTCTGCCGTGTTAAGGCCAGAAATAAAATACCAGTGTTTCAGGTGACATGACCGACCCTACTTAATAGCAGCTGACTGATAAACTTTTTGTTCTGATTTTTTGCCAATTTCACACTATGTGCTTCATCCCGAGCTGTTTTTTTTTCCCCATTTTGGTGAATAGTGTGACTACCGCCGATGTCTTTCAGATGGTAGGCCTAAAATAGCATTGGAAATTTTTTGCTCAACCGTCAATTTCAGACCATGAAGATTTCGATTTCGTCATACGATTCCCTTTTATCCATTTTGTCGAAGAATTTCCAATGCCTCTTTTAGGCCTACCATCTTCCGGGCGCTTAAAATCAGCGTGTATGTGATTGTTGACTTCCTTCAGAAAGGCAACTGCCATTCTCTCAGTCACTGTGAGAAAATGTCCTCATTTCACGGGGTTACATAACTTACAAGCTCGGATCCTATACCAATACATTGGCCATTGCAGTCAAAATAACTGGACAACAGAAAGACAAGGTAAAAGTATCTATACGTCACATGAAATTCATATTGACTGATTGATTGTATGGTGTTTAACGCCGTTTTCAACATTATTTCAGTTATATCATAGCGGCCAGTACACCTATCCATGCTTTCCTGGAGTTTCATGTACCAGTACTCTGTACAATGTTGTTTCCAAGCTGCTGGCTGCTTTCCCACATAACCATCATTGAAACAATGGTCAGCGGTGGGAGAGGAATGAATCCTGTCATGATGACTATCATCAATCCTCGGAAAGAAATTGGCCAAGCCGGGGATCGAACCAGCAACCTCCTGTTCTCAAGTCCTGTACCCTACCGACTGAGCTGCAGGGGCTTGGCACATGAAATTTGTAAACAAATCATCTAATGTTTTTTTGCTCCAGCAGGAACGAGTAAAATTTATGGTTGTTTTGCAATCCTTATACATGATACATTTATGACAGAAGAAAATGGCTGGTATTCTTTGACAATAAATTAATTTGATTAATATTTTTTTTTTAAGGGTCACCTGAAACACAGGATTTTTATTGGGGGGGGGGGGGGGGCTTAAGAATTTGGATGAGTCTACAAAAAAAATTTCGTTGTGTGGTTAATTCTTTACCAAACGACAAAATTTTTGACTGGACCAAATTGAAAGCATTTGCAGACGACAAAATAAATGTGACTTAAAAATTGAAATTGTTATGGGACGGGTAGAGAAACATTGTCTGAAAAGGAGAAAATGCTGGTTACCAACATTTTCTCCTTTTCCATCAATTTTTTCAAAAGGCGTCCTTTTCAGGGTCGTTAAAAGTCTGAATTGTGTGGTGAAGAGTTAAGGTCATTTCTGCAAAGGAGAGATCTGATGAATATATTTCTAGAATATAGATAGTCCCATTGCTCTGAGATTTAATACATATCAAAAGGCTGTTACAGAGGTAAAATTGCTCAGCACAAGCAATTTCTCCGCTAGCTGCAATGTTTTTTACAACTCTTTATCATACGACAAAGATTTACACTCATCGTTATTGTAAGCGTTACTAGACAACAAATAAAATGTGGCAAAAATTATGGAATTCGCCATTGAAATTGTGAAAAACATTACGAGAAATGGAGAAAATGCTGGTTATAAGGGATTGATTGGTAAAGTATTATAATCAAAACCAAAAGTATCCTTGGAAGGTAGAAATTTGTAAATTACAATGCTTAAACCTTTAACACACAGTCACGAATTTTAAGGACCCTGAAGAAAAAGCCTTTTGAAAACATGCAGGAAAAGGAGAAAATGCTGGTAACCAGCATTTTCTCCTTTTTATATGCCTGTCGAAGACGGGACGTATTATGGGATAACCCATGGTGTACTGGCGGGCGGGCGTCCAGGCGGCATCCAGTTCTTTGTCAAGAGCATAACTTTGTCATCTTCAGTCCGATTGACTTGAAACTTGGCATTTGTGTTTGTTTGCAATAATATCAAGTGCAGTGCGAAAGAACCATAACTCTACCTCATGCTGTCTTTGAGTAATTTCCCTTTGATTGTAATTTTTAAAGCATTTTCTGCTTGTCCGGAGCATATCTTTGTCATCTCTAGTTGGAACATCTTAAATTTGGTATGCATGATTGTTGAAAAATTACGGAGTGCAGTGCACAAGAACCCTAAATCTTCCTAGCACAAATTTTGAGTTTTTCCCCCTTTGATCTTCATTTATACAGCATTTCTTGCTTGTCCGGAGCCAACCTTTGTCATCTCTAGTCTGAACATCTTCAAATTTGGTATGCATGATTGTTGAAAAATTACGGAGTGCAGTGCACAACAACCATAACTTTTCCTAGCATGAATTTTGAGTTATTCCCCCTCTGATCTTCGTACCGCATAACTTAACCATCTTATTGGTAGTTTTTTAATTATTTCACTATTTTCTTAGTAAAGAATTACTACACCCGTCGAAGACGGGACATATTATGGGATCACCCATGGCGTACGGGCGGACGGGCGTCCGGGCAGGCGGGCGTCCAGGTGGCGTCCAGTTCTTTGTTCCCAGCATAACTTTGTCATCTTCAGTCCAGTTGACTTGAAACTTGGCATTTGTGTTTGTTGCAATAATACTGAGTGCAGTGCGAAAGAAGCATAACTTTACCTCTTGCTGTCGTTGAGTTATTTCCCTTTGTCATTTTTACAGTATTTTCTGCTTGTCCGGAGCATAACTTTCTCATCTCTTGTCAGAACATCTTCAAATTTGGCATGCATGATTGTTGAGAAATTACATAGTGCAGTGCACAAGAAATTTGGTATGCATGATTGTTGAAAAATTACGGAGTGCAGTGCACAAGAAATTTGGTATGCATGATTGTTGAAAAATTACGGAGTGCAGTACACAAGAAGATTGGTATGCATGATTGTTGAGAAATTACGGAGTGCAGTGCACAAGAAATTTGGTATGCATGATTGTTGAAAAATTACGGAGTGCAGTGCACAAGAACCCTAACTCTTCCTAGCACAAATTTTGAGTTTTTTCCCCTAGCACAAATTTTGAGTTTTTTCCCCTTTGATCTTCGTTTTTACAGCATTTCTTGCTTGTCCGGAGCAGAACTTTGTCATCTCTAGTCTGTAGAACAATTATAACTCTTCCTAGCATGAACTTTGAGTTATTCCCCCTTTGATCTTCGTACCGCATAACTTAACCATCTTATTTGTAGTTTTTTAATTATTTCACTATTTTCTTAGTAAACAGTTCTGAGTAAGATTTATTCCAGGCACGTTTTGTAGCAGTGCAAGTTTGCAGTGGATGTCAAACTTTATACAAGAAGGTATCTGAGTGTTTTTACAACCTGTACAACAGTACTGTTGTGACGTTGGATGTAGCTTACTTTGCACAAATATTATATGGGTGCAGCAGAGATGACAGTATATTTATGTAAATGGAAGTTAATATGTAGAAAAATGGAAACAATTTAAAATGTTTACATGATATTATACAGTTATGGACATCACTTCCATTGGATATAATGATATATTCACCAAATAGTGTAATATTGGCCTAGGCGCTAGCCACAACTATTTTATTATATCAAACACATTTACATTCAGTGATTTGTTGTATGATTCGCACTGCCTTGTCAAATATCATTCCAAAATTTTCAAAGGGGAAATAACTCAAAATTCTTGCCAGGAATAGTTATGGTTCTTGTGCACTGCACTCTGTAATTTTTCTACAGTCATGCATTCCAAATTTGAAGATGTTCAGACTGGAGATGACAAAGTTATGCTCCGGCCGGAGACATTCATGCTGATTTCAATCACTTGCATGATTTCTGCTGCACTGCTATATTCCTCTACCTGCCCTTTACGATTATTATCCCCCTCAACAACTGGCAGTGGCACGGGCGTATCTTGCGACAATTTGCCGCTCTTGTTCCACAATGTTTTGTACTGTTGCCAAAACAAATTTCAATTTTTGAGTCATGTTTATTTTGTCGCGTGCAAATGCTTTGAATTTGGACCAGTCTAGAATTTTGTCTTTTGGTGAAGAGTTAACCTGAATGATGTCATTATTATATTTAACTGTCTGTAAATTGTACATTAACCCTTTACCAAATGATCTAATGTTTTGACAAGTCTGAAGAAGATGGCTTTCAAAAGCATTATGGGAAAAGGAGAAAATACTAGTAACCATCATTTTTAACTTCCCCCAAGTGTTTTTAACCCTATCAAGAACAAAGACCAGTCTAGAATTTTGTCTTTTGGTGAAGATTTAACCTGAATGATGTCATTATTATATTTAACTGTCTGTAAATTGTACATTAACCCTTTACCAAATGATCTAATGTTTTGACAAGTCTGAAGAAGATGGCTTTCAAAAGCATTATGGGAAAAGGAGAAAATACTAGTAACCATCATTTTTAACTTCCCCCGAGTGTTTTTAACCCTATCAAGAACAAAGACCAGTCTAGAATTTTGTCTTTTGGTGAAGATTTAACCTGAATGATGTCATTATTATATTTAACTGTCTGTAAATTGTACATTAACCCTTTACCAAATGATCTAATGTTTTGACAAGTCTGAAGAAGATGGCTTTCAAAAGCATTATGGGAAAAGGAGAAAATACTAGTAACCATCATTTTTAACTTTCCACGAGTGTTTTTAACCCTATCAATAGCAAAGACAAATTAGACTATTTGAGGCCACATTTGATATTATGGTCTGCAAATGCTTTTGATGTGGACAGGTATAAAATTTGTGGTCTGGTAAAAAGTTAACTCCATACCACAATCGTGATAGAGATTTGTCCACATTTTACTCATTACAACACAATCCCACCTTTAAACGACCCTTTGAAAAAAGCCTGTTGAAAACATTTTTGGAAAAGGAGAAAATGCTGGTTACCAGCATTTTCTCCTTTTCCCACAATATTTTCTACCCTTCCCAAAACAAATTTCAATTTTCAGCCACATTTTGTCGTCTGCAAATGCTTTCAATTTGGACAAGTCTAAAATTTTGTCGTTTGGTAAAGAGTTAAACATCTCAAGATGTTAAATGAAATGTGGCTTGCATCTTGGTTTGTTTGTAAAAAGGAGGAAAACGTGGGAAATGGAATATTTGCTTTATTCCAGTATTACCAAAACGTTTTAAATTGCATTCCCTCTCAGGGTCGTTAAAACTTGTGAGTTTTGGTAAACAGTTGATAGTTTACCAAATGACAAAATTTTGGACTCGACCAAACTGAAAGCATGTGCTGCAGATGACGAAATGAATGTTGCACAAAAAATGATTTCTGTCTTAGAAAACATTGTGTGAAAAGGAGAAAAGGAGTGTTTTCAAATATCTTGTTTCTTCAGAGTCCTTAAAATTTGTGATTGTTTGGAAATAGTTAAGCATTTGTATTCCAAATAGAAACAAGAGATAAGAGAATGGTTACTGTATTTACCTTTACCCTATCCTTTGTCTCCTCATATTTGGAGCCCTTTGTCTAGAGAGAGACTAAGATCCAACTGCATTGACTTGGAGCCCTTTGTCTAGAGAGAGACTAAGATCCAACTGCATTGACTTGAAGTTGAAATTTGCTTCTGCCTTTTTTGATAGGTAATTGTTTAGGTCTTGCTATATAACTTGTCAGTCATGGGTAACTCGTGATACAGTTATAAGCAAAAATGCTTGCCAGAAGTTGTTAACCCCCACTGAAAAGTGGACAGATACTGTTTTTACCTTGTCAGTAAAATTATCATCTTTCAGTATTTCTACCCATCCATCAACCATTGTTCAGTCTTTTCCATCTTATTCTTTTTTTGTACAGAGGTATGCCCCCTCCCCCCTTTGGAGTGAGATATCAGTTCGTTGCAGTTAGAAGAATGTCATACATTCAGATATGCACCATTTGTACAAAGTGTTCAAATGCTTCATTAGACTTGTTCAGTTTAAACAAACAAGATTTATAGGCAAAACTGAAGAACCTATTTGTCATGTCAAAATCTTTTACAAACAATCCCAAGTTTTAAGGACCCTGAGGAAGAAGCCTTTCACAAATATTGTGGGAATGAGAGAAAGTATTGACTATTTTTTTCCCCAAAATGGTTTCTACTCTGTCGCAGAATTCCGTTCATTTATATACCAATTCTGAATTTGTCATTGGTAGACGCTACAAATTTTCAGGAGTTAAATTCTTTGTTTGGCAAAGAGAGGACAGTCTATACAGTGATTTCTCCAGAGCACTTTTTTTTTTTCATCTTTGACGTGTTTTTTACTCACGTGTCCCGCAGAAATTTTATATTTGCTTCTTCTCTGATGCACTTAAATCGAAATCCATTTTTCAAATATATGAATGAAAAATATAGTGACAAATTTGAATGACAAGTTTCTCTGGTTTCGGAATGAAGTCTTCACTTCGCTCCACTTTATACGTGGGGGACCAGTTGTATTGATATCCGATTCAGAATGCAAATGCTGTTCTAAAGCCGATAAACTGGGAACCAATTTAGTCTCATTTCAAGCATTGAAGAAAGCTTGACTTTTCCTCGGCGTAAAATGTCATCAGCACCAAAGAAAAAGCAACTTTTGACAGCATTATTAGAACCAAAAAACAAACAAGCTGATCTCAATAGTAAATCTAACAAAAATTGTATCATGTCAACATTCCGAAAGCAGCCAGTGGCTTGGAAAGAATATTGTGCTGAGTACTGGTAAATGAAACTCCAGGAAAGCATGGATAGGTGCACTGACCGCCGTGATGTAACTGAAATAATGTTGAAAACAGCGTTAAACACCATACAATCAATCAATCAACATTCCCAAGTACTGATTCTTGTCTTTTGCATTGAAAAATCGGCGACTTTTGACAGCGTTTTTAACGAAGCCTGTCATTTTCCATAGTAAGTTACGAAGTTCATTTATGACTGAACATATTGATATTTAGTGATGTCAGTAAAACACAAACGAAAGAAGATAAAAAACTTGTTTATACATCATTTATTTGAAAACAACCCAAAGAAATTTGACCCCCAATTTTGAATTTCGAACTCCAAATTTCTGGATAGGGGGTCAAAATGACCCACAAAATTTTACACCTGGAGAAAACACTGGTCTATATTGAGAGAATTTGCACTTATCTTAAATGTGGCATGAATGATTAGATTAGTCTTTGATAGAGAGGAAAACATTGTTGGAAAAGGAGAAAATGCTGGCGACCAGCATTTTCACCTTTCCCACATTTTTTTCAAAGGTTTACCGTTTTCTGAATAATCATGTACTGAACCACTTGGAGGAAGACATTGTTTTGTAAAATTTGTGGATAGAAGAAAAAATGCCGTTTACCATGTCATTTTCAAAAAATGTCTGTTAATCACTGGATCATTTGCTCGACAGTTAAGTCTTTACCATACAGCAAACTTTGGACTTGTCTAAATATAAAGCACCAAGTCCCCATAGCTCAGTCAGTAGCGCACAGGACTTGGGAACAGGAGGTCGCTGGTTCGATCCCCGGCTCGGCCAATTTCTTTCCAAGGATTGATGATAGTCATTGCGACAGGATTCAATCCTCTCTCACCGTTGACCATTGTTTCGGCAATGGTTATTTGAGAAAGCAGCTGGTTGTTTCTGAAGAATATTGTACAAAGTACAAGAAGTTTTCTTTTTCCAACAATGGTTTCAAAAGCCTTCTTCCTTGAGATTGTTAAAAACTGGGGATTGTGTGGTAAGGGGTAAATATGGAAATGTTTCATTGTTTCTCAATAAAGACATAAAACTGGCAGAGACTCAGTCTGTTTTGTTTGAGAATGAATAGATGTTTTAACCCTTTATCACACAATATGATTTTAGACTTGGCCACATTGAAAGCATTTCCAGACGACAAATTACGGATGGCCCAAAGGACAAAATTTGTTCTTGATATGATAGAAAACAATGTGGGAAAAGGTGAAAATGCTGGTAACCAGCATGTTCTCCTTTTCCCACATTGTTTTCAAAAACCGTCTTCCTCATGGTTGTTAAAGGTCAGTGTGGTAAAGGATTAACCCTTTATCACACAATAAATTGTTAAAACTGTTGTAGAACACAAATTAAATGTGGCTCAAGTAAAGGAGTTTTCCTTTATAAGGGTAAAAAATGTGGGAAAAGGACAAAATGCTGGTTTCCAGCATTTTCTCCTTTTCCCTCAATGTTTTCATGAACCTCAAGGTTGTTAAAACTTGGGACTGTTTGGTAAAGAGTTAACCTTTTACCACACAGTATATTTTAGAATGCTCCCAATTATAAACATTTGCAGACAATAAACTGAAAATGGCACAGATGATATGCTCTGTCAGTTGACCGGGAGAAAATTTTGTGGAGAAAGTGGTGGTTACCAGCATTTTCTCCTATTCAGACATTTTCAAAAGATGTTTTCCTCAGGGTTGTTAAAACTTGGGATTGTAAGGGGTTAAAGATTCAATTATGATAAAATCTATCTTGATCATGTGAAAAAAATATTGCTAATGTTTGTTTAAATGTCCAGGTTAAAATTGCAAAATAGTTATTCATTTTTGCCCATACAAGCTTCCCAACTTTTTCGAACACCAGAGGGGATTTTTTAGAGTTTCAAAGGGGGAGATTTGGGGTTTCAAGGGGGAGACTTTTTGAGGCGTACCGGAAGGTCCTTCTAAAGATCATTTTTAAACCATTTTAGGCTAAATAACTTTACAATTGAACAATAGTCTGGTTTATGATTTATCTATTTACTTTATTTTTATTTTTTATTGAATATTATTGTTTTTCAAATGTATACATGTGAATATTTAGAGCTAAAACAAAATCAGTCATTATAGTCATGAATATATAGAAAGCAGTGACTATGGTAAAGAAGCACTGTAATGTTTATTATCAAATGCTACTTTGTCCATTGTGTTTTCACTGTTTTGTAAGCATATCATATAATTTTGACTTACTGTGTAAAGATATTCTGCCATTTTATATTGTACCCATAATATTTTAGCTTGAAATATAGACTACAGAGTACCACATTTCAACCTTATATTATTCATTCTCTTTGGTACTCAATAATCACAAACAGGTATATCGAATAAACCTCAAATAATCCGGCTCGAATTGCTGGTAACTATCAAAAGGACAAGCTGTCATACTGTTTGAAAAAAAAGTCAAGTTCCATTGAGTTCCTTTTGAGTATCATTTTTGTCTGCATAAGTCATCCGTAAAATATCTCAAAAGCATGGAGAAAATTTTAAAAAATGCACTTTCCAAAAAAAAAAAAAATCTGGAGGCAATCTTAACACAAAAACATTCTGCAAGCAAACGTCAGCATCGGTAACACTAGGTAACACTTGGTTCCTCCAATCAAAGCCCTGAGCATTACAGTATTACCCTATCGCCGGTAACCAGTCGAATATTGCTACATCATTGTTTTAAATAAAACTACGATCACGTTGGGGTCGATCTATTTTTACATAAATTGGAATTCCACTGGTCACTGAGCAGTAAGAGTTTAAAACTTCGTATTTGTTCATTGTTTCTGATCATTATTAACTTAATGTTTTCACTCATTTTTGTCTGCGTCCCGGGGATGCAGTGAGCACTGGTATTTTGTGTTTTTAGATCTATACTCTTAGAACGTAATTTACCTGCTAACGTCAGGTGAACGACGTTTTGATTTCCACTTTGAAAATAAACTGGTACCCGTTGTATCTCACACAGCCGTCCGATAGAAGATCGAACACAGGCTGCCAGTTTTTACTCTGAAAAGTACCTTGGCCCATTCTCAAATTTGATTGGTTCACGATTATCGATCGATAAATCTCAGTATCTTGATTCCTATTTTTAGACAACGAACCTGATTGACCGTGAAATACACACATGTGTCAACTAGTTGTAAACTTTGGATAATATACATGTACCTCGGGTACAAATTTATCACACCCTTTTTACCCTTATGTCGGATTTTTTCCAAATCGGGGTTTTTTTACTGTCTGTCGGGGTGATCGGGTATTTTGTCTTGAATCGGGAGACTCCCGACGAAATCGGGAGAGTTGGGAAGCATGCCCATATTGTTACACGCTATATATTGTAATGGAAACTTTATTCTTTATCAAATGATAAAATTTTGGACTGGAGCATATTAAAAGCATTTGCAGGACAAATTCAGTGCTGCTTAAATGATTATTATATCCCCCACAATGAAGTGGAGGGGGGTATACTGGAATTGCCATGGCTGTCCGTCCGTCTGTCCGTCCGTCTGTCTGTCTGTCTGTAGACACAATTTTGTCCGGAGCTTTTTTCCTACAGTTTTTCAAGTACTGCACTGAAATTTACACATAATGTTTGGGTACATATGAAATTGTGCACATGCAATTTTCACAACCTCACTGCCATTGGTTGCCGAATTATCTCCCCTTAAGCTTGTTGCCCTTTGTTAAATTTTAACTGGATTTTTGTCCAGGGCATAACTTCCAAAGTATAGAAGCTAGGAACTTCAAACTTCACACAAAGTTAGATCACATTAAGGAGAATTGCAGTGTACAAGAACAGTAACTATTTCATTTATTTTTTGAGTTATTGCCCTTTGTAAATTTTAACTTTGGATTTTTGTCCAGGGCATAACTTCCCAAGTATAGAAGCTTATGACTTCAAACTTCACATACAGATAGATCACTATAAGGCGAAGTGCAGTGTACAAGAACCATAACTCTATTCCATTTATTTTTCGAGTTATTGCCCTTTGTAAGTTTTAACTTTGGATATTTGTCTGGGGCATAACTTCTGAATCATTTAAGCTAGTGACATCAAACTTCATATACAGATAGACCACATTAATGAGAAGCGCAGTTTACAAGTACCATAACTTTTTTCCCACTGTTTTTTTCAGCTCTTATTTTTTTATGAAACCATTCTGCATTCTGTGACAAAGAGCTGTTTTGTGACAAGGAGCTGGTGGGTGGGTATGATCACTTTTAGTGATAGCTCTAGTTTTGGTCTTTCTTAGGGTAGAATGCATTGTGGAAAAAGGAGAAAATGCTGGTTACCAGCATTTTCTCCTTTTCCCACTATGTTTTCTAAAGCCTTCTCTTTCAGGGTTGTAAAAGTTTAAATTGTGAGGTACTAGGTTATAACTCTTTAAAGCTGACAGACATTTTCAGTCTAGAAATGAAAGATGGATAATTGCAACTTCAAGTTTGCTCTTTTCCAGAATATTTAAGCAAAGGGGAAAGTGTAGATCAAAGATCAGACAGCTTAATATGCAGTCTGGTTTTGATTTACACTGGCTGCAATTTAAGATGTGAAAAGTGCTGAAGGTTGTAAAAGGGGGCTTTCAGGGCTCAAGTCTCTACCAGACCACAATTATTGTTGGCTTCTTCATATTATTAGTGCCTGTAAATGATATTGCAATGAAATTGCAATGGTTAGGCTTGTTGAGCTAACTGATTGTTCTGAATACTTCATCTATTTAATCCTTTACCAAACAATCGCAAGTGTTAACGACCCTAGCAAGGAAGGCTTTTTAAAAACATGGTGAAACTAGAGGCGCTTGAGCGCCTGTATCGCTCCACAGGCCTGATATTTCTATAATGGCGAAAAGAAGTTTTTAACAATTACCATTCAATCCTGCATTTTAGCTCACTAAAGAAAAAAGGTATGGAAAAAACTTGTGAGAAAAGAAGAAAAAAATGGTAACCAGCATTTTCTTAGTTTCCCACAATAATTTCTATCCTTTTTTATATATGTCTTACTAATTTGAAGATATGTTGTCTGCAACAGGTCCTTTCACAAACCATTTTGGGTGGGGAAACATCAAAATATAGAAAATATGTCTTTCTCAGGGTCGTTAATAGTTGTGATTGTGTGGTAAAGGGGTAATCTAAAAGAACAGCTAGGAGGGCAAATGAATGAATGTTATAGCAATATAGATCAACTTACATCAATACACCAGATAGAATGAAATATGCTGGCATACAATGAACACCTAATCCCTAATAATCAACTTTTCACAGTTAGAATGTCTTCTGTGGCAAACAACACAAAATGGTCTACAAATGCATTTACATAAATCAAATATCCTGCTCCAGGGCACAGATTAATTCTGGTGTACTGAAGTTGTGGGATCAGTTTGACTGGGTAACATTAATGCCTTATCACAAATGTAAAGCCCTGTCCCACTGTGTACCAGGTCACCAGGATTTACACCCCTTCTCTGTCCACTCTGCATTTACTCATTAGTAGGTCAACAAACCTTTACCAGAACTAATAAAAGTGCAGAGGTTCTCTTGTTCTATATCAAAAGGACTATAAAGTACCTACAACATGGGGGTTTTGTTATTAAAATACTTTTTCTTTTTTATCTTGGCATGGTTACTCAGGCTTAGTAATAAGGCAAAATTGAAAAGCTCAAGTTGTGAAAGGTGCTCAAGCTTTTATCTTATTTATGGCCAGTGATATTTCATTACTAGTACTAACTAATAGCATATCATTGGAGTAAATTGTGATCTTAATACCAAGGAAAATGTGTGGGCTTAAATAGGACAGCCCTGACTAGGTCAAGTCAATCCAATTTTCTTCCTTTTTCTTTGTTAGTCGATAAAACTAACACAATAAATAGTTTTGGAAAAGAACATTTTTTTGAAATATAAGCCTTGTCTATAAAAAAATGTGTTTTTACGTGTATCATTTTTTTAAAAGGAATTTGGTATACAACCACCATAGAAACAATTTGGCAGACAACCACCATAGGAACTTACCTGCAAAACAACAATGAAATCCAATGAATAGTTTTAGAGAAGAAATTTTTCAAAGATTTTACTTTATACCATAAAAGGAAAATGAGTCTCCCATAAAAGCCATGTTTTTTGACAGATCATTTTTTTTTAAAGGAATTCTGTAAACCTGTATCTAAGGAACATTCCTGCAAAATAATAATGCTATCCAAATAGCGGTTTGGGAGGAGAAGATTTTTAAAGGTTTTTTACTTTGGTTGCCATGGCAACCAGAATTCTTCATGGAACACAATTATTTGAAGGAATTTGAAAGAGGACCACCAAAGGAACATTCCTGTGAAATTTGGTAAAAATCCAGTCAATAGTTTCTGAGGAGAAGTTTTTTAAAGAAAAAGTTTACGGACGCACGCACGGACGAACGGACGGACGGACGCACGACGGACACAACGCCATGACAGTAGCTCGCTGGCCTTCGGCCAGTGGAGCTAAAAAGGAGAAAATGCTGATAACCAGCATTTTCTCCTTTTCCAAATATGTTTTCTACCCCATCAAAATTAAATTCTATCATTTTAGTCACTGTTAAATTGTCGTCTGCAAAGCTTTCAGTTTGGACCAGTCTAAAATTTTCGGTAAAGAGTTGACACTTTACCAGACAGTCCAGTGTTTCTCAACACTTTAAAGGCCAGGAGAAGAATGCCTTTAAAGTGTTGAGAAACATGAGAAATATCCATAACAACATTTGACCTTCTCCCACAATTCTTTTTATTAGCTCACCTGAGCACGAAGTGCTCATGGTGAGCTATTGTGATCGTGCTGTGTCCGTCGTGCTGTGTCCGTCGTCAACTTTTTACCTTGTGTACGCTCTAGAGGCCACATTTTCAATCCGATCCTCATGAAACTTGGTCAGAATGTTTGTCTTGATAAAATCTTGGACGAGTTTGAAATTGGGTCATGTGGGGTCAAAAACTAGGCCACTAGGTCAAATCTTAGAAAACATTGTATACGCTCTAGAGGCCACATTTTCAGTCCAATCCTCATGAAACTTGGTCAGAATGTTTGTCTTGATAAAATCTGGGACGAGTTCGAAATTGGGTCATGTGGGGTCAAAAACTAGGTCACTAGGTCAAATCTTCGAAAAACCTTGTGTACACTCTAGAGGCCACATTTTTAGGCAGATACTTGTGAAATTAGGTCAGAATGTTTGTCTTGATAAAATCTGGGACGAGTTTGAAATTGGGTCATGTGGGGTCAAAAACTAGGTCACCAGGTCAAATCTTCGAAAAACCTTGTGTATGCTCTAGAGGCCACATTTTCAGTCAGATACTAGTGAAATTTGGTCAGAATGTTTGCCTTGATAAAATCTGAGACGAGTTTGAAATTGGGTCATGTGGGGTCAAAAACTAGGTCACTAGGTCAAATCTTAGAAAAACCTTGTGTGCGCTTTAGAGGTCACATTTTCAGTCAGATACTTGTGAAACTAGGTCAGAATGTTTGTCTTGATAAAATCTGGGACGACGTTGAAATTGGGTCATGTGGGGTCAAAAACTAGGTCACTAGATCAAATCTTCGAAAAACCTTGTGTACGCCCTAGAGGCTGCATTTTCAGTCAGATACTTGTGAATTTTGGTCAGAAAGTTTGTCTTGATAAAATCCGAGATGAGTTCGAAATTGGGTCATGGTGGGGTCAAAAACTAGGTCACTAGGTCAGATCTTAAAAAAACCTTGTGTACGCTCTAGAGGCCACATTTTCAGTCCGATCCTCATGAAACTTGGTCAGAATGTTTGTCTTGATAAAATCTCAGATGAGTTTGAAATTGGGTCATGTGGGGGTCAAAAACTAGGTCACTAGGTCAAATCTTAGAAAAACCTTGTGTTCACTCTAGAGGCCACATTTTCAGTCAGATACTTGTGAAATTCGGTCAGAATGTTTGCCTTGATAAAATCTGGGACGAGTTCAAAATTCGGTCTTGTGGGGTCAAAAACTAGGTCACCAGGTCAGATCTTAGAAAAACCTTGTTTGCGCTCTAGAGGCCACATTTTCCCTCAGATACTTGTGAAATTTGGTCAGAATGTTTGTCTTGATAAAATCTGGGACGAGTTTGAAATTGGGTCATGTTGGGTCAAAAACTAGGTCACTAGGTCAAATCTTCGAAAAACCTTGTGTATGCTGTAGAGGCCACATTTTCAGTCAGATACTTGTGAAATTTGGTCAGAAAGTTTGTCTCAATAAAATCTGAGAGGAATTTGAAATTGGGTCATGTTGGGTCAAAAACTAGGTCACTAGATCAAATCTTAGAAAAACCTTGTGTATGCTCTAGAGGCCACATTTTCAGTCAGATACTTGTGAAATTTGGTCAGAATGTTTGTCTTGTTAAAATCTGGGATGAGTTTGAAATTGGGTCATGTGGGGTCAAAAACTAGGTCACTAGGTCAAATCTTCGAAAAACCTTGTGTATGCTCTAGAGGCCACATTTTCAATCAGATACTTGTGAAATTTGGTTAGAATGTTTGTCTTGATAAAATCTGGGACGAGTTTGAAATTGGGTCATGTGGGGTCAAAAACTAGGTCACTAGGTCAAATCTTAGAAAAACCTTGTGTATGCTCTAGAGGCCACATTTTCTGTCAGATACTTGTGAAATTTGGTCAGAAAGTTTGTCTTGATAAAATCTGAGAGGAGTTTGAAATTGGGTCATGTGGGGTCAAAACCTAGGTCACCAGGTCAAATCTTAGAAAAACCTTGTGTGCGCTCTAGAGGCAACATTTTCAGTCAAATACTTGTGAAATTTGGTCAGAATGTTTGTCTTGATAAAATCTGAGATGAGTTCGAAATTGGGTCATGTTGGGTCAAAAACTAGGTCACTAGGTCAGATCTTCGAAAAACCTTGTGTACGCTCTAGAGGCCACATTTTCAATCCGATCCTCATAAAACTTGGTCAGAATGTTTGTCTTGATAAAATCTCATATGAGTTCGAAATTTGGTCATGTGGGGGTCAAAAACTAGGTCACTAGGTCAAATCTTAGAAAAACCTTGTGTTCGCTCTAGAGGCCACATTTTAAGTCAGATACTTGTGAAATTTGGTCACAATGTTTGCCTTGATAAAATCTGGGACGAGTTTGAAATTCGGTCTTGTGGGGTCAAAAACTAGGTCACCAGGTCAGATCTTAGAAAAACCTTGTTTGCACTCTAGAGGCCACATTTTCAATCAGATACTTGTGAAATTTGGTCAGAATGTTTGTCTTGATAAAATCTGGGACGTGATTGAAATTGGGTCATGTGGGGTCAAAAACTAGGTCACTAGGTCAGATCTTCGAAAAACCTTGCGTATGCTGTAGAGGCCACATTTTCAGTCAGATACTTGTGAAATTTAGTCAGAAAGTTTGTCTCGATAAAGTCTGAGAGGAGTTTGAAATTGGGTCATGTGGGGTCAAAAACTAGGTCACTAGATCAAATCTTAGAAAAACCTTGTGTATGCTGTAGAGGCCACATTTTCAGTCAGATACTTGTGAAATTTGGTCAGAAAGTTTGTCTCAATAAAATCTGAGAGGAATTTGAAATTGGGTCATGTTGGGTCAAAAACTAGGTCACTAGATCAAATCTTAGAAAAACCTTGTGTATGCTCTAGAGGCCACATTTTCAGTCAGATACTTGTGAAATTTGGTCAGAATGTTTGTCTTGTTAAAATCTGGGATGAGTTTGAAATTGGGTCATGTGGGGTCAAAAACTAGGTCACTAGGTCAAATCTTCGAAAAACCTTGTGTGTGCTCTAGAGGCCACATTTGCAGTCAGATACTTGTGCAGTTTGGTTAGAATGTTTGTCTTGATAAAATCTGGGACGAGTTCGAAATTGGGTCATGTTGGGTCAAAAACTAGGTCACTAGGTCAAATCTTCGAAAAACCTTGTGTATGCTCTAGAGGCCTCATTTTCAGTCAGATACTTGTGAAATGTGGTCAGAAAGTTTGTCTTGATAAAATCTGAGAGGAGTTTGAAATTGGGTCATGTGGGGTCAAAACCTAGGTCACTAGGTCAAATCTTAGAAAAACCTTGTGTACGCTCTAGAGGCAACATTTTCAGTCAAATATTTGTGAAATTTGGTCAGAATGTTTGTCTTGATAAAATCTGAGATGAGTTCGAAATTGGGTCATGTGGGGTCAAAAACTAGGTCACTAGGTCAAATCTTCGAAAAACCTTGTGTACGCTCTAGAGGCCACATTTTTAGTCCAATCCTCATAAAACTTGGTCAGAATGTTTGTCTTGATAAAATCTGGGATGAATTTGAAATTTGGTCATGTGGGGGTCAAAAACTAGGTCACTAGGTCAAATCTTAGTAAAACCTTGTGTTCGCTCTAGAGGCCACATTTTCGGTCAGATACTTGTGAAATTCGGTCAGAATGTTTGCCTTGATAAAATCTGGGACGAATTCGAAATTGGGTCATGTGAGGTCAAAAACTAGGTCACTAGGTCAAATCTTCGAAAAACATTGTGTACGCTCTAGAGGCCACATTTTTAGTCAGATACTTGTGAAATTAGGTCAGAATATTTGTCTTGATAAAATCTCGGACGAGTTTGAAATTGGGTCATGTGGGGTCAAAAACTAGGTCACCAGGTCAAATCTTCGAAACACCTTGTGTATGCTCTAGAGGCCACATTTTCAGTCAGATACTTGTGAAATTTGGTCATAAAGTTTGTCTCGATAAAATCTGAGAGGAGAGTGAAATTGGGTCATGTGGGGTCAAAAACTAGGTCACTAGATCAAATTTTAGAAAAACCTTGTGTATGCTCTAGAGGCCACATTTTCAGTCAGATACTTGTGAAATTTGGTCAGAATGTTTGTCTTGTTAAGATCTGGGACGAGTTTGAAATTGGGTCATGTGGGGTTAAAAACTAGGTCACTAGGTCAAATCTTCCAAAAACCTTGTGTGCGCTCTAGAGGCCACATTTTTAGTCAGATACTTGTGAAATTTGGTTAGAATGTTTGTCTTGATAAAATCTGGGACGAGTTCGAAATTGGGTCATGCGGGGTCAAAAACTAGGTCACTAGGTCAAATCTTCGAAAAACCTTGTGTAGGCTCTAGAGGCCAGATTTTCAGTCAGATACTTGTGAAATGTGGTCAGAAAGTTTGTCTTGATAAAATCTGAGAGGAGTTTGAAATTGGGTCATATGGGGTCAAAAACTAGGTCACTAGGTCAAATCTTAGAAAAACCTTGTGTACGCTCTAGAGGCCACATTTTAAGTCAGATACTAGTGAAGTTTGGTCAGAATGTTTGTCTTGATAAAATCTGGGACGAGTTCGAAATTGGATCATGTCAGGTCAAAAACTAGGTCACTAGGTCAAATCTTAGAAAAACCTTGTGTGCGCTCTAGAGGCCACATTTTCAGTCAGATACTTGTGAAATTAGGTCAGAATGTTTGTCTTGATAAAATCTCGGACGAGTTCGAAATTTTTTGTCTTGATGATATCTCGGATGAGTTCAAAATTGAGTCACATAGAGTCATAAACAATGTCATTTGGTCACATTGAAGAAATACCTTTTGGGCACTCTAGAGGCCACAATTCTAGTAGATTGACCTGAAAATTGGTCTACATATTTGACTTGATGATATCTCGGATCAGTTATAAATTGGATCGCATAGGGTCATTAACTATGTCACTGGGTCAAATTAAAGAAATGTATTCTGGGCACTGTAGAGGCCACAGTTTTTGCTCAACTGACCTGAAAATTTGTCAGCATGTTTGACTTGATGATAGCTTGAATGGATTTGAAATTGGACCACATAGGGTCATAATCTAGGTCACTAAGTCAAATTACAGAAACCCCTTGTGGGCACTCTAGAGGCGGCAATTCACCCAATTCACCTGAACCTTGGTCAACAAGTTTGTTTTGATGTTTCGGATGAGTTTAAAATATGGTCACATAGGGTCATATACTAGGTCACTAGGTCAAATTGAAGAAAGACATTTTGGACACTCCAGAGGCCACATTTTCAGCTCAATGGACCTGACAATTGGTCAGAATGTTTGTCTTAATAATATCTCAGATGAGTTTTAAATTGGGTCATTATGACCCTTGAGTGAAATTTGGCCTATTGACTCAGGTGAGCGATCCAGGGCCATCATGGCCCTCTTGTCATTTTAAAGACAAATCCCATCATGAAAGGCAACTATACTGAATCTTTCATCTGCAAAATCCCTCAATATGGACAAGTTTAAAATTTTGTTTTCTGGTGAAGTGTTTACACAGGACCCCTGAACCTGGTGAATAGATTGAGAGACATGAGGTAGACCAGTAAAAAAAATTCTTTATTTCAACAAACCTTCAGTTTTTATTAACAAAATTATTCTTGTAAAAATAAACAAATAATGCAATAGGGAAAGTAACCTGTTTTGCAGCTATGATGAGTTGCTGATAATTTGACCAAGAAAAAATCCTTTAAAGTTATAGATATACGCAAGTCTCTCAAATAAGAATGGCAGGTTTTTCCTCTTTTTCTGCCCGAAAATTAACTGGTATGTGCTGATGAAGAAATTCCCAAAAATAACAGCACTGACTGTAATTGACCAGTGATTAACCTGACAAGGGGTGGGGATCAATCGATGTCCTACTGTAAGCAAACACTCTACCATGTCGCTACAAATGCTAGCTCAATAGCAAGGCTGTACATTAGCATCAACCTATACTACATCAGGCAACATAATCCCCTCCACATTAAGTTTATCCTTGAATTTCTGAGACAAAGACTATTATAAAATAGTCTTGAGGTATTCTATTGCAGCGCCTCAAGGCCAAACATCGGGTGCTAAATATAAGAGGCCAGTAGTTAACCTGCCCAGGGCAGGAATTGAAACCATGACATCCATATCTGTTAGCAAACTTTCTACCCCATTGCTTCAAAAGCTACTTCTGTAGCTAGGCTGTACAAATACCAAGTTATTCCACATCTGGCTACATAAATATTTATACAAGAAAAGAATAGTATAATTAGCATGATGAAGTTTTTCTATCAGTCGGCCCTAATGACTGTTCATAATTTTGTAATAATACAACAAAAGTTTGAAATTACTTTTTTTCAATTTGAAAGGTGACAAATGAAACAAAAAATAAAATCACGTGATATTGCCACTGTTTGAACTGAAATTTGTGAATGTTAACCTTTAGAGCAGGCATCTTCAGTCAAGAAATGAAATAAAATAAAATCCAAATAAATGCTATTTCACGGTTGCTTTTGTCTACAGTATTTCAGCAAACGGACGGTGTAGATCAGATCTTGATCTTCACAGGCCACAAAGGCAACTATAATTCTGAAAGGCACTTTAAGGGGTAAAACCTTAGGCTCTAGAGGATGATTTTCACTGTGTAAGTAAGTAATGTTCGCAAGTATGGCATGTCTTGACAAGCTGTTGCCCCACAGGGTGGTCATCACAGAGGCAAAGGCGACATTAAGTTTCTCAGATAAAGCACTTTCTGATGCAAATGATAAGCAAGTTATAAATCTTTCTGATAATGTCTTGTCCATAGCACATTAGCTGTCATGGGGAAGCCTGATCACAGGTATTATAACTGTATATGGAGAAGCCTGATCACAGGCATTATAACTCTGTATATCTTTCTTCTGTGAAGCAGGACCTATGGAATGTTGCTAATCTTTTGCCACACAATCCCAAGTTTCAAGACATCTAAGATGGCTTTTGAAAACATTGAGGAAAAAGGAGAAAATGCTGGTAACCAGCATTTTCTCCATTTCACATAATGTTTTCTACCCTTCCAAAGACAAGTTTCTAAATTTGGGTCACATTTAATTGTTCATGTGCAAAATACCTTCGACTTGGAGGAGTCCAAAACTGGTCATCCTTTGAAGAGTTAAAAGGAAGCAACTTGTTAATGTTTTGGATAATGTCTTGTCCATGCTGAGGATGCTCCAGGTCGTGGAGAAGCTTGACCACTGGCGTAGGTACCCCTTAGATTTGTCATCTGTGAGGCGGGACCTAAGGTGGGTTTTCTAGGTGACTGTATCGTTGGGGCAATTCTTCTCTGTGTGTTTCTTCTTGTTGGAATTGGCTTTTTCTCAGGGTTGGTTTGTCGTCTCTCTTCAAACAGTTTCATGTTCTTTTCAAGGTCACTGATTTTTTTGTCTTTCTCAGCGCCCTCTCTTTCGAGATTCAGCTTTTTCATCTGTAGAAGGGAATTTTCCTTTTCTAGGTCACTCATTCTGGTTTTCAGTTTTTCCAAGTTCTTCATCTCTTGAGAGTGCATGTACATATCATGAGCCATTTCATTGGTTTTCCGAATTTCATCAAAGAGTCTGTTGTTTATTTCACTTTTTTCTTCCATAAGTTTTTCAATGTTTTTGTTTAATGGAAATTTCTTGTCTTTATCTGGAAATAAACTAGTGCATTTCTTTATCATTTTTATACTTTCTTCTGCATTTTGCTTTTCTTCTATGAGTTTATCAATTAATTCATGCAGCATTTTATAAGTAATTCCAATTTGTCCAAGATCAGTGTCAGGTCCTAATGGTGTATTGGTGGCCTCCAGAAGTTTAGAATACATATCTTGAATTTCACTGTCTTCTTCTGTGGGGCCAAACTCAATAAAAGATGTTTGCTGACTTTCTGTATCATCATCAGCCAAAGTTTGTTCAAACCCTCCATCAATGTCATCTGCGTCAATTTCAAATGAATCGTCATTCCGTTCACCATTCCTTTCACTTTCTCTTCGCATCCTATCATAGAATATTTCTCCATCTTCAAGATCAGCATTGTCATCTTCATCTATCTCATTCTTTCCAGCACCTTCATCATCAAATACGGAGTCATTATCTCTAACATCGCTATCAAGAATATTTGTACAGTCTTCTGTATTTCGAGTATCTGTATTGTCAGAGGTCTGTTTCTCTCTGGAGTCAGTTTCATCGAATTGAGAGCTTAATTCTTGTTGTCCAGCAGTTAGAGATTTCCTTGGTGATTCAATAATTTGTATTGGACTCATACACTTATCGGCAAACTGTTTAACTGCTGTTTTCTTTTCAGAACTATTTCTGGGAGTCCCTTTGATCTCAAGTCCATCTTGCTCATCATGGTCATAATCATTATCATCGGAATCACTTTTAAAATATACACTTTTCCCACTGCATTGAGTTTTGGCTGATCCTGGCTTTTGGATTGGTTGTTGTGACTTTATTCTGTTATGACTCTCCTGAGGTGTTGACATGACCCTTTTGAATTTGGGATGTGAAGATTTTGCTGTAAATATGGAATATAGATGAGCCATACTGTGTAAAAGGAAGTGTGCAGTCCACACAGGCTGACATAGTTTGAAATTTTTTGTTATTGGTCAATTTCTGCATGTCAAAGGACCAGTCTACCTCATGATTCAGTCAATTGTTATACAAAGTGGATTTTATGGATCCATGATCATGTGATGACTTACCTGGTTTAATGCATCACAAAGGTATTAAACACCTTCTTGCCAGAGCACTGCTCAAATGTTTATTAATGTTAAAACTTCTGAAAGAAAATCCCTGAAAATATTTGGTAATATTAGAAAAAAACAGAAAATATTGATTGAATTTTTTTTGTTTAATTGAAGAATGCTTTCTCAATAATTTGTTTAAACAAATGATTGAAATCATTTCAGATTATTGTATATAAGTATATCAAGGCTCTTGCTTTCTTTTTCTGTATCTGCCAGCAGTCCTACATGGCTCAGCGGTCGAGTTGCTGGAGTAGCAACCCAGACAGCCTTGGTTTGATCCTCACCTATGGCACTAGGTTTCTCATAAAAGTTTCCTTGGGTAAAGCACTTCAGAGTCCTAGCCTGTTACTAGTGTTACCTAGGAAACATACAAGTGAGCCATGATATAACTAAACTATTCAAAGCATTGTTGAGCCTTTACCACCACAGAGTCCCAATTTTTAACCCAATTAGGAAGAGGGCTTTTGAAAACATTGTAGGAAAAGGAGAAAATGATGGTAACCAGCGTTTTCTCCATTTACTATAATGTTTTCTATCCAGTGAAGGAAAAATTTCATGTTTTCAGTTACATTTTTTGAATTGTTGTCTTTAACTGCTTACAAATTGGAAAAAGCTAAAATTTTGTTGTTTTCAAACAGTCTATGGTGCACAATCACAGATTGTTTTACAGCCCTTCCTTTTTTTCAAATTTCGGTTGAAATCTGTAATAAAAAAATACCTCTGTTTCGCTTAAACTCATATGTCTCTTCAAGTTTTTCAGCTATCCAGCTGAAGTTTTCTTTCAGAATCCAAACAAAATTGTCAAAGGCATCTGGTCCTCTCTTTTCCAGTAACTCCAACATTTTGTACACCTGGTCTCTGGGCTTTGTCACATCCTGGGATTAGAAACAGAAGCATGACATTGGTTTACAGTAAAATTTTTATCGGTTAATTTTTCAGGAGACAATAGAATTTCAGACTTGTTAAAATTGAAAGCATTTGCTTATAACAAGCATTTTTATCTTTTAACATAAGAAAAAAAAAAAAAGAAGAAAAAAAATACAGATACAATCATCTGAACTCCATCTGATTTTTTGTCTGCAAATGCTTCGAATTTGGAAAAGTCTAAAATTTTGTTTGGTTTTGGGTCATGAAATGCTGATGTCCATTACCAATTATGAAATTTAGTATTAAGTTCTAATAACTGTTGATTGCCGTTTGTGCAAAATTAGTACTGTATTTCAAATTCAGTAAGTTCACTTTTGTCTTAAATTCACACGCATAAAGTTTAAACCCATTTGTATCTTGCTATATTGCATAATGTATATGGAGTAAATATGCTAGTAACCAGTATTTCTCTTCTTTTTCCATGGTGTTTTCTGCCATTTCAAGGATGGAAATCATTTTAGCATTTTTTTTTCATTTATTTTGTCATCTGCACACGCTTTCAACTTCGTTGATAACATATGGATCAAAACCTTCCTTGGCAGACCTCACCACTATGTCAGTTTCTAAATGTGTCAGTACCTTTATGATTTGTAGCATTCCATCTGTAAATATTTTGTTTTGCCGTAGAGCTGCAAAGAAGTCCTCATCCAAAATAAGCTCATTGGCAAGATGAATGTGATGACTTCGTAATGTTGATTTTTGTCGTCGATCCATCATCAGGTATCGGTTGTAGATGGTGTTGTCAGTAAGTTATGTTGGTATCAAAGCCATTTTTGCTGTTAAGAAAGTAAATAATAGATTAACAAATTAACTCTTTACCAATCATGTGTTTTTGACATGTGGTCTGCAGATGCTTTCAATTTAGTTATGACTAAAATATTATCCTTTCAAAAAGGGTTAACCCTTCACCAAACAATCCTGTAATGTAAGGAAGAATGTATTTTCGGTTTTTGCCACAATATTTTCTGTCCTTCACGAAGAAAAGTCTTTTTCCTTAAGTCACAGTCTCTAAATGCTTTCAATATGGGCAATACTAAATTTTTGTCCTTTGGTACAGAGTGGGCATCGAAATTGGTATAAATTACCTGAAGTTCTTAAATAAAGGCCATTGTGAAAATTTTTGAAGATGTGATGGAAAAAGAAGTAGTGCTTGTCACAAAGAATATTGTCTTTTCCCACAATGTTTTCAGTAAGCTGCACCTTTTAGACAAGTTAAAACACAGGATTGTAAAAGGGTTATATGGGACTCAAAAACTAAAACTTAACCTTTGAAAGAGTAGAAAACATTGTGGGGAAAGGAGAAAATGGTGGTTACCAGCATTTATTCCTATTTCTACAATGTTTTCAAAAGCCCTATAAGGCTGTTTAACCCTTTACCACACAATCCGGACTTTGAATGACCCTGAGGAAGAAGCCCATTGAAAACATTGTGGGAAAAGGAGAAAATGTTGGTGACCAGCATTTTCTCCTTTTCCCACCATGTTTTCTACGCTATCAAGGACAAATTCATCATCTGAGCCACCTTTAATTTGTCGTGTTTTCAGTTTGGACCAATCTAAAATTTTGTCATTTGGTAAACAGCTAAAGTCAGGACTGTGTGGTAAAAAAGGTTAATTCAGAACTTAAAGGCTTAGGATCTTTTGAGTATAATTATGCTATGATGGAACATCATCTTTAAATTTGCTGTTATGCCACAATGTTTTTCATGATGTTTTATGCATAACTTTCAAACAGTTTACCAAATGACAAAATTTTAGACTTGTTCAAAACGAAAGCCTTTGCAGACTACAAAATAAATTTGACACACAAAGTGAAGTTTGCTTTTGGAAGGGTAGAAAACTTTGTGAGAAAAGAAGAAAATGCTGGTATCCAGCATTTTCTCCCTTTCCCACAATGTTTTGGAAAGCCTTCTTCTTTAAAACTCTGCAATTTGTTTGGTAAAGGACTAAAACCATCATATAAATCCTTTATCACACAATTACGAGCTTTAGCATCCCTGAGAAAACATCGTGGTACAGGGACAAAATGCTGGTAGCCAGCATTTTCTCCTTTTCCTTTGATGTTTTCAAAAGCCTTCTTCTTCAGGGCTGTTAAAACACAGGATTGTTTGGTAAAGGGGGAATAACATTGTTTTAGAAAACCATCATTACGTACCTACATCTCTTGGACTATATTTTCTCACAATTATTAAAAACCGGTCTCGCATGTTTTAAATAATCCGCAAATGCAGCAGAACAATTCACTTAACACTTAATATAATTCAACACCAAGTTACAAGTTTTTAGGTCATTGGGATTAAAAATTTGATAATCCTCGCTTAATGTTGACCACTTTGAAGCGATTACTAAACCCTTTACCACACAACTCAGTCTTCGAATGACTCTTAAAAAAAAAAAAAGAAGCTTTTTTAAATCATTGTTGAAAAAAGAGAAAATGCTAGCATTTTCTCATTTTCCCACAATGTTTTTCATCCCATCATTAACAAAAATTTCATCATGTTATCCACATTTAATTTGTTGTCCGCAAATGCTTTCAATTTGGACAATGCTAAAATTTTGTCATCTAGCAAAGAGTAATTTAATGACATTGATATTTTCAGTCAATAATTCAGAGACTAAATTATTACAACATCAAGACCTTTCTGAGTCAGAAATATGTCCGAAAATTTTAACATGTAGATCATAGATAAGATTGCATGTTCTGTACAGTTTGATCTAGATCTACTTTTGCTTCAAAAGAAAATTGGTTGTAAAAGATACTCTAAAGGCTGACTTCTAACCCTTAAAGTGCCAAATAAACCTAACAGACATCTCCAATAACGAAGTAAGCGGATAATGTATATCATAGATCAGACTGCACTTTATGTGCAGTCTGGTCTTTATCTACACTGATCGCGAAGGCAACTATAGTTGTGAAAGGCACTTTTAGAGTTAAGAATTCATAATCTGCCTTTCTGGCACAGTAAAGATCAAGATCAGACCACACAGAAAATGAAGTCTGATCTTAGATCCACTATTCAGTATCCTGAATCTATACTGTCACTATTTTGTTAATTATTCTGGCAAAAAAGACCCCGTGAAATCGCAGTGCATCGGTCTTTTTTCCAGATTGAGAGAGTCTTTCATTTATTTAGCACTTAACCCTTTACTACACAATCCCGAGTTTAAACGACCCTGAGGATAAAGCCTTTTTGAAAACCATGTTTGGGAAAGGAGAAAACCAGCTGGTTACTGGTAAAGCTGTAGTTGTATAAATATCTGGTAAAAAATGCAGACAGTGTACATCCAAGATCAAACTGCACAGAATGTACAGTTTGATCTTGGATCTACACTGTCTGCTCAAGCTATTAAATCTGGGGTCAGAGCTGTAAGGGGTTAAGTTTTATAATGTTAAAACAAATATCCAACAGAAGTTACGCTGAAGAACACTGTGTCAATAAATCTACCACTAAAACTGAACAGTTCTCCCTCAATAGACTATTGATAACTTGGTTAAATATTTATATATCAGATTTGAATTGTACTTATCTCTTAATCCTTTGCCGAATAATCCCAAGGGCTTATGAAAACATCCTGGAAAAAGGAGAAAATGCTGGTAACCAACATTTTCTCTTTTTCTCATATTGTTTTCTTTCCTTCTTAAGACAAATTTCATAGTTCTACTTGAATTACATTTGTTATCTGTGATTGCCTTCAATTTAGACAAGTCTAAAATTTTTTTATTTGGTGAAGAATAAACCTTTCTTATGCCTTCAGTTTGAAAATTCATAGGTAACAGTGGGGGGTAGGGGAGGTAAGGAGAAGGAGCGAGCAGGACCCAGCCCCTCTTCAGTGGTTTTTTTTTTTTGGGGGGGGGGGAGGTCTAGAAATCTGTATTTTTCCTGAAGTTTTGGCTTATTTCTCACTTTTTTTTTTCTACTAAAATTGCCCCTATTTTTTGTTTAGATTCATTATTAAACCTTAAGTAATTGATAATTTTTTTAGGCTTTTCTTTTTTGATAGAATTTGCATATGTGGAACTAAATGTGGCTCAAATAATGGGATTTGTTGGGGGGTGGGGGGAGAGAGAATCTTCTGAAAATGCTGGTCACCAGCACAATTTTTCCTTTATCTACAATGTTTCTGAAGACTGTATTGGTGACAGATTTAAAATAGTGTGATTATTTGCAAAAGGTTGAAGTGCCAAAGTTTCCAATGCAATTTATCATGATATATTTGTCAGGTAGGTAATCACAGAGAGTTTAAGGCCTCCTTATCATTTGTTTGCTTTTACCAAAGGATTTGTGGTTGTTTTAACGACTCTGAGGAAAAAGATATATATTTAAAACATCTTTGGAAAAGTAGAACATTTGGTAGCTAGGATTTTTTTCTTTTCCCTCAAATGTTCTTTATCTATGCATAGACAATTCTGTTGGTTGAGCTACCTTTAGTTTGTCATAAGCAAAATGCTTCCATATTGTGCAAGAGCATAAAACTTTGTCGTGTAGTAAAGAGTTTAACTCTTTCACTGCCAATGTCGCCTCATATACCTTTTGCGAGGAGTGTAGATCAAGATCAGACTGCACAAAACATGCAGTCTGATCTTGGATTTACACTGTCTGTCTGATGCTAATCTTCAACCAAAAAACAGGTTCAGGCATTGAAACGAGAAAGATGGACCTAGAGAAAAGTTGGATCCATTTAGTTGGCTGCAAAATAGTTAACCCTTTACCACACAGTCCCGAGTTTTAACGGCCGCAAAGAAAGAAAGCTTTTGAAAACATTGTGGGAAAAGAAGAAAATGCTGGTAACCAGGGCAAGTTTCATCATTTTGGCCCCCTTTGATGTGTTACCTACAAATGCTTTGAATTTGGACAAGTCTAAAATTTTGTTGTGTGGCAATGAGTTAATGAAAAACAAAGGTCTTGTTTAGATGGCATGTTACTATGTAAAAATAGGACATTAAATTTTGTTGATTTTTTTATTGGTTCCTCAAACAAGAGATTCACTTGTTGAATCATCTTACTGTATAACGCTTTTACAAATGACAAAATTTTAGACTGCTCCGAATTGAAAACTTTTGCAAACAATAAATTAAGTATAGCGCAATGGTAAATTTTGTCTTTGATTGGATAGAAAACATTGTGGGAAAAGGAGAAAATGCTGGTTAATAGCATTTTCTCCTATTCCCTGTATGTTTTCAGAAGCCTTTTTTTCTTAGGGTCTTTGAAAGTTGAGATTGTGTGGTAAAAGGTTAAGGGATTCTTTTGGCAGAGTGGTAAAATGTAATCTCATTGCATCTGGTTAGAGCCTAACTGAAAGGCACTGTGTGTTTTGTTGGAGTGTCCTGTGGCAACACACTTGAGAGCCCCACTCGTCACAACTCGGCCTTACGTAACATCTAACCTTGTCTGTATAAAGGAGGTTTCCATTTTGAACGGCCAATCACATGATCAAAAACATTCTGGCGCCCACGTAAATCACTTAGCAACAGCATGAACAACCACAGTGAAGTTATTCACATATATCATTCTGTGAATGAAAGCTCCCAACGGAATTTTTGCATGCTCCAAATTCAATGTACAAAATGTTTGCTGACAGAAATATTCTTAGAAAGAAATCAGCAGAAAATTGTGACTCATATTTTCTTATTCAAGATGAGCCTTACAATTTTAGTAACAGTAAAACAGTGTTTTTTTGGCAAAGAAATGTACCGTGTAAGTGCATATCAAGCTACGTGATACAGCTGAGGGGCTTGATTGCTGAATCACCCAAGGTTTGCCAAATGTTGAGAGTCCAAGCCTACCACTGGTGAAACCCAGAACTTACATGAATAAACAAATTGTTTCTATGGTATGAAAGCTGTATAAATGGCTGTTAAATTACCTAATCAATCAATCAACTCTACTAGATGACAAGATTTCAGACTGGTGTGAATTAAAGACATTTTCAGGCAACAAATTTAAAAGCCCTCTGGATAAACCCTTTATCACACAATCCCTAGATTTAATGACACTGGGCAGGATAACCAGCATTTTCTTCTTTTCCCTCAACATTTTCTATCATAGAAATTGAACTCATTTGTGCCAATTCTGAATTTGTCATCTGCAGTTGGGCAAGGGTTAAAAGGGGTTCAAATGGTGGGATTTGTGTTTGAAAAGGTAAGGAACACTGTGGGAAAAGGACTTAACCCTTTACCTCACAATCCTGAATTTTAGCAACCATGAGGAAAAAGGCTGTTGAAAACTATGAGGGAAAAGGAGAAAAGCTGGTAACTAACATTTTCTCCTTTTTGAACAATGTTTTCTACCCAACAAAAGAAAAATTTTGTGTCTGTAGTAACATTTATTTTTTCCCTTGTAAATGCTTTCAATTTTGACAAGGCTAAAATTTTGTCATGTGGGAAAGACTTAAAGTTTTCTAAAAGTTTCAGCCATCAGGGCCATTCAGTCATGGGATTTTTTGGTAGGGATTTGACATGCTAATTATTTAAAACTGATTCACACAGGAAATCAGGCTAAAATTCAAGGATTTTTTTTGCTAGATTTTTTCACAAAATAGCTGACAGTGTAGACTAAAGTTCTTTGCAACCTTACCTTGATCTTTAATGCTTAGGCTGCTCAAAGTGATTCACTGACCTTTTGCAGACTGTATAGATCAAGATCAGACAGCACAGAATGTGCAGTCTGATCTTGGACTTCACTGTCCGATAAGGAGATATTTTGCTCCAAAAAAACTAAGTTTGAAATAACGTTATTCGGGCTTTTACCATTGGCTTGAAAGTTTTATTTAACTTATTCAGCGGGATAAGGGTTAAATTTGGGAAGTGGCAATCTAGTGATTTTTAAGTAGTTATGCAAAAAACCAACTGAAATTGGGCTTAGGACTCTAGGGGTTAACTTCTGTCAGACAAAATACACATTGACAGCAAGGCATATTTAAATAATGCTGTTTAATCCTCTCCCAAATGACAAAATTCGCTCTTTGAAATTAAAGACATCTTCAGATGACAATTAAGAAATTGATACAAATGAGCTTAAGTTCTCAGATAAGAAAGAAAACATTATGGGAAAAGGAGAAAATGTTGGTTATCAACATTTTCTCCTTTTACCACAATGTTTTCATGAGCCTCTTTACTTTTGGGTCTTAAAAATCCAAGATTGTTTGGTAAAGGCTTTAGAGAGAAGAACAAGACCAAATCAAATTATTGATCTGCAATGATCACAGCAAGCCATCATGGCATGATAGTATATCCAGAAGAATTTACTCCCTTTTTAGCTCACCTGAGCACATAGTGCTCAGGGTGAGCTATTGTGATTGATCATCTTCCGGCGTCTGTCCGTCCATCTGTATGTCCGTCCGTCCAAGAACAATTACTTAAAAAATCTTCTCCTCTGAAACCGGCAAACAGATTTCAATGAAACTTCACAGAAATGATCCTTAGGTGATGCACTTTCAGAATACTTCAAAGATTTGAATTCCATGGAGAACTCTGGTTGCCATGGCAACCGAAAGAAAAAACTTTAAAAATCTTCTTGTCCCAAATCGTAAGGGCTAGAGCTTCCATATATAGCATGTAGCATCATGTAGTGACCCTCTACCAAATTACTTCAAATTATGGCCCTGGTGTGGAAATTGGCCCTATGTTGTGGGATCTGGGATTTCACATAGAGATAAAGAAGGAAATTTTTAAAAATCTTCTTGTCCTAAATCCTCAGGGCTACAGCTTTCATATTTGGCATGTAGCATCATCTAGTGGACCTCTACCGAAATACTTCAAATGATGGCCCTTGTGTGGAAATTGGCCCTTTGTTGTGGGGTCACAGATTTTCTAAGAGATAAAGAAGGAAATCTTTAAAAATCTTCTTGTCCCAAACCTTAAGGGCTAGAGCTCTCATAAAAAATCTTCTCCTCTGAAACCATCGAACAGATTTCAATGAAACTTCACAGAAATGATCCTTAGGTGATGCACTTTCAGAATACTTCAAAGATTTGAATTCCATGAAGAACTCTGGTTGCCATGGCAACCGAAAGAAAAAAATTTAAAAATCTTCTTGTCCCAAACTGTAAGGCTACAGCTTTCATATTTGGCATGTAGCATCATCTAGTGGACCTCTACCGAAATACTTCAAATGATTGCCCTTGTGTGGAAATTGGCCCTTTGTTGTGGGGTCACGGATTTTCATAGAGATAAAGAAGGAAATCTTTAAAAACCTTCTTGTCCCGAACCTTAAAGGCTGGAGCTCTCATATATGGCATGTAGCATTGTCTGGTGGACCCCTTCTAAAGACTTCAAATTATAACCGTAGCGTCATAATGAGCCCTATGTTGTGGGTTCCCAAATTTTACATAGAGATAACGAAGGAAATTTTTTTAAAAATCTTTTTGTCCCAAACTGCAAAGGCTAAAGCTTTCATATTTGGGTTGTAGCTTTGTCTAGTGGATCTGTACCAAAATGCTACAAATTTTGGTCCAGGGATGGAATTGGCCCTCTGTTGTGGGGTTCAGGATTTTACAACTTTGTTACTTACTGAACTATGTAATATGATTTTTTTTATAAACCCCCCCCCCCCCATGAAGTTGAGGGGGGTATACTGGAATCGCCGTGGCTATCTGTCTGCCCGTATGTCCATCCGTAGACGCAAATTTGTCCGGCGAAATACTCCTACAGTTTTTAAGGTACTGAGCTGAAATTAATACACAGTATTCCTATATATATGAAGTTGTGCATGTTCAATTTTCATGACCCTGCTGCAATGTGTTGCAGAATTTTCTCTCCATGAACTTTGCAATTTTTCGTTTCCGTGCTCTATCTCAAAAACCATTTGACCTAGGACCCTGAAACTTTATACAAGTGTTGCTCATGACCCAAGGAGGTGCTCTATTTGTCCATCTGTTTGCCCGCCTGTCTGTTACAGAATTATCTCCCCTTGAACTTTGCAATTTTTCTTTCTGTGCTCTAACTCAAAATATTTTTGACCTAGGAAACTTTATACCAGTGTTGCTCATGACCCAAGGAGGTGCTTTATTCATCCGTCTGTCTGTTGCAAAATTATCTTCCCTTGAACTTTGCATTTTTTCATTTCTGTGCGCTAACTTAAAAAATGTTTGACCTAGGACCCGGAACTTTATATAAGTGTTGCTCATGACCCAAGGAGGTGCCCTGTTGTTTTAGGTTCACATTGATCTACTGACAAGGTGCTGGTGGGGGGTATTTAGTCGCTTTGCGACAGTTCTAGTTTCTTTTGTTTGTAAATTGCATTTGGAAATGTAAACTTACAAAAATAAAACAAAATGTAAGTTTATAATAAGTGTTCATTGTGGTATCACTGCTATGTTGATTTCTAGCCCCACTTGCAGAAGCCTGATAGGTGCACGTCATTGCCATGTGTCTGCTGTTTATGTGTGCATCTGTCTGTGTGTCAATGTGTGTGTGCATTAACTTGTATTTCAAACATCTCTGAAACCATACATCCAATTTTGGAAAAACTTCACTAAGATTATCCTGCCGTAGTCCTGTTCAGAATTTTTTCAAAGAGTGTCAATTCAGTAAAATCTCTGCTTGCCATGGCAACAAAACTGAAAAAACTCTTGATAATCGGTGAGAATGTTTGTCTTAGTGGTATCTCAGACCAATACAATAATTGGTCATGTTGGGTTAAAAACTATGTCAAAAGGTCAAATTTTAGAAAAACTTGTGTACAATAGAAAATGGATAAATTTGGTCAAAAGACTCAGGTGAGCGACTTTAGGGCCATCATGGCCCTCTTGTAATGTCATGTGACTGGGTCAGCCAATGAAATTTTGTACCAGACTTGTCCCTGATGATGGTGGCTTTGTCATTTTATCGGGTTGCTATTTTTATTCCCTGAAAAGCTTCAGACACCAGCGAATTGAGAAATTTTGTATCATTTGCCATGGAGGAGGATAAATAAGACTACAACATTTACTACTACATTCTGTTTCATTTGCCATCTTTGCTATTTCTCACATTGTATACAAAGGTTATGAGCTACTGATGATTTATAATTCTTTTTCATGTATAACATGAAATGAAAGATATGAGTATGCTAGTGTCACATAATCTAGTCAAATTTTACAATTTATTTTGATTTTATCCCATCACAGTGCTAATAACAGCAGGAGGCACAATAGCTTCATGTTAAGTAGAGGAAAGTTAACCCATAAAGCACCATTCTTACCTAATCTAACCTGATATTACTTCTGCATACAGTGTGGATCAAGATCAGACTACAGAATGCACTGTCTGATTTTTGATCTATACTGTCATGCTACTTTGTAGCATTTTAAGCCCTTTTAGTGTTAATTTGACTGTCAAACAGTTTATTTGTTTCGTTTCATTTAACTGTCCTCTTGTACCATCTAGGGCGTTGAGGGGAGAAAGAGCTTTCAGTCTCTGGCAAGCTGGATGGCCTGGCTGGGTGGGATGTTGCGGGTCTTCAGGATTTCTTTCACACCCTCGATCCAGATCTTCCTTGGTCTTCCTCATGCCTTGTACCCTGATATCCATTTGTTGTATGCTTGACTGGCAAGCTGTCAAGGTTCCATGCCTGTCACACAGTTTATATAAGTCAAAAAGGAGCCCTTTTCATTCCCACTTTTTGAGGCCAAATTTGATACTGAATACTAGCTGTGATCCGATTCTATTATTTTTGTACAACAGTGTGGTCATTAACCCTTTACCAGAGGATAAAATTTAAGACTTGTCAAAATTAAGAGCATTTGAAGATGCCAAATTAAATCTTACTTTCATGTAAGCATTTAGCTTTAAAAGGTTAGAAAACATAGTTGGGTGAGGAGAAAATGCTGGTTACCAGCATTTTCTTCTTTTCCTACTATGTTTTCAAAAAAATTTTTCTACAGGGTCGTTAAAACACAGGATTGTGTGGTAAATTAAAGAAAATGTTTTCTTTTCATAACTCTTTAACGAACAATGAAATTTTAGACCTTTCCAGATTGAAAGCTTTTGCAAATGGAAAATTAAATGTTTCTCAATTGGTGGAATTTTTCTTTTAAAGGATATAGAACCTGTTGGAACAAGGAAAAAATGCTGAATATTGAATACCAGCAATTTCTCCATTTCTCCCAATGCTTTTAGAAGCTGTTGTGTAGTGGCTCAGTGGTAAAGTGTGGGACTTGTATCCTGAAGGCCCTGAGTTCAAGCTGCACTGGAAGGGTTTTTCATAGGATTGACATCGGGCAAGACACTTCAGAGCCCTAGCCTTGTAATGATGAAACCCCAGGGATTGTTTGGTAACAATTTGACATGCTAATTATTTAAAACTGATTCACTCAGGAAACCAGGCTAAAACATTACAATTCAAGGATTTTTTTTTGCTAGATTACTTCACAAAATAGCTGACAGTGTAGACTAAAACGTGAGCTGTCATCCTGATATGACTAAAATAATGTTGAAAGTGGTTTAAAACAACATTCAATCAATCAGGGTTGTTAAAGCTTAGGAACAGAACAAAACAGAACATTGTTTATTTGAGAAAAACTACACAGTTTATAGTCATACATTTTGTATATAATTATATTCTAAAATACATGCATTTAGTTACGCGATTTCTTTCAGTTTACTCCTTACAATTCCAAATGGTATATTATCAAATACGAAATAAGTGAAAGGGATATTTTCAGTAGTGAGAGTACAGATTTTTGGAGGGAAAACTTGATTGTCATCATTGAACGAACAAAGGAACTTTTACATCAGCCAATGGACAGATGGCTTGTTCAACCAGTCTGATTAGCAACCAATCAGTCAGTTGGCTGACATTTTAATGAAATGGTTCACAGAAAATATAGATATATGAATAAATCAAGGAATAAGTTAAGCAACCAATTACCACCTAATCCCAAGTTTTAATGGCCCTTGGAAAATAAACTTTTGAAAACATTGTGAGAAAAGGAGAAAAAGCTGGTTACCAGCATTTCCTCCTTTTCCAACTACACTCTCTAACAATCTCAATCACATGACCAACATTTAATTTGTTGTCTGTAAATACTTCCAATTTGGACAAGCCTAAAATTATTATGTGTGGTTAAGAGTTAATCTGCAAGATAAATTTATTAATCAATTAATCGATGTAGCTGCATACCATTAGGATTGTTTGGTAAAGGGCCAAACTGTTGGTGCATGAACTGACCTGATGCAGCACCACAGCACTAAAGCAGACTTTTATTTGAGCCATGCTCTGGCAAGGGGGGTTTAACTCTTTACCAAACGACAAAAATTTAGACTGGTCCAAATTGAAAGCATTTGCAGACGACAAAATAAATGTAATTGAAAAATTGAAAAATGTTTTGGGTAGGATAGAAAACATTGTGGGAAAAGGAGAAAATGCTGGTTACCAGCATTTTCTCTTTTTCCCCACAAGGTTTTCAAAGGACTTCTTTCACAGGGTTGTTAAAAGTTGGGATTGTGTGGTAAAGAGTTAAAGCATCTCTTTGATGCATCCTACAAAACAAGACATCACATAACAGTGGATCTATAAAATTAATGTTGTCTAACAGCAGACTGAATGATGAGGTAGACTGGTCCTTGGACATGCAGAAATTGAACAATTAGCTAAAAGGTGCGACCCATGTCAGCCTGTGCAGGCTGACATTGGTCGAAACATTTTGCAGATGTATTAAATCCCCATTTCACAAAGCATGGCTCATATATTGAAGGCAATTACGCCTATTTGCTGTACACTACCAACGATGGTACAAGTTTTTTCACAATGTTTTTCAGTATTACTCAAAATATTCTATTTACTTTCCTTTGTAAATTTCTGTTTTTTGACAATATCTAATGGATTTATGGTCCACCTAACAGAACTAAACTGAGCTGACATTTACTTTCGACGTATACAAGTTGCATATTGTCACAGGGCATAATATGTACACTGAAATTGGTCACATGTATAACCCTTTACCACACAGTCCCAAGTTTTAGCGACCCTGAAAAAGAAACCTTTTGGAAACATTGTGGAAAAAGGAGAAAATGCTGGAAACCAGCATTTTCTCTTTTTTCCATAAATTTTTCTACTCTATTAAAGACAGATTCCATCATTTGATCCACATTGAATTTGTCGTCTACAAATGCTTTTAATTTGGACCCGTTTGAAATTTTTTCAAGTGGGAAAGAGATAATACTTGAATCTGAAAAATACAAAAATAGAAAAAATAAACTTAGAAAACACTGAAAAAAATAGAGAAAAAATGTGAGTGGCAAAATAAATAGACCTACATGTTAGTAAAGTTTCAGATCTGCTTTGTAATTGGATCAGAAATATTGAAAATTGAGAGAGGATGAACAAGAATAATAATAAAGTAATAGTTTACGGGTTATTGTTTAAGATACTGTTTCTAAGAGCCAATGTCCTGAGAAAGAGGCCTTTTGAAAACACTGTGGGAAATGGAGAAAATGCTGGTAACAAGCATTTTCTCCTTTTCCCACAATGTTTTCAACCCTGTCAAAAAACCTTAAGTTCATTTGTACCACTTTCAAATTTGTCGCCTGCAGATGCTTTCAATTTGGAAGGGGCCAAAATTTGTTGTTTGGGAAAGGGTTAAGTAGCTTTTGCGAATGGCATAGAACATGCAGTCTGATCTTTGATCTACACCATCTGCTTTGTGGTAGTTATCCTTGACAATAGTGATCTGCAATAGCAGTGGAAGATACTTTTACAGGCGAGAAAAAAGTGAAATTTCTGGAGTGAGTTGTGAAAGAGTTAATAAATCTGCAAAGATTGATGAGCTTACTTTTAAATGATTGATTGTATGGTGTTTAATGCTGTTTTCAACATTATTTCAGTTATATCACGGTGGCCAGTGCACCTATCCATGCTTTCCTGGAGTTGCTTTTACCAGTACTCCGCACAATATTCTTTCCAAGCCACTGGCTGCTTTCTCACATAACCATCATCGAAACAATGGTCAGCAGTGAGAGAGGAATGAATCCTGTTGCAATGACTATCATTAATCCTTGGAAAGAAATTGGCCAAGCCGGGGATCGAACCAGCAACCGCCTTTTCTCAAGTACTGTACGCTACTGACTAAGCTACGGGGGCTTGGCTAGCTTGCTTTTGTCTCTTGAGCATAAAAGACTATGATATTTGAACAGAGTCTGTAAGAAAATGGTTAACCTCTGTACCAGAAAACAAAATTTTAGACTTGTCGATATTGAAAGCATTTGCAGATGATCTTTTCAATGTAGCCTAAATGATAAGACTTGTCGGTGGAAGTTTAGAAAACATTGCTTGAAAGGAAGAAAATGCTGTTTACCATCATTTTCACCATTTCCCACGATATTTTTAAAGCTTTGGCTAAAGATGATAAAAACACTGTATTGTTTGGTAAAGTGTAATATGAATGGTACCTATCAACTCTTTACCACGCAAGAAAAATGTAGACTGGTCCAAATTGAAAGCATTTGCAGACGACAATTTAAATGTGACTAAAATAATGGACTTTGTCTTAGATAGGGTAGAAAATATTGTGGGAAAAGGAGAAAATGCTGGTAACCAACATTTTCTCCTTTTCCCACAATGTTTTCAAAAGGCTTCTTCCTCAGGGTCGTTAAAAGTCGGGATCTTGAGGTAAAGAGTTAAGTTTCGTCTTACTTCCCATCTTAGGTTTTTCCAAAATGACATATTTTGCACTTTAACAAATCGACCACAAATTTAGATTCGGACAGAATGATGAGCTGTGTTTTTTTTTTTTATTTGGTTGAGGCTGTTTGGTAAAGGGTTAAACAAAACTTTGCACACTACTTACAAAAAAGCATCAAAAGCATTTAATAATGCTTTAGCATTTTGATACTTAATTTGAACAGAAGTTTTGAACTCTTGACTGACCGACAAGATTTTTGGACCAGACGTAATCGAAAGCATATGCAGATTAAAAATTAAATGTGGCTCAAATAATGATTTCTGTCTTTGATAGGGTAGAAAACATTGTGCGAAAAGGAGAAAATGCTGGTTATCAGCATTTTCTCCTTTTCTCAGGATGTTTTCAAAAGCTAAATTCTTTTTCAGGTTTATAAAAAAAAAAACTTGTCAAGAGTTAAACTGCTCACAAAAATGCATCAAGTAATGTCTGTAGTATTTTAAGATGAAACTTTCAGAAAGTGGTAAAGAAAACCATGGATATGATGTCAAGATGATTAACCATTTACTACACAATGCCGACTCTTAATGATCCTGAGGAAGAACCCTTTTGAAAATATTGTGAGAAAAGGAGAAAATGCTGGTAACCAGCGATTTCTCCTTTTCCCAAGTTTTCTACCCTTTCAAAGAAAAATTGCATCATTTGAGTCACATTGAAATTGTTGTCTGCATTTGCTTTCAATTTGGACGGGTCTAAAGTTTTGTTGTGTGGTAAAGGGTTAAATTTTTTGAAAATCTATTATGAATCAATCAAAGCTCTATTTGTCAAGATTGTAGACAAGATACCTGTTGATAAGGAGATGAGACCAGCATTAAACAAAGGATATCTTATCAGTTTTGTTTAACTCTTTACCAAACAACAAAATTTTGGACTGGTCCAAATTCAAAGCATTTGCGGACAACAAATTAAATGTTTTTAAAATGATGATTTCAGTCTTTGATAGAGTAGAAAACATTGTGGGAAAAGGAGAAAATGCTGGTTACCAGCATTTTCTTATTTTTTCACAATATTTTTAAAAAGCTTTTTTCTCAGGGTCGTTAAAAGTCGGGATTGTGTGGTAATAGGTTAAATCAAAGTGCTGTAAGCACTGTAATCGGTCGACACTGAATAATTACAGTGGTTTGAAATCACAAATCAGATGGTAGATGTTTGAACTATGTATTGGACAAAATATCCTACACCGTTACAAATGAGCTACGTAGGATCCCACTTTTTTAAACTGTCTTTTACAAATTAGTAGTTTAACGATTGGTTAAAATATAGGTTATGTTTGCCAGCCGACAGCATTAGAACGTAAAAAGTATCTGACAATTCTGATCAGCAATACCCATTATCAAGTTTTAGATATCACTCATCATGAGCAGTACCTACCAACCCTTTAAAAGAGTGAAAAAAATACATATATTCTTTTCTGTAACTTTGGCAACTTTGGTAACTGTATTGTAACATATAAAAGCCGTATAACATATGTCTGCATTATAACTTTGGAATTGTTTACTTTTGGCTGCTTGTAGGCCTTTCATTTTTCCATTTTGAACAAGACATCGTATTCATCTTGACAGGCTGTCCTACTTATTTTTTAGCGGGCCAAATCGCCCAGTCCAACCATCTGCTGGCAAATTTCTCCTACATTATACTTTCAAAGAATGTAGATATCCAGTAGCTCCCTAACCGTCCACTCTTTACCAAATGATAAAATTTTAGACTTGTCCAAATCAAAAGCATCTGCACATGACGATTAAATCTAGACCAAATGATGATCTGAATCGTTGAAAGGGTAAAAAAACATGGGGAAAAGGAGAAAATGGTAACCTACATTTTCCCCTTTTCTCACAATGTTTTCAACTTCTTTCTCATGGGCATTAACAAAGGATAGTTTGGTTAAGAGTTAAAACACTCAGTTAATCGACTAGCCTTTTACAGTAAGGAAAACAATATCAAACATTAGGCTTCAATTTCATGGTCGTTTTTTTTTTTTCCCCATATACATCCCAAATAAACAGACAATTAGATCTAAGATATGAACGTCTGTGATATTGAACTGCATTGCGTTCAAAGAACAGTCTGATCTTTGGCTTTTATTGTCTTCAAAAGCGACTTTACTTGTCCATAGCCAACACAAGTAATTGTATTTGAGTCATTCTAATCAGTAAGAACATAACTGCGGTAGCCTTGATCTCTTTATCTGAAATGTGGAAAGGATGAGAATCGACCAATGTGGAATAGCTGATGAGAGAAACATGTTGCTGACATTTGCACGCTTAGAGCGCTAAATTGTTAAAATAGACATGTTAAGCTTGGAAAAGCAGCCTAAATCTTGCAGGACCATTGCTGTCTTGAGTAGAATAACTCGGAAAACTGGCATAACAGATCCAAGATCTGACTGCATGTTCTGAGCAGTCTGGTCTGAATCTGCACTCTCTGCAAAGACTTTTTCCCTGGTTCGTTGATTCAGATATGGAGAATATAACAGTAAGTGAGCTTATTTGTGTGACCGTTTAAG
The DNA here is from genome assembly GCA_945859785.2 of Tridacna gigas. NCBI lineage: Eukaryota > Metazoa > Mollusca > Bivalvia > Cardiida > Cardiidae > Tridacna > Tridacna gigas. Next base: position 49,226,397 of record OX244028.2, on the reverse strand, counting down.
GGTTTTTTTTTATCCTCGATGAAAATGTTCTATTTGACAAAATTTCGAAAATCTTTTAAATGGGTGAAAAACGCTGTGGAAAAAAGAGAACATGCTGAATACATACAGTTTTTCCAACTATATTTTCAAAGCCACACAGGATTGTTTGGTCAAGGGTTTACAGACTGATTCCAGTCTGTAGAAACTCACCAAGAAGAAACATGTAAGTGAGTGTAAAATGGTAGTGCCATGGCTGGAAGGAGAGGAAAAGGTACTGTGAAAACAATTCAAACCTTATCCTGTTAAAACATTGAAATGAAATTTCAAACCGGTGGTTAAACCCAAATAATTCTATGTCAAACTTATTTGGAAAAGAAATATCTCCTTATCGGACAGTATACATTCAAGATCAGACTGCACGTTCTGTGCAGTCTGATCTTGATCTATACTATCCGCAAAATAGGTCAGCGAGTCGCACTTAGCAGCCTAGGGGTTAATACATCATACGCTGAAAGATGCGTAATCAATCAGTATTGCGAATGGAAAGTCTCGGTACCAAGGTTGCAAGTGATGAATCCCCAGTCCATTCTGAAAATGTTTACGTAATGGCCTCTCCGCGAGGGTCATAACCTTTACACAACTCTATACTCTTTGTCCCCACAGCTTCACAAGCTTCGCCTCGCTAACATTAAACGACCAGCCGGTTACTATTTCAAACTTACGGCTGTTACGAGTTGCATTTACATCAGTTTTCTCTTAGGCGGAGCAATCTAAATTTTCAAATTCTTTTCAAGCAATGTTTCCTGTTGCGATTTTATTCCTCACTAGACCAAAATGACCTATTATCTTTTCAACACCTGCTACATATACGGAGAGCACTCGTCACAACTCGGCCGATCCCGTAACTACGTATAACTATCAACGGATCACTCGAAATTTGCCGAATGACATGGACAGCAGACGACTACAAGATGTGTTCACATCACTCAATACACTTGATTCGAAATCGTTTCATTCATAAAGTTGCTTCTAATTACTGACCGTATTTCTTATAATCGTGTTGAAAGTAAACTGCTCCAGTTTTTGCTGGCCAGAGATTTTGATAGTACTGTAATTATGATATACTTCAATACTAAACAAATTGTAACCACCGTTTATTACATAATTGAAAAGTTATTATGGGATTACTTGGCATTACTTAACGCCTGTTTACCTCTAATCACTATTCCTGCGCTTATCTGGGTCAAAAGTGCGGTTATCTGGGTCAAAAGTAGTTTTTGTAATAAGGTCATCACAGCAGGTATAAGCGTTAAAACGCTGTAAGTAAAAGCTGTTCCGAGTTGCAGTTACACCAGTTTGCCCTGAGTAGACGGGTTTCCGAAGTTTTCCATCTCTCTAATCGAGCTACCGCCCGATTAAAAATGTCTAAATTCTATACTTAATCAATAGGGTGTTATGACAACCCATGGGCAAAAGGCTTTTGAAAACATTGTTGGAAAAGAAGAAAATTCTGGTAAACCAGTAGTTTGTTCTTTTCCCACAGAGTTTTTTACCGTTTCACAGACAAATTCCATCATTTGAGCCAAATTTATTTTGTCAGCTTCAAATATTTTTAATTGGACGAGTCGTAATTTTTTTTTTGTTTAGTAAAGAGTTAAATAAACTTGTCAAAGTATTCGAAAAAAAAGGAGAAACAATATGAGTCATGTTCTGTGAAAAGGGGCTTTTAAAACATCTGCAAAAAGTATTGATGCAGGTCAGTCTGTAGGGACTTTGTCCAAAGTTTTTTCTATTGGTCAATTTTCTGCATGTCAAAGGACAGTCTACCAGATGATTCATTTGGCTGTTAGATAAAATGGATTTTATGGATACGTAGTTGTGTAGTGACTTGCTTGGTAAAATGCAGCACAGAGATGCATTATACCCCCTTTTCCCAGAGTGCCACCAGTATGTATCGGACAACATATTAAATTTGGCTCAAATGATGACTTGTCTTTGAAAGGGTAGAAAACATAGTGGGAAAAGAAGAAAATGCGTATTACCAACAGTTTGTCCTATTCCCATGTTTTCAAATGCCCTCTTCCTCAGGGCTGTCAAAATAGGGGATTATTTGGTAAACAGCTTATGTAAATTCAAATCTTTTCTTTTTACGCTTTGGAGCTTTTTGTCTTGGAACATTTCTTGGCGACCCCTTTGATGAAGATTCAGGATTACAATGGGAGTCTGGAATTTCAGCACCCCTGTTTCCTATACTGAACCCTAGGAATGGGATATCATTTATGTCATTCCTCAAACTTTGATCAAATTTAACTTGAGGGTTACATTTATAATCCCACTCAAAGTCATTACCGTTTTGTCCTAGTTTGTCACAAGATTTTTCATACCCTTTTGTATTGATAGGCTTTGCCCGGCTTTGTATTGAATTTTTTCTGGTGTTCAGAGAAGCACATGTATTTTTCCTTTTACCCTGTATATCTCTGTTGAATCGGGGTACACCAGCATTGTTTTCAACGAAGATAGTTGTGCAGTCATCAGGAATAGTTTCTAATGTTTCTTGGAGCTTGCCTTTTTCCACTTTAAACTTTTCTATTTCTCCTTCCTTAACTTTTATTGAGTCTATGAAAGCAGTCATTTCATCTACTTTTTCAGCTAATTTCCGGTTCAATTTTAGCTCTTTTTGTAACTCTCTATTCATCTCTCGATGTTTATTTTCTAACTTGATGTATTGGTGTGAGAGCTTGTTTCTCTGAAATTCTTTCTCTTTTATTTCATCATCCATCTGCCTTTCCTTTGCTTTTAGATCGACTATGTGGGATCGAAGTGACTTTGTTTTGTCTTTCACTCCAAGGATGCTAGATTAAGTAATTGAAGATAAAGAAAAATTTGACTTCTTTCTATTAACCCATACGGAAATACAAAATGCTTTTACAACTCCAAGTAAAATGGCTTTTGAAAATGTTGTGGAAAAGGAAAAAATGCCAGAAACCAGCATTTTCTCCTTTTCCAACATGGTTTTCTACCCTTTTTTTCTTCTCTTTTTTTTTTCTACCCTTTTGAAGGAAGAAAGAGCTACTTGAGTTGTCGTCTGTGAAATGCTTTTTATTTGGTTAAAATATTGTCATCTGGTAAAGAGCAAATAGCTGAACAGACTTGCTGATGACATTTAACCCTATATTACATGGCAGATTCTTGACTTGTCCAAACTGAAAGCATTTGCAGATGATCAAACAATTGTGGTTCAAGGTGTGGGATTTGACTTTAAAAAGGTAGAAAATATTGTGGGAAAAGGAGAAAGTGCTGGCAACCAGCATTTTCTACTTTTCTATCAATGCTTTCAAAAGCCTTCTTCCTAAAGTTCATTTAACTGTTTACCAAACAACAAAATTTTGCACTGGTCCAAATTGAAAGCATTTGCAGACAACAAATCTAGCTGAAATGATGGTTATTGTCTGTAAAAGTGTTGAAAGCCATGTGGGAAAAGGAGAAAATGCTGGTTACCAGCATTCTCCTTTTCCCACAAGGTTTTCAAAAGGATATTTCCTCAGCGTCGTTCAAAGTCGGGATTGTGTGGTAAAGAGTTAAACTCTGGACTGTTTGGTAAAGGGTAATATTATGTTTGATAAGTGGAGGAATTGGTGGATATGAGCAATCTTTCCATTGATTACAAGATTTTGCTGGCTGTTCTATGGTAGATTTTTTTTTTATTGAGTTTGTCATCTGCAGATGCTTTGAATTTACAAAGGTCAAAACTTCTGTTGTCTGATGAAGAGTTAACTGTTTCTTATTGCAAAAAAGGAAAAAAAGTTTGATTCTTACTGGTAGCATTCATCAATACTTTTCATATACTGATCCTGCAAGTCTATAACCATCTGAAATGTGATTGGTTTTGGGGTTGTGAAAGATAGCTCTCTCATGTTTAAGCTTGTCATGTGCGCTTTAAGTGGAGTGTACAAGATATGTAGATTGTGTTGTAACTTCACATCTGGCACAGATTGTCCGACTGAGTCTGCAGATGAAACTTTCAACTTCACATTGTTGGAGTCGTAGTCCTTTCCTAAGTCAGGCTTGAAAGTAACTTGACCGTTCCTTTCTGAAAGAATGGGTTGGAATTATATTAACTCTTTACCACACAGTCCTGTGTTTTAATAACCTTGAGGCTGAAGACTTTAGAAACATTGTTTGAAAAGGAAAAAATGCTGGTAGCAAGCATTTTCTCCTTTTCCTAAAATGTTTTATGCCTATTCTTAGAGTGTAAAAATCTCATTGTTTGAGTCACAGTTAATTTGTCATCCGTAATGTGTTTGGGTCTAAAATTTTGTTGTTTGGTAAAGAGTTATGAACTTTACTTCAGTTTTTGTTTTTTTAACCCTTAGCTCTACAATCCATAGTTTGAACTCCTTGCCAAACAACAAATTGTGTACTTGACCAAATTGAAAGCATTTGAAGACAACAAATTTATTTATAGCTCAAATGATGATTTCTCTCTTTGAGAGGGTGGAAAACATTGAGGGAAAAGGAGAAAATGTTGGTTACCAACATTTTCTCCTTTTCTCACAATGTTTTCAAAAGCTTTTTTTTTTTTTTCAGGGTCATTACAACTCATGATTGTGCGGTAAAGAGTTAATATTTGTTTATTCTGTTACACCGTTTTCAGCTCTGTTACAGTTACAGCTTGCCAGCATAAACCTTTCGTAAACAACAGAAAATTATTTCTGCCACATTTATTAGGTAGTCTTGCAAATGCTTTCAATCTGAACCAGTCTAAAATTTTGTTGCTTGTTGAAGGGATAAAAAAAGATTTGAACCTGAGGCTAAAATAACTGGATAGAAAGTTGGTAAAAAAAAAAAATTATTTTTTCTATGTGGCTGGAACTTTTATTGTCCAAGGGACATAACTGGGGATGACTTTACATTGATGAACATAATTTTATCCCTTGACCCCTTACAATTGATCAATGTGTTTTAACAAACTGGGGGAACAAGCCTTTTGAAAACATCGTCGGAAATGGAGAAAATGCTTGTCATCAGCATTTTCTCCTTTTCAAACGATGTTTTCTACTCCATAAATGAACAAATCCTATCATTATAGGTGCATTAATTTTGTTGCCTGAAAATGCTTTCAGTATGGGTAAGTCTAAAATTTTTATTTTTCATAGCCTTATATTGCCGAATAAATGGATTTTCTTAAAACTTTACCATACAATCCGGAGTTTAAATGGCCTAATAGAAAAAGCCTTTTGATAACATTGTGGGAAGAGGAGAAAATGCAGGCATTTAGTGTTTTGTCCATGTCCCAAAACGTTTTCTACCCTTCCCAAAAAGAGTCTTCAAGTTTTGACTCATACTTATTTTGTTGTCTACAAATGCTTTCAATTCGGATTACAGTTAATAAGTCTAAAATTTGTTGTATGGTAAAGGGTTAACTCTTTACGAAATGACAAATTATAGACTCTTCCAGATTGAAAGCATCTGCAGACAACAAATCTGAAAGTGGTACAAGTAAACTGAAGCTCTTTGACAGGGTATAAAACAATGTAGGTACAGAAGAAAATGCTGGTTTCCCACATAGTTTTCAAAAGGCCTCTACCTCAGGGTTGTGAAAACTTTGGATTGCTTGGGGAAGATAGGAAAATAGACCAAAGCATGGCCATGTCAAAGGTGTTGATTTCCAGAAAATTCCACAAAATAGCTGACACTGTACATGTAATTGATAGATCAGACTGTATGTTCTGTTCAGTCTGATTTTGATCTACACTGTCCACAAAAGCAGTCTGATCTGTGTTTAGAAGGTTAGTAATCGTTGGAACAAGCAAAATTAGTGGTTACCATCATTTTCTCCTGCTCTCCCAATGTTTTCAAAAGACATTTCTTAGGGTTGTTGGAACATGGAGTTGTTTAGCAAAGGGGTTAACCCTTTACCAAACAATCCCATATTTTAATGACTTTGAGTAAGAAGGCTTTTGAAAATGTTGTAGGAAAAGGACAGAATCATGGTTACCAGCAGTTTCTCGTTTTCCCACAATACTTTCTACCCTTTCAAAGACAAATGTCATTAACTGAACCACATTTAACTTGTCGTATGCCGCGGCTTTCAATTGAGACAAGTGTAAAATTTTGTTGTTTGGTAGTGAGTTAATTCTTACGAGAAAAAACAGAAGTTATTGTTACAAATAGCAAACGGAAACAGAGAGGAAAGGAGACAAACCAGTAAAAGTTGAAAACCAGTAGAAGTTCATTGTTTTTGCTGCTTGTTACTTCTTTACCACACACATCAGAATTTTAGACTGGTCCAAAGTGAAAAGATTTGAGGATGAAAAATCAGTTGTGGCTCCAGTGATTGGATTTGTTTCTGAAAGGTTAGAAAACGTTTTGGGAAAAGGAGAAAATACTGGTTATCAGCATTTTCTCCTTTTCCCACAAAGTTTTGAAAAGTAATTTCCCAGGGTGGTTAAAACTGGGGATTGTGTGGAAATGGGTTAAAGGAGATTTCCACTCCTTCTGAAGATGACTGTGGTCATAGATAACTAACAGGTAGCGAATGGTGTAGATCTCAGATCAGACTGCATGTTTTGTGCAGTCTGAATGTTGATCTATGCTTGTCAAAGAAAAGCTACTCATATCTTCAGCTCACAAGCCCAAGTTTTTGTGACCCAAAGAAAGAAGCCTTTAGACAACATTGTGGGAAATAGAGAAAATGCTGGTTGCCAGCAAATACCATCATTCTAGCCACATTTAAATTGTCATCTGCAAATGCTTTCAGTTTGGACAAATCCACAATTTTGTCATGTGGTAAAGAGTTAAGGCATCATCAGTAATGAAAGAGTTAAGCAGACAAACAGACATTTCAATAGGATTGTTTTATTGATGTTCTTTACATCTGACTCTTGGCATGTACAGTGTTTAGTACAAGCACACTGGGACCTCGGTTTGCTTTAACATGGGCAGTGTAAAGTACTGTCATAGAGGGACCTCAAGTTAATGGAACCTCATTAACTTCCGCTAGGTGTCATTTTTCAAATACATACCTATCTGATATTAAGGGCATTCTAGGTGTACACATAACTGGACTATTTTTCAAGACAGCAATCAATGCAGCGAATTTCAAAGTATACATTTAATCAACAAAAACTACCTTGTATGATTCATCCAGTGTTTCATTTACCCGCACATCCTGTGATAATCTCACATAAAATTCGCCAAGGACGTGTAATTTTGAAAGATGTGTATACCCCAGACGCATGCGTTTTTCAGGTCATGAGTCCCGTTATCAAAAAATCTCATGTTCCGTGATTTATCCAGGTAAACTGGTACCCGTTGTATCTCCCGTAACTGTCTGACAAACATTGATACGAAGATCGATAATGGGCTGCCAGTTTATTATCCAGCAAACTTACACCGGCAATTGTTTACTTTAACACCGGCTGTCTACCGAGATGCAGTGCGGTATCATTGAATACTGGGCACCAGGTCGTCAGAAGTCAAATCAACCTTTTATTGGCAATTTAAGGCATTTTCAACCAATCGGCGTTGGTGGTCTACACAGCAGTATTGCACTGATTAGTGAAAAACAAAAGTAGAAATAATGAAGTTGAACAGCTGTTCTTAAGTCTAACAGTATTGTCTTGTCAGGTTTTACAGGTTGTCAAAAGATTAACGTTAACATAACAGAGTTAGTTGTTTAATTCATGTTAATGATCAAGTCCCTAGTTCAAATTTTTGTAGTAACCATAATAGTATAAAACCATTGGACTCATAAATTTTTCAGAGGACTCATAAAATTTCTGGTTAGTGCGGCCCAGGACACATAATTACAAATTTGTTAAAAAAAAGAATTGCTGTTCATCCAGCCATGGTTCGCAAGCATATAACCTATGCACCAGCCATTTATAAACATAGCCCCTATAACCTTTGGAAAAAGCCACAGTAATATATGCCCAGAAAGTTGGGGACATCTTTAGCTCACCTGAGCACAAACTGCTTATGGTGAGCTATTGTGATGGTACTGTGTCCGTCGTCCTTTGTGTGGCGTGCGTCGTCCGTCGTCAACTTTTTCCAAAAGGCCATTGGATATTTTAGGTGGCCAGCTGTGGGGCAGATGTTTGGTCTTTACATGTCACCTACTTGACCACCTAGGGTATTTGGATTAGTCATTAAATTTTCAATAGGCATGTTTCAGCTATTACTTAGATACCTACACAAGTATCCCATTGCATTTCCTAGCCTATCTCATGTGCATTCATTAAAGGGAGGCAACTATGCAAGCCAAAATAATAATACCTGGTTTATGGCAAAGTTTTGCATATTCCTTCTCCAGATCTGTTGCAAGAGTTTCATAAACAGGATCACTCTTGATGGCTGCAATAAAATTATCAAATGCTCTTTCTCCTCTAAGCTTTATGTCGCATAGTAACATGTCAATCTTCTGTGCGTTGGTGTTCTTAGCCTGAAAAATAACGAAATACATAACCCTGAGAGCCAGAATAAACTCAATTAACATTTTCATTCTAGAAATAAGATCCTTATAAGAGCAACTTCAAGATTTTTATTGGCCAGGTTGCCTTAGCAAAGTGGACAGTGTAGATCAAAGATTAGACTGTACAAAATGTGCAGTCTACATTGTTTGCAAAAGCAAACAGTTCCAGTGCTTTAACTCTTTACCAGACAACAAAGTTATAGACTTGTCTCCGCATTTGCAGACAACAAATGTGGTTCAAATGAGGGCATTTGTCTTTGAAAGGATATATATTATTACGTGAAAAGGAGAAAACGCTTGTTACCAGCATTTGCTCCTTTTCCCATAATGTTTTCAAGAGCCTTCCATCTTTATTTACTTAGCTTGTCTTTGTCCCTTTTGCCAAGCCCTCATAGCTCAGAGGTCACTGGTTCGATCCCCAGCTTGGCCAATTTCTTTCCGAGGACTGATGATAGTCATTATGACAGGATTCATTCCTCTCTCACCACTGACCATTGTTTCATCGATGGTTATGTGGGCAAGCAGCCAGTGGCTTGGAAAGACCATTGTGTGGAGTACTGATAAAGGGAAACTCCAGAAAAGCATGGATAGGTGCACTGGCCACCGTGATATAGCTGAAATAATATTGAAAAGGGCGTTAAACACCATGTAAACAATCATACAATCAGTCAATCTTTAACCCTTGATTTTACTTTGCTATGAAACTACATGCATCATAGTATAATGTGTGATATATAAAGTTTCCTTGATATTTTGAGTCATTTCTTCATTTAAGGTATGTGATTCATCAAGATAATACGATGTTTTGTTAGACAATAGCAGGTTTTCTTTCGTCTTGTATTTTTTTTCTGATTTGAACACTTCTCTTGCAGCAGCAGCAGCATCAATCTTTACAGACCACACAGTTTTATACGCCCGAAGGGTCGTATTATGTTATACCCCCGGTCGTTCGTCCGTCCGTTAGCAATTTCTTGTGTGGACAACTCCTCCTACAGTTTCCATCGGAATTATTTGAAACTTGCCACAATGATCCATGATGTCTAGTTGTGCACCTGACTCTTAGAATTTGGATCGCTGTTTGCGTTCTAAAATTATCTGTCCTTGATTTCTGAAATAACCAACTTTTCACTTTGAATTTTTGTTCAGGCCATAACTTCCATACCATAAAAGGTATCAACTTGAAACTACATACACTGATAGAACACATTATGGAGAAAAGCAGTGCACAAGAACCATAACTCTGCTGCTCTTGTTTTTTGAGTTATTGCCCTTTGTTGATTTTCAGTTTGAATTTTTGTCCAGGCCATAACTTCCAAACTATAAAAGCTATTAACTTGGAACTTCATACACTGATAGAACACATTATGGAGAAGTGCAGTGCACATGAACCATAACTCTGCCACCTTTATTTTTTGAGTTATTGCCCTTTGTTAATTTTCAGTTTGAATTTTTGTCCAGGCTTCCAAACTTTAAAATCCATCATCTTGAAACTTCAAAGACTAATAGAACACATTATGAAGAAGTGCATTGCACAAGAACCATAACTCTGCCATCCTTCTTTTTGAGTTATTGCCCTTTGTTAGTTTTCACTTTGAATTTTCGTCTGGAACATAATTTCTAAATTATAAAAGCTATGATCTTGAACCTTCAAAGACTGATAGAACACCTTGTGGAGAGGAGCAATTCACAAAAATTGTAACTGTGCCACCCTTATTTTTTTAGTTATTGCCCTTTAATATTTTTCATATTAGATTTTTGTTTTGGCCAGATCTTCCAAACTATAAAAGCTATCAACTTGAAACAATATACACTGATAGAACAGATTGTGGAGACGTGCAGTAAACAAGAACCATAACTCTGTCACCCTAAGTTTTTGAGTAATTGCCCTTTAATAACTTCATTTTGAATTTTTGTCCTGGCTACATCTTCCAAACTAGAAAAGCTATCAACTTGAAACTTCATACACTGACAGAACACATTATGGAGAAGTGTCATGCACAAGAACCATAACTCAGATACCCTTATTTTTTGAGTTACTGCCCTTTATTTATTTTTAAATTTTTACTTTGAATTTTTGTCTGGACCATAACTTACAAACTATAAAAGCTCTCAACTTGAAACTTCAAACACTGATAGCACACATCGTGGAGAAGTGCAGTGCGCAAGAACCATAACTCTGCCACTCTTCTTTCCTGATTTATTGCCATTATTTTCTGAGTAATTTCCCTTCGATATTATTTACAGTTAGGGCCTTTCTTTCATATGTGGAGCATTTCCCTTTTTGTATGCTCAAAGGGTCGTATTATGTTATACCCCCGGTCGTCGGTCTGTTAGCAGTTTCATCTGTGCGCAACTCCTCCTACATTTTCTATCAGAATTATTTGAAACTTGCCAGAACGAATCTGTATGATGTCTAGTTGTGCATGTGACTGTTAAAATTTGGATAGGTGTTTGCATTCTAAAATTATCTGCTCTTGATTTCTGAAATAGTCAACTTTTCACTTTGAAATTTTGTTCAGGCCATCAGTTCCATACTATAGAAGCTATCAACTCGACCCTTCATACACTGATAGAACTCATTATGAAGAAGTGCAGTTTACAAGAACCATAACTGTGCTATTCTTATTTTTTGAGTTATTGCCTCTTGTTAATTTTAAGTTTAGTCCGGGCCATAAACTATTATAGACAATCAAGACTTACTTTCTTTATCATGGAGAATGACTACTCTTCATTCACGGCCCATCCTTCATTTCAACTCGTTTCACTGACAAGCCCCTTCGGGCGTATATGCGCCGCTTTGCGAAGCTCTTGTTTAAGCCTTGGTTTACTTGCTATAATCAAAGCGTTGAAAGCACTGGTGTGGCATTTGTCAAGGGAGCCATTGTATAGATTAGTAATTTGAAAAATAAACAAAAGAAATAGTTTCCAAATACTGGCTTAACCCATTACCGCACAATGCCGCCTTTTGACGACCCTGGAAAAGAAGCCTTTTGAAAACATTGTGGGAAAAGGAGAAAATGCTGGTAACCAGCATTTTCTCCTTTTTCCACAATGTTTTCCACCCTATCAAAGAAAAATTGCACCATTTGAGCCACATTGAAATTGTCGTCTGCAAATGCTTTCAGTTTGGACAAGGCTAAAATCGTCTGGTAAAGGGTTAAAAGTCAACCTAGTATATAGTCATGCAGAATCAGATAGACAAGGGTGCAATCTTGTGGGATGAATAAGTCCGGGCGAGCAAGCCCAGGGACGAATAAGCACAGGAGCGAACTGGTTTTGGGACGAACAAGTACGGAATTGGGTGGTCAGGAGACAAAGATTGTGTGTATCATTACGCCAATAGAAGGCCATAGTGGATCCCGCTATTTTCGATAAAAAAGAAGTATTTCCTAATCCAATTTAATACACCATTTTCAATTTCATACCTGATTGCAATTGAAACACTTATTTGTCCTAGAAAAATTAAGTTTAATTGGGTTTTACTTTCTTTGGTTCAGCACAAACTATGATACAGTATTTTCAAAATGCCATATTGAACTCATAGTAGCATTGTCTTCGATGCCACAAAAACTGAATGTATTATTGTGTGATATAAATAAGCTTTACTCAAACCAGGCTTTATCATAAGACTAAATGTATTATAGTATAATGTATAATATAAAAAAAACTTTACCTTGTTTTTTGAGTAATTTCTTCCTTAACAGTCTTGATTTCCAAAAGATGATCCGACTTTTTCTCAGATGCTTAGAGGCTATTGTTTATCTTGGTCTTTTGTGATTTTAACACTTGTATTTGAAGCAGCTGCCATCTTTATGTACCAAGTTTTTCTATAGCCTTGGTTTTACTTGCTATAAGGTTACATGTATTGAGGTATAAATGTGTGGTGTAAAGGAAGTTACCTTGATTTCTTGGGCATTTTCTTCAGTTAAGGTGCCTGTTTCTTCAAGATAATCCAACATTTTGTCAGACAGTAACAGGTTTTCTTTTATTTTGGTCTTTTGTGTTACCAACACTTCTTTGGCAGCAATGTCCATTTTTACAATGTACCCAGTTGTTTTTTCAAGATTGTTCTCACTTAGATAGGTTGACCCTTTACCAAACAAACATTTGCTTTTGGGGATCATTTGTAAGAAGACTGACATACATTGTGGGAAAAGGAGTAACAAGCATTTTCTTGTTTTTCCCATAGTATTTTCTACTCTTTCAAAGGCATGATTTTAACTACATGAAATTTGTCATTTGCAAATGCCTCCAAATTTGAAGAATCAGACATACATTAACCTGTTACCACACAATCCCGACTTTTAACAACCCAGAGGAAGAAGCCTTTCGAAAACATTGCGGGAAAAGGAGAAAATGCTGGTAACCAGCATTTTCTCCTTTTTCCACAACGTTTTCTACCCTATCAGAGATACAAATCATCATTTTAGCAACATCAGATTTGTCGTCTGCAAATGCTTTCAATCTTGTATACAGTCCAACATTTTGTTGTTTGGTAGAGAGTTAAACCTTTTACTCTTTTCCAGGTGATGGAATCGTAGACTTCTCTAATTTGAAAGCCTTTGCAGATGACAAATTAAATATAGTTTCAACTGATCAGTTGTCTTTGAATGGTTAGAAAACAATGCATACAATGGGACATATGCCAGTAATCAGCATTTTTCTCCTTTTCTCATGACAAGTTTTAACGACCCCAGAGAATGAAGCATCTAAAGATATTGCAGGAAAAGAAGAAAATGGTAACCAGTATTTTCTTCTTTTTCCCCACAATGTTTTCCACCAGTTCAAGCAGAAATCCTATTATTTGACCCGGATTTGTTGTCTGCGAGTTGGACAAGTCTTAAATTTTGTCTTTTGAAATCATCCTTGGGTATCCTTTTACCACACACTTTCAAGTTTAAGGACCCAGAGGTAGAGGGATTTTGAAAACATTTTCTCCTTTTCCCACAGTGTTTTCAATTTTTTCAAAAACCTATCTCATCTTTTGAGTTATATTAAGTTTTTCCTATACAAATGAAATCTTTACAATGAATGATTCTAAACTTTTGTTATGTGGTAAAGAATTAAGTATCCTCTGTAAGTTATCAAAGTCCATGATATATAAAAGACTTTTTTCATAATGTCAGTGAAAAATGTATTGGAAATTATAAAATAAAAAATTCTCTGATCCCAATTCCAAATTTTGTTCTTAAAAGTAGTTTAATAAATGAGTTGTCAGCATTTTGTGTGATTCAGAACATAATTATGAAATTATTAAACAATAATTCCAACTTTTTATTGTCACTACGAAACTCTCAGGTTTACAGCATTTGAACCTAACAGCTGTGTAATATTTTTAGATCCAACGTAACTTTCACAATAATATGATCTGTTAGCCCTTTAACAGACAAACCAACTTTGAATGACCCTTTGGAAGAAATTTTTGAGTGGGTCATACATGATTTTCAGGACTAAAAATATAGTCCAGTGTCCTTTACTTTAACCCTTTACGAGACAGGCAGTTTTTACAGCCCTAGGGTAGAAGGCGTTTGAAAACATTGGTGGAAATGATGAATATGCCCATAACAAGCATTTTCCCCAAGTCCAACAATGTTTTCTACCCTTTTAGAGACAATCCCATCATTTGAGCTTCTGATAAAAATGTTGCCTGCAAATGCTGTCAATTTGAACTAGGCCAAAATTTGTCATCTTGTAAAAGAGTTAACATATTTGTTAAAGATCAACTGGTTGGTGTAGTATTGTGATGTCTTCATTGAGGATTCTTGTAAATTAACCCTTTACCAGACGACAAAATTTTAGCCTTCTCCAAATTGAAAGCATTTGCAGACGATAATTTCAATGTGGCTCAAATGGTGCAATTTTTCTTTGATAGGGTAGAAAACATTGTGGGAAAAGGAGAAAATGCTGGTTACCAGCATTTTCTCCTTTTCCCACAATGTTTTCAAAAGGCTTCTTTTCCAGGGGCGTCAAAAGGCGTCATTGTGCGGTAAAGGGTTAAAGAAAAAAAAAACACAAACATGTTTGTTTCATAATCTTTTATGAATCTATAAAATCCCATCAGATATTTAAACCCTTTTCCACACTATCATGACTTTTATTAACCCAGAGAAAGAAATCATCGAAAAAATTGTGAGTCAAGGAGAAATTGCTAGTAACCAGCATTTACTCCTTTTTCCACAATGTTTTCTACCCTTGCAGAAACAAAATTCAAGTTTTACGTTACATTCAAGTTGTTGTTCTGCAAATGCTTTCAATTTGGACAAGTCTAAAATTTTGCCATTTGGTAAAGAGTTAGGAAATAGAGGTTGAAAATCATACTTTTAATTTTAGTAAATGTAATTTTCCTCAGTGCGGTGGAAAAGATGGGGACATTAATTAATTCTTTACCAGATAAGCCTTGGTCCCGGTTTCATGAAAAACTTTAAGTGTCTTATTTTACTCAGCTCTGCAAACAGACTTCTTTTCTGAATCAAGTCGAGTTAGTTTTTCCAAATGCATTTCACTAACATTGACAGGCTTATGTAACATTCTCAAGTCCTATGTTGACATAGCGTTTCATACTCAACTCAGCAAAATGATGGACTGAGGTCTGTAAATTGACTTTAGTCCATTTAATTTTCTTAGTTGAGTCTGAAGCATAGTATTCCAGTCTGTTAACCCTTTCCCAAACAAGCCCTGGTTTTCACGTGTCTGCAGTACAAGTCTTTTGAAAACACTGTGGGAAAAGGAGAAATTGCTCGTTACGAGCAATTTCTCCTTTTCCCACAGTGTTTTCTACCCTTTTTGATAACTTTCTGCCATTTCCATCAAATTTAAAATTGTCGTCTGCAAACTCTTTAAATTTTGACCAGTCCAAAATTTGTCGTTTGGGAAAGGGTTAAAGTTACTGAAATGCATCTCAAATAATGAACATGACCTATAAAGTCAGAACCAAGGACCAGTAGTAGATTTGAGTAAAATAAAGAGACTTAACCCTTTACCATACAATCCCGAGTTTTAACGACCCTGAGAAAGAGGCCTTTTGAAAACATTGTGGGAAAAGGAGAAAATGCTGGTGACCAGCATTTTCTCCTTTTCCAACAATGTTTTCTCTCCTTCCCAAAACAAATGTCAGGTTTTGAGTCACATTTGTTTTGTGGTCTGCAAATGCTTTGAATTTAGACTAGTGTAAAATTTTGGTAAAGAGTTAAGTTTTTGTGAATCCAGGCTCTTGTTTTTATGGCCCTTACAAGATTTTCAAACACTATGGAAACAGGACAAATTGCTCATAACAAGCATACACAATGTTTTCTGCCCTTCCTGAGACAAATTCCATAATTTGAGCCACACTCGATTTGTCGTCTGCAATTCCTTTCAATAGACAAGACCAACATTTTCTCATCTGGTAAAGAAATTAAACTAAATTCACCCTTTACTGCAAAAGTTTTAACGACTCTGAGGCAGAGGTGGTTTTCAAAACATTGCGGGAACAAATGCTGGTAACCAGCATTTTTTCCCATAATGTTTTCTATTCTATTAGGAGCAAATCTCATCATTTGAGGTTTGTCTATTTTTTTTAGTTTGTCATCAAGAAATGCTTTAAATTCAAGTTGGGAAAGGATCTCAGAATCAATCCCAAAAGGCTTTGCATATATGGCTTCTGCAAGTTCCGTCCATGGGCCAGTGTCGTTTTCAGCAAGATAAGCAGAATTCATAGCTGTCAGCTCACACCTGTACTGACTTTCGAATTTTTCGAAAGTTAAGTCATGATTAACAACATTAAAATACCTCTCCATGCATCCATGCACACATCTTTCTTTGAAAATGTCTACTACAGACTTGTTCACGTGTGCCATCTTTAGATGCTTGCAGTTTTACACTATCGACAATACAATGCGTGAAATTGACAAGGAACAAAGTAAACTGGCCTCCTGCTTTGTGCATCTGTCCCTACTTTCTTGTTGCTGCTGACAGGGGACAAGTTTCAGTCCGAGGGAAAAGACGCTTGCAACTGTGCAGACCGATTCAATGTTACCGATTTTTCCAGATAGCAGGTCCAGGTTTGTGACAGCCGCTATTAGACCTGTGCCTAGTTTACTTTTTTTTTGTAGATATTGTAACCTTACCATTAGCGATCGCATACCTTGTTATTTATTCAATTGAAACAAATTCACATTTTTTTCCCCGATGCAGACAAGTGATAGGGAACAAAAACTACAACAGTCCAAACTACCGAAATGTACCGAAATCACATCTAGAGGATTTTTTTCCCGATCATAGCATAAAGAGTTGGGGTCAGCGGCATTTTTCTAGGTAGGGTTGGGAAACCTGAAACAGAGTTGTTTTTTTTTTTGCCAAATAATGGAAGCTTTTGCAAACAACTAATTAAAAATAGTCCGTATGATGATACCTGTTTTTGAAATGGTAAGAAAATGCTGGTCACCCAAAATTTCTTCCGGTACTAGCATTTTTTCCTTTTTCTCACAATGTTTGTAATAGCCATTTTTACTCAACCCACAATGTTTGTAATAGCCTTTTTTACTCAGGGTTGTTTAAAAATGGAGATAGATTGTTAGGTAAGGGGTTGAGTAATGAGTCATCTTCATTAGTTCTTCTGCTTTATTCTTCTGGTATTTTTATTTTATAGCATGTTACAAAGTAATTGTTTGTCCTTAAGACCCCCATTCCACTGGGTGGCGATCTCAATACGCTCATGGCGATCGTGGCGCTTCTCCAAAACCTTCCGAATCGCCATGGAAACGCTGACGTGGGTAGAAATTTCGGACCTAAAATTCCCAAGTACGCTTTTAGTACGCTTTAATGACGATCTCGCTGCGCTTGTCACGATCCTGGCGCGCTGTTGTTGTGCTCGTCGGGTGCTTGAAGTCTCTCCAACACGCTGCCACTACGCTTTCACGACGACATAGGATTTCTGACTACGCTCTTTCTACGGTTTCTATGTTACTAATGCGACCTTTCTACGACTTTGGTGCAAGAGCTGCGCTTTTGTTGCCCTCTGGGAATGTTCTATAAAAAGCCGACGCTTTAAGTACGTTGTCATCAGTTGATGATCAGTTTTAAAAGGAGATGGATCGCATCGTTCAAGTAGCTATGCTCCAGCTGGCAATTCTAAACCAGAGACAAATATGACGAGGTGCTGAGAGACATGCCAGAAGGAGAAGGGCAAAAAGGTTCTGGGTCCGTCCATGGTTGTCAGCTGATTGTAGGCTCCCGTTCGGTCACTACGATGAACTTATGACTGAACTTGGGATGGAAGACTCGGCAACATTTTTTAACTATATGAGAATGGAGCCACGGCTGTTTGATGAGATCCTACAAAGAGTTGGTCCTAGAATTAAGAAGGTTGACACTAACTTCAGGAGGGCACTCGAACCAGGTCTAAAGTTGGCAATAACGATTAGGCATCTTTTATCTGGAGACAACTATCCTACACTTCAATATGACTTCAGGGTCTCTAGACTAACTATCACCAAAATCATCCCAGAAGTTTGTCAAGCGATAGTAGCTGAATTCAAAGAGGAGATTATTCCTTGTCCAACCACGGAAGCACAGTGGTGGCCACTGGCCAATGAATTCTACAGAAAATGGAATGTTCCGCACGCATGTGGAGCACTAGATGGAAAGCATGTGGCAGTAAGACGCCCTCCCAGAAGTGGCACTATGAACTACAATTATAAAGGATTTTTTAGTGTAGTCCTCATGGCTCTTGTAGATGCCAACTACAGATTTCTATGGATAGACTGTGGTGGAGTTGGACCTATGTCTGACACTCAAATCTTTAATGCGTCTGAATTGAAAGATTGTCTGGAAGACGGCAGTATTGGTTTCCCTGCACCAGATCCACTCTCAAATGATGACCAGATAACACCATACTACATTCTGGGAGACGATGCCTTTGGTCTTAGAACGTATATGATAAAACCGTATGGACAAAGAGGTTTGACGCGAGATCAACGCATATACAACTACAGGATATCCAGAGGTTGTCGAGTGGTAGAAAATGCTTTCGGAATTTTGGCTCAGAGGTGGCAGATTCTGCTTGGTACGTTGCAGCAGACGCCCAACGTTGTTCAAGGTATCATTGAGTCATGTGTGTGCCTCCATAATCTAATGCGTCAACGCTACCCTGAACTTCAAAATGCTTTCCTTGACATGGAGGACGAGGAACACAACTTTGTGCCAGGACAGTGGAGACAACATGCTGACATGCAAGATATCCATCAGATACATTGACCAAACAGAGATATGGTGGCAGGTAAACGTCAAAAGTAGCTTCTGAGATTATACTTTAGCAGCCCGGCTGGATCTGTGCCGTGGCAGGATAGAATGGTTGACAGAGAAGCTCAGTAAAGACTGAATGGTGATTTATATTCTACAATCTTTCTCTGAGTTTTAGTTATTGTACAAACTCAAACCTTTAGGAAACAATTCAGTGTTATAACGACTATCAGAACGAAATATTGAAAACATTATTGGAAAAGAAAAAAAAAATGTGAAATGAGCCATACTTATTTTGTCTTCTGCAAATGCTTCTAGTTTGAACAAGTCTTAGATTTTGTTGTCTTCTGCTTTTTGTGCTCTCTCTTGTGTGTGCTTGTTTAAAGTGAAGTATTCACAAGGAAAAGTAAATTTGTGTTGATAACACATGACTCTATTGTTTAACTTCATGTGTGTGTGTGTGTGTGTGTGTGTGTACTCTGGTAAAAGGGGGATTAATGCATCTACATGATTCATTATGCCAAATAAGTCATTACCTAATTATGGATCCATAAAATCCAGCTCATGAACATCTTGTTCTTCAGCTGGCTGAATGTGGGGCTCTACTTCTGAAGGAGGGAGGTCAAAATCGGGTGGACGAACGTTGTCGTTTACTGTACGAGGGTCAGTCAAAAATAAGTGAGCACTGCATAATAACTTTTTAAAACTACGTGGTAAACAAATTACGTGCTTATAATCCCTCAAAGTAATCTCCCCTGGACTGGATGACAGAATTCCATCTCTTTGGCAGTGCTTGGATGCTGGTTGCTAGGCTACCAAAGTTGATTCGTCGTACCTCCCTGTTCACGGCACACTCAAGTTCATCCAAACTCTCGTAGCGTATTCCCTGTAAGGGCTCCTTACGTTTTGGGAACAAATCAAAGTCAGGGGGGCTCAAGTCAGGGGAGTAGGGGGGATGATCAAGAACTTCCCACTGGTATGACTCCAGCAGCTCCTTGACAACGTTGGCTTTATGGGGTGACGCGTTATCGTATAAAATTAGCGGTGTGGGGTCAATCATCTCTTGGCGCTTTCGGCATATTGCTGGACAAAGTATTGTTCTAATATACATCTTATAGTACTCTTTATTCACAGTCTCACCAGTTGGTACCCTATGTGCCGTCAATACTCCACGAAAATCATACACAAAGATCATCAACATTTTGGCACAGTTCTGACTTCGACGGAATTTTACGTGTCTTGGGGAGTTTTTTGTATGCCATTCGCTGCTTTGGTGCTTTAATTCAGGTTCAAAAGACCGAATCCATGTCTCATCGATTGCAACGATTCGTTGTAACATTTCATCGCCATCTTCACCATATCTTTTTAGAAGTTTACGGGCAATGTGTACACGTTGGTGTTTTTCACTTTCCGACAGCATGTGGGGCACCCATCGGGCCGCGATCTTTCTCATTTGCAGACGTTCGTTAAAATTCTATGAACTGACCCGTGACTTATGTCCAACTCATGAGCAGTTTCATCACATGAATACCTTCTGTCATCGTTCAGCAGTTTTGCAACATTTTCCACATTTTCACCGGTCGTTGCCGACAAAGGCCTTCTGCACAGGTGCTTGTTGCTAACTGTATTTCGCCCGTTGTTGAATTGTCTTACCCATCGGGTGATAGAACTATATGGAAGTACAAACTCTGAACCTACTTCCTCGAGTGCTTTCTGAATTTCTATTGCGCTTTTACCCCACCTAGCCTCAATCTTAATATATGTTACTTGTTTGTTGCGTGTCAGCGTGAACGCACCGTCTGCCATGACAGTTTTGTAAATGACGTCATATTTACGTGACGTCATGTAAAGTTTTTTTTTCCACGCAAATTTTGCATGAGACATTAATGAACAATCGTGCCAAGTTTTGTTAGCCTACGTAAAAAAATAAAAAAGTTATGAGGCAGTGCTCACTTATTTTTGACTGACCCTCGTAGAACCTTGCAACTCCTCCGCCGGAAAATCAGGCATAGCGACATGAGGCTTTGATCTTGATTTGGCCCTTCGTTTCGGTGGCATGTTGACCGTTTGAAGTCTGCTTATTTATTCTCTTGTGGTCTATATCGAGAGACGAAGCGTCATGAGCAAAACTCAGTCACCATGAGCGTGACAGAAGCGCAAATGAAATGCAACCAAAGCGGCAAGAGCGTAGTGAAATCGTAGGGCGAGCGCCTAAAGCGTAGCAGAAACGTAACGGGATCGTGGAGAAATTTCTCGGCGCTCTTTGTACGATGTGAGTGCGCTTGTGCTACGTTGCTCGCGATGCGGCTGCGATCCTACGGCGCTCATGAATTTCTTTCTACGCTCTCAGTACGCTTTCGTGGCGTTTCGAGTCCACGGCGATCTTGCTATGTAAATTTTGAGCAAACTCAAAACAAGTGCCATGATGTGGCGATCGTTACGCTTCCGATACGCTTCTACTACGATCAAGGTGTTTCTACTGCGCTGTTGGCGTTTTTGCTACGATTCTCGGCATTTTGTCCAAAATTTCAGATTGTACTGAGATCGCCGCCCAGTGGAATGGGGGTCTAACAAACAATCCAGCATTTTACCAATCTGGCATTTTATCATTGACATAGAGAAAACCATAAGAAAAAATTGTGGGGAAAAGGAGAAATTTCTTGTTACAAGCAATTCCTCTACCCTGTGAGAGAGTTTCAGCTTATCTGTACCAATTTTATATTTTTTGTCTGTAGATGCTTTGAATCTAGAATAAAGTAAAGTAATTTCTTTGGTCCCTTTTATGGGCTCAAAGGAGAGGAAAGTTAAACATTTTCAGGCCTTAGAAAAAACTGTTTAATATTCAACACTCTTTGAAACATATAATTACTTATTGGGACATTTGCCTCATGTATCTTAATACAGTCAGATCTTGTTTACACTGTTTGCATATGTTACCAAAGCTGTTTTTGACATTCAAAGGAATAACCATTAACCATGCAATAGCCAGTTGCTACAACCATGTAGAAAAATAGCTTTGAAAATATTGTTTGGGAAGGCAAAGGCATTTATTCCACAATGATTTCTATTTGTTCAAGGACAATTTTTTATCATTTTAGCTACAATAAATGTGTTATCTGCAAATGCTTTGAGTAAGGACAAGGTTTGTTTTCCATTCTACGGACGATTCTTTTGTAAAGGGTTACATTAATTACAGTGCTATTATATCATTTCTTTTCTCTTTTAACCCTTTCCCAAACAAACCCTGGTTTTCACGTGTCTGCAGTACAAGTCTTTTGAAAACACTGTGGGAAAAGGAGAAATTGCTCGTAACGAGCAATTTCTCCTTTCCCCACAGTGTTTTCTACCCTTTTTGAGACCTTTCTGCCATTTTCATCAAATTTGAAATTGTCGTCTGCAAACTCTTTCAATTTGGACCAGTCCAAAATTTGTCGTATGGGAAAGGGTTAAGAACTTCCTATCTATTTAAACCCTTAAAGCCCCTTTCACATCTGTAGTTGCCTGTACTACCAGTGCAGATCATGATCAGACTGCACAAAAGCTGCAGTCTGAGCTTTGATCTACACTGACTGTATGATAGAGACTTTCTGGACAATATCAAACTAATTACTGCCTTTTTTGTGCCTTATTTTTCAGACTGAAAATATCTGTTGTGTTTATTTGGTGCTCAAGGTGTTAAAAACTATTATTGTTACAGATTCATTATGGAACAATGCTAAAAATATCATAATTACCAAAACAGATAATTTGCATGTTATTCATGATAATTATGTTCTAAGTTTTTTTCCCCTTCGCCAAACAAGCCAGAGTTTTAACTCTTTACAAAATGACAAAATTCTAGACTGGCCAAATTTGAAAGCATTTGCAGACAACAGTGAAAATGGGGCCCAAATAATGGAATTTGTCTTTGATGGGGTAGAAACATTGTGGGAAAAGAAAAAAATTGCTGGCCACAAGCATTTTCTTCTTTTTACCCACAATGTTTTCCAAAGCCTTTTTCTTACGGTTGCTAAAGCACAGATTTGTTTGGTTAGGCGTTAATGACCGAAAAGAATAGGGGTATTTTGAAAACATTGTTGGAAAAGAAGAAAAAGGTGGTTACCAGCATTTTTTCCTTTTTCTACAATATCTTGTAGCCTGTCTGAAACAAATACCTACACATTAGCAACCCTTAGCTTGTTGACTACAAATGCTTTTAGCCCTTTACACTCAAACCAGACTTTGACCCTCAAAACCTGAGGTAAGAGCCATCGAAAACATCCCGGGAAAAGGAGAAAATGCTGCTAACCAGCATTTTCGCTTTTTCCTACAATATTTTAAACCCTTCCTGATACAAATCACATAATTTGAGTATCATTTTATTTGTCGTGTGCAAATACTTTGAATTTGGACCAGTCTAAAATAACATTTTATCATATGGTAAAGAGCTGATATGGAATGGTCTAAAATATTGTCATCTGGTAAGATTTGAACCTTCTTATCATAATAATTATGGTATTGTATAGTTTTTGCCTAATTTTTTTGGCCTTACCCAGGTCTAACTCTTTGGCTGTCAATTAAGTTGACTTTTTGTGGTCTAAAAGCAGATTTGAACTACAAGCAAAGATGACTTTGGTCAAAGTTTGGCATCAGGTAGCTGATTGTGTAGATTTAAGATCAGTCTTCACATTCTGTGCAGTCTGATTTTAATCTATGTCATCAGCAAATGAAATGGAAGCTGGCAGCCAAAGAGCTAAAGATATGGGTTAGTCAAGGGAAACTTAAAAGAGAAGAAAAGGCAATTAGTTGGCATTTAAATTTTAAATCTGTGTCTTTTTCCTCATTCAAAACTGTTTTAGTGATTGTTTTGACCTAATTACTGGCATTCAAATTTTTTCAGCCCACAAGATTTTTTGTTCTTTCATGTAAGTCGGAAGACCCAATTTAAACTTAAAACTTAAAAAAAATGATAGCAGGTAATAAGGGGATATTTAGATTTTACATTTGTATCTGTTTCCCCATTGAAACCTTTTTTGACTAAATTACAAACTTCCATTTTTTTCCAGATGACAGAATTTTGAATTCATTCTTATTGGTGGAAGGACATAACTTTTGTTAGGGGAATTTGAAAAGAAGAAAAAAGGGTAATTGTGAGGGGTGAATGCAAAACTATTCCATCTGTGTTTCATAAAATTTAACAAGAGAGGGAAAAAACCTTTGCGTTCTGTGAAAAGCATTGTTAGGTCATCATGTCTATTTATGTTATATTGTAAGAGTTTCATTCAAATTTTAAATTTGTGTCTGTTCCCTTTTAAAACGTTTTTTAGTGAATGGTTTGACCAAAGTACTGCTGTTACCCTTGTCACCCAATGAAAAAATTTTGGACTTCATTATATTGGTCAAAAGACATGCATTTTGATAGAGGAAACTGGAAAAGAAAGACAATAATGTCTGGTCATTTTAGCACTGACTTTATGCCCATTGAGAAAATCTGTTATGACAACCAATTCAAATTAAACATTTTTAAGTTATTCAATTGGTTTTTAATTATCCATTTAACCCTTTTCCAAACAGTTCTCTGTTTGATGACCCTGTGAATGATGGCTTTGGAAAAAAATTGAAAATGCTGGTAACCAGCATTTTCACCTGTTCCCACATTTTCTACCCTTCCAAAAACAAATTCTATCATTTTGGCCACATTGAATTTATTGACTGCAAATGTTTCAATATGGACCAAGTCGATGTCTAGTAAAGAGTCAAGACTGGCAAGTAGCCTTGAAATCTGGGCTAGGTTTCAAAAAAAAAACATAATAGGTCTCTGTTTTTGCTAAAATCCAGAAATGCACACATTTTCAGACTTGGTAGAGTTTGTTATTTGAGGTGCAATTCACAAACATTAACAGACTTTAGGAACATTCTCAAATCCTGAGCTGACCCATCATTTCAGGATCAAGTGGACCTAAGTTTGTTTAATGAGTTAAGTCCATTCATTTTGCAGAGTTGAGTCTAAAACACTGTGTCATCTCAGGATTTGAGAATGTTACTAAAGTCTGTTAATGTTAGTGAAATGCATCTGAAATAACAAACTAATTTAAGTCAGAAAAAGCGAGAGCACAGACACTTGGCTTAACAAAAATGTTGTTTATGCCAGTGTGAGAATTCCACAAATTCCAAGTTTGTTCAGGATTGGCCGTTTTGTGTCCTTAGTGTTCGACTCTTCTGAATCAATTGTGATGACATCTTAACTAAATCTCTTGATCCTTGCAGATTATTTAGTGAAGCAGAGCGTCTATTTGTGGATCTGTTTTTAGCATGGTTTTGTCTCGGTGGCCGTCCTCTGGTTATACTTTTATCAGACTTGACAGGTCTTTGTTGATTATTTGAATTTGAAATATATGGTTTAGAGCTTGACCCTTCATCATTTTCATTGTCAGCTGATTCTTGGCCAGTTGGGATTACAACTACATCATCTTTACTATCTCTTAATCCTATTTCATCATTAGAAAATGTGACTCTCTTATTTGACCTTTCTTTACTGGGGCTGCGTTTTTGACCATATAGTCCATTGTGACTGTTAGAAAATCTGAAATCCAGGTCTTGTGGGTCCCTTTCCTTTGATCTTGTCAGTTTTGATTTGTCATCTGTATCTGTTACAGCAAGCTGTTCAGTCGATCCTTTCTGAGTTTTCTCAACAGATTGATGAAACAAGTAGTTAGCTTTATCAGAGGAATCTGTCCATTTAGAGTTTCCTGCCTTTGTTGCTTGTACATTTTGAAGTGATTGAGCATACACATGTCTTGTTTTTGACCTTTGATTATTGTTTTTTTCGTCATTGTTTGTATTGGAAATGTTTCCTGGGCCATTTTCCACTTTAGGATTGCCATCTTCTCTAAGTTTTTGTAGTTTTTTAAGATTCTCTGACTTTTTTAACATCAGGTGTTCTGTTTTCAGGGACTGGTTTTCCATTTTGAGGTTTCTTACTTCTGCCCTGAGTTGTTTAATCTCTGACACATTTCCGTCATAATGCAGTGCCAGGTATGAACTTCGTAGCTTGCTTTTCTTGGTTGTGTCTGCGTCCATTACCATTTTCCGTAACTCGTCAATAATTTTCTGTTTTTCCTCTCGTTCACTGTTAATCTGTTGTAATTTTTCTATTTCTTCTTTTAACTTTTTGACTTCCTCATTTAGGTGGTTTATTTCTGTTGTCTACAGAGAAAAATAAAAATCTCCAGTTCATTTACAAATTTTTACTGATTCACCCTTGAAAAAAAGAAGTAATGAAACTGGCTTTTATGAATAGAAGAAGAGGCATGATCTTTCTATTTCAGGGTTGTTGCAGATGGAGAAAGTGCTTGTTACTTGCATGTCCTATTTTTTTACGATGTCATTTGGATGGATTTGTGACTAATTTTGTACAATTGTTCTCCTTTATGAGTAGAAGTGCTAGTAGTTCCAATGTCAAGGTCATGCTTGAAAGTCAAATGATAAAATTTTCAACAATTTTTCCACTTTATGAGTGGATGTGCCTTGAATTTTTCACTTCAATAGGTTTAACCCTTTACCACACAACCCCGACTTTTAACGACCCTGAAGAAAATGCCTTCTGAAAACATTGTGGGAAAAGGATAAAATGCTGGTAACCAGCGTTTTCTCCTTTTCCCACAATGTTTTCCACCCTTCCGAAATCAAATTTCAATTTTTGAGCCACATTTAATTTGTCTTCTGCAAATAATATCAATTTGGACCAGTCTAAAATGTTGTCGTTTGGTAAAGAGTTTTGGTCAAGGTTATACCTCTATGTGTTCATAAATAGGAAATACTCTTATCCTAATAAGGATTTCAAAACTAAGGAATTTGGAATGAGATAGACATTGATATAGTTGCATTTTTTTCTAGTGTGCAGCTTATGAGGTTCTTTACTATTTCTCTGATGGCGGCCTCAACTTGTTGCCCCATGACTTTTTCAAAAAACCGTCTTCAGGGTCATATGAATAAGGGCTTACCTAGAAAGGGGTTAGCTCACCTGATTCCTACATCTATTTTCAAGTTTACTGATGTGATCAGCATACTTGTTCTTCTGTTGCTCCTTTGCTTTAACATCTTGTTCAAGCTCTCTTTTGCTTTTCTGTATGTTAATGATATGAGAGACAAGGGGATAGTTACGATCTTTCCCTCCTAGGAGGGCATGACACTGTGAAAATGCCATTTCATGCTCCTCTAGAATTTGAAACAATTCTTCTATCAGTTTGTCCACCATTTTGAATGTGGCTGGTTCTGGGGAACTAAAAGATGGTTCCCCATGCTTAGCAGACTGAATTCTAGTTTTGAGTTTTGTGTAAAGATTATTTAGATTTTGTTGAATGATACTAGATGTCATGACATGGTTAGTTGTTGACACAGACATATGTTGTGGGCTTTCGTTTTGTGCTCTGGCTGCAGATCTTGGATAGGTTCTGTCAGGGCTAGCTGTGCGTGGGTCTTTGTTTGGGTGGTGTTCATGTTGATCCCCAGGATCACAGGAGTCATTTTCTGATGTGGTTCTGTGTTTGTTGCCACTGAGAGCAGCTGCATGAGCTGCCTCTGCCACTTGTTTTTGCTCTTTCATGATCTTGTATTCTGTTATGTAAAGAAATTAAGCATGTACCACACATTCCTCAGTTTTAGTGACATTAATAGAGAAAGCTTTTGAAAACGTTGTAGGAAAAGGAGAAAATCCACCTGTCTGTACATTTTTGTACCAGCAGTTTGCTTAGTGTGCACTACTTTTTTCAAGCCAAAGGCTGCTTTTCCACACTATCATCATAGACACAATATTTAGCAGATTGAGGGATTTAACAATGACTGTCATCTGAAATCTTCTGAGAGAGCTTGACCAAGGTTTGATTTGATTTGAACTTGAGACTTCAAGGCCTGGTTTCATGAAAAACTTAAGTCTCTTATTTCACTCAAATCTCACTAAAAAAAAAAAACTCTGTAAACATCCTGATGAAGGCGTAAGCCAAAACATCAATAAAGAAAGTTTCAGTGAAACTTATACATGTTATTATAGATTTATTTCCATTCACTCAAATCGGCTAACAGACTTACTATCTGACTTGAGTTATTTTTGATGCATTTCACTACCATTATTTACTGTTCTGAAATCCTGAGTTGACACAACCTTCAGACTCAACAGAATAAACAGACTTAACTCGGTTAACAGAGTCAAGTCCATTATTTTGCTGAGAGAGACATAATCTAAGACTTTTCTAAAGTGAAAGAAATGCAGATCTATGACTAACTGAAAGTGGCTCGTATGTCAAAATTTGTCTTATACAGAAAAGAAAATATTGTGGGAAAAAAGGAGAAAATGCTGTTAATCTCCATCAAAACTTGGGATTGTGTGGTAAAGGGTTAAGATGAAAAAACATAACCCAAATAAAACAAACTTCAAGATGAGGTGAGTTACTGTAGAGTTTGTTTTCAAACCTCTGTCATAGTCTTCTTGTAGTTTATCAGACAAAAACTGGGAGTTCTTTTTCACAACGTCTAGAAACATGGGGAAGGCTTTTGGTCCTCGTCTTGGAAGCATCAACAGAAGTTCTGTTATCTTTTCATGTTGAGTACTCTTTGCCTATATAAAATACAATAAACTTTTACCTGTTGAGCACTGAATCGATAGAAATTCACCTTCTAAATTTGGAAAGAAATATTGCAATTTCAAAGTCGTTTTGGCAAATTATTATGCCCCCCTTCGAAGAAGCGGGGGTATATTGCTTTGCACTTGTCGGTCGGTCCGTCGGTCGGTCCGTACGTACACCACATCTTTGTCCGGAGCATAACTCAAAAAGTATTTCAGGTATCATCTTGAAACTACATAGGTGGATAGATCTCATTAAGGAGAAGTGCAGTGCACAAGAATCATAACTCTGCCCATCATATTTATGGAGTTATTGCCCTTTGTTGATTTTCATACTTAATTTTTGTCCGGAGCATAACTCTGAAAGTATTTCAGGTATCGTCTTGAAACCTCATAGGTGGATAGATCTCATTAAGGAGAAGTGCAGTGCACAAGTACCATAACTTTGCCCATCATATTTCTGGAGTTATTGCCCTTTGTTGATTTTCATACTTAATTTTTGTCTGGAGCATAACTCAAAAAGTATTTCAGATATCACCTTGAAACCTCATAGGTGGATAGATCTTATTAAGGAGAAATGCAGTGCACAAGAACCATAACTCTGCCCATCATATTTTTGGAGTTATTGCCCTTTGTTGATTTTCATACTTAATTTTTGTCCGGAGCATAACTCAAAAGGTTTTTCAGGTATCATCTTGAAACTTTACATGTGGATAGATCTTATTCAGGAGAAGTACATTGCACAAGAACCATAACTCTGCACATTATATTTTTGCAGTTATTGCCCTTTGTTGATTTTCGTACTTATTTTTTTCCGGAGCATAACTCAAAAAGTATGTGAGGTAAAATCATGAAACTTTAAAAGTTGATAGTTCACATAAATGGGAAGTGCAGTGCCCAAGAATTGTTAATTTATCATTAATAATTTTTGAGTAATTACCCTTTGTTCGTTTTTACACTTTGAACTTAACAGTTTATAGTCACATGTTATATTTAGAATTGGATGCTATTAGGGGGGCATACATGTTTTACAAACATCTCTTTTTTCCTTGGATTGGATACAAGGTGGCCAGCTGGAGACCATTTTGAAATTACAATAATCAGGGTCATCTGATCCCAACAACAGGTTTAAGGTCACAGTTTCTGGAAATAGGGCTTTCGGGGGGCATTGCTCTCATTCTGACAGCTCTTGTTACATAACGAAGTACATGACAGAGTAGGCTTCACATACTAAATTCAAAGGTTGGACAGTTTCTAATAGGCTTAACTAGATGGTTAAGCCAACCAGAAATTTTGTGACTCTCAAATTTAGACATCATTCTTGAGAATTAGACAAAGAATTTATTAAGAATGGTTGATGAATACCAGGCCCAATTTTGAATCTCTGGGCCTATATGTAGAAATATTGATAGGGAAGCCACATCAGAGCCAGCCCAGGTAAAACCGAGGACCTCATGAATAACTGAGTTGTTACCTTGATGTGATGATGTTGAACACCAGTCAATCCGTAGATTAATCAGATTAAGTCAATCAATAAATCAATTAATCAATGTAGTAAACAGTGGTGTAGTGGTAGAGCATTGGCCTCCCATGGCAGGAGATTCTGGGTTTGAATGCCGTGATGTGCTGGGGTCAACCTTTGGAACTACCCACATTGCAGCACAAGTACTGCAAAAGGTTTCCAGGAAGCAGTTATAGAGTGATTTATTTGAGTTGTAAGAACTAGTTTCACTATCAAAGTGAACTGGTTTAAACTTGACAACCGATCAACCAACCAATTCTTACCTGAATTGTCTGTACCATTGTCTCTGTCAGGACATCTCTCTGTAAGAGAGACCCCAGAATATCCATATCCAGGAGCAGGTTCTTTATGATATCTCCATGGTTACTTTTTAACACTTTCCTTTGGGCTTCATTCATATTGAAATTTCTTGTCTTTCTTATTTTTTAACCATATGAAACTTAGAAACATGTAAAGAGGGATTCTTTATTGTATTTGCATTGTTACAATTTGACAATTCTCTTTGAGCTACATTCACTTTCTTATTTCTTGTCTTTTTTCTAAATCTTTTGTGATTATAATAGAGACCCAAGATTGTCATTACCCAGGAGACAGTTCTTCATTATATTGCCCTGACTTTTCAGCATCTTTCTGTGGGCTTCATCAATTTTGATATGTCCTGTCTTTGCTAAATTTTTATCAATTTAAAGTTTTGTAATCTTAGACACATACCAAGAATAGGAACTCTTCATTGCGTCTCTATGGTTACCATTTAACTTTCTGTGGGTTTTATTCATTTTGACATGTCATGCCTCTTTTTTTGAAATTTTACCAATTTAAAGAAATGTTATCTTAAAAATGTGTCAAGTTCAATGGTAAGTTTAGTAAATGTTGGATTTACTTTGGAAAGGATCAATTACTTGTCTCTTCAACACATGCACACAAAATGGTTGACATGTCTAAATTGAAAGTATTTGCGGACAACAAACTTAAACTTGGCACAAAACATGGTGTCTGTAAAGTGTAGAACTCATGACGTGGAAGCCCTGGATTCAAGCCTCACTGGATCCACTGGGTTTTTCATTGCAGTGTCCTTGGACAAGACAGCTCAGAGCCCTAGCCTAGTACTGGTGGAACCCAGGAAATACACGAATATGCGAGCTGTTGCCGTGATATGACTGATGTAATGTTGGAAGCAACGTAAAACACCATGCCATCAATCAACTCTGTTTCCATCACATAGAGAAACAAAATATAGCTCCAATTTTTATGTTAAAATTCACAGAGAGAAAAGCTCACACACTGCAATGCCAACTATATATGTATACATAATAGGTCTTATGAATTATGAAGTGCCAGATATCTTGATCATCTTGAGCTGTTTAACCCTTCACCACCCAATGTGGTTTTTCACAGACCGTGAGGATGAAAGCATGCAACTCAAATGATTGCATTAGTCTTTAAAAGGGAAGAAAACATCATGAAAAAAGGATATAATGTAGGTTACCAGCATCTACTCTTTTTCCCACAATGCTCTCAAAAGTCATCTTCCTTAGTGTCATTAAAACGCTTCAATAAAGGGCTTAGATGTAGTCAAATACAGACTATTGTAAATAACAGCTTATACATTATTGCTGTAATTGTTTTTTGCAATGATTTTATAGGTGTCTCATAAGAATGTTTGGCAGTACAAACCACAAAATCATGAAAACATCTCCAAAGTATAGGTATCTGTTCATGAGATGACAAAATTTTCGACTCTTCCAAATCAAAAGCATTTGTAGACGATAAAATAATTGTTGTGCGATAGGTCAGATATGTCTTTAAAGGGTTTTTGATAGAGGAACATGCTGGTTTGTAGTATCTTCTCCTCCAAATATGTTTTTAAAAGACTTTTTTCTGAGGGTCCTAGAAACCAGGGACTGATTGGTAAAGGGTTAATGTACTTGTCTAACACAATGCTATTTGTAGTGTTGCAGAGATAACCTTTTCTAGGCTTTTTTTAATTTTTGATGACACTGCAGGAAAATCCTCTTGTAACATTGTTGGAAAAGAAGCATTATTCTTTGTTATAAAAACACAGTTGGTAGTAGTGACAGTTACTATTTAGAGATAAAGGTCTGGGAAGAGTTTCAGGTAGATGATAGATGTTTTATGAGATATATATTGGGCTGCAAGGTGCAGCTCAATGAATTTCATTGTAGATGAAGATCATTCGGTGTAGAATGCACAGTCTGATCTTGGATCTACACTGTCAGATGGGTAGATGTTTTTTAAGTGAAGAAAAAAACCTGTAAAATTGTGATATTTCCATCAACTGGAAATTTTCATTGATTTAAAATAGCAGTTTAACCCATTACCAAAGGACAGAATTTTAAAAAAAAGTTCATATTGATAGCCTGTGAAGACTATGAATTCGATCTTGCTCAGTTGATGGCATTTGCTTCTGAAACAATAGAAAACATAAATAATAATGAAAAGGAGAAAATGCTGGTACTAGCATTTTCTCGTTTTCCTACAATGTTTTCAAAAGCCTTCTTCCTCAGGGTTGTTAAAACTCAGGATTGTTTGGTAAGGGGTTAAGGGTGAATATGTAAAACAAGGACTTCTGAACAAAGATCAAATCGTTCCAATCTGATACTGTGTAGTGATCAGCTTTTGTTTTAGATCTGTGGCAGATCCTTCATACTATAACTGTCCTTAACCCTTTACCATATAATCCTTTGTTTCACAACCCTGAGGAAGACTGCTACTGAAAAGGTTGCGAGAAAAGAAGAAAATGCTGATTACCAGCATTTTCTTCTTTCCCCACAATGTTTTTTTTTTCCCTTCAGAATAAGAGATTCACTTTTTGAGTCATGTATAGTTTGTCATCTGCAACTGCTTTCAATTTAAACATGTGTAAAATTTTATCCTTAGGTAAACAGTTAACTTATAGCCTGTCCAGCTTGACTGAATTCCCTGTAGCAGACAGTGTAGAAAAAGATCTGTCTGCACAAAATACGGGGTCACATCATAAATCAACTCTGGCTAATACAATATTTTTCATGGCAAACAGAATTTCGGGAAGGTACATCCTGAAATGGCTTCATTTCCTCAAAAGAACAAACTCCGTAATTTTTGGGTGAAAATTTGCTTTTTGTCTAGAACCAAAGTACTGACAGTACTGAAAAAAAACAGCAAGCTAGTGATTAATTACCTGGTTACAGGTTTCAAGCGATAATTCATCCAGGAAAGAATGTCTTAACCCTTTACCACACAATCCCGACTTTAACGACCCTCTGGAAAACGCCTTTTGAAAACATTGTGGGAAGAGGAAAAAATGCATTTTCTCCTTTTCCCACAATGCTTTCTACCCTGGCAAAAACAAATTTCAATTTTTCAGTCACATTTAATTTGTCGTCTGCAAATGCTTCCATTTTGGACCTGTCCAAAATTTTGTCGTTTGGTAAAGAGTTAAAACCACCTGTCATAAAATTTCATATTCCTATGGCCCCAAAGGAGCACTTTTTAGCTCACATGAGCACATAGTGCTCAGGATGAGCTATTGTGATCGATCATTGTCCGGCATCCGTCCGTCCGTGCGTCCGTCAGTCCGTCCGTCCGTCCGTCAACAATTACTTAAAAAATCTTCTCCTCTGAAACCGCCCAACAGATTTCAGTGAAACTTCACAGAAATGATCCTTAGGTGATGCACTTTCAGAATACTTCAACGATTTGAATTCCATGAAGAACTCTGGTTGCCATGGCAACCGAAAGAAAAAATTTAAAAATCTTCTTGTCCCAAACTGTAAGGGCTAGAGCTTTCATATATGGCATGTAGCATCATCTAGTGGCCCTCTACCAAAATACTTCAAATATTGGCCCTAGTGTGGAAATTGGCCCTATGTTGTGGGTTCTCGGATTTCACATAGAGATAAAGAAGGAAATCTGTAAAAATCTTCTTGCCCCAAACCGTAAGGGCTAGAGCTTTCATATTTGGCATGTAGCATCATCTAGTGGCCCTCTACCAAAATACTTCAAATTATGGCCCTAGTGTTGAAAATGGCCCTATGCTGTGGGTTCTCGGATTTCACATAGAGATAAAGAAGGAAATCTGTAAAAATCTTCTTGTCCCAAACCATAAGGGCTAGAGCTCTCATATATGGCATGTAGTATCATCTAGTGGCCCTCTACCAAAATACTTCAAATTATGGCCGTAGTGTGGAAATTGGCCCTATGTTGTGGGTTCTCGGATTTCACACAGAGATAAAGAAGGAAATCTTTAAAAATCTTCTTGTCCCAAACCGTAAAGGCTAGAGCTTTCATATTTGGCATGTAGCATCGTCTAGTGGCCCTCTACCAAAATACTTCAAATTATGGCCCTAGTGTTGAAAATGGCCCTATGTTGTGGGTTCTCAGATTTCACATAGAGATAAAGAAGGAAATCTGTAAAAATCATCTTGTCCCAAACTTTTAGGGCTAGAGCTTTCATATATGGCATGTAGCATCATCTAGTGGCCCTCTACCAAAATACTTCAAATAATGGCCCTAGTGTGGAAATTGGCCCTATGTTGTGGGTTCTCGGATTTCACATAGAGATAAAGAAGGAAATCTGTAAAAATCTTCTTGTCCCAAACCGTAAGGGCTAGAGCTTTCATATATGGCATGTAGCATCATCTAGTGACTCTCTACCAAAATACTTCAAATTATGGCCCTGGTGTTAAAAATTGGCCCTATGTTGTGGGTTCTCGGATTTCACATAGAGATAAAGAAGGAAATCTTTAAAAATCTTCTTGTCCCAAACCATAAGGGCTAGAGCTTTCATATGTGGCATGTAGCATCATCTAGTGGCCCTTTACCAAAATACTTCAGATTGTGGCCCTAGTATTGAAAATGGCCCTATGTTGTGGGTTCTCGGATTTCACATAGAGATAAAGAAGGAAATCTGTAAAAATCTTCTTGTCCCAAACCTTAAGGGCTAGAGCTTTCATATTTGGCATGTAGCATCAGCTAGTGGCCTTCTACCAAAATACTTCAAATTATGGCCCTAGTTTTGAAAATTGGCCCTATGTTGTTGGTTCTCGGATTTCACATAGAGATAAAGAAGGAAATCTTTAAAAATCTTCTTGTCCCAAACCATAAGGGCTAGAGCTTTCATATGTGGCATGTAGCATCATCTAGTGGCCCTCTACCAAAATACTTCAAATTATGGCCCTGGTGTTGAAAATGGCCCTATGTTGTGGGTTCTCGGATTTCACATATAGATAAAGAAGGAAATCTGTAAAAATCATCTTGTCCCAAACTTTTAGGGCTAGAGCTTTCATATATGGCATGTAGCATCATCTAGTGGCCCTCTACCAAAATACTTCAAATAATGGCCCTAGTGTGGAAATTGGCCCTATGTTG
The DNA here is from genome assembly GCA_945859785.2 of Tridacna gigas. Lineage (NCBI taxonomy): Eukaryota > Metazoa > Mollusca > Bivalvia > Cardiida > Cardiidae > Tridacna > Tridacna gigas. Next base: position 49,191,240 of record OX244028.2, on the reverse strand, counting down.
TGGGTTCTCGGATTTCACATAGAGATAAAGAAGGAAATCTTTAAAAATCTTCTTGTCCCAAACCATAAAGGCTAGAGCTTTCATATGTGGCATGTAGCATCATCTAGTGGCCTTGTACCAAAAAACTTCAAATTATGGCCGTAGTGTTGAAAATGGCCCTATGTTGTGGGTTCTCGGATTTCACATAGAGATAAAGAAGGAAATCTGTAAAAATCTTCTTGTCCCAAACCGTAAGGGCTAGAGCTTTCATATTTGGCATGTAGCATCATCTAGTGGCCCTCTACCAAAATACTTCAAATTATGGCCCTAGTGTTGAAAATGGCCCTATGTTGTGGGTTCTCGGATTTCACATAGAGATAAAGAAGGAAATCTTTAAAAATTTTCTTGTCCCAAACCATAAAGGCTAGAGCTCTCATATATGGCATGTAGTATCATCTAGTGGCCCTCTACCAAAATACTTCAAATTATGGCCGTAGTGTGGAAATTGGCCCTATGTTGTGGGTTCTCGGATTTCACATAGAGATAAAGAAGGAAATTTTTAAAAATCTTCTTGTCTCAAACCGTAAAGGCTAGAGCTTTCATATTTGGCATGTAGCATCATCTAGTTGCCCTCTACCAAAATACTTCAAATTATTGCCTTAGTGTTGAAAATAGCCCTATGTTGTGGGTTCTCGGATTTCACATAGAGATAAAGAAGGAAATCTGTAAAAATCTTCTTGTCCCAAACCATAAGGGCTAGAGCTGTCATATATGGCATGTAGTATCATCTAGTGGCCGTCTACCAAAATACTTCAAATTATGGCCCTGGGGTGGAAATTGGCCCTATGTTGTGGGTTCTCGGATTTCACATCGAGATAAAGAAGGAAATCTTTAACAATCTTCTTGTCCCAAACCGTAAGGGCTAGAGCTTTCATATATGGCATGTAGCATCATCTAGTGACTCTCTACCAAAATAATTCAAATTATGGCCCTGGTGTTAAAAATTGGCCCTGTGTTGTGGGTTCTCGGATTTCACATAGAGATAAAGAAGGAAATCTTTAAAAATCTTCTTGTCCCAAACCGTAAGGGCTAGAGCTTTCATATTTGGCATGTAGCATTATGGTGTTGAGCTCAGTTGCATTTCAGGTGAGCGATTTAGGACCATCATGGTCCTCTTGTTTGGAAAAAAACACCTCCGGAAAAGGAGAAAGCGCTGGTATTTTTCTTTTTTTTTTATATTGTTCTGAAGTGTATCAGAGAAAAATTGGAACACTTGGGCAACAATTTTCGCTTGCAAGTAATAGATAGACGCTGTGAAGAAAAAATTATACAATTTAAACAGGCAAAAGGAGGGAGCGTAGCGACCGACTGTGGCTGTTTAAATCGTTAATTTTTTTTTTCTGACTTAGTAGTTGTCCACCCTAATTACATCATCGCTAAAACATTGGTGCCATATATAGGGTTTCCCGCTTCATTATTTGCAAAGACATGCCCTAATTGCATCATCGCTAAACTAATGCTAAATCTAACATTACATGGACTTTCCCGCTTCGTTCATTCACAAATTATTGTGAAGGACGGAAAAAAATGCTATAGACCTATAGAATATGAGCCATGCCCTCTCAAAAGGGGACTTGATGCACCTCCGTGGGCATGGTATGGATTTTCTGTATATTTCAAAATATAGATTGACTGATTTACGAGGGTTGTCCCAAAACTCTGACAAATGTTATAGACGGACCATTTTTAGCGTCAGGACATTCGTTCTTACATATATTATCTATAAAGATGTTATTTCACTTTGTATGAAGTCTTTAATAAAATATTAGCTTTATTTTTACCTCAAATCGACATCTTTGTTGGGGAGGTGTCATTTACCGGTGCAGGTCAATTTATTCTTTTATGTTTTATTATTAACTCATGTCATGCGCAGATATTTTCAATATTTGCTGTTGTTTCCATTTAGTATCTCACGGACATACTTTTCTGATACTTTGACATCATCACAGAAAATCTGAATGTGATCATGTAAACAATGGACAGTATACAGACAAACAAAAAGATCGGTAGAAAATAAGAAATTTGAAATAATGACATCGGAAGATCGCACGGCGCAGCAGACAGTTATAAAATTTTGTACCGGTCTCGGAATGACACTCTTCCAGACTATAAAACAAATGTGTCGTACTGAAAACGTTTCTTGGGCACTGGTCTACAATGGCATGGCAGGAAAAGACACTGTGAAAAGGAGAAAGCACGAAATGGAAGACTGATTTCTATAATTGAAGAATCATGTGATTTGATAAAGAGATGCATTTTCGCAGATCGGAGACAAACAGGCAAGAGAGATATCATCGTCAACTGCCCTTTCAAGGTCTTATATCCACAGATTAACTAAGAACAAACTGAACATACCACGCCTCTGCGCAAGATAGGTTCCATGTCTGCTATCTGGTTTGAATTTCATGGAGAATCCTTTTAAAAAAAGCATGTAAACTGAACATTGATGTCGTCTTTGATGCTTGACGTGCGCCGGAGTGTGCATGGTTGTTGTGGTATTTATGCTACAATTTTCTTATTTGGAAAGATTTTGTGTGATTTTTTATCTTTATTTCTGGGTCATATGAATTAAAAACATACCTGAAAATTGCATCTAGCATTTCATGTTCTTTTGTAAATTAAGTTGTCACAGAGTTTTGGGACAACCCTCGTATGTTTTACTCTTTCGCTGCCAACTAAAGGGAGCCGACTTTTCACATGGTATATAAGAATCCTTCTCGTTTGAATTACCGGTAGATCTGTTTTTGGTTGAAGACTGACACAAGATAGCGGACTTTGTAGATCAAAGATCAGACTCCACGTTTTGTGCAGTGTGATCTTGATCTACGCCGTCCGCAAAGTCTTTCCAATGCGATATTGGCAGTGAAAGAGTTTAAAAAAAACATTGCAGTGTATTCCCATCTTCTTCTTTCCACAGCGTTTGTCGAGTTTTCAGTACTTGTATGTGTAAATTTAAATGGTAGATGAATATTAATGAGGGAGGCGGGTTTTATGCTCGCAGCGCGGGAAACTCAAATAAACGCGATGTTTAACTGATTAAATGGTCAAAAACGCTGCTTGAGGCAGTTTAAAGGAAATAGATAGTCAGATTTTTTCAAATATAAGTCTTCTGGTTGGACGAAAAAATAGGACAAAGACTAAGTGCATTAAATATGGGCAAGTCTAATTTCCTTTGTCGTAAAAGAATTCTATGTTGATTCCAACTGTAAAAAGGACCATGCTTAATATTCAGGTATGAATATGACATAGAAAACGGGTATCTGGCCAGTAATTTTGCAAATTACTTATTGAGATAATGTAAATGTGTTGGGATAGTGCTGTGCACACCTGATGCTCATTTAGAGAGAGAGAGAGGGGGGGGGGGGGGAGAGAGGAAGAAAGTCAACATTTTTTCATCTCATTTTATTTACTAAAACTGTTAAATACAGTATCTCTTGCATTTAAACCAAAATGTAATCTGAAGTGACTTTTTAGGAAATTGCAGGCTATATTATTTACTGTTTGACTTACCCAAGCACATTCAGACAGTTGTAAATAGGAAAGCAGTTTAATTACAGCAATATATTTTTGACAAAAATGAACAACATTGAAATACATGTATTTGATATTCAGAGGACACATTTAAACAAAGTATACAATAATAACAGACAGCTAGGGCTTGCATCTGATGAAGTATTAGAGCTGCCATTCTCCACATTAGTAGTTTGTGCACAACAGAAGTTGAACATACTATTAGAAAACAAACCCAAACATATATATTTTGTCAAGGAAATTTCTGTTGATCATGACAAAAGAACAGGGGAAAGGGGGGAGGGTAATCATAGCTCACATTATAAGACAACATCATATAGGAATGCAGAATACAACCCCAGGGTTTTCCTTGACGCACAATTTAGTGCATTTTGATGCATTTTTAAGGAGAATTACCCGTATTTTTTTCAGTAGTGCGTCAATGTGGACGCACAAATACAATAAAGGTTACTTACGATCGTCTTTGCTACCGACAATGTTACATCACGAGAATATGCTAGTTTAATCGTGAGTACATAAGAAAGCCTAAGTACAAGAAGAAAATGGGACGAAACACTAGACCGTGTATAGATTTTACAAAAATACAGTCGGTCTTTAAACTTGTCTAAACTAAACCAGTCTATCTCTAATGAAAACAATATGAATCGGTCAAAATTGGCATCATTCTTGCTGTCTGCAGGGAAAAGAGACCTTGAACAACGATCGGATGATGATCGCCTGGTTCGAGTAAACAGAAAAACATTTCAAGGCCCCGAAGGTTTACTGAAAATTGGCTAAAGACATAGATCTATGCTTAATTGTATGTCGAAAACGGCGACATGAATACGGCACGCGTATCAAAACACAGGAATCAGACGTTTAATTAGTGAAAATAGTTTGTTGTTGGATGGATACTCTCTGTTTAAAAAGAAAATAGAGGTTATTACATCCTACCGACAACAAGCTATTTGCATCAATTAAATGGTTGATTCCTGTGACAAAAACAAAACACAATAACCCTTTTACCACAGAAAGTGGCTGCACAAACTTGCGCAATTCAACTCTAATACAGTAAAACCTCGATAATTCGAAGTCCCACGGGGACAGGCAAAATGCTCGAATTATCGCAGTTCTCGAATTATCCAAAATATCAGTGAAAACAAATTTGCATTCCGTTTAAGATCGGCAATCAAAGTATACTTCCCCGAGCAATACAACCGAATTTTTGTTCTTTTTTTTTTCATAACATTCACAGAATATCACATCGAGTGATTATTTTTGTAAATTCATGTGTTTTGATTGTATGAGTTCTTGGAAATTAATCACTCTAAGTCACCTTTTTTCCAGGAAGGTCGGTACTGTAGTTTTTACGAAATCGTAAAATTCCACCTGTTGCATTCGCCCCCAGTAACTGTCACCCCACAGGAAAGTATGCAAACTTTTATTTGTTTACAGAGAAAACATCAGAAGGTAATATTGATATGGTGCTTGCACTATTCTAGAAAATAAAAATTCGAAAATTTACACTTATATCTTCCTCCAACACTGGTGTTTCCCTGAAATATATTTGAATACGGCGACATGCAACTAGAAATGAGTTGAAAACGATCGAAGAATGAAAGCGGGCAAGAAGTCAAAAAATTTAAAAAAGAGAGAATGTGCAATTTACTTCTCGCTAAAACTCAAGAATGTAAGGAAAAGTTATTTTGGTGTTGAAATAAGTAAACGTTTACAAGCGGTTCTGTGTTCCACAGTGCTTTTCATTGTCCATGAAAGAAGAACGCACCATGATATCTACACACCCGTGAAAAATAACATTAACCTGTCAGTGTCAAAGTCAGGAAAATTTCTGTGACATGTAAATAAACCAATAGTATTGACGCAAACTTGAAACACGACGTCATCGTAACAAGATGGGAAAAAAATGTGATCAGACTTTTTTTTTTATTTTGTGACGAAGCAACTTGGGAAAACCCTGATGCTATAAATAGATAGACACGAAAACGGATAAGAAATAAAACATCGTCCGATCACAAACGCTTCAAACTGTCTTTTTAGCGTCAACGATGACTTTGAACAGTTGATGTACGAACATACTACAGAAAATTGTAGTCGGGAGATAAAATCACTTGTTTAATCAGGAATAAAATACTTTTGTGAATTTTATAGGACGAAATATATCAGACAACCTAAATGAGATGGGGAGGTCGTCACAACTTGTTATCATTAATCTCTCATCATCAAATCAATGTCAATTTCTTCCCAAATTATTAGTTATGTAAATCCCCTGTAGTAATTGTCATGGATTGTAAAACTTACACCACACCGTACACGTGCCGACTCGCCAAATCCTTTGAGCAGAAAAGGTGTGAAAACAATTACTCGAGAGGTGAGAAAGTATTGTGTTCGAATTAACAATCAATTTAAAGAAGCAAAGTGATGACAGGGACTAACATACTTGTTCGAATTTTCAGATTATCGAGACTCGAAATTACCGATCTGCTTTTGGTGCAATATAGTGGAGTTTTTACCGGGACTATGGAAATTCCTCGAATAATGCGGGGTTCTCGAATTTTCGAGACTGGAAATATCAAGGTTTTACTGTGTATGTCTCCAAAACACTGTGGTCACATTGATGCCCTTGAAAGATTGAAATTACGTAAATAAATGACAGCTTGTCTGCAGCTAGAGCATTTTTGCCTGTTAAAGGTGGCTCTTTAGATTTTTAACATCTTACCGAATTAAAAAATATTTATACCACTAAAATTCCAAGAAAAAACAATGCAAATCATCAATAAATAAGAATAAAAAAATTACTAAAAAAAATTTTTTTGTAAGGTATTCCCTTAAAAGGCTACATAGCCCCTTAAGGTATTTAAAGATTTTGCGTCAGAATTCAAAAAAAGCATCGTGGGAATGTCACGTGACTTTATGACCTTAGGTTGACCTTAAATTCCATAACAAAAATGGCGTCTCGCCTGAAGTGAATGATGCAGTTGGCTGTTAAAAGACAAATATCAGCAGAAGCTCGTAAAACTACACAGTAAATAGTAAATTTACATGACCAGATTGTTAGGTGGACAGAAATAATGGAAGGGAACAACTGTGAGCACGACAGACGAGTAACGAAATTTTTTTTGGTAAGGGACCGTCTCAAACTATATGAATGTCGCTGTTTTTGACAGATTTCTAGTGCTCTTAGTTTCTTTTTTGTTGTATTTCATTTTGAAAACCATGTCGGTAACACTCTTTACCCAGTAAGCTATTTTGAAATCTACAAATCAAACTCGGTCAGTGTCGACCGTCACTTTACTGCTTTCTACAGCATTTCTGACATTTTTATCGAGCATATTTCTTACCGTACCTTCGATCCGAAGGGGAGCTCCGATGTTATATCTCCACAAATAACACCGGAGCTCTCATTCAGATCGAAGGTAAGCCTAGCATAGTTGTGGTATGCAGCTGCCGCTATTTAAAACCGTTAGTCTTTGGCTTCAGTTTTGAATTAAGTTGATGATGTTGTCCTATCGATGTACAACAAAAGACTGGATTACACCGGTGCAGCCTGATCTTAGTCTTCCCCATTGCTTAACGAAAATACCGTTTTTTAACTCTTTACAGCAAAATTTCATTGTTTCAAATTGAAAGCATTTACAGATAACAAATTATTTTTGTCTTTGATGGGATGAGAAACATAATTAACATTGTGGAAAAAGGAGAAAATGCGGGTGACGGCATTTTCTCCTTTTCCCACAATGTTTTGAAGTCTTCTTCTTCATTGTCGTTAAATGTCAGGATTGTATGTTAAAGGGTTAACATTTTACCCAACAACAATAATGTGGACTCAACCAAGTTCAAAACATTTGCAGATGACAAATCATAGCGTAAATGATGATTCTGTCTTTGCACCGTGAGTAGGAAACATTGTGAGAAAAGGAGAAAATGGTGGTTACCAGCATTTTCTCCTATTCCTACAATGTTTTCATGCATTCTGGTGCAGGGCCGTTAAAACACAGGATTGTTTGATAAAGGGTTAAGTGCCCAAAATAGCTCCTCTTTACCGAGTGTAAGTTGTAACTGCACAGTTTCTATATGATTGAAGAGAAAAACATATCTAGTTCCATTTATTGGTGTTTTACAAGAAATTTTGATTCACAGCATAAATAGCCTATTAAAACCTCTTAAGATTTGATAATTTCAATGGTATAGTGATATGAAAAATACATGTAGATCTATTTTTAGATTTCATCATTGCCTATACATGTAGGCCTATATACTTAAACTGATAAAATTTTATATATTAAGGTGATGGTAAAATAGACAGCTCCAGCCATTCTGCAAGCTATTGTACTTGCACAATGATGGACCAGAATAGTTTAAAAAAAAAATAGTTGCTGTGGAAATAGAAGATCCATAAGTGGGAATGTATGTTGGCCCAAGGACAAATGGAAGCTGGTGGGTTTGAGGGAGTCAAACTGAACTCGAAAGAAGTGGGTTAGATACTGTTGAGGTATTAACTAGTTACAGATGCTCTCCCCAAGATACCAGCAATAATGAGTAAGTTGAAGACAAAAGTCTTCTTACAGATCTAGATCTATGTTTTAGTCAGAAAACCAAAAATATTTATCAACATGGGTATGATTGTGTTCGTCATGTGCAGCAAATGTTTATCCTATGTGTATCTGAGAGGTAACATCCTCTCTCCAGTGTTCATGAAATCGGATAAGAATTTGCCCATGAAATTATCTAGGTCAACGATCTTTTTGAAAATGCTTAACATTGAGTCCACAAATGGGTCAGTATCTAATGTGTGCTTTCTATTGGATATACTTTGTGTATGCCTGTTTTTGTTATATGTCTTGTAAGTTAAAATGTAATATTTATCAAAGTTGACCACTCGATCAAATAATGACAAAAAAAAAATTGCCTATTAACCCTTTACCAGACAACAAAATTTTAGCCCTGTCCAAATTGAAAGCATTTGCAGACGACTATTTCAATGTGGCTCAAATGGTGCAATTTTTCTTTGGTGGAGCAGAAAACATTGTGGGAAAAGGAGAAAATGCTTGTTACCAGCATTTTCTCTTTTTCCCACAATTTTTTCAAAAGACTTCTGTCCCAGGGTCATTAAAAGGCGGCACTATGCAGTAAAGGGTTAATTCTTTACCCAATTACAAATTTTACTCTCTTCACGGCCAAAACCATCTGCAGAAGTAACTCAGAAGTTTATACAAATGAAAAAGTGTTCTCTGAAAGAGTAATAAGCATAGTGGGAATAGTGGAAAATTACAGTAACCAGGAATTTGTCCTTTTTGCGTAATGTTTTCCCACAAAGGCTTGTTTCCAAGGGTTGTTGAATGTGGGATTGTGTGGTGAAAGAGTTAAAAAGTGTGTTATTGCATACATTTCATGGAACTAGATCAGAACATAATCCAGGGCCATCATGGCTCACTTTTTTTATTCATTATATTTATGAAAATATGGATAGTGACTGCATATTTTTGGATAAAATGAGCCATATGGCAAAATCCACATATTTCAGTGGCATTCTGATAATCTAATGTGGCCTTCATATATGTGTACATGTCTTTCTTTGTAGGAAGAAACTTTCACAATATCAGCCACAGTTGGAATATTTGGTATGGGACAAAGAACCTTGGAAAGAAATTTTATGTGGTAAGAGATTACATACAATAAATATTTCAATATAAATCTATGTCCTTGTAGGATTCTTTACACTTAACTGTAGCATTATTATCTGCTTGTTTGTTTCTGAATGGAGAAAGTGTAGGATTAGTTATCTGATGGCCTTTGTTTGATCCTCTTTAAAGGCATGCAGCCCTTGCTTTGTAGTGGTGAAAGCCAGGACACAAGTGACTACAAGAGCTGTTGCAATTTGAATGAAATGATGTTGAAAGCAATGTATAAGAGCATTCAATTTTGGCAAACCTGTTGATTTGTTAATTAATGTATGCCTTTTAACTCTGCTAAATTATCTTGAATGCATGTAATTATCAATCTTTGAGATGCCATATAATAAAAGATTGATTGTATGGTGTTTAATGCAGTTTTCAACATTATTTCAGTTATATCGCAGCGGCCAGTGCACCTATCCATGCTTTCCTGGAGTTCTTTTTACCAGTACTCCGCACAATATTCTTTCCAAGCCACTGGCTGCTTTCCCACATGACCATATTCGAAACAATGGTCAACGGTGAGAGAGGAATGAATCCTGTCGCAATGACTATCATCAATCCTCGGAAAGAAATTGGCCAAGCTGGGGATCGAACCAGCGACCTCCTGTTCTCAAGTCCTGTACGCTACCGACTGAGCTACGGGACTTGACTATCACAAAAGAAAGAATTAGAATAAACAGGCACTCAGGATCTGCAACAATACTCATTTTGATGGGTCACTTTTCTTCAATTAACTCTTTACCACACAATACTGAATTTTAACACCTCTGAAGAAGGCATTTGAAAACATCGTGGGAAAAGGAGAAAATGCTACCAGCATTTTCTCGTTTTCCAAAAATGTTTCCTACCCTTTCAAAGACAGAAATCAATGTGTGACCTACATGTACATTTAAATTGTCAACTGCAAATGCTTTCAATTTGGATCAGTGTAAAAGTTTGTCGTCTCGTAAAATATTAAGTTTCTGACAATTGTTGAAGGATTTTCCTTTGTAAGTCACTGAGGTTTCTAATGGTTTGTCTTAGGACTCGAGTGATTTGTCAAATAAATGGCTGAAGTTTGGCATGTCCTTCATGGCAAAGTTGTAAAGTGTATGACTTATAATCTGGAGACATGGCACAGTTGTAAAGTGTATGACTTATAATCTGGAGACCATGGGTTTGAGCATTGCTGGAAGCATATGGTTTTTCATGGGAATGCCCTTGGACAAGACAATTCAGAGCCCCAGCCTAGTATTGGTGAAAACTAGGTAATACATGAATATGTGAGCTGTTGCCATGATATGACTGAAATAATGTTAAAAGCGGCGTAAAACACCACTGAATCAATTGATTGCTCAAGTTACAATAACAGGGAAAAAGTAAATACTTGAAAGTTAAACTGTTTGCTTCTTTTATTAACTTTTCAACAAGTTGATTATAAACATGAAAACAAATATAACAAGAAGGCCATTGGCCCTAAAGTGCTCACCTGAGTAAGGTCATCTAGGATTGATAAGGCTGAAAAGATCCTGCTCATGATGATGTAAAACACAGGAGTGTAAGTGATCTACTTTTTGACTGGGTCAGCCTATTTTTCAATTTCTAATCTGGCTCAAAATGTAGCCTATAGAGTCACACAAGGTTTGTCTAAGATTTGGCCCCGTGATCTACGTTACATGACTCAACATCATTCTTTTCCAAGATTTCATCCAGACAAACATTCTGACCAAGTTTCATTAGGCTGAAAATAAGGCTGTTGGAGTACACACAAGGTTTTCTTAGATTTGGCCCCATGACAACTTTTTGACCTTATGTGATCTGATTTCAAACTTGTCCAAGATTTTATCCAGACAAACATTCTGACTAAGTTTCATGAATATCAGGCTGAAAATGTGGCCTCTGGAGTACACACAAGGTTTTTCTTAGATCTGGCTCTGTGACCTACCTTTTTGACCGCATGTGACCCAATTTCTACTTGTCCAAGATTTAATCATGACAAACATCCTAAGTTTCATGAGGATCTGGCTGAAAATGTGGCCTCTAGAGTGCACACAAGGTAAATGTTGACAACCGCATGACGGATGACGGACACAGCACGATCACAAAAGCTCACCTTGAGCACTTTGTGCTTAGGTGAGCTGAAGATAAAAAATTACAAATAAAAAATTACAGGTATACAGTATGTAAGTCTAGATGTCAGCTTGCTGCAGTTGACTACATGGAACATCTGAATAGATCATACAAAAAAAGCAGACAGGGAGAATATTGGTAAGTTAAAAAAAATAATTATAACATAACTAAGATAGGTTTGTGATAAAAATCATCTTAAGCCTCTATCGCACAATCCCTATTTTTAACGACCCTGAGAAAGAACGCTTTCGAAAACATTGTGGGAAAAGGGGACAATGCTGATAACCAGTATTTTTTTCCTTTTCCCACAATAGATTCTATCCTTCTTGATTCAAATTTCAAGCTTTGAGTCACATTTAATTTGTAGTGTGCACATTTTTTTCAATTTGGACTAGACTAAAATTTTGATGTTTGGTAAAGGGTTAACTTCGAACTGATAAAGTTTCGAAAGTGCATACCCTAGTGATAAAATTATTCGAATTACCTCCTTGTAGAACCCACATGACTTGATTTGTTGTTAACTTTGCTTAGACATTATTGAGACAGACACTGGCAGTTTGAAAGAAACTTTTGATCTTGATTGAACAAAACCCATTACAGGTACTGGCTAACCCTAAACCTGAACATTTGTACTACCATGAGCAAAAATTTTGAAAGCAAATACAGTAAGTGCCTCAATGTTTGATACTTAGGATAAGTATTTCCTTATTTTAAGTAAAATATGCTAGAGTGAAAAATATTGAAAATAACCATGTCATCCATGTCAAAAATTGTGTTATGTATTGAAAATTATCACATGCTCACTGATAAACAGTGCAGGGTTGATGTCTTCTTAATAAACTTTAATTTTCAGAGGGTAACAGATTGATTTCACAATTTTTTTACAGAAAATTAAAGAAAAAACATGTATATATTTTCAGTTACACCACAGTCCATTCCAAAGCCACAAAATCACTGATCTGTCGAATCCAAGAAAGAACCAAATAACTACAAAAACACTAAAACGTTATTTGCTAACTAATGCACCTTAACATCACCAACAACAACAAACTTATTGAGAAATAAGAACCAGTCAAAGATCCATATTGACTCATTTTGGAGCGAGGTCCAGTATTGGCAAAACTGTCTGTAGTCTAAGAAGACAAAAATCAGCTTAACCCATTTTGAAATTATCTAGACAGCGCTTTGTGTATAAAATATTGAGAAAGAAGAAAAAAATGATCATTACTGTAGCCAATCATTTATCCTTTTTTCTCATAATGCTTTTAAAGGCCTTCATGTCAGGAGAACGTCAAAACACAGACTTTTGCTGGTAAAGCCTTTGAAGTCCTCAAATGGCATTGACAAATAATGTGCAATCACATGTAAATGGAAGAATGTATAGTCAAGTTCACATTAATCTAGTCAAGAATATAACCTTTTTTATTGCCTAATAAATAATCTTGACCTCTTTCGACGGCAGAGAAAAAAAATCCACTGAAAGTCAAACAGATTTTCATCTCAAAGGCTTGACTTAACAAGTGGATGGTATAGACCCAAGATCAGACATGTTTTGTGCAGTCTGATCTTGATCTATGCCGCCCACAAAAGTCCCTGTTTTCGCCTATGGCGCTGAAAGGGTTAAATCAACATTCTGTATCCGTTTGTAGTATTGCAAGTTCAGTGTAATGTTGATTTTATATGGTTTACTTCAAAACTTGTTTAACCTCTAGAAGACCACATTATAGACTGTTCCTAATTGAAAGCATTTGCAGACAACATATGACTCAAGGGATTTACCTATTACAGGGTAGAAAGCCGTATTTGCAAAAGAGAAAAAGCTGTTTGTCAGCATCAGGGATCTTAGAATTGAGAGTGTTGTTCATAGAACTGAGAGTTGTTTTGTCCATTTCCTTTCTGCTTTTGTTATTTCTCCTTTTTTTGCACTAATTTATTAATCACTTACAGACCTAGTCAGTAAAAAATTGTTTCTTGTACTTTTTTCACATTGTTTTAAATGTATGAGAAAAATAAAGATGAAGAGCCAGATATGCTAAGATTGATTTGTACTTGACAGCATTTAAATGCAACACTTGCCAACATGGAGAACTAAAAAATACCAAAACCTGTAGGGAGCAAATCATAGCTTTACTGGCTTATATAGACAACATAAATTTCACCTTCAACTTAGCTGCAAGCAAATTTTGATAACATTGTGGCAAAACATAGAAATTTCTAGAAGGCATTCCTCTTATGAAAACATTGTGAGAAAAGGAGAAAATGCTGGTAACTAGCATTTTCTCCTATTCCCACAATGTTCTCTACCCTATCACAGAGCTCAAGCTCATTTCTGACTCATTTTGAACTTGTCATCTCCAAAAGTTTTGAATTTGAAACGGTCTAAAATTTGTCAATAGTGAAAGGGATAAAGAACTAGGTAAAAAACCTTTTGTATTTAACTCTTTACCAAACGACAAAAATGTAGACTAGTCCAAATTGAAAGCCTTTGCAGATGACACCTGACATATGAATCAAATGATGTAAAATGTCTATGATAGGGTAGAAAACATTGTGGGAAAAGGAGAAAATGCTGCTTACCATCATTTTCTCCTTTTCCCACAATATTTTCAAAAGGCTTCTTCCTCAGGGTGGTGAAAACTCAGGATTGTGTGGTAAAGGGTTAAGGAAAAGGTAAAATTGCTGGTAACTGGCTAGTTTCTCTTTTCACAATGTTCTTTATCCTTTAACATTTACAACGCAATCACAAGTATTAACAACCCTGAAGACAAAGCCTTAAGAAAACATTGTAGGAAGAGGATAAAATGCATTTTCTTTTTGTCCCACAATGTTTTCTATCCTTTCAAAGACAAATACCATTATTTGAGCCACATTCATATTTAATTCTGAAAATGCTTTCAATTTGGACAAGTCTACATTTTCTCATGTGGTGATGAGTTAACTCTCTAACACACAACAGAAGTTTAGACTTGTCCAAATTGTAATTATTTTCAGACTGCAATTTCAATTATGTGGTCAAAAACAATGGAATTTTTATTTGATAGGGTGGTAAGCATTATGGGAAGAGGAGAAAATGCTGGTTACCAGCATTTTCAACTTTTCCCACATTGTTTTCTAAAGGCTTGGTCTTTACTACTCTTCAGGGTCGTTACTTGGGATTGTGTGGTAAAGGGTTAAGACACATCAAACTATTTTAGCCAAAGATTTAACAATTATGTTACAAGGATCTTTTAATTTCCTCATGCATTTTTTTCAAAAGGTAACGAATTTGCTCTCTAGTCTGACTACTCCACACAATTATGATTCTAAGGAAGAAGCTTCTGAAAACATTGTGGAAGAATGATAAAAATGCTGATTTCCAGCATTTTCACCTTTCCCCACAATGTTTTCTATCCTTTCAATGAAATGTACAACTAAATGCATCACAATTTGTTATCTGTGAATGTTTTTAATTTTTTCTAGTCCAAAATAATGGTTTGGTAAAGAATGAACAATTTATTGTTTGTTGAAATATAACATTTCAACCAGGAGGATATATGTGGTAGATAGTGTCCGAAGGGCAGCTGGAGATCGTGTGTGATAACCCAAACAGCACAAGTTGGCCTTGCTTTATTCTTCCTCTGTGGCATTATGTCAGGCAAAGGTGTCACTGGGCCTACACATTCTCTGCATTTCTTAACCACTGACGTCGGTGATAAGGTGAATTTCCTGAAAAATCGTACAAGAATGCTTAATTTTCTACCCATGACAGTATGTGTACAGTTCATTGATTCATGACAATAAAACTGTGCATCTATAGTTTAGATATAATTCATAAACAGAAGCAGTTAAGTGATTTTGAGATTCAAAACAGAGGAAAAACAAATTTCTTTTCTGTGCTAATGTTGCAGTTTCAGCTAGAAAAATTACTCTTGAACTTTAGCAGGTAGCCACAGACGTTTCATATTTCACTTTGAGTAGGAGCCTATATGCCAAATACTCTTCTTGCTGGAAAGCAGCATGCTACTATCATAAAACATGTGAAGTAAATTTAACAATCTATATTTAACCAAAAATTTGAAATCGCCTAGGGACATATTCACTTTTTTGTCACAAATAAAATATTCCTTTGAAAACCCTATTAACCCTTTACCAAACGACAAAATTTTAGACTCATCCAAATTGAAAGCATTTGCAGACAACAATATATATGGGACTAAAAATTGAAATTCATTTTGGGAAGGGTAAAAAACATTGTGGGAAAAGGAGAAAATGCTGGTTACCAGCATTTTCTCCTTTTCGCACAATGTTTTCAAAAGGCTTCTTTCTCCGGGTCGTTAAAACCCAGGATTGTTTGGTAAAGAGTTAATTAGGAATACTAGTAATACATTTTTCTTTGCAAGCATGATAAAACTAATAGGTTAGTTCCTTAGGAAATCCACATATCTTTATGAAACCAACAATATCAGCACCACATCTGAACATGATCCTAAGTAATTTGCAAGTGCAATTTGCTTCGTCAAATTCCAGTCAAAATATAAGGATATGTTAGAGGTTTTTGTTTCAGGAAATACCACTGACTTTTTTTTCATTTCAAATTCAACTCTTTATCAAGCAACAAAAATTAAGACTCCTCCAAATTCAAAGCTGTTGCAGACGACAAATTAAGTGAGGCCTTTACGATGAAATTTATCTCTCAAAAAGTAGAAAATATTGTGGAAGAGGAAATGATGGGTACCAGCATTTTCTCCTTTTATCACAATGTTTCAAAGTGTTCTGTCGAGCCCCGGTAGCTTGGGCAGAAACGTATAGGACTTGAGAACAGGGGGTCACTGGTTTTATCCCAGCTTGACCAATTTCTTTCCAAGGATTGATGATAGTCATTGTGACAGGATTCATTCCTCTCTCATTGCTGACTGTTGTTTTGTTGGTGGTTATGTTGGAAAGCAGCCAGCGGCATGGAAAGAATATTGTAAGCACTACTGGTAAAAGAAACTCCAGTAAAGCATGGATAGGTGCACTGGCCACCGTGATATAACTGAAATAATGTTGAGAATGGTGTTAAACACCATACAATCAACCAATCAATCAAAAGTCTTCTTCTTCTGTGTCGTTAAAACTCAGGATTGTGTGGTAAACAGTTAACTTTTACTTCTTATTTAACTGAAGTTTGCAAATAATTACATTACTATCAATTCAGTGATTAATATTGTTTGATAGTAATCTGAAAACCACCCCCTTCCTAAATGACTGATTAACATGTTCAGATAACAGCGTATTTCGATGTGAACTTAGCTTAAAATGTAATGTTTGTGTATTCTTCTTAACAAAAAATCAAACAGTGGCGTTTGTTTTTCAATATATTTCTTTATTTAAGCAAAAGTTGAACAAAACTGTAATTATTTACCATATTTTTCTTCTGCTGACGCCATGTTTGAATCATCGCCTGTGTTGTTTCCGGTATGCAAATGAGCATGTTGCCTCTCAAATCCGGTCAAGTAAAAATAGATGGTGCTTCCTGTCGATGTTGACCTCGGCTATATTAAATCTCAAAATTCACTTGTTATGGGACGGTTTTCGACGTTTTGGTTTTTACAAATGTAAATAAGAAGGCTCTAGGAGCATAAAAATGATTTTTATGTATTTTTTTTCAAATTTTCGTCCCAAATTCTAAAGGGCCACCTTTAAGACCAGGCTTTTAATAAAGCATACTCAAGATACTCTATGAAAAAGATGTCATCTAGACTGTAAGCCCCTCAATACAGAGAATCCCTACTGTTATACTGTATCTTACATCATTCAATAATTCATAAATAGGTTATATAAAGCTTTCGGATGAATAAGAGACACAAAAACACACATTGTTTCATACATAGTAGTCTTTAATGTTTAACCTAAGTACATTTTTTGTGACCTCCTCAAAGTCCAAAATGACCCCCATTATTTATGACTAGGGGGTCACAATGACCCCCTGTTTTTGTTGCCAAGGGAAAACCCCGCAACCCATACAAGTATGGAGAATCTAGGCCCAATGATTAAAAATCAATACTTACATGATTGCTTATTCCATTTGAAATGTTTCTCAATAAAGTTTTAGTCTTTTAGAATTAAATATTTGATAAAGATGTGGTGTGACTCCTTAGATTTTTAGCTCACCTGAGCATGAAGTGCTGAAGGTAAGCTATTGTGATTGTGCTGTGTCCGGTGTCAGTCCTGCAGCGTCAACATTTACCTTGTGTGCACTCTAGAGGCCACAGTTTCAGTCAGATACATATGAAACTTAGTCAGAATGTTTGTTTTGATAAAATCTCAGACAAGTTTTTAAATTGGGTCGTGTGGGGTTAAAAAGTGGTTTACTGGGCTAAATCTAAGAAAAACCTTGTGTGCACTCTAGAGGCCATATTTTCAGCCTGATACTCTTGAAACTTGGACATATGTTTGTCTTGATAATATCTTGGACAAGTTTGAAATTGGGTCATGTTCGGTCTAAAAGTAGGCCACTGGGCCAAATCTTAGAAAAACCTTGTGTGCACTCTAGAGGCCACATTTTCAGCCTGAAACTCATGAAAGTTGGGTAGAATGTTTGTCTTGATGATATCTTGGACAAGGTTGAAATTGGGTCATGTCGGGTCAAAAAGTTGGCCACTGGGCTAAATCTTAGAAAAACCTTGTGTGCACTGTAGAGGCCACATTTGTGGATACTCAAGAAACTAGGTCAGATTGTCTGTCTTGATGATATCTCAGACAATTTGAAGTTGGGTCATTTTGGGTGAAAGAGTAGGTTGCTGGGCTAAATCTTAGGAAAAGTACACAGGCCACATTTTCAGCCTTTTACCTTTAAAGATTGGTCAGAATGTTTATCCTCTTGATATCTCAGACAAGTTTGAAATTAGGTCATGTTGGGGCAAAAAGTTGGTCACAGGGACAAATCTTAACTCTTTACCACACAATCCCGACTTTTAATTATCCTGAGAAAGAAGCCTTTTGGAAACACTGTGGGAAAAGGAGAAAATGCTGGTAACCAGCTTTTTCTCATTTTCCCACAATGTTTTCTACCCTTCCCAAAACAAATTTCAATTTTTAGGTAATTTATTTTGTCGTCTGCAACTGCTTTCAATTTGAACCAGTCTAAAATTTTGTCATTTGGTAAAGGATTAAGCCTTGTGTGCACTTTAGAGGCCACATTTTCAGCTTGAAATGCATGAAACTTGAAATGCATGAAACTTGGTCAGAAAGTTTGTTTTGATGATATGTTGGCAAGATTGAAATTGGGTCATATTAGGTCAAAAAGTAGGTCAAGGGGTCAAATTGTAGAAAAATCTTGGGTGCACAGTGGAGGCCATATTTTCAGCCGGATTCTCATGAAACTTGGTCAGAAAGGTTGTCTTGTTGATATCTTGGACAAGTTTCAAAGTGGGTCACATCTGGTAAAAAAGTAGGTCACTTGACAGAATCTTAGCAAAACCTTGTGTGTGCACCATAGAGGCCACATTTTCAGTCTGATACTCATAAAAGTTGGTCAGAATGTTTGTTTTAATGATATCTTGGACAAGGTTGGAATTGGGTCACATTGGTTAAAAAAGTAGGTCACTTACACTCATGGCCGTCTTGTTAGCTCACCTGAGCACAGCGTGCTCAAGGGGAGCTTTTAGGATCACCCGGTGTCCGTCGTGCGTCTGTGCGTCATTTGTCGTGTGTCATCAACAGTTCTTTAAACATCATCTCCTCCTAAACCACAGGGCCAATTTGGACCAAACTTGGCAGGAAAGTTCCTTGGGAGGTCCTCTTTAAAAATTGTTCACAAAATTTGATTCCATCAAAAACTCTGGTTGCCATCGCAACGAAATGGAATTTTCTAAGAAATTCTTTAAAAATCTTCTCCTCTGAAACGGCTGGTCAGGTTTTGAAATAATTTCACAGGAATGTTCCTTGGGTGACCCTTCCCAAAACCTGTTTGCAAAATTTTGATATGTTGAAAAACATGGCTCTGGTGAATGGGGGCTACTTGCACTATATGGATATGAAGAAATTCTTAAAAATTCTTCTTCTCTGAAACCGCTGGTCAGATTTTAGAATAATTTCACAGAGATGTTCCTTGGGTGACCCTTTTCAAAATTGTTTGCGAAATTTTGATCCGTCAAGAAACATGGCTCTGGTGAATGGGGGCTACTTGCACTTCACGGAAATGAAGAAGTTCTTAAAAATTCTCCTTCTCTGAAATTGCTGGTCAGATTTTGAAATAGTTTCACAGAGATGTTCCTTGGGTGACCCTTTTCAAAAACTGTACGCGAAATTATGATCCGTCAAGAAACATGGCTCTGGTGACTAGGGGCTACTTGCACTATACAGAAATGAAGAAATTCTTAAAAATTCTTCTTCTCTGGAACTGCTGGTCAGATTTTGAAAGAATTTCACAGGAATGTTCCTTGGGTGACCCTTCTCAAAAACTGTTGGCGAAATTTTGATCCGTCAAGAAACATGGCTCTGGTGACTGGGGGGCTACTTGCACTATACGGATATGAAGAAATTCTTAAAAATTCTTCTTCTCTGAAACAGCTTGTCAGATTTTAAAATAATTTCACAGAGATGTTCCTTGGGTGACTCTTTTCAAAAGTTGTTTGCGAAATGTTGATCCGTCAAGAAACATGGCTCTGGTGACTGGGGGCTACTTGCACTATACAGAAATGAAGAAATTCTTAAAAATTCTTCTTCTCAGAAACAGCCGGTCAGATTTTGAAATAATTTCACAGAGATGTACCTTGGGTGACTCTTTTCAACAGTTGTTCATGAAATTTTGATCCGTCAAGAAACATGGCTCTGGTGACTGGGGGCTACTTGCACTATACAGAAATGAAGAAATTCTTAAAAATTCTTCTTCTCTGGAACTGCTGGTCAGATTTTGAAATTAATTTCACAGAGATGTTCCTTGGGTGACCCTTTTCAAAAACTGTATGCGAAATTTTCATCTGTCAAGAAACATGGCTCTGGTGACGGGGGGCTACTTGCACTATACGGATATGAAAAAATTCTTAAAGATTCTTCTTCTCTGAAACCGCTGATAAGATTTTGAAATAATTTCACAGGGATGTTCCTTGGGTGACTCTTTTCAAAACTTGTTCGCGAAATTTTGATCCATCAAGAAACATGGTTCTGGTGACTGGGGGCTACTTGCACTATACAGAAATGAAGAAATTCTTAAAAATTCTTCCTCGCTGAAACAGCTGGTCAGATTCTGAAATAATTTCACAGAGATGCTCCTTGGGTGACCTTTTAAAAAACTGTACGCGAAATTATGATCCGTCAAGAAACATGGCTCTGGTGACTGGGGGCTACTTGCATTATACGGCCATGAAGAAATTCTTAAAAGTTCTCCTTCTCTGAAACGGCTGGTCAGATTTTGAAATAATTTCACAGAAATGTTCCTTTGGTGACCCTTTTCAAAAACTGTTAGCAAAATTTTGATCCGTCAAGAAACATGGCTCTGATGGGGGGGGGGGGGGGGGGGGAGCTACTTGCACTATATGGACATGAAGAAATTCTTAAAAATTCTTCTTCTCTGGAATAGCTGGTCAGATTTTGAAATAATTTCACAGAGATGTTCCTTGGGTGGCCCTTGTTCCAAACTGTTCGAGAAATTTTGATCTGTCAAGAAACATGGCTCTGATGGCTGTGGCCTACTTACACTATATGGACATGAAGAAATTCTTAAAAATTCTTCTTCTCTGAAAATGCTGGTCAAATTTTGAAATAATTTCACAGAAATGTGCCTTGGGTGACTCTTTAGAAAAATTGTTCGCAAAATTGTGATCTGTCAAGAAACATGGCTCTGGTGGTGGGGGCTATTTGCACTATAGGGACATGAAGAGGAATTTCTTAATTCTTCTTCTCTGGAATGGCTGGACAGATTTTGAAATAATTTCACAAAAATGTTCCTAGGGTGACCTTTTTCCGAAAGTGGTAGGGAAATTTTTATCCGTTGAAAAACAACAGCCAATTATTGGCACCTGCATGTGGTGCTCTTGTTTGACTTATGTTTTTTAGCTCACCTGAGCACAAAGTGCTCATGGTGAGCTATTGTGATCATGCTGTGTCCGGCGTCCGGTGTCAGTCGTCAAATTTTTACCTTGTGTACGCTCTAGAGGCCACATTTTCGTTTGTCTTGATGAAATCTCGGACGAGCTTGAAATTGGGTCATGTGGGGTCAAAAACTAGGTCACTAGGTCAAATCTTAGAAAAACCTTGTGTGCACTCTAGAGGCCAAATTTTCAGTCAGATACTTGTGAAACTTGGTCAGAATTTTTGTCTTGATAAAAACTCAGATGAGTTTGAAATTGGGTCATTTGGGATCAAAAACTAAGTCACTAGGTCAAATTAAAGATATACCTTGTGGGCACTCTAGAGGCCATATTTTTCACTCAGTTGACTTGAACATTGGTCAGAATGTTTTTCTTAATTAAATCTTAAATAACTTTGAAATTGGGTCACCTGGGGTCATAAAGTAGGTCACTAGGTCAAATTAATCTTAACCAAACGACAAAAATTTAGACTGGTCCAAATTTGCGGACGACAAAATAAATGTAATTGAAAAATTGAAAATTGTTTTGGGTAGGATAGAAGACATTGTGGTAAAAGGAGAAAATGCTGGTTACCAGCTTTTCTCTTTTTCCCACAAGGTTTTCAAAGGACTTCTTTCACAGGGTCATTAAAAGTCGGGATTGTGGGGTAAAGAGTTAAAGAAATACCTTGTGGACACTAGAGGCCACATTTTTTTCTCAATTGACTTGAAAATTGGTCAAAACGTTTGTCTTAATTAAATCTTGGATGAGTTTGAAATTTGGTCACCTGGGGTAATAAACTAGGTCACTAGGTCAAATTAAAGAAATACCCTGTGGACACTCTAGAGGCCATATTTTGTACTCATTTGACCTGAAAATTGGTCAGAATGTTTGTCTTGATGAAATCTTGGATGAGTCTTAATTAAATCTTGGATGAGTTTGAAATTTGGTCACCTGGGGTCATAAACTAGGTCACTAGGTCAAATTAAAGAAATACCCTGTGGACACTCTAGAGGCCACATTTCTTACTCATTTGACAGAATGTTTGTCTTGATGAAATCTTGGATGAGTTTGAATTTGGGTCAGCTAGGGTCATAAACTAGGTCACTAAGGTCAAATTAAAGCAATACCTTGTGGGCATTCTAGAGGCCACATTTTTTGCTCAATTGACTTGAAAATTTATCAGAATGTTTGCCTTAATTAAATCTTGGATGAGATTGAAATTGGGTCATCTGGTTTCATAAAGTAGGTCACTAGGTCAAATTAAAGAAATACCTTGTGGGCACTCTAGAGGCCACATTTTTTGTCTTGATGATATCTCAGAGGAGTTCAAAATTGGGTCGCATAGGGTCATAAACAATGTCACTGGGTCACATTGAAGAAATACCTTGTGGGCACTCTAGAGGCCACACTTCTAGCTAAATTGACCTGAAAATTGGTCTACATATTTGACTTGATGATATCTCGGATCAATTAGAAATTGGGTCTCATAGGGTCATAAACTAGGTCACTGGGTCAAATTAAAGAAATGTATTGTGGGCACTGTAGAGGCCACAGTTTTTGCTCAACTGACCTGAAAATTTGTCAGCATGTTTGACTCGATGATACCTTAAATGGATTTGAAATTGGGTCACATAGGGTCATAGTCTAGGTCACTAGGTCAAATTACAGAAATACCTTGTGGGCACTCTAGAGGTGACAGTTCTTGTCCAATTCACCTGAACCTTGGTCAACAAGTTTGTTTTGATGTCTCGGATGAGTTTGAAATATAGTCACATAGGGTCATAAACTAGGTC
Organism: Tridacna gigas; assembly: GCA_945859785.2. NCBI lineage: Eukaryota > Metazoa > Mollusca > Bivalvia > Cardiida > Cardiidae > Tridacna > Tridacna gigas. The sequence goes on along the minus strand of OX244028.2, from coordinate 49,168,059 downwards.
ACTAGGTCAAATTGAAGAAAGACATTTTGGACACTCTGGAGGCCACATTTTCAGCTCAATTGACCTGACAATTGGTCAGAATGTTTGTCTTAACAATAGCTCAGATGAGTTTTAAATTGGGTCTTTATGACCCGGGAGTAAATTTCACCTATTGACTCAGGTGAGCGATCCAGGGTCATCATGGCCCACTTGTTTTCAGAAATTATCGAGAAATCATATTTTGTAAAGTAGCAGTTCATTTACAAGTTTTGCCATGTATATACTTTCAGAGTTCATTTAAGTCTTTTTTAGCTCACCTGAGCACAAAGTGCTCAAGGTGAGCAATTGTGATCACGCTGTATCCGGCGTCTGTCGTGCATTGTCCGTCATCAAAGCCTCAATAATTACCTTGTAGAGGCCACATTTTCTATCAAATACTCGTGAAACTTGGTCAGAATGTTTGTCTTGATAATATCTTGGAGAACTTAGAAAAACCTTGTGTGCACTTTAGAGGCCACATTTTTTGCCTGACACTCATGAAACTAGGTCAGATTGTCTGTCTTGATGATATCTCAGACAAGTTTGAAATTGGGTTATGTCTGGTCAAAAAGTAGGTCACTGGGCTAAATCTTACAAAAACATGGTGTGCTCTGTAGAGGCCACATTTTTAGCCTGACCTTCGTGAAACTGGGTCAGATTGTTTGTCTTGATGATATCTCAGACAATTTTGAAATTTGGTTGTGCTGAGTCGAAAAGTAGTTCACAGGGCTACATCTTAGAAAAACCTTGTGTGCACCATAGAGGCCACTTTTTCAGCCTTACACTGATGAAGATTGGTCAGAGGGTATATCTTGTTGATATGTCAGACAGCATATTCCTATGAGCTTCAAAGGGAAAACTAGAGGCCCTTGAGGGTGGGTCTGAATCACTCCACTGGCAGTGATTTTGCTTTTTTTCTAGCATGCATTATGAATTCATGATGCAAAAAGAAAAAGCTAAACCCCCTACCCCCCTCCCCCCCCAAAAAGGGGGGGGGGGATGTTGCACCTCGGCTTGAACCCACTAAGAAAGCACAAGTAGGCATGTTGAATTGAACAAATAGTGATAAATATTTAAATACAATTTCTCAAAATCAATTGTTTGGAATCCAGCCAAATTTGATAGGGTTTCAGTACTCATTGTATAAAACATTCCCTGCAGGTTTTAAAGCAATGTGATTAAAAACGTGGATTGTGTTAAGTAAACAATACTAAGTCTTCAAATGGAGGCTTTTCCTAAACTGATAGCTAGATTTTCTTCATTTTAAGTAGAGTTCAATCCCTTGATGATACAAATAATCTTTGCAAGTTTCAAAAGAATAGGATTTAAAGTGTGGACTTATTGCGTAAACAAGAATGTAAATTTTCAACTTTAAATGGCTCCTTTTCCCATACTGATTGTCAAATGTTTTTCAAAATCAATAGGCTTCAAGCTATTGATAATATAAAGCAACTGTGCAATTTTCATGAAAATTTGACCACAAATGCGGAGTTGTTCTAGTGCACACAAGAAATGTAAATTTTTTAAATTTAAATGGCTACTTTTCCCATACTGATTGTCAAATTTTTGTCAAAATCAATAGGGTCCAAGCTTTTGATGATACAAAGCAACTGTGCAAGTTTCATGAAAATCCAATTACAAATGCTGACTTTATCACATGAACAAGAAATGTAAATTTTGAACTTTAAATGGCTACTTTTCCTGTACTGATTGTTTTTTTTTTTGTTTTTTTTATCAAAATCAATAGGGTTCAAGCTATTGATGAGATGAACAAACTGTACCAGACTGAAACACATAAACAAGAAAAGGAAATTTTGAACTTCAAATGTCTATTCTTCCCATACTGATTGTCAGATTTTTTCAAAATCAATAGGAATTAAGCTATTGATGAGATAAACAAACTCTGTAAGTTTCAGGAAAATCCGACCACAACTGCAGACTTTATCGCGTAAACAAGAAATTGAAGTTTTTCAAACTTTAAATGGCTACTTTCCCCATACTGATTGACAGATTTTCTTTTTTCAAAATCAGTAGGGTTCAAGTTATTGATGAGATAAACTGTGCAAGTTTCACAAAAACCTGATCACAAATGGCATAAACAAGAAATTTAAAGCTGAATTTCAATTTGCTCCTTTTCCCACACTAATAGTCAGAATTTTTTCAAAATCAATAGGGTTCAAGCTATTGATGAGATAAACAAACTGTGCAAGTTTCACAAAAATCCAACCACAACTGCAGACTTTATGGCATCAACAAGAAATTGAAATGTTGAACTTTAAATGACTACTTTTCACACACTGATTGTCAGATTTTTTTCAAAATCCATAGGATTCAAGCTATTGACGAGATAAACAAACTGTGCAAGTTTCACGGAAATCTTACCGCAAATGTAGACTAAAATGCATAAACAAGAAAAGGAAATTTTGAACTTCAAATGGCTGCTTTTCCCATACTGATTGTAAGATTTTTTTTCAAAATCAGTAAGGTTCAAGCTATTGATGAGATAAACAAACTGTGCCAGTTTCACAAAAATCAGATCACAACTGCGAACTTTATCGTGTAAACAAGAAAAAGACTAACAGACAGATGGATGACGGATGACAGAAATCATGCCATGACACAAGCTCTTTTGGCCTACAGCCAGTAGAGCTGAAAATGAAAGAAGGAAAAGTCATACTCCTGGGCATAACATCCCTTCGGACAGGTCATATAAGAAGTTTCATAAATGTGTCCTCATAAATGTGTCCATTGCTCTAATTGTTTCATCCCAGCTTCAAAGATGAGGAAACAATCAGCACATACATAAACAGAAGTATTTCTTTACTAAGTTAATTGTGTTTAAGGTGGCTTTCTGCATTATATTTCAATCAGATGACACTTACAGCCTACTTGTGTCTTTCCTGGGAGGTCTACCCCTTCTGAAATTTTTACTGGCAAAATGGGAACAAGCAAAATTGGGTCAACAATTCTTTAAACATCATCTACTCCTAAACCACTGGGCCAATTCGGACCAAACTTTGCAGGAATGTTCCTTGGAAGGTCCTCTTTAAAAACTGTTCACAGAATTTGATTCCGTCAAAAACTCTGGTTGCCATGGCAACCAAATGGAATTTTCTAAGCAATTCTTTAAAAATCTTCTCCTTTTTTCAGATTTTGACATAATTTCACAGAGGTGTTCTTTGGATGACCCTTTTCTAAAATTGTTCGCGGAATTTTGATCCGTCAAGAAACATGGCTCTGGTGAATGGGGGCTACTTGCACCATACAGATATGAAGAAATTCTTAAAAATTCTTCTTCTTTGAAACGGCTGGTCAGATTTTGAAATAATTTCACAGAGATGTTCTTTGGTTGACTCTTTTCAAAACTTGTTTGCGAAATTTTGATCTGTCAAGAAACATGGCTCTGGTGACTGGGGGCTACTTGCACTAAGTGGCCACGAAGAAATTCTTAAAAATTCTTTTTCTCTGAAACGGCTGGTCAGATTTTGAAATAATTTCACAGAAATGTTCCTTGGGTGACCCTTTTCAAAAATGTTTGCAAAATTTTGATTCGTCAAGATGCATGGCTCTGGTGACTGGGGGCTACTTTCACTAAACGGATATGAAGAAATTCATAAAAATTCTTCTTCTTTGGAACGGCTGGTCAGATTTTGAAATAATTTCACAGAGATGTTCCTTGGGTGACCCTTTTCAAAAAGTGCGCGCGAAAGTTTGATCCGTCAAGAAACATGGCTCTGGTGACTGGGGGGCTACTTTCACTAAACGGATATGAAGAAATTCATAAAAATTCTTCTTCTTTGGAACGGCTGGTCAGATTTTGAAATAATTTCACAGAGATGTTCCTTGGGTGACCCTTTTCAAAAAGTGTGCGCGAAAGTTTGATCCGTCAAGAAACATGGCTCTGGTGACTGGGGGCTACTTTCACTAAACGGAAATGAGGAAATTCTTAAAAATTCTTCTTCTCTGAAATGACCGGTCAGATTTTGAAATAATTTCACAGAGATGTTCCTTGGGTGACCCTTTTCAAAAATTGTTCGCGAAATTTTGATCCGTAAAGAAACATGGCTCTGGTGACTGGGGGCTACTTGCACCATACAGATATGAAGAAATTCTTAAAAATTCTTCTTCTCTGAAACGGCTGGTCAGATTTTGAAATAATTTCACAGAGATGTTCCTTGGGTGACTCTTTTCAAAAAGTGTTTGCAAAATTGTGATCTGTCAAGAAAATGGCTCTGGTGGTGGGGGCTGTTTGCACTATAGGGACATGAAGAGGAATTTCTTAATTCTTCTTCTCCGGACGGCTGGTCAGATTTTGAAATAATTTCACAGAAATGTTCCTAGGGTGACCCTTTTCAAAAACTGTTGGGAAAATATTTATCCGTCGAAAAACAACAGTCAATTGTTGTCACCTGCATGTGGTGCTCTTGTTCGACTTATGTTTTTAGTCACTATCGAGCATGTGCTCTATTTCCAGAAATTGTCCTTGGGTGATCTATCCAAAAATTTATTTGCAGAATTCTGATTCATCAAAATCATTGCTGTGGTGGTGATTGTAGGGGTGGTGACAGATTTTGAAATGACTTTTACAGGTGACCTTTTCAAAATTGCTTGGCAAAATAATGATTTTGTTTCCAAAGTTTCAATATCTCAAAAAAAAAAAAAATTGGCTATGGTCCTCCCAAAAATTCAGGTGAGTGATCCAGGGCCATCTTGGCCCTCTTGTTTCAGGATTTCAGGATTAGCCGTCAAGGATTGGCCATTCTTAGCTCTACTGGCCAAAGGCCAGCAGAGCTTATGTCATCGCATGGTTTCTTTCATCCATCCGCTTGGCCGTCCGTTAGTCTTTTTCTTGATTACGCGATAAAGCCCACAATTGAAGTCAGATTTTGGTGAAACTGGCACAGTTTCTCTATACCATTGATAGCTTGAACCCTTGATTTTGAAAAGAAATGCGACAATTAATAGGGGAAAAGTAGCCATTTATATACTTTTAACATTTGCATTTCTTGTTTACATGATAAAGTCTGCATTTTATGGTCAGATTTTGATGAAACTTGTACACTTTCTTTATATTATCAGTAGCTTGAATCCTAATGATTTTGAATCAATTCAGACAATTAGTAGGGGAAAAGTAGCTATTTGAAGTTTAAAATTTCAATTGTTTATGAGATAAAGACTGCATTTGTTTTTAGTTTTTTCATTAAACTTGCACAGTATCTTTATAAAAACAATAGCTTGAAGCCTATTGATTTTGAAAAAAAATCTGACTCTTAGGAGGAAAAGTAGCCATTTAAAGTTGAACATTTGAATTTCTTGTTTACGTGACAAAATCTGCATTTGTGGTCAGATTTTCAAAAAACTTCCACAGTTTCTTTATATCAGTAATAGCTTTAACCCTACTGATTTTGAATCAATTCTGATAGTTAAAGAAAAGTAGCTATTTGAAGTTGAAAATTTGCATTTCTTGTTTACATGATAAAGCCTTCATTTGTGATCCAATTCTTTTGAAACTTGGCTAGATCTCTTGTATCATCAAGGGATTGAACCCTATTGAAAATGAAGAAAATCCAACAACTGGTTTAGGAAAAGCAGTCATTTGATGATTTAGTTCTGTTTACTCAACAAAATCAACATTATTGGACCAATTTCTTTGAAACTACGCAAAATTACTGCTAGAAGAGTGATTCAGGCCCTCAACGGCCTCTACTTTGTCCTTGGTGTTTGTCCCTTTTTAATCTTAGATAAATTACTTGATTGTTGCAGATTGTTCCTGGCAACAGAGCATCTTTTTGTGGAACTGTTTTTAGCATATTTTTTTCCACGTGGCCATCCTCTTGTTATAGCTGTATCACACTTGATGGGTCCTTGTTGATTGTCTGAATTTGAAATGTGTGTTCTAGAACTTGACAAGTCATTATTTTCATTGTCACCTGATTCTTTAAAAGTTTTGATTTCAACCACATAATCTTTACTGTTGAAAGTGCCTGTTTTTTTATAAGGAAATGCAATTCTCTTATTTGACCTTATCTTACTTGGGCTGTGTTTTTGACCATATAGTTCATTATGACTGTTAGAAGACCTGAAATCTAAGTCTTGCTGGTCCCTTTCTTTTGATCTTGTCAGTTTTGATTTGCCATCCGTATCTGTTACGACCAGATGTTCGCTCGATCCTTTCTGACTTTTTTCACCAGATTGATTAAACAAGTACTTAGATTTGTCAGTAGAATCTGTCTCTTTAGAGTCTTCTCCCTTGCTTGCTTGCACTTGTATATTTGGAAGTGATTGAACATATACATGGCTGTTCTGTGCTCTTTGGTTATTGTTTTTTTCATCATTATTCAGGGTGGAAATGCTTCCTTGGCTATTTTCCACTATAGGATTGGCATCTTCCTCAACTTTTTGTCGTTTTGTAAGATTCTCTGTTTTCAATATCGGGCTTTCCAATTTCAGGGACTGTTTTTCCATTTTGATTTTCTGTTTGTCATCTCGTTTGTTGCTAATCTGTTTTAACTTTTCCATTTCTTCTTTTAATTTTCTGACTTCCTCATTTAGGTGGTTTATCTCAGTTGTCTACAAAGAAGAATAACAATATTTCCTGTTAATTTACATTTTTTTCCAGTTAACCCTTTCAACAAAGAATTAATGCAGTGGACCTTGATGACTATTAGGACAAACAGCAAAACTATAGCTGTTTTTTGGTTGTAAGAAATAGGGAAATGCAGTTTCTTTCATTGACTATAAAAATTATGTATATATATTGGTCAATTCATTTTTAATTGCAATGTTCCAATTTTTTTAGCTCACTTGAGCACAAGTGCTCAAGGTGAGCTTTTGAATTCTTGCTGTGTCCATTGTGTGTCATCTGGGCATCAACAGTTACCTTGTGTGTACTTTGGAGGCCACATTTTCAGTTTGAGACTCATGAAATTTGATCAGAATGTTTTTCTTGGTGATATCTCTGACAGGTTTGAAATTAGGTCACATTGGATCAAACTGCGGGTCACTGGGACAAATCTTAGAAAGTTTTGTGTACACTCTAGAGGACACATTATCAGCCTGATACTCATGAAACTTGGTCAGAATGTTTGTCTTGATGATATCTTTGACAAGTTCCAAATTGCATCATGTCAAGTCATAAAGTAGGTCACTGGGACAAATCTTAAAAAAAACCTTGTGTGCACACTAGAAGGGACATTTTCAGTCTGAGACCTGTGAAATTTGAATGTTTATCTTGATAATATCTAATACATGTTTAAAATTGGGTCAAGCTGAAAAAGTAGGTCACTGGTACAAATTATAGTAAAATCTTTTGTGCTTGCTAGAGGCCATATTTTCAGTCTGATACTCATGAAACTTAATCAAACTGTTTGTCTTGGGCAAATTTGAAATTGGGTCATGTTGGGTCAAAGAGTAGGTCACTTGGACAAATCTTGTGTACACTGTAGAGACCATATTTTCCATCTAATACTCACAAAAACTGGTCAGATTGTTTGTCTTCATTATATCTTGAACATGGTTAAAAACTGGTCAGATTGTTTGTCTCCATTGTATTTTGAACAAGTTTAAAATTGGATTATGTCAGGTCAAAAAGTAGGTCACTTGGACATATCTTAGAAAAAAACATATTTGAACCCTAGGAGCCACATTTTCAGTCTGAGATTGTGAAATTTGATCAGAATATTTGTCTTCATAATCTCTTTAACAATTTTGAACTTTGTCTTTTTGGGTCAAAAAGTACAGTAAAACCCCTCCTCACGACCACTCCGGCAATACGAACAACCCGCTTTTACAAACCATTTTTGTCAGACTGGAATTTTTCCTTCTTAATGATCAATGATCATGAACCCGAAAATACAGGCACCCTGCAATTCTGAAATTACGACCACCATTTTCAGTACCAATGAGACATCACCTATATTGCAAAAGCTGCCCTCTTTAGGGTAGTTAAACCATGGGATTGTGTGGAAAAGGGTTAAAGGGTTAACTTACTTGGTTCCTACATCTATTTTCTAATTTACTGATGTGATCAGCCCATTTGTTCTTTTGTTGTTCCTTAGTTTTAACATCTTTTTCCAGGTCTTGCTTACTTTTCAGAAGGTTAATTATATGAGAGGTAAGGGGATATATATGATCTTTTATTCCTAGGAGCATGTAGCAGTGTGAAAACGTTAATTCATGGTCCTCCAAAATTTGAAACAATTCTACTATCAGTTCATCCACCATTTTGAATGTGGCTGGTTCTGGGGAACTAAAGGATGGTTCCCTGTGCTTAACAGACAGAATTCTAGTTTTGAGTTTGGTGTAAAGATTGTTTAAATCTTGTTGAATGTTACTGGAGGTAGTGACATGGTTTGTTGTTGACACAGACATAGGTGGAGCTTTATCATTTTGGGCTCTAACTGTGGATCTTGGATGAGTTCTGTCAGCGCTAGCTGTGCATGGGTCTTTGTTTGGGTGGTGTTCATGTTGATCCCCAGGGTCACAGGAGTCATTTTCTGATGTGGTTTTATGTTTGTTGCCACTGAGAGCATCTGCATAAGCTGCCTCTGCCACTGTTTCTTGCTCTTTCATGATCTTGTATTCTGTATATGTAAAAGAGTTAACCCTTTACCACATGATCCTGAGTTTTAATAACCTTATTATAGAAAGACTTTGAAAGAATTGTGGAAAAAGGAGTACCAGCAAGTCTGCTTTTTCCCACAATGTTTCCTAATTCTTCACAAAATGTCTCATCATTTGAGCCACATTTAATTTGCTTTCTTCAATCAAATGCTTTCAATTTGGACAAGTCTAAAATTTTGTCATTGTAGTAAAGAGTTAACTCATTACTGGGTGATAGAATTTTATGTCACATTTTTAAAAAAAATGCGAGAGAAATAGTCAATAAATTCCTTGACTGTCACTGTAGAAGTTGAAAAATTCTGCACATCAGAAGTTTCTGACAAAATACATTTTCTTTGAAAATTTTTGCACAATTCCTTCTGAAACCAAGTATAAAATAACTCTGCTTTCTATGTCAATAATGCTTCCAAATCACAATGCTTATTTTTCTGTTTACCAAACAGCAAAATTTTAGTCTAGTCCAAATTCAAAGCATTTACAGACAACAAATTAAATGTGGCTCAAATGATGACACTTTCTGTGAAGGGTAGGAATAATAGGAAACGACAAAATGGGGGATACCAGCATTTCCTCTTTTTTCAACAATATTTCAAAAGTCTTTTTCTTTATTGCTGTTAAAAACTGGGGATTGTTTCTGGTAAAGGGTTAATATGTTTGGCCTACTAGTTAAAACCAAATGTGAAAATGTTCTATTATAACTACATCATATCAAATCATAATTAAAGTGACCACTGCATATCTTTGCATTCTTGTACCAGACGTTTGCCCAGTATGCAATACTCTTTTCAAGAGATAGGCTGCTATCCCACATTATCATCATAGAAAAAATGTTCAGCAGATAGACTGGACTGAGTCCTGTTGCGATGACTATCATCTGAAATCTTCTGAAAGAACTTGTCCAAGACGGGTTTTGAATTTGAGACTGCTGGACTTCAAGCCCTGTAAGGATTCAACTGAGCCACCAGCATATTTGTCTAGCTGTTATACTTTTGAATAACCCTTTACTATACAATCCTGAGTTTACGACCCTGAAAAAGAGTGCTTTTGAAAACATTGTGGGAAAAGGAGGAAATGCTGGTAACCAGCGTTTTCTCTTTTTCCGGAAATATTTTCTATCCTGACAATGCCATGCCGTCATTTTAACCATAGTGAATTTGTCATTTGCAAGTGCTTTCAATTTGGACCAGTCTAAAACTTTGTTGTCTGGTAAAGAGTCATTTACCACATGACAGAATTTTAAACTTGTCTAAATTGAAAGCATTTGCAGATGACTGATAAAAGGTGGCTCAAATCCTGAAATTCGTCTTTGATAGGACAGAAAATACTGTGGATATAGGAAAAAATGCTGTTATCAGCATCTTCTCCTTTTCCCACGATGTTTTCAATAGCTGTATTTTTCAGGTCATTAAATCTGGGTACTGTGGTAAAAGGTTATGATAAAAAAAGCATTCTTCAGTATGAGGTGAATTACTGCAGAGTTGGTCTCCATAAAATACCTCTAGTCTTGGTTTAGTTTATCTGACAAGAACTGGTAATTCTTTTTCAGGACATCCAGAAATATGGGAAATCCTTTCCTAATTCGTCTTCGAAGTATTAACAGAAGTTCTGTTGTCTTCTCATGTTGGGTACTTTTTGCCTGTATAAAATACAGCAAACCTTTAGAGTGCTGAATTAATAAAAATTCACCTTTTCAGTTTGGTCAGAAACTGTTTTGGCAAGATCACATAACAAGTAGGGGATAGGGTAGATCCAAGATTAGACTGCGCATTCTTAAGGGCAATTTCTGATTGGCTAGAACAATTGGTTAAGCCAGTCAGAAATTGTGTTACCTCCTGATTAGAAAATATTTGAGAATTAGACCAAGAATTGTTTTAGGGTGGTTGGTGTATACAGGAACATGTTTCCTTTCTTAGGAATTTTCTATGGAAGTATCAGTGGGCAAGTCACATGGGAGCCACAGCAAGCCCCAGCCTAGCACTGGTGAAACCCAAAGTGAGCTGTTAATTGCCTTGATATGAAAATGTTGAACGTGAAACAATCAGTCGATCAATCAGAGTTTATTGGTCGATCAGTCAATTTGTTTGATCAATCAGCTGACTAATCAATCAATCTATTGATCACTTAATCAACTGACCAATCAATCAATCAATCCATCCATCCATCAATCAACCAACTAGCCGATTATTTCTTACCAAAATTGTCTCTACCATGGTATCTGTAAGGACATCTTTCTCTAAGAGAGACTCCAGGATGTTTATGTCCAGGTGAAGGTTCTTTCGTATATATTCATGGTTATACCATAACACTTTCCTTCGGGCTTCATCCATTTTGTCCATTCTTGTCTTGCTCATCTTCAACAATATAAAACTTAGAAATATGATAAGAGGAAATTCAGCCTCATATCTATATGGTTTTTCTCTGACACTTCCCTGTTAGCTCATTCATTTTGACATTTTTTGTCATGTGTGACCTACTTTAAGTAATAGAAAGAAATGAATTGTTATTCATTATGTGATTGGCTAATTATATGTACACTATGCCAAAAAAGTAAGTGTCAGAGTAGAAATTTACCGATATATGAGAAAAGTGTTCGTCAGACTAAACAATCATGTTATGATCACATTCATCCGTGTAAAATTGTACTATGTGGCAATGCAGATGTTAAACACTGAAAAAAAAAAAATCACAGTTTAAATAATATGAATAAGATAATAACAATGAAAGCATATCCAGGAAAAAGTAAACAAAGCAAATTCTATTATGGGACTGATCAATTGGAAGGTCATTTGAATATCTGGATTGTAGCATCTTTAAACAGTTGTATGTGTCACTTGTCAGACTGCATCCTGAGTATGCAAACCTGGTATGGAACCTCCAGTATATAAAACATATAGAGCTCATAGAGAGTGTGCGACATTGAGCCACGAAAATGCTTCCTGGTATGAAAGAGATGTCATAATGAACAATGACTTAAAAAACTAGGACTACCAACTTTAGTCTACAGGCGAATGAGAGGTATATAAAATAATGACCAGTAAATATGACCAAGAACCAGAAAAGCTTTTTATATACTCCTCAAAATAAGTTAAGGACCACATTTTTTACTCAGTTCTCTGAAATACTGCAGACATTAAAATTAATTCTTGCAGTATACTAATGTACCGATCTGTTCTCACTATATACTGATGAAACATGTTTATTGTCACGTGCCTGCACGCAGCTTAAACAGTATAATGGTTTTCATGTGTATACCCTGCATCATGGAATGTTTTAGTGTCCTTCACTGTAAGGCAAATTTCCATTGACATCTCTATGATTTTCTGTAGAGTTGACGTCTCCTTGAGCTGTTTTTTACACTAAATATGCCACTACGAAGGCACTTGCCAGTCCAGGACATGAAGCAAATCATCGGAATGCCCCGTGCTGGGCTGACGCAACATAACATTGCACGTCAGTACAACATAAGCCATACTGTCGTCGGTCGGATCTGACAGAGGTACCTTGACACTGGCTTTGTCACAGAATGTCCCAGAAGTAGTTGTCAGAGGAAGACAACAAACATCGAGGACCGATATATTGTCATCATGGCTAAGAGAAGGAGGTTCAAATCTGCCAAAATGCTTAACACTGACTTCAGGAGAGCATCTGGTGTGCGCATTTGTGAACAGACAATCTGGAACAGACTCCATGATGTGAATATTCGTGCTTAGAGACCTGTTGTCCGTCCGCTGTTGAGCCCAGCACACAGGAGAATAAGGCATGAATTCTTGCGCAAACACCACAATATTCCTTTAAACAGATCAAGGTGTATACGGTTTACAGATGAATCCAAATGCTGTGTGAACTTCAGTGACGGACAAAGACGTGTATGGAGACAAAAAATGAAAGATTTAGAGACTGTTGCATCATGGAACATGACCGTTTCAGTGGCCCTTTGGTGCTCGTTTGGGGAGGTGTGTCTTACAACGGCTCTATTGATCCCTACGTTATTGACGACGGGGCTCTACCAGGTGCACGCTACCAGGACAAGACTTTGAATGACTTTGTGCGTCCTTACGTTGGCACTGTCGGTGACAATTTTGTTCTAATGGACGATAATACCCGCCCACACCGGGCTCATTTGGTCAACCAGTATCTGGAACGCGAGGGAATTGAACAAATGGACTGGCTGCTCAGTCGCCTGACCTCAATCCGATTGAATACATGTGGGACACTCTTCAGAGACTCATTTGTGCAAGACCACTTCTGCCAAAGATCCCGGAGGACCTCATGACTGCCTCAAGGGAAGAGTGGGCAAGAATGCCTCGTGTGCTTATCCAGAAGATGATTAGAAGTTTAAAATCCAGGTGCGAAAAGGTCATACAGGCTCGTGGCTGGCATACCAGGTAATGAAGTGTTTAAAAATCCAGATGCTAGATGGTGCAACCATTATTTTTAGTTTTTGTGTACCCCACCCACCATCTACTAAAGTATCGACGTTTGATGGTGAAGTTGCTTTTTGATTTTCAGTGTGAGTATAACTGAATATAACTGATACACCTTGATATCAGTGTTTATGTTTGTTAACTACAGCCAATGAAATTATCTTTTACAATTTTTCATACAAGTATCAACAAAATTGAGGAAACTGGGGGCTGTTGAATATGTGGTCCTTAACTTATTTTGAGGAGTATCTGAAGAAATGACTCTAATACACATGGTAATCCATACAAACTTTATAAGCATCACTGTCAGACAAAACCTAGGCAAAACTATTTTACATGCCGTGTGGTAGATACATGGAATGATCTACCATATTCTGTTATTTTTAGTGCACCCAAAGTTGAAACATTTGAAGCTAGGCTTGACAGTTTCTTGGCATGTCAACCAATTAAATGCGATCACAAGAGCTTATGTAAGCCGACTGAAAGTAAAAATAAACTTGAACCATTTGAAGAAGAAGAGCTGGTACTAAAGGACACACCATTCCTACTACCAGAAGAGGATCTGTACATATTGATGAATACTGGCAAGTTTTCTATTTCATTCAGTGTAAGAAATTTGGTACCAGTTTTATCTTGCATTGAAGCTGCATACAAAGACTGAAAGCAGGCTACCACTTCATTGTCTTAGGAGAAAACATGTATAAAAACCAGTTATTTCGTTTTCTTGGTACAATGAAATAAGGGATTATGTCTTGAATTTGTTGCCATAATTCACAACATGAATATATAATCTCCCCCCCCCCCCCCCCTTAAAAATTTTTGTTGTAAAAATAACCTATGCACATCTATTTTGTTTTCTTTTTAAGATTTCATTGTATGGTCTGAATAGACCTCTATTTATAAATGACTCATTATTAAAATTAGAATAAATTATTCATCCTGAGACATTACAGACTATAGGTGCCCAAAATGTCAGAATATTACTTGGCATTAGAGCTCATTACTAGAGGTTTTTCATTCTTACATCTAACCAACAATTTCAATTTTCAACAATATGCAAAACAACGAAGTAAAAGAGGCAATTTCTGGCAAGGTTAAAATTAATATATTCATATCTCAGTGCCTCATACACCATCTCTTTTTTTAAAGATATTTCTTGTTCTAAATTTTCTGTGGTTGTAAGAGAGCTAGACCCTAGAATGTTGGTAACTAGGAGGAGGAAGTTCCTCATTATATCACCATAGTTACTCTTTAACACTTTTCTCTGTGTTTCATACATTTTGACATTTACCTTATTTTCTAAATTTCTGTGAATCTAAAGCTTTTTAATCCTAGAAATGTGTCACTTCACTGGTAAGATGATTGCATATATTAGATTTACTCTGGGAAGCATCAATTAATTAATGAACTCTTTTTAACACATGCACATAAATTTCAGTTAAAGTTTCATTTTTACTGTGCTGTTTATACTGCTTCTTTTTCCCAGATCAAAATGCAAATTTTCAACACAAATTCACAAATCTGTGCTTCCATCGCTTCATCATATGAGGAAATGAAATAGCTCCAATTTTTATGATGAAACTCATAGAGAGAAAAGTTCATGCACTGCAATGTGAAATTAAAAAGCCCTTGAATTTATATCAAAGAGAGCAACCTGGTTTTATTAATTAGCGTTGAGAAAATTGGAGATTTTACAAATTAATTATTTATAATTTTTACTGTCCTATTTCCTACCTTTTTCCTAAAGTATAGATACTGGTAAGTTTCAACAGAAAGTCACCAATCTATGCTTCCATTGCACAATCACATAAAGAAACAAAATGGCTCCAATTTTTATGTTAAAGCTAATAGACAGAAAAGTTTGCACACTACAATGCCAACTGTATATAGATAGGTATATGCATACATAATAGGTATTATGAAGTGCTGCATATCTTGATCATCATGGGGTGGTATAACACTTCACCAAAGAATTCCCTTCTTTAACCCTTTCCCAAACAAGCCCTGGTTTTCACGTGTCTGCAGTACAAGTCTCTTGAAAACACTGTGGGAAAAGGAGAAATTGCTCGTAACGAGCAATTTCTCCTTTTCCCACAGTGTTTTTTACCCTTTTTGAGAACTTTCTGCCATTTTCATCAAATGCAAAATTGTCATCTGCAAACTCTTTCAATTTGGACCAGTCTAGAATTTATCGTTTGGGAAAGGGTTAATGACTTGGAGAAAGAAGGCATTTTGAAGACATTACTGGTAACCAGCTTTTTCTCTTTTTTTACAATGTTTTCTGCTCAATCAGAGAAAATTTAGAGCATTTTAATCACATTTAATTTGTTGTCTGCAAATCCATTCCTTATGGACGAGTCAGAAATTTTGTCATCTAGTGAAGGATTAACTCTTCAACTCATTACCAATAGACAATATTTTAGACTATGGTCCAAAATGAGAGCATTTGCAGACAAGTTATGTGTTACTTTAATGTTGGCATATATCTTTGAAAGGTTAGGAAACATGGTGGAATATGGAGAAAATGCTGATCACCAGCACTTTCTCCTTTTCCCACAAAGTTTTTAGAAGACCTTTTCTTCATTGGGTCATTAAAACACAGGATTGTTTGGAAAAGGGTAAAGACAAACAAAATTTCAGACTGGTCCATATTAAAAGTATATGCATATGACAAATTTAATGTAACTCCAATGATTGAATCAGTCTTTGAAAGGCAGGAAAAATCATGGGAAAAGGGAAAAACACAGATTACCGGTCCTCCTTTCCCCACAATGTTTTCAAATACTATCTTCCTCAGTCTCATTAAACCAATGAATTGTTTTGTAAAGGGCTAAGATGTAATCAAATAAAAACTCTTGTAGCTAAGAACTTCTACTTAAAGATACATCTATACTTGTTTTCAGCCAGTTTTTAACCCATTTCATCTTTATTTTATCAACCTATTACCATTCTTGTATCTTCATGTCAAATGTTGTCTGTGACAGCTGCAAGGTTGCACAGATTACGACGGATAGTAAATGCATTGCATTTTTTGGCAGCCTTCAAAGAAATCACTGTTGTGACGTTTCTGGTTTTAAACGAGGATAAATTCCTTCAGTTTCTCTGTCCCTTCGATTAAACACACACACACACACACACACACACACACACACACACACACACTATATATATAATTCCTTCAGTTTCTCTGTCCCTTCGATTAAACACACACACACACACACACTATATTTTTTTTTTTTTTTTTTTTACACAACTTAGCAAATTCTAAGACATTCTACACACTATCAAGTTTTAACGGTGTTTTTTCTCTCTGGATGTAAGGATTCATCTTTAAGTTCAAGAATTGACTTTTGCATTGATCACAATATAGGACTGGTGTACCAAAAAGAATTAAGTCTTTACAACACAATTCTTGGTCTTAAGGACCTTGAAAGAGAAGACTTTTGAAAATATTGTGGGGGGGGGGAGGGCGGGGGAGAGAAAATGCTGGTAACCAGTAGTTTCTCCTTTTTCCAACAATGCTTTCTACCTTATCAAAGACAGAAATCATTATTTGAGCTACATTAATAGTCTGTAAATGCTTTCAATTTGGTTGAATCTAAAATTTTGCTGTTTGGTAAAGAGCTCAAATATATTCAGCAGGGCAAAGAATATCATGATAAAGACAAAATACAGTATGGTTGACTCTTTACCAGACAACAAAACTCTAGACTTGTCTGAATCGAAAGCATTTTGCAGAAGATAAAGTAATTGTTTCTCAGTTGTTCAGATTTGTCTTTTAACTCTTTACCAAATGACAAAATATTATACCAGTCCAAATTGAAAGGTTTTGCAGACGACAAAATAAATGTTAACCAAAAATTGAAATTTGTTTTTGGAAAAGAAGAAAACATCGTGGGAAAAGGACAAAATGCTGGCTACTAGCATTTTCTCCTTTTCCCACAATGTTTTCAAAAGGCTTCTTCCTTAGGGTCTTTAAAAGTTGGGGTTGTGTGGTAAAGGGTTAAAGGGCTGGGATCAGAAGAAAATGCTTACTGACATTTTGTCTTTGTTTCAACAGTGTTTTCCATAGCTTTTACTTTTTCATAGTCTTTTTAGCAGATGACAAAATTTTAGACTGATCCGAATCAAAAGCATTTTGTAATAAAAAAAAAAAAAGAATCGTGGTCTAAGAAAAGGAGGCTTAATGCATTTACTAAACGTATCAACAGTCCACGCAGGCTGACATGGGCCAAAACGCTTCACTGTTTTTAAATTTTCTGTATTTCAAGGGATAATTCTACCTCATAATTCAGTTGGTTGTTTGACAAAATATATTTTATGGATCCAAAATTAGGTGATGTTTTGCTTGGTATAACGGATGACGGAGATGCATTAAGCCCCCTTTTGCAGAGCACAGCTCAAATATTTGTTGCTGAATAGAGTAATCTTTTTAGAGGGTTTTTGATAGAGTAAATTTTTGGTTACTAGTATCTTCTCCTTTTCACTCAATGTTTATTAAAGGCTTTTTTCATGGGGTCCTGAAAACATGGGATCGTTAACCTTCAAAGTGCCTTTCATGACTATAGTTGCCTTTGCAGCCAACATAGATCAAGATAAGACTGCACAAAACATGCAGTCTTATCTTTGATCTACACTGTCTGCTTTCCAGAAACACCACAAACAAAAGCAATTACAGTAATGCAATTAATTAATGTGGGTCTTATTTGTAGATTTAAAGTCTGTTGGATTTATTTGGCGTTCTAAGGATTAATGTACCTTTCTAACTCAATGCCATTTGTATCGTTGCTGGAATATATTTTTCTAAGATTTTTAAATTTTGATGACAGCAAAAAGCTTTTTAAATAATGTTGGAAAAGAAGCTATATTGCTTGTTACAAAAACAGAGTTGGATAATAAAGTTCAAAGATGAGTTTGTGACTGTATATATTGACTTTTTTGAGAAGACGCACAAACAATATTAACCTTTTACCACACTGCACGATTTTAGACTCATCCATAATGAAGGAATTTACCAACAATTTAGATAATTTTCAAATGATAGTATAGATAGATAAATGATTGAATAGGTAGAAAACATGGTGAGAAAATGGTGGTTGCCAGCATTTTCTGCTTTTCCAACAATGTTTACAGAAGACTTCTTCCCCAGGATCATTAAAACGTGGGATTGTGTGATAAAGGGTTAACCCTTGTATTGTTAGGTGCAACTAAATGAATTTTTGCAGGCATTATAGATCAAGATCAGTCTGGTTTGTATTGAACATGCAGTTTGATCTTGGATCTCTACTGCCTAGTGGGCTGAGGTTTTTCTAGAGAAAATAAGAAAAATCATTAAAATTGTGATATTTGTGCATTTATCCTCTGCTGTAAATTTCCATTGATTTAAATAGGCAGTTTAACTCTTTACCAAACAATAAAGTATTCAATTCAATCAGTTACAGCATTTGGAGATTACAAAATAAATGACACACGGTGGATCAAATGGAGATTTCTGTCTTTGATAGGGTGAAAATCCTTCCAATTAGATACTAAGTATTGTGTTGTAATCAGCTTTTGTTTTAGATCTGTGGCAGATCCTTTACCCTATATCTGTCCTTAAAACTTTACCAAACAATCCTATTTTAATGACCCTAAGGAAGAATGCTTCTGAAACATTGTGAGAAAGGAGAAAATGCTGGTTACCAGCATTTGCTCCTTTTCACTGAATGTTTTCTTCCCTTCAGAACATAGATTTCAGTTTTTGAGTCTTATCTGCTTTGTCATCTGCATATGCTTTCTAGTTAAAGTTCTATAGCTACTCATTTTAAGCCAAATAGAGAAATGTTTTTGATATCAATAAATTAGCAATATCTGTGGCCCAAAAGAATGAAAAGAAGTTTCAGATGTGTTATTGGAAATTAATCTTGGTGGGGAGGAAATTATGTCAGGTCAAAATTGTAAAGAATGGGGGAGTCACATTTGTATTTTTGCCAGGGTCGTTTGCATACCCCCATCTAAAAAAGCTACTTGCTTCAACACAGGAAATGGCACACTCATCTATTTGTAGGATCATGCCATTTCGCCTTCTTTCAGCAAAAAACACTAAATGTTAATTTACACATGCAAAATTTACATTTTCTACCATCTTTGAAATCATCCCTCTGCATTCTGGATATAAAACCCCAACATCCTCAAATCAATTGCTGTTGGTTCTTGTGACATAGACTGTTGTAACAGTACACCCCTATAAAGTATTCCAAGACTACCTTCTAGCCGCATGATTAAGCAATATCGTACACAGTCATGTGACAGCATCATGCGATATCCTCAATTGAACGAGTGGATAGCCACCAAGTCCAAAATTGTATTTTCTATCCATCATAATGTATGCAATCTTGCAACCACCAGGTGTAATATTTGTCATGAAGCCACAAGAATGACTATAGTTTGATAAAATATCGATGACATGGGTTATATTTGGCTTAAAATGAGTATTAAGGGAACTTTAAACAGGTGTAAAATTCTAAAGAGTTCTTATACTTAAAATGACCCTCTCCAATACGGTCACCATGCTCTGTGGAAAGGGGTCTTACTGTATCTGCAAAGAGCATCGACCCATATCAGCCTGTGCAGTCAGTGCATGCTGACATGGGTCAAAACTGTGCTATTTGTGAATTTCCTCCATGCCAAATGACCATTCAACCCCCAGAACAAGTTGATTGTTGGACTTAATGGATTTTTATGGATGCATAATTAGGTAATGACTTGCTTGATATAAATCATCACAGATATTCATTAAACCCCCTTTTGCTAGAGCATGGCTTAAATAAATTTTTCTGGCAAACAGAATTTTGAAAAGCTTCTTCCTGAAATGGCTTTATTTCGACTATAGAACAATTAATAACTTTTTGCTGAAAATGGATTCATGTCAAAGAATGTTGATTTGTTTTAGCATGATTACCTGGTTCTAACAGATGCAAATGATGTGAGGTACATTTAGCTTGTCGGTAGACATATCAGCTGAAGCTGAAGGAATTCTGTTGAAATTGACCAGCTTCAATAGCTCAAGTGGTAGAGCATGAGACTTGTACTCATAAGATCTCGGGCCACTTGAGAGTGTGGGTTGGATCCCCACAGCAGGCCACCTAAAATAACTCAGAAAACGCCTTTTGGGTGAGACTTTAAACCTAGGCCTGTGTGATGGTGTTATATTCTGAGCAAGTTAAAGAACCAGGCATAGCATAGGATGGGTTTCGTCCTGTATCTTGCACTATCCCTCTGTATCATAATTAACTGCCTTAAGGGGGCGTTGCCCATACGGGCAACTGGTAGGGACGATAAATAAACAGAAAATCAATCAATCAGTTCTATTGAAATGCTTAATACCACATTCTGCTTTTTAGCGCACCTGAGCACAAAGTGCTCAAGGTAAGCTTTTGTGATCATGCTGTGTCTGGTAACCGTCGTGTGTTGTCCGTCATCCAGGCATCAAACAGTTACGTTGTGTGCACTCTAGAAGCCATATTTTCAGTCATTATACTCATAAAACTTGGTCAGAATACTTGTCTTGATAATAACTTGGACAAGTTCAAAATTGGGTCATGAGGGTCAGAAAGTAGGTCACCAGGTCAAAATTTAGAAAAACCTTGTGTGCACTCTAGAAGCCACAGTTTTGGTCCAGTACTCATGAAACTTGGTCAGAATGTTTGTCTTGATGAAATATAGCACAAGTCGAGCATTGGGTCATGTCAGGTCAAAAAGTAGGTCACCAGATCAAATTTTAGAAAAATGTTGTGTGCACTCTAGAGGCCACATTTTTAGTCCAATAGTTCTGAAGTTTGGTCAGAATACTGTTCTTGATAATGTCTAAGACAAGTTGAAACTTGGTTATGTTGGGTCAAAAAGTAGGTCTCTGGGACATATCTTAGGAAAACCTTGTGAGCACTCTTGAAGCCACATATTCAGTCTAATACTTATGAAACTTGGTCAAATTGTTTGGCTTGATGATATCTCTGACAAGTACAAAATTAGGTTATGTTGGGTCAAAAAAGTAGATCACCAGGTCAAATGTTAGAAAAAACATTATGTGCACTCTTGAGGCCACATTTTCAGCCAGAAACTCATGAAACTTAGTGAGAATGTTTGTCTAAATGATATCTCCGGCAAGTTTGAAATTGGGTCATGTTGGGCCCAAAAGTAGGTCACTCTGCTAAATTTTAGAAAAACCTTGTGTGCACTGTAGAGGCCACATTTTCAGTCATATACTCATGAAATTTGGTCAGAATATT
Source organism: Tridacna gigas (assembly GCA_945859785.2). Lineage (NCBI taxonomy): Eukaryota > Metazoa > Mollusca > Bivalvia > Cardiida > Cardiidae > Tridacna > Tridacna gigas. Next base: position 49,146,728 of record OX244028.2, on the reverse strand, counting down.
TGTCTTGATAACATTTTGGACAAGTTTGAAATTGGCTCATGTTGGGTCAGAAAGTAGGTCACCATGTCAAAATAAAAAAAAAACTTTGTATGCACTCTGGAGGCAAGACTTTCATCCTGATACCAATGAAACTTTATTAGAATGTTTGTCTTGATGAAATCTAGCACAAGTCCAACATTGGGTAATGTCAGGTCAAAAAGTAGGTCACCAGATCAAATTTTAGAAAAACCTTCTGTGCACTCTAGAGACTACATTTTTAGTTCAATACTTATGAAACTTGGTCAGAATACTTTTTTTGATAATGGCTTAAACAAGTTCAAAACTGGGTCATGTTGGGTCAAAAAGTAGGTCACTGGGACAAATCTTAGAAAAACTTTGTGAGCATTCTAGAGGCCACATTTTCAGCCAGAAACTCATAAAACTTTGTCAAAATGTTTTTCATGATGATGTCTTTGACAAGTTTCAGATTTGGTCATGCCGGGTCAAAACGTAGGTCACTCTGCTAAATTATAGTAAAAAACTTGAGTCCACTCTATAGGCCGTATTTTCAGTCAAATACCCATTGAACTTGGTCAGAATGTATTGATAATATCTCGGATAAGTTTCAAATTGGGTCATGTTGGGTCAAAAGTAGGTCACCAGGTCAAATTTGAGCAAAACCTCGTGGGCACTCTTGAGGCCACATTTTCCGTCTAATACTTATGAAACATGGTCAAATTGTTTGTCCTGATGATATCTCTGACATGATGGGTCAAAAAGTAGGTCAGCAGGTCAAAGTTTAGAACAACATTGTGTGCACTCTTGAGGCCACATTTTCAGTCTGATACTTATAAAACATGGTCAGAATGTTTGTCTGGATGATATCTCAGACAAGTTAGAAACTGGGTCATGATGGGTCAAAAAGTAGGTCAGTGGGACAAACCCTAGAGAAACCTTGTGTACAGTCTAAAGGCCACATTTTCAGCTGTAAACTCATGAAACTTAGAGTATTTGTTTTGATGATGTCTCTGACAAGTTTGAAATTGGGTTATGTCAGGTCAAAAAGTAGATCACTCTGCCAAATTGTAGAAAAACCTTGTGTGCATCCTAGAAGCAAGACTTTCATCCCAATACCCATGAAACTTGGTCAGAATGTTTGTTTTGATGAAATCTAGCACAAGTCCAACATCGGGTCATGTAAGGTAAAAAAGTAGGTTATTGGGCAAAATCTTAGAAAAAACATGTGAGTACTCTAGAGACAACATTTTCAGATCTGTTCTAATGGAAGTTGGTTAGAATGTTTGTTTTGATAATATATCAGACATGTTCAAATTTGGGTCATGTTGGGTCAAAAAGTAGGTCACTGGGACAAATGTCAGAAAAATCTTGTGTGCAATCTGGGGCCACATTTTCTGTATGATACTCACAAAATACTGTGAAACCAGTAATATTTGTTGAGTATTAATTTTTAGCTCCACTGGCCAAAGGCCAGTGGACTTATGTCATGGCCCGGTGTCCGTAATGTGTCCGTCCGTCCGTGTGTGAACTTTTATTGCAAGCATCTTCTTCTCTGAAACTACCCATCCAATTTTCATGAAACTTCACAGAAATGATCCTGCCATGGTCCTCTTCAGAATTTCTTGAAAGAATTTGATTCCTTCAAAAACCCTGGTTGCCATGGCAACAAAACTGAAAAACATTGGAAATCTTTAAAAATCTTCTTATCTGAAACCATAAGGCATAGAATTTGGCATATAGCTTTATGTAGTAGACGTCTATCATGTTTCTTCAAATTATAATCCTGGGGTCAAACTTGGCTCTGCCCCAGAGGTCACACGTTTTACATAGGCTTATATAGAGAAAACTTTAAAAATCTTTCTGTACCGAGCCATAAGGCCTAGTTTTGAAATTCGCCTTGCATTAGGGGTCTTATGTTTTACAGAGGCTTCATATGGATGAAACTTGAAAATCACCTTATTGATAACCATACAGCATAGACTTGTATTATTTTGGCATGTGGCTTGATCTTGTGGACCTCTACCAGGGTTCAAGTAATTATAGCTCTGGGATCAAAAATGGCTTTATCCTGTGGGTCTCAACTTTCATATGGGCTTTTACAGAGAAAACTTTGTAAGTCTTCATTTTGAAACCATTTGGCTCAGAATTGAAATGTTTAGTATTTATGGTTTATATTTATAAGCCAGTGGAGCGATACAGGGCCATAATGGCCCTTTTGTGGTTGATTTCGTCGGTAGGCAAGACCACCGAAGTTCCCAACAAAAGATTGGTCCATGGCCCTTTCCAACTTTGTTGGGTTTGGCTTTCATTGGTTACAAATATGCCAACCTTAGGTTAATATGCATGTACACAATCTCTATCGAACAGAAAATTGTTTACACCTTAGAATAATTGTTCCCATAAAGTTGTCGTTAAGACTTAACCTTTACCAAATAAATATGTTGATTTTTCATCGTTTTATCTACATTTCTTTTACTGTAATTCCGGCAGCGATAGAATAAGCACTGTTGTAGAAAATACACCTGAACGCAAAAAATTCTTTGAGAGACGAGAAACTCGGCGATAATTTTAAGTCATGAAATTAGACAAAAATAATTGCAACACTAAGATTGTTTCTGTTAAAAACCTTTCACCAAAGCAAACCGTGTATATGTAGATCAAAGATCAGATCAAGCATTCTGTCTAATGTCAGGTCTTGATCTACACAGGCTGCCATTGCAACTGAGGTTTTGAAAGGTGCTTGATGGGTTTATTAATCTTTCCCAGCTTTTAGATGTTATACAAGTACTTTCTCCTTTTTTCATAATGTTTTCAAAGGCAGAAGCGTGAAAAATTGTTCCTATGACTGCAAAGGAAATGGTTGATCCGCAAGTGTCTTCTCCCTCTTAAACAATAAATCAAAGAATTAATAAACACTAAACCTCGTTGTTTCTTTTCTTTATTTATCGGTAATCCATTTATTTAAAACTAATGCATGAATCATCAAGGGCATTCTTATTTCGGCTGCAAGAATTTATTTTTTAAGACAACAGCCAAACATATTTTTTCTGCTGACTGCACAAAACGTGATACGACTGCCCAGGTGTTCTTGAAACAGCCATTACTAAATGCAAAAGGCACTATCAGGTAATGTAAAGTAGGCATGATATTGGCTTAATGCATTATCATTTTGTGTTGACTGGCAGTCGGCATGTGACCATAAATTTCTTGGGGTAAAACAGTGGTAAATTTGTACAACAAATGCTTGCATTATAACCCTCTCGATTCAAATGATTTACACGTTACGTCAGACCTCAAATCCAAATTTTTCTGCAAAGACTTGTGTACCCGTGAACGAGGCAAAATCTTGTAGACAGATGGCTTGTGTTATATTTTGCACGTTATGATTAACGGCTGATGGCAAGATGGCTGTTTTCAAAGCATTGGTGGATGGTATAGATGGACATCAGACTAAACAGAATGTGCCATCTGATCATAGATCTATTCCATCCAGTTGAACAATGACTTAACTCGTATTAGAAAGCTACTTTTTTCAGTATTAAAAAGGTAGAAAATTATCTAATACATATTTATTTCAAGATTGAAAAGACGCTGAAACTTTAGATCGACTACAGTTTTTGACCCCTTCACAGGTGCTATAAATAGATCTAGATGTAAATTTGTCGGATTTTACCCTTAATATTTCGGACACACTTTCGGACAAGGTAAAACTTATTATTTCGGCCAACCTCTTGTTTTTCAAAGTGATAATTTCCAAAAGATCTGGACACTAAACAAATTACTTATTTCTTTCTGTCAGAATATATTAGCCAATTAAGGTAAGCAGTCTTGTTTTCCCGTCTGACCAGGACACATGGGAAAGGCAAATCACTGTAACTGACTTGTATGAGCACACTTTAAAAGTCAGCTAGTGCAGTTTTAATGCAGGTGCTTCTGAAAGCGCCATCATATCTTTTACGGATGAAAATATTGACTGCAACCTGTGACTGCATGATTTAAAGAATAACGACATAACTTGTAAATAATTACGCATGTCTTAATTGATGGACTCACGACTGCCGATCAGATTATCAGATAAGTGTCAAAAACTCTACACCCTTTGCACCTGATATGACTGTGTACTTATCACAATAGACTCGCGTCTTATTAAGGATCTTTTCCTTTTCATGCACTTCAGAAATAAGATCAATTTTGGTTTTCTTTTTACTACAAAAAAAAAATGGAAAATCAACAAATTTACGGTCCAACAAAAATGCCAAAATGCCGAATTTAAAAAATCAATGAAATCTCATACCGACGAAATTATATGAAACCACAGTATCATCAGAATGTTTGTCTTGATGATATCTTTGACAAGTTACAAATATAGGTCTAGGAGGTCAAAAAGTAGGTCACAAACACTCCTGTGTTGCACATCATTACAACCAGCATCTCTTCAGCTTTATCAACCATAAATGACTTTACTCAGGTGAGCACTTTAGGGCCAATGGCTCTCTTGTTCTGTATTTATTGCGGATTTAGTGCCTAAGTCGGACTATTTCATCATATTTGTCTGTGCTTTGTCTCATACTTTATACCCTTTGTTCTGATGCGTTAGCTGTGCCAATGACCTTCACTGTGTCATTGTAGTTGTATGAACTGAAAATCTGAAATGCATTCTTGTGGTATTCTGCACCCATAATCAATGCTAGAAAAGGAACCTATTGCCTTCAATGCTTCAGTGCTTTGCTTACCTGTGCTAATATAATGGTGCACCATAACAACCATGATGTTTGTCAGCACTGACATTTTTGTTAGCCTTCTACCAGACAGTCCCATATTTTAACAACCCTGAGCAAAGAGACTTTTGTAAACATTGTAGGAAAAGAAGAAAATGGTGGTAACTAGCATTTTCTCCTTTTCCCACAATGTTTTCAACCATTTTAGAGACACATTCCATCAGGTTAGCAACAATTATTGTGTCATCTGCAAATCTTTGATTTGGAGCAAGTAAATAAGCCATGCTTTGTGAAAAGGGGGCTTAATGCATCTGCAAAAAGTATCAACCCAGGTCAGCCTGTGCAGTCTACGCAGGCTGACCTGGGCTTAAGCTTTTTGCTATTGGTCTATTTTCTGTATTTCAAAGGACCAGTCTACCTCATGATTTAGTCGGTTGTTAGACAAAATGGACCTTTTAGGTCCATGATCATGTATCATGGAGATGCAGTAAGCCCTCTTTTGCCAGAACATGGCTCATTAACATTTTTGGCAGTTGGTACAGATTAAAGTACATGTTAAATTAGCACATATAAGTGAAAACAAGTATCTAGATTATTTGTCTAAGCCCTTTACCAAACAGTCCTGTGTTTTGTCACCCTAAGGGAAAAAGCTTTTGAAAACGGAGGCCACAGGTTCAATCATAACTTGAGGTGATGGGTTATTTATGGGGTGTCCTTGGAAAGGGCACTCTGGAGCCTGTACCCTGGACTCACATAAATGAGCCTATCACTGATATTACTGAAATAATGTTGAAAACAGCAGAAAAACCCATACAAAAAAATCAGTAAAGAATTTAAAGGTATGAGAAGTGAGAAAATTGCTTTTTATACAAGAATTTTATTAAATTAACAGCAGAAAAAAAAACCCAACTAAAAACAAAATCACAAAAAAATGAGTGGCACTCTGGCAAAATGGGGTTTAATGATCTCCATGATGCATTATGCCAAGCAAGTTGTTTCATTATTATTGATCGAGAAAATTCATTTTGTCCAACAACCAACAGAATCATGAGGTAAAATTGTTCTTCGACATGAAGAAAATTTACAAACAGCAAAAAGTTTCGACCCATGTCAGCCTGTGGGGACTGCACAGGCCAAGATGGTTTGATACTTTTTGAAGATGCAGTAAACCCCCTTTTCACAGAGCATGGCTCATAGAAAAATAATTAAGTGTACAGGTTTATTGTTTTATTTGCTTGATATTTCTGTTCAAGATGATAAAATTTTAGACTTGTCCATATTGAAAGTATTTTGCCGACACCAAATTATGGCTGAAATAATGGACTTGTGTTGGAAAGGGTAGAAAACAGTGTGTGAAAAGGAGAAAATGCTGGTTACTATTCAGTACACTTAAACAAACAGAAGTACAAGAAGAAACAAGATACACAAAAACAAAAAGAAAGAAGTTACAGAAGAAATAAGGAGAGACACTCGACAAATAGAAGTACTGGAAGAAACAAGAAAAAACACACTAACAGACAGAAGTACTAGAAGTAACAAGAAAATACACACAAATATGAAGAAGTTACATTAGAAATGAGCCATGCTAAAAGGGAGCTTAATGCAATGCCATGTGCAAAAAGTGTCGACCTAGGTCAGACTGCACAGTCCACTCAGGCTGACCTGGGCCAAAACCTTTTGCTATCGGTCAAATTTCTACATGTGAAAGGACCATTCTACCCCAAGATTCAGTCTCTTGTTGGAAAAAATGGATTTTATTGGATCTCTAATTATGTGATGTTTTGCTTGGTACAATGCTGCAAAGAGATACACTAAGTCCCCTTTTGCCAGAGCATGTCTCAAAAAGGAATATGAACAAAAACAAAGTTTTAGAAGAAATGAGAGAGGACACAAAAACAAATAGAAGTACTAGAAGAAACAAGAAAACAAAAAAGGTTGGAGCAAAAATAGGTAAACACACACAAATCAAGGAAAAAAAAAAGAAAATACCTCAAAACAAACTGAAGTTAAGGAAGAAAAAGAGATTATGCCCAAAAAAAAGAAGCTGTAGAAGAAAAAAAAAAAGATTATGCCTCAACAAATTTTAAAAAAAGTTTAGAAAAAAGGAGAAAATGATAAAAAGAAAAACACAGTTTAACTGATACAAAAGATAAACAAAGATACATAAGGAAAAGGTAGTAGCACACACCACACTCTTCAGTGCTAAAGTAGACAGTGTGGATGAGGATAAAACTTAACAGTCTGATCTCCCATTTATAATGTCTGATTTTCCTTGACCCTTTTGGTTAAGTGATTCCAAAAGTACTTTGCTACAAGAAAAAAGTTACCTATGGGACATGGTGAGTCATAACTCTTTGCCAGGCAACAGAATTTTAGACTTGTTGAAAGGAAAGCAATAAATTTTGCACGCAAAATATTGAATTGGGCTCAAATTATGGGATTTGTCTGTGAAAGAATATAAAATATAGTGGGAAAAGGCATTATAGGCAAAATTCTCCTTTTCCTACCATGTTTTCAAAAGTATTCTTCCTTAAAGCTTTCACAAAGTCCCATGTTTTAACGACCCCTGAGGAGGAAGGTTTTTGACAATATTGTGGGAGAAGAAGAAAATGCTGGTTACCAGAATTTTCTCCTATTTGAAGGCTTTTCCCACAATGTTTACTACCCTTTCAGAGACAAATCCAGTCATGGATACCACAATGAATTTGTCATTTACTATTGCTTTCAACTTTGACTAGTCTAAGATTTAGTCATCTGGTAAGGAGTTTATTGGATTGCTTGGTAAGGGTTAAACATGGTAGCCAAAACAGCAGCCAGGTGATTCCAGGTTCTTTTTGCAACAAGCCCATTTATAGACAACTTTCTCTATTCTGCCGTTGATGTCAAATTTTTCCTTGATTTCTCTCCCTTTGTGGTGAAATCTACATGCTTTATGATTGTTTTCTGAAGGTTTGAACAAAGTCTGACACCTTAGACATTGAGAAACACTGGTTGACCTTTGACCTCCTTTACGAACAGAATAAATATTTTTTCTCAATCTGTCCTTTATTATGTCACTTTCTTCTTTGGGGGCTGGATATGAGTGCATTTGGTCCCCTTCAACATAGGTTCGTTCTCTTACATGGCTTACACTCGATACCAATGAATCCATGGTCCCTGGAGAAGTCCAAAGAGTCTCCCTTTCTTTTATATTTGCTGATTTGTGGTGTGGGGTCTCCACCATGTTTAGGTGGAAGGCAGTTCCACTATGATTTTCATTGTACCTTGCAACAATACTTTGTAGTTTTTGCACTTGTTTTAGAAGCGTTGTGTTCTCCTTGGATAACCAACCCACCTTCTCTGCTTTCTTGGATAAATCTTTTTCCAGTTCCTCTTTCTCCTCCTCTAGCCTGTTTACTGTTTCTTTCAGATGAACTAGACTCTGTCTTTGCTTGCTTTGTCTCTCTTCAACGTCTAACTTAGAAGATTCATTGAGACCTGCTTTAACCTTTAGTTGTTTCACTTGGAACCTTAAGTCATCAAGCAGCCTTGATATTATTCTGCCTTGATCCATTTCTGCCCCACCTTCTTCATCCTCTTCCTCTTCAAGTATAGCATTTTTCTGTAGTGAGTGTCGAAATGGTTTTACCAGATTTTGTAATGCTGTTTGAGTCGCTAGAATCACTTTGTGTTGTCTGTCTATCTCCAACATTGACAACTGAAGTCTCTCTTTCCATTGATTTCTTTCTTCTTGAATAGCTCGACTTATTATTGCTTCTAGTGGTTCTTTCTTGCCTTTGAGTAAATTGTTGTTTTGAGGGCGGATGGTCAGCAGTCGACCAACGGTATGTTGTATATCATCATCTATTATTTCTTGATGACCTTCACCATTCAAGGTCAGTTCAGTCTCTTTTGGTGCGTGACTTGTCATTGTACACTTGTATCCTTGGCTACCATATCAACTGACAATTTCACTTGAGCTCTATTGTGTCTATTGGTCTGTTCTATCTTAAATGCCAGACATATGGAGCATCAATCTACAATAGAGATATTGTATTTAACTCTTTATTAGACAACAAATTTGTAGACTAGTTAACTCAAAGCATTTTTCAGACAACAAAATAAATATGGCACAAACTATGCGATTTGTCATCTCTGAAATGGTAGAAAATAATTATTGTGGGAAATGGAGGAAATAATGGTTATTTTCTCCTATTCCAATTTTGTTTTGAAAAGCCATCTTTCTTAGAGTTGTTAAAACTCAAGAATGTTTGGTGAAGGGTTTAACGCCAGTTGATACAGTGAAATTTTGAGTGCTGCAAAGGGAGATCTTTAGAATATATTTATTAATTCCTTACCAAACAACCTTGGCTTTTAACACCTTAGGAAGACGGCTTTTGAAAATCTTACTAGGAGAGGAGACGATTTCTAAGTAAGACAAATCCCATCAAATATTTTATTTGTTGTCAGCAAGTGCTTACAATCCTTAGGCTGCTAAGCCTGACTCAATGACCTTTTGGGGATAGTATAGATCAACATCAGACTGCACAGAATGCGGATTCACCACACATTCTGAATAATATTTTATAGTCTAATTTTCAAAAATTTTCTAAGTTTGAAAGAAACACAATTAATTTTATGATCTAGAATTAGACTAAGAATGTAATTTAGAATGGTTGGTGAATACAGCCCATTAACATGAGCGTGTTCAAAACTAAGGAAAGTAATCCAATAATGGCATAATTTAGTTTGAAATGATTAACTCCCCTGAACTTCACTTGATGCAATCACAGGTACATATTTACAGTGTTCCCTTTCTAATGAGCTGGCTACCACCATTTTCTCCTTTTCTTTCAATGATTTTAAAGGCTTTCTTCTTTGGGTGGTTGAAACATCGGATGGTTTGAATAAGGGTACACTGACTTGCATGAGTATAGCATTTCATGAAAGAATTTTTCATGCCATTGTCAGTTGTTGGACAATCTGTATGTGCCAAAGCAGCTAGTGGTTTGAATAGAGTGACGTGTAAAGAACTGGTGAAAGAAACCATGATGAAGAATTCTTTTGAAAACATTGTGTTGAAAGGAAAACATGGTTTCCAGTATTTTTACCTTTTCTTACAATACTTTCTACCCTTTTAGAGACAACACCCATTATTGAAGTCATACTTAGTAACCAAATGCATATGGGTCATTCTCTGACAAAAGGTAGTTTAATGCATCTCCCTGATGCATTGTACCAAGCAAGTCATCACATAATTATGGATCCATAAAATCCATACTGTTTAACTCTTTACCACTCGACAAAATTTTAGAACTGTCCAATTTGAAAGCATTTGCAGACGACAATTTCATGGTGGCTCAAATGATATGATTTTTCTCTGATAGAGTAGAAAACCTTGTAGGAAAAGAGAAAATGCTGGTTACCAGCATTTCCTCCTTTTCCAGCAATGTTTTCAAAACACTTCTTCCTCAGGGTCGTTAAAAGTCGGGATTGTGTGGTAAAGGGTTAACAGCCTACTAGATCATGAAGTAGACTGGTCCTTGGACTTGCAGAAAATTGACCAAAAGCAAAAACTTTCGACACAGGTTAGCATGGACTGCCAGACAGACTGACCAGATGCATGAAGCTCCCTCTTCATGGAGGATGACTCAATTATTATAGACTTGGTCATCTGGTAAAGAGTTTAGGGAATCTTAACAGTGAAAGTGACCTTGGGTAAGACACTTTATAACTTTTGCTGAGTGCTGATAAAATACAGGACACACAAGTGTGAGCTGTTGCTATGATAGAACTGAAATACTGTTGCAAGCACTCCGTCCATCCGTCCATCCATCCATCCGTATATCCATTCATCCAGCAAGCAAGCAAGCAAGCAAGCAAGGAAATTGAAAGAAAAATAAATCTTTAGAGTTTTTTTTATTGATGTATTATAAGTATATTATTGTTGTAGCATATCATAAAAGTATTGTACAAAATATATACAGACAGACTACAAATCGGACCTGCATGTGTTACAGTGTTTACAACATGATCAAGTTTCTCTCAATATGGAATAAAAAGACAAAAATATTGAATTATCGTCATTTTATCAATGCGCTTCTATACTTTGCATTAAACTGGAATAAAAGCAATGATAGCATAAATGACATGTTAAAAATTTTCAGATACAAGTTATTTTACAAGGTAACCCATCACCTTAACCCTTACCCAAACAATAAATTCAAGACTCTTCCAAACTGAAAGCCTCTGCAGACAAAAGAATCTGGAAGTGGTACAGTTGAACTGAAGTTTTTGGACACAATAGAAAACATTGTGCGAAAAGGAGAAAATGCTGGTTACCAGCATTTTCTCCTTTTCCCACAATGTTTTCAAAATGCCTATTCTTCAAGATATTTAAAACTCTAGGTTGTCTGAGGGTTAACCCTTTATGGGACTACAGAATTTTGGAAAAGTTAAAGTCAAAGCATTTGCAAAAGACAAATTTCACCCAATTGATGGGATTCCTCTTTGAAGGGTACAGGACATTGTGTGTAAAGGAGAAATGTGGGAAACCAACACCACACACAACAAATTATGATGGACATAACATGATCATAAAAGCTCACATTGATCGCTGCATGCTGAAAAGGCCTATTTAATTTCTGGGGAATATTTAAAGTTGGAAGTAAGATATTTTTAAATTCACTCATATTTCAAAAGATACTAACAATACTCAGAATGTGCAGTCTGATCTTGGATCTACACTGTCCAATCCTTTGTCAGATACTCTTGACAAAAACACCTTTGAAAACTGCAATGAATTACAGTTTAAATGATCTGTTGTATGTTCAAAAAAGGTAGAAAACATTGTGGGAAATGGAAAAATGCTGGGTACCAGCATTTTTTCCTTTTCCAACAATTTTTTAGAAGCTGTTCTTCTCAGGGATCGTGAAAACTTGGGACTGTTTGGTAAAGGGTTAATCATGCATTACAATACTTGTGGTACATCATCATATTTTATAGTAAGTTTTCACCTATCTGACCTGTGCAATAAAACTATCACAAAAATATTCAACTGTGGTTTTAACATAGGTTCTATAAAAAATCACCTAGATATTTTATGGTTTAAGTTTATTAGGTTTTTTATTAGAAGAGTTTTATAGCCTGTGTATGCCTACAAACATTGCTTTAATTCCCTATCAAGTATGTGACATTCTTCATTGTTATTGGAGAGGTCATCAGACCTCTCTAACAGTGGTGAGTTTAAAAGGCAGACTGCCTCAGAAATTGCTGTCTCAAACCAGTTTTTCTGGGAAATTGTTCTGATACACAGTCTGTTTCACCATGGTTTTATCAATTAACCGAAATCAAAAAACTGAAACTGGTAACAGGCATGGTTTGTTTTGACAGAATAAAAAAAAAAAAGATTTCTTCTAGATATATTGATTTGATGGCGTATTACCTCTTCAATAATTTTTTTTATTTTAGTTAAACAAATGAATCTAAGCAAAAAGAATGGGAAAAAATGAATTTCGTTAAAAAATGAGAAAGCCGAAACACCGCGGAAAAAGATCACGCAACTTGAAAACCCCGACAGAGGAGGCTGTTGGTTACCAGCATTTTCTCCCTTTTCTATCATGTTTTCTACCCTTTTGTAGACAGATCCAACCACTTATGCCACATTTAACCTATTTTGAAACAACAAATTGTAGATTCTTACAATTTGAAAGCATGAAAAGTTTGCAGACAACTAATTCCAAAGAGGTACAAGTAAACTGAAGTCCTTTCACAGGGTAGTTTACTTGTGGGAATGAGAGAAAGTTCTGGTTACAAGCACTTTCTCCTTTTACCATAATGTTTTCAAAGGGTCATTAAAACACAGGGTTTTTTGGTAAAGGGTTAATGTGTCGGCTGCAGATACTTTCAGTATGGATTTGTCTAAAATTTTGTGGTGCGGTATAGGTAACGTGAACAAACTTGACCAATAAATTTTTTGCTATTTGATTACCATCATTATGTTTTAACCCTTTACCAAGCAACAAAATTTTGGACTCAACCAAATTTAAAGCATTTGCAGACAACAAATTAAATGTACTTTAAATGATAATTTATGTCTTTGATAGGGTGGAAAGCATTGTGGGAAAAGGAGAACATGCTGGTTACCAGCATTTTCTGCTTTTCCCACAATTTTTTCAAAAGCTGCCTTCTTCAGGGTCGTTAAAACTCAGGACTGTGTGATAAAGGGTCAAAACATCAGTGTTTCAGCAACCGTGCGGAGGATGGCTTTTGAAACCATATTGGAAAAAACAAGAACTTGCTGGAGCTAGTAGGTAGTAATTTCTCCTTTTTACTGAATGATTTGTGGTCTATTAAAGACACATTCAGTCATTTGAGACACACTTTATTTGTCGTTTTCAAAAGCTTCTAAATTATGGACAAGTCTAAAATGTTGTCAACTTCTACAGAGAAATCTGACTGAATTTTGTCAATCCTTTCAAAGTAAACTAGAAAATTGTCAAGACTTGCTTTGAGAGAAATAGAGATTAATCTTTGTATCAAGCATTGATTCCTTTCTCTACCATGTTTTCCAAAGCTGCCAGTTGCAGGGCTTTAACTCTTTACCACACAATCCTGGCTTTTAATGACCCTGAGAGAGAAAGTTATTGAAAACAATGTGGGAAAAGGAGAAAATGCTGGGAACTAGCTTTTTCTCCTTTTCCAACAATGTTTTCTACCCTTCCCAGAACAGATTTCAAATTTTGAGTCACATTGCAAGTGCTTACAATTTGGACAAATCTAAAATTTTGTTGAAAGTTAACTCTACCAGACAACAAATAATTTGTTGTGTCGCAAATGATGGGTTTTGCCCCTGAAAGGATAGAAAAAATTGTGGGAAAGGAGAAAATGCTGGTCACCAGGAATCTTCCTTTTCCAACAATATTTTTAAAGCCTCTGTCAGGGTCATTATAACTCGGGATTGAGCAGTAAAGGATTTAAAGAAAAAAATTTTTTTCACAGATATGGGTTGAACTTATTTTACTTTTTAGCTTAAAGAATCAAAGCTGACCATAGCTTTGCCTAATCCTATGCTTGTTTGTTAAGTTTTAAACTCTGTTTTCAACATTATTAGCGCAGCTGTTTTCGAAGAAAGCATAGAGGTATTTTTGTAGCCCTGGCATTGTCATCTGCGTTGTCTAGTGAAAAGTTGGACATTTTATAATATCTATGTAATTACTAAAGATATTTGCTTCAAACTTGGACAAATTGTTTATTATCAAAAGACGAACCCATACAACAAGGGCAGGTAACCATCAAGGTATTTTTGACAGAGTTATGCCCCTTTTTCTGTTTAGACTATTCACTGAAAATCAAGCTTTCACAGCTGAGCACTGGCACCCGCATGCAGTGCTCTTGTTTCAGCTGTATCACTGTTCCGGTGCACCTATCCATGCATTCCTGGAATTTCTTTTCACCAGTACTTTAGCACAAGGCAATTTTCAAGCCACTGGCTGCTTTTCCATGGCAGCATCTTTGAAACAATGTTCAGTAGTGAGAGAGGAATGAATACTGTCACAATAATTACCAGCAATCCTTGAAAAGAGTTTTCTGAGCTTTCATTTGAACTCACAACTACAGGATTGCCTGTACGTAAGGGTCTACAGCTACCCAGCTCGACCATATCACTTTCTCCAATTCCGAATTTTAGATCCATCAGAATTGAAAGTGTCTGTGAAGGACAAATACGAAACTGGTACTAATGATCGCAAGTTACCTGACAGGGTAGAAAACATTGTGGTTACCAGCATTTTCTCCTTTTCCCAGAATGTTTTTTTAAAAGGCATTTTCCCCAGGGTCATTAAAACACGGGATTATGTGTTGAAAGGTTAAGTAGTGCTCACTTCATCAGAAAGCATTGCTTGACCTATATTGTTATGTTTATTTGATATTTTTACAGAAAGTTCATAATTTCTTTCACATTTGTTTGGGTGTATGTATTTTCGGTGGGATGGTTCATAAATTTTTAATGTCACTGTGAAACATTTTACAAATACATATCACTAAATCAGCCATTAAAACTGCTAAATTTATCCAATCTTTACTGTAGGGTAAAATTTTAATGGATATTTTACGTTCATACTTGTTCAGAATGTGCAAATTTTGTGAAAGTTTTTGTTAGACTTCACTAAATTATCTTTCAATATATTTATGTAGCATGCTACACCGTGTTTAACCTTTTACCAAACAACCTCAAGTGTTTGTAGGATCTTAAAGAAGAAGTGCTTTTGAATACATTGAGGGGAAAAGGAGAAAATGCTGGAGACCAGCTAATGTTGGGTGAACATTGCCTAACATCTAACGGTATATATGAACCATACTGTGATGATCTATAATACTAAGCAAATCATCACATAATTATGGGTCCATAAAGTTCATTTTGTCAAATAAGTAGCGGAATCCTGAGGAAGAATGGTCCTTGTACAGGCAGAAAATTGACCTAAAGCAAAAATTTTTGACACAGATCAGCCTGGACTGCACAAGCTGACCTGGGTCGGTATTTTTTGCAGATGAATTATACCCCTTTCACAAAGCATGGCTCACTTGTTTTTACCAGATTTTGGCAATTTTCTAAACATTTTAGCACACTGATTAGTCTTAGACATTCCAAAATGAGTTTGACACAATTTAGAAACAGCTTTTAAACCTTGAACTGCTAAGTCAGTTAACCCATTACCACACAATCCTGAATTTTAGCGACCCTGAGACAGAGGCCTTTTGAAAACATTTCTGGAAAAGGAGAAAATGCTGGTAACCAGCATTTTCTCCTTTTCGAACAATGTTTTCTACTCTATCAAAGATATTTGAGCCACATTTAAATGGTCATCTGCAAATGCTTTCAGTTTGGACAAGTCTACATTTTAGTCGAGTGGTAATGAGTTGAATAAAAATGTCCAGTAGATAGTAACACTCAAATATTGGGATTTCAATGTTTTTTTTTGCTAAAAAATATTTTGTATTAGGTAGTTGCAACCAAAGATCAAATTGCACCTTTTGTGCAGTCTAACTTTCATCTACACTGTCCCCAGAAGCATCTTCTGTAGTGCTTAAGTAGCCCAGGGTTGATATGCAAACTCCCTTGTTCTAGCCAAGCCCCTGTAGTGTACAGGACTTGAGAACATGGGGTTGCTGGTTTAAATCCCAAGCTCAGCCAATTTCTCTCTGAAAATTGATGATAGTCATTGCCACAGGATTCATTCCTGTCTCACTGCTGATCATTGTTTCGATGATGGTTATACAAGAAAGCAGCAAGTGGCTTGGGAAAAGTACAAATTATTGATAACAGAAACTGTAGGAGAGCATGGACAGATACACTTTCCACCGCAATACAGCTGAAATAATGTTGAAAACAGTGTTTAACACATTGCGATCAATCAAAGAATATTTAAGAAGCAGTGAATACATAAGATACACAAAACAATTCACAATGCAAAAAACAATAATAGATCTGTACAAATATTTACAAAGCACTCTAAAAATCACAGTAATTCAAAGTACTTCAATCACAGATCAAAATAACTACAATTATAATGGTAATCTTTTACTGAACTATTAAAGATTTAGCTTTGCTCTGTGAAAAGGTGGCTTAATGTATCTGCAAAAAATATTGACCCATGTCTGCAAACTCTTTTGGAACCATATATGCATTTCAGTTTTTTCTGAATGGTCAGAAAGTCTTGTTCACTTCAATTGAAGACGGTTGTAATCATAGCTTGGCATCAGGGAGCGGATTTGTACTGTCCAATCTGGATCCACACTATCCAGGAAAGGTATCAACTTCGAAATCACAATAAAATTTTAGACATGTCCAAATTCAAAGCATGGGCAGATGACAAGTTAAGTGCAGTTTTAATTATGGAATATGTCTTTGAGAGAGAAGAAAGCATAATAGTAAAAGGTGTAAATGTGGATTGATCTTAAGTTCTGCTTTTCCACCATGTTGTCAAATGCTTTCCTCTTTAAGGGTCATTAAAAACAAGGGATTTTTTGGTTAAGGATTAACCCTTAGAGTACCCTTCACCTTGAATGACAATAGTTGTCTTTGAGGCCAGTGTAGATCAAGATCAGACTGCATAAAACATTCAGTCTGATCTTTGATCTACACTTTGCTTAATCTTAGTAGACAAAAGCAACCATAAGACTGCAATTATCTGGGTCTCATTTTTCGATGTCTGTTCAGTTTATTCAGTGCTCTAAGGGATAAAACAAGTAGTTTCATGAAACAAGCTAGCTCCAAGGAAAAGAAATAATCAAGTTTTTCAAATATTCATATCACACCACAGTTTTTCTTTTGTTTTTCCTAGATTCATTTTTATGTTGTGGTAAATAGTTTTCAGAGGACTCATTTTAAAAGCCATAGCTTTCAGATCAATCCAGTTTTTTGATAACTATTTGAAGAGAACAAAATTTTAGACCTGTCCATATTGAAAGCTTTTGCAGACAACAAATTAAAAGTGGCACGAAAATGATGGGATTTGTCTTTGAATGGGTAGAAAATACTGTGTGAAAAGGCTGGTTACCAGCATTTTCTCCTTTTGCCCACAGTATTTTCAAAAGCTCTATCCCCCAGGTTTGTTCAGATCCAGTTAATGTGTAAAGGATCAGTATTATTGTCAGTTCCTACCAACCCTTTACCAAAATTTATAGTACCATACTTTCACTTCCTTTTACCAAACAGTCCCATATTTTTATCACTCTATGGAATTAGGCTTTTGAAAAGGAGAAAAGGCTGATGACTAGCATTTTCTCCTATTTCAAATATGTTTTCAAAGTAAGTACTCATTTTCCCTTGATATTTTGTTCCAAATGACTTTTTTTTCTTTGAAATATTCTTCTTGTGTTACTTGTACTAGGTCTCAGTAAGTCTAAATCAGGCTTCATTTATGGGTGCTTCCTAAACATTAAAAAAATGTAAAATCATGCTTTCAGTTTGTAAGTACTTGGAAAATATTCCAAAGCACATTCAAGAGGTCAAAAAATGTTTTAGGCACCATTTTTCTTGTAGTAATGCTGTTTTTTTCTCTTTGGAATCATTTTCACCCACTAATTAACATGGAAGAATTTTACTCTAGTTCACTTGATCATCTACTTGAATTAGTCAGAAACCATCCATCGCATGTCATTCCAGAAATTTAAAGAATTCTCTCAATTATAATACCAATCAAGATAATCACCTTTCCAATCAATTTCATTCTAAGAATTGCAACAGTTCAATTACAGGACAAATGACCATTTACAAGTTGTGGGGTTTCATTGTCGGAATCTTCAAAATTACTGTCCTCTTCCTCAATTGCTATTGATAAAAGATTCACTGCCCTTCCAGATTCAGATGAAAGCCACAAGTTACGTCGAAATGACGTGTTTCTATAATCATTTTCACTGTCAGTATCAGACAGTGAATCTTCATCATCTTGCCGTTTATCTATCATAAAAGATTGAGAGGGTCTCATGTCTTTATGAATTATATCATGATGTAAAAATTCATTTTCTTCATGGGAAGACTTCTTAGGTATTTCATGAATGGTTTCAGCAGGCTGTATCATGAGAGGTGTTTCTTCTATAGGAGAGCTTATCACGTGATGGAAATTTTCCAATACTTTTTCATTGCCACTTGATTTGTTTTCAACTTCATAACTTAGTTTACTTGTAGACTTTGTTTCTATCTCGTGAGTGTTGTAATAATCTTCATGTTCATCTGGCTCCATTTCATAAAAGGATCCATAAAGATAATCCTCATAGTCTTGATTCTTCTTGAAGCAGAACACCCAGGTAAGCATTACAGTTAAAAAATATAGCCCAGCTAGTCCTCCCATTACTATGGCAACCATGGTTGTGAGCTTTGCCAGGTAGCTAGCAAAAAAATCATAACATCCTGTGGTATTAAGATTTGGATTTTCTTCCTTATAGATTTCATCTAAAGGTGGACCATAAACAGGAGGCCCTAATAAGGTATGATCGCTGCCTTGGCATACTTTCTGATTCATGTTCTTTTTACAACAGCTTTCTGGAACGTAGATAGTAGCTTTCAATGGTTGTTTGCGATACCATGTGCTGAATTTCTTGAAAACAGCCCATGATGCCATATCGCTGACCTCTCCTTCAGCACCGCAGCATTCAAACAGTTTCTGCATTGTATCCCAAGAGGCTGTGAAATATTTATTTTCTTGATTTGTTTCGGTTAAATTGCCATACTTTGAAATGAGCCTTTCTTTAAAGTTCACACGAAATTCAATACTATGAAGTTTATCAGCAAATATAGCACTCAAGATTGCAGCAGAGCTGAAGGCAATAATGACAATAATCAGCACAATGGCAAAGAAACTCAGTCCATACTTGTCTTTTTTTATACCGCAACATAGGCATAAAGCAGCAAGAATAGCTACACCAGCACCAGCAATAGAGACATAAACAATAACTTGAAGCAGGTTATCACCAAGAATAATTGCAACATGATTCACATTGAAGTCCTTAAACAAAAGCCATATGCCTGTTCCAATGACCCCACAACTGCATAAAACCAGTAAAGAATTCAACAAATGTAGAATAGCATCAATGCATTGGGTCAAATTTGATTCTTGAATGGAAGAATATTGCCTGCTGCTTGAGTAACTGAGGAGTCTTGGTGACTTGCTTATAGGTTCTGATGACTCGGGTGAATCAGGGCCACGGTACAGTTTAGAGTGTGTAGTTGGCATCATTGATGTAGGTTTGGTCAAAACAACTTCAATATCAGCTTCCAGTGGAACTTCAGGTCTGTTTTTAGATTCACTTATTTTGTCTGTCTCAAAAACTTGAAGCAGTTCTGTTTGTGATAGGTCTCTTTTAATGTTACATGATTTTTTCATGCTATGTTCTGTTTCTGGATATTGTTGTCCATTGTGTGGAAAATTGTTTTTTGTTATTACGGTTTCAACCACTGATGTTGGTGTAGTAGCATTTGGATCTTTTGCCTGTCTCACAGAAACATTTGGACTGCTTTGATTTGAGTGCCTTGTTCTGTCACTTGTGAATCTTTCACAGACTTGTGTTGGGCTTTCAAGGAGCTTTGTTACCTCGAGCCTGGATTCAGAAATGTCACTGTTTATTGATGCGGTTTCAGTATCACTGCCACTGACACATTCCACATTTGACAAGTCACTACGTGGCTCTAAAACCTCTTGGTCATCTTCACCGTTACTCTCTGTTTCAGATCCGTTCATCACCAACTCTCCATGACTTGTTTCTGAATGATGTTCTTCCATATCAGAATGGTTGGGTAGTGAGTTTACAAAATTTAAAACTTTAATGTTGTCATAACCTTTAGGTGAGTTTGCAAGATGGCTTGTACCATATCCACTTTCAGAGCTATCAGCAGTTAGGTTGTCATTTCCAAGTGTATCCTTACTTTCAAGATCAGGTTTGAAAGTGGAGTTAAGTGGAGGACTTACTCTTTCAATTGGATGGCTTACAGAATAAGGCTTAGCATGTTGAATGATTACTTCATTTTTAACTGCAAATGGTTCTTGTTTATCATATCCTTGAATAACAGGTTTTGAATAAATGGAAGTATAAGGTCTTGGTGTTTGGGTGACTGTAAAGACTTTAGGCTCAACATATGGTTTATGTGCTAACACTGGCTTATAATGTTCCTTTGTAATGCCTTTATCCTTCTCTTTCTCTTCTATTTTGGAATTTGCTTTTAGTTTTTGGAAGTTTTGTACAATGTCATTGACAGTTGCTCTTTGTTGAGTATTAGGTTCAAAGGTTTTGTCATCCGTATCTGCAAGAGGCTGTGCATGTTTCATATTTTCTTGAGAGTCTTGGGATCTATCAGGAAGTATGGTAGATATGTTTGGCCTTAATTTATTTTGTTTAGGAAGGTCAAGATAAGCCTCTGAGTGTTCAGAATCACTTGGATCAGCATACATTGTGACTTTCCCTCTGTCGCTTCCATGTTCACTTTCCTTACTTTTTGGTACTATTTCTCTTTTGGGGGTTTGTGAGGAAAGATCACTGTTGTCAGAAAAATATGATTTTGGAGTAAGTCTGCCTGAGTTGGCAGATTTCTCAGACATACTGTCTATCTCAGATGGATGCAAATGTTTTATTCTTCTCAACACCAATGTTGGGGACTCTGAATAATGTTTCTGGTGTTCATCAGGATCTGAGTCCTCCTCCATTGGTTTATGTGGATTCAAACTCGGTTGTGATGTTTCATGAGTTGGAGAATCATGGCCATGATTGTATCTCTCTTCTTCAGTTGATGATACCCTGTCACTAAAAACATTATCATCAGATTGAAAGTCATTGTTCAACAAACTAAGAATAAGTTTCTCTTGTTGCTTATCGTAATCACTCGATGTACTGGACCTTGATTTCACAGAGCCTCGTGATAATTTGCTCTCAAGTGTGTCACATCTTGGTCTGTCATTATCTTGCAGGTCATGTGATGACCGCCTACTTTCATTAGTACCAACACTGCTTGTTGATCCCATAGACTCTTTTGCACTATCATCTGTTGATGCTGTGGATCTTCTTGCCTTGTCTTTGGAAGATCTTTTCTTTCTTGCAATTCTTTTAACTATATCAGGCCAGGAAGTTTTCTTAGACTTTGGAGAGGAGTCTGATGTGGAATATCTTCTTGCTTTTTCAGAATTCCTACGGTGAAAGTCAGGTATTGCAAGGTCCATGTTCATTGGTGATGTTTGGTCATCAGCAATAGATACAGATCTGGAAAGTTTAGGAGGTCGTGAAGGCTTCGTCTCTGATGGGTTTATAGTTTTACTTCTCATTAATTTAGGATTGCTACTAAAAGTAGGAGCTCTTCGTAGTTCTGGCTTATCACCAACAGTGTAAGACTGTTGTTTTGTCAACTCGGGCCTCTTTTTGGCTTTCTCTAATGGCTTCTCAAACATGCTTGCCATTCCCTCATGGTGAAAGTCATAAGGGTAACTATAGCTTGAAAACACATAGGGCTTTGATTTATCATTTTTGGAATGTGTCATGTCATTTAGAAGTGATTTCTGTCTGCCAAATATAGAATGATTTCCCAGTTGTCCCATTGTGACAGAATCCTGATTGCTGCCATGGCTGCTTCCAAATGATCCAGCACTACTTTTACCAAAAGCTTGAGATTTTCCATGGGCACTGGACACCATATGGTGGCCAAACATGTCATTTCCAAATAGTGCCATCTTGTTTTTGCTTTAACAATAAAATCTGTAATGCAGAAAAGTTAATCAATTAATGCACCAGCAAGTACACCTCTTGTTCAATAAGCAGCAAAGCTAAAAAAGTCAGTCTCTGCTTCATAAAATCCTTTGTGATATTTCACTTCTTTGGTTAGGAAAAAGAAAATGTTCACTGTAATTCCAAAAACTAGTTTTTGAATTAATCAGTGCACGTAGTATGAGACCCTCTGGTGGTCCTGCCTGTACACAAATCGTTCATTTCTTCCGTACACTGTCCTGTATGGTTAAATGAATTTAATAATTCCATTAAAGTAAGGTTTTGTGTTAAAAGTTCTGCCATAAATAAATCAGCATTTTCTATTGTCATCTTATGTCCCATTGGAATATGGTGGATCAAGTTTATGAGATCATTTGTTGAAACTTACAATTCGTATAACTGTATTGCAGTCATTTGGGATGATCCCTTAATTAGAGTTTTTGTATGTTGGAGTGCTGTTAAAGAGTTACGACCTCAAAGTATTATGGTTGTGAATTAACCTAGAGCTGACAATTGATTTTTGGCTTGTTGATGAAGGTCAACTGAAACCTGCTTAGAATTAATGCACCTGGGATTTTACAGACTAATATACTTTGAATCATGTATGCATCAGTACATTTCATGATAGTTATCTTCAAATTGATGGTTAAAGTGAGCTCCACTTTATGAACTTTTTTGGATAAATACACTGTGTTCTCATTTAAAAATACAGTAATATAGACATAAATAGTCTGCACAAACAAAATCCAGAGCCATGAAACTGGTTTGTTATCTTTTACACAGCTTATCTTGCCTCTAGAAAGAATTGACTCATTGAATAAACTGATCAAGTTGACAGACTTTTTTAAATCTTAGGTCAAAGTTTTAAGAGATGTTTTTGTTTGATTTCTTGATATCAGCTATAATCCCATCGATATTTAATATCAGCTGTCATATCCCACTGTTCACCCTCTGCGATATCTGTAAATCCTTTGTTCAGCCTGTGACTTTGTAATTAAATAACAAAACTATTGTTGAACTTCAGTAATTATTCCTGCCCCCCAGACAATAACTGACATAGATTTCCCATTATCATTCTAATCTGGTTAAACAATTTTAGGTGAATATAAGTTTAAAATTCAGGAGTATTGTTGTTGTCAAACTTGTCTACTGTAAGTTGATCAACACATGAAATCCATCTTTCTCCAATTTCCATAGAATTATTTCAAGCTGCACATATTGTCACTTTGGGTTGGTTTTTTATCGTATAGCCCGTCTTTATCTGATGCTGTTTAATATGGTCACACTGAGTCCTGCTGTTTAATATGGACATAGTACAGCTCATCCTTCTGTGTCAATGTTTTTGTTTATCCAGCTTTGGTTTCTGATGTTGTTCCCACAGTATTCATGTTGAGTAGTTGACAGTTTATCTGCTTCGCTGTGGGTTCTGAAAGGTAAAATTTGGGAATGTTAATTCTTAAAGCCTTTCACAACTTTAGTTGCCTTTGCAGCCAATGTAGATCAAGATCAGACTATGCAAAACATGCAGTCTGACCATTGATCTACAGTGTCCACTTTGCTGAGACATTCTGGACAAGAGCAACCTTGATATATTGCAATTATGTTGGACTTATCTCTAGACTGAAAGTGCCTGTTTTGTTTATTTGAAACTTTATGGGTTAGTTCTTTAGCAGATGACAAAATTTTAGACTAGTGAAAATTTGCGTGCAGACAACAAACTAAATGTGGCTCACATGATGGAATTTGTCATTGAGAGGGTAGAAAACATTGTGGAAAAAGGAGAAAATGCTGCTAACCAGCATTTTCTCCTTTTTCCACAATGTTTTCTAAAGCCGTCTTCTTCAGAGTTGTTAAAACTCTGTATTTTTTAGTAAAAGATGAAACAAATGGAGGCAATGAATCAATCAAACAGACTTTCCTCAATCAGGAAGAAAGCCCAAAACATTGCAAGGCAATCCTTTTCCAAACAAAGTATTTTGGACTCTTCCCAAATTCAAAAGATCTACAGAAATTTTTAATTTGTACAAATGAGCATAATTTCTCTGCTAGGGTAAAAAACACTGGAAAAAGGATAAAAATCTTGTTCCCACAACTTTATCTCTCAGGGTTATTAAAGCTCGGGATCGTTTGATAAAGCTTTGGAGAGTGTTATTGCTAGAATATTATACAAAACCAAGGACAGTGTGTATAAAAGTCATTAGAATCCATGTTCTTTGCAGCCTGATCTTCATCTAGATTGTTCACAACAGGCATTTTGATCTTAACCTACAAAAACAATTATTGTGGTCTTCCAGAGCAATGTAAAAGTTAACTGAAAAACTGAAATTTTAAGTGAGAAGATAAAATTGTCAGTGTATTATAATGCTCAATATAATTGAGCCTTGCTCTGTTAAAAGGGGGCTTAATGCGTCTGCCAGAAGTATCGACCCAGGTCAGCCAGCTCACGGCCGCACAGGCTGACCTTGGCCGAAACTGTTTGTTATTAGTTGATTTTCTGCATGTCCAAGGACCACTTTACCTCATCATTCAGTTGGTTGTCAGTAAAAATGGACTTAGTGGATCCATGGTCATGCAATGACTTGCTTGGTATCATGCATCACGGAGATGCATTAAGCCCCCTTTTGCCAGAGCATGGCTCAATTATTACAATATGTCAAGAATAAACATAATTATTAAAGAAAGCAAAGGGCACTTTTTTTCAAACCTTTTTTAGACCTTTCTTGAAATCATTGTGTCAAAGGAAGTAATTGATAGTAATGAGCAATTTCTCCTTTTGGCACAATTTTGTTTTTACAAATTATTAATGTAGTAAGCCTAATTCATACTGATTATCTCTATTTTATGAAGATGCAATTTTTTGTAACTCGTCTCAACACTGTAATAGATCACAAAGTTCTAGCCTTGTCCAAATTGAAAAAAATTGCTGACATGTATCAAATGATAATTAACTCTTTACCAGATGACAAGATTTTAGACTGGTCTAAACAGAAAGCATTTGCAGACAACAAATTAAATGTGGTTCAAATGATGGAATTCATGTCTGAAAGAGTAGAAAACATTTTGGGAATAGGAGAAAATGCTGGTTACCAGCATTTTCTCCTTTTACCACAGTGTTTTCAAAAGCTTTCTTTCTACAGGGTCGATAAAAGTCTGGATTGTGTGGCAAAGGGTTAAGGGTTTTTGACCCTTTGAAAGATGATTCACATCAAATGAGCCACATTCAACTCATCATCTGCTAATGGTTATAAATATGAATAATTATAAATATGATAAATATAAAACTTTGTTTTCTAGTAAAGAGTTAATTCTGTACTGAACGAAAAAATTCTAGACATGTCCAAATTGAAAGCATTTGCAAATGACCTAATAAGATGTAGCTCAAATGATGGGATTTGTCATTGAAAGGGTTGAAAACATAGTTGAAAGAGGAGAAAATGCTGATTGCATGGTCTGTGCAGTCTGATCTTGATCTATGTTATAGATCTGCAAAGGCCTGTGTAAGCCTATGTCATTGAAAGTCTGAACTTTTTACCAAATGGCAAAATTGTGGACAAAGCCAAATTGAAAGCATTTGCAGACGACCAAATAAACATTATGTAAAATTATGATTTCTATCTGTGATAGCTACGGTAGTTTGATTGATTGAATGGTGTTTTATGCCGCTTTCAACAATATTTCAGTCATACCAGGGCCACAGCTCACATATTCATGTATTTCCTGGGTTTTACCAGTACTAGGCTAGGGCTCTGAAGTGTCTTGCTCAAGGACACTCCCACGAAAAACCCAGTGGATCCAGTGAGGCTTGAACCCTGGGCTTCCAGTTTACTGGTCTTAAACTTTACCACTGAACCATGCAGGACCCAAGCTAGGGCAGAAACCTTTGTAGGAAAAGAAGAAAATGCTGGTGAAAACACTGTTGGAAAAGGAAAAAATGCTTGTCACCAGTATTTTTTCCTTTTCCAACAGTGTTTTCAAAAGCCTTTTTTTGCAAGGTGGAATCATTAAAACTTGGTATTGTGTGGTACTAAATGTCCAACTAAAAGCTATTCTTTTCCAGTGTACAAAAACCTTCCAGAGACTTTGCCTATCAAATTATCTGTCAAAAGATTTATGAATAAATTTTCTTTCTTTTTTTTAATAAAATCAAAATCTTCCTGTTGAAAAACAATGAATTGAAATCAGTGAAATGGGACACCCTCTAAGCATTTTATATGTACGACGTTGAAATTGTGGCGCAAAACAAACCAACTCCTTTCAAAGTTTTTTATGGTCCGACTCTTAGATCACCAAATAAACCGAAAAAATATTTTCAATTTGTAGGTCGGTCTGATCTAAAGTGTTCCAGCACAGTGGCCAGTGTAGATCAAAGATCAGGCTGCACTTTTTGTGCAGCCTGATCTTGATCTACACTGGCCACAAAGGCAACTACAGTTGTGAAAGGCACTTTAAGGGTTAACTCTTTACCAGACAACAAAATTTTAGACTTGTCCTAATTGAAAGTATTTGCAGACAACAAAATATTGTGGCCCAAAAATCTGAATACTGGTGTCTAGCATTTTCTACTTATCCCACAATGTTTGGAAAAGCTTTCTTTAGGGTCATTAACCTTTTACCACACAAACCCAAGTTTTAACGACCTTGAGGAAAAAAGCTTTTGAAGACAATGTGAGAAAGGGAGAAAATGCTCGTAACCAGCAATTTCTCCTTTTCCCACAGGGTTTTCTATAATTTCAAAGACAAATCTCAACATTTAAGCGAATTTAATTTGTCATCTGCAATTGCTTTTATAATGGACCAGTCTAAAAATTTGCATTGTTTATTAAAGAGTAACACAAATATCAAGTATCTGAAAACCTATTTTCAAAAAGTAATTTTATTGCAAGCAATATTTCCTAAAGGCTTTAATATGCACATAAAAAAATATTATCCACAGAAAAAAACAGTAAGGAAAGTAACTTACAAATACTGTTAAGCTGTCTTTCCTAATTGTTAACTTTAAATGCAAAATTCTGTCTACCATCAAGTCAGGTCAATGTAATTGAATTCCAAAAATGTTTAACTTAAAGGAAAATAAAGCTCTTAACTAGTGGAGTTAAATCGTAAATTGGCCGTGATCCAAAAACATGGAGCAGGAGAAAAAAATTGGAAAACTAGAAATAAGTAATAGTCTTTGGTATTGTTCTAACCTTTTTTCTTTACCAGTATAGAAGTGGATTAGCTTTATCCTACACAAAATTATCCTGTGGTTTATTCTAAGGAATGCTTAGGAATCCTAAGGAAGGCTTCCAAAAATATTGTGGAAAAAGGAGAAAATGCTGGTAGCCAGCATTTTCCCCTTTTTCCTCAATATTTTTTAACCTCTCTGAGACAAAATTGAACATTTGAGTCCCATTTGAAATGTCGTCTGCAAATGTTTTCAATTTCACTCTCTACCAAACCATATTATTTTACACTGTTCCAAATTACCCGTAATAGCATTTGAAGATGACATATTAAATATTGGTCAAATGGTAAGATTTGTCTGTGATAGGATAAAAAAAAAAAACATGGTGGGAAAAAGAGAAAATGCTTGTTAATAGTGTTTTACAAAGCCTTTTTTCCTAGGGTTGTTTAAATCCAGGATTGTATAGTTAACTGTTACCAAACAATGCTGACTTTTAACGACCCTGAGAAAGTAGCCTTTCTAAAACATTGTGGGAAAAGGAGAAAATGCTGGTAACCAGCATTTTCTCCTTTTCCCACAATGTTTTCCACCCTATTAAAGAAAATTGCATCGTTTGAAATTGTCATCTGCATGTCCTTTCAATTTGGATAAGTCTACATTTTTGTGGTGTGGTAAAGAGTTAAACAAGTTAGAAATTTTGTTGTCCGGTAAAGAGTTCAAAAGGTTTACATTATAGTTTGTAATTGAAAAACTTGTAATGTTGGATTTGTATTAATATTAATTCTTCAGGTTGAAAAATCACAGAAAAAAGAAGGCTTGTAATGAAATAATAACAACTGGTCATTGCATAAAGAAATAACTCTTTGCCATGTACAAAAAAATATCTAGACTTTTTCAGATTGAAAGCATTTGTAGATGACATGATAATGAATCGAATGAAAGGTTTAGTCTTTGAAAAGATTGAATGGCATTGTGGGAAAGGAAGAAAATGCTGGTTTCCAGTATTTTCTCTTTTTCACATGATATTTTCAAGTACATCTGTACCTGATGTCAAATTGCAGTGTACAAATAAAATATGAGTCACAAGCAACAGTTTCTCTTTTAACACATTACCACACAATTCGACTTTTAACGACCCTGAGAAATAAGCCTTTTGAAAACATTGTGGGAAAAGGAGAAAATGCTGGTAAACAGCATTTTCTCCATTTCTCACAGTGTTTTCAAAAGGCATCTTTCACAGGGTCATTAAAAGTCGGGATTGTGTGGTGAAGAGTTAAGCCTGATCCAGTTCGGCCCAGTATAATCTTGTTATTACCGTTCAAATTGGATTGGTAGAGATTTTATAATTCATGTGAACATTGTCATATTTAACAGAATTACGATTTCTAACAGAAACATATATTTTCCGATGGCACTACTGTATTTGGCAATTGTAGGGTTTTTTGTTTACATTTGAATCTGGGTCACTCCTGATGGCACTAGACTAGCATTTGCTAGTCTTGGAAAGCAAAAATGCTGGTTACCAGCAGTCTCTCCTTTTCCCTAAATGTTTGATTAAAGCAGCAGTAAAGATCAAGTTTGCTCTAATGTAAGTTAGTACGCTTTACTTGTTCCACAATTCTCAGGACATACAGTCATAGAGACCACCTGTTTTGAGCAAGCCACTGCCTAAACCAGTTACCAAACAAATCTGTGTTGTAACAACCCTGAATTTAGAAAGCTTTTGAAAACATTGTGGAAAATGGAGAAAATGATGGAAACAGTTTTGTTCATGTCCCACAATGTTTTTTTTACTCCATCAAAGATAAAAAGTATCATCAGATTCATAATATTTAACCTTGTCATCAATTTGGTTTCAATTTTGACAAGTCTGAAATAATACTTCACCTGGTACACAGGTAACTGTTCAGAGACTACTGTTTCATCTCTAAGTCCCCTTCTGAATATGCAAATCAAACTTGTAGAAAAAGGTCACCTGTTTTAAAGAGACCACTGTTCTGACTTCCCTTTGGTTACCTCTAAATGCAGGTTTCACCATAGTTTATACCTGTCTGGTTTTTTGGGGTTAAATAGAAAGGGTTAAATCTGTAGCAAAAGACAATATTCTAAATTTGTCCAAATTGAAAGCATTTGCAGGCCTCAAATTAAATGTGGCTGAAAAGAAATGATATGATATGCACAAAGCATGGGAAAAGGAGTAAAAGCCTTCTCCTGTAGGGTTGTTAAAACAAGGGATTCTTTGGTAAAGGGTTAAAGCACCTTTCACAACATCATTTGCCTTTGTGGCCATTGTAGATTGAGATCACATTCCACAAAACATGTAGCCTGATCACTGAAACATTCTGGACTGAGGCAGCCTTAAAATTACACGTTCATGGGGCTTATTTCTAGACTAAAAATGTGTGTGGGTTGGGTTCATTCAGATCTCTAAGGTTTTTATTTAATTCTCTTTCAGTATTTATTCAGAAAGCTTAAGCTGAATTGAAAATAAAACTTAAATCATCTGTATAAGTAGTGCAACTATGTTCTTATAAGGTCAAGTTTCCAATTAACACAATTTACACAGTTTCCAACCCTTTGATCCTTTACTACCTCAAGGGAAAAAAGCTTTTGAAAATATTGTGGAAAAAAGGAGAAAAATAGATTGATTGATTGAATGGTGTTTCAATATGCCGCTTTCAACAATATCTCAGTCACATCAGGGCCACAGCTCACATATTCATGTATTCCCTGGGTTTCATCAGTACTAGCCTAGGGCTCTGAAGTGTCTTACCCAAGGACACTCCACAAAAAACCCAGTGGATCGAGTGAGGCTCGAACCTGGGGCCTCCAGGTCATGATTCCAACACTTTACCACTGAGCCATGCAGGACCCCCGAGAAAAATAGGATCTGACATGAGTTGGCATATGAGATAAAAGTTTATTAACTCTTTACCACACAAGAAAAATTTAGACTCGTCCAAATTGATAGCATTTGCACACTACAATTTAAATGTGACTTATATAATGAAATTTGTCTTGGATAGGGTAGAAAACATTGTGGGAAAAAGGGACAATGCTGGTTATCAGCATTTTCTCCTTTTCCCACAATGTTTTCTTCCTCAGGGTTGTTACTTTTAAGTCGGCATTATGTAGTAAAGGGTTAACAAGCCAACCAAGCAGTTTTTAAGCAAGCCTGTGGCACACTTGATTACATTTTTGTAGAGGAGCTTAATCAAATTTAAAATTTAATAACAAACCCAACAACTGTCAGATTATTTTTTTATCACATAACATTCATTACTTTCAGTGTAATATACTCATTAAGAGTTTTCTTATATTATGCACCTATGATATCACAATTTGACGTCATTTTTGACGTCATTTGTATAATTTCATAGAAGTGAATGGGGTTTTTTATGGATATTACTGCGCTTGCATCTATAGATGGTTTTGCACCTTCTAATCTATAATTTGTGAAATATGTTAATGTGATAAAAAGAATCAGACATTTGCTGGTTTTTGAGATAAATTTTGTGAAACTTGTCAAGAAAAAATGTTATGAAGCTTGCCTTTAAGGCTTGCTTAATAACATTTTTCCTAGTTTTGTTTAATAAAATTTATCTCAAATGCCAACTCATGTCAGATCCTATATGTCACATAACAATATTTAACGAATAATCGGTTACAATAGTGCAAAAGCATACATACACATGCGGTAATTTTCATTAGTAAAACCTGATTCACTTCTCTAAAAGTAGCATAAAAGTACATATGACATCACACTATACTTAGCTCAAAGGTGTGCAAGATGAGAAAATTCCCAATGGCTATTTAATACTGTAAACAAAAGAGGTTATGTGATAAAAGGCTGGTAATTATTATTACATTTTCCCCAAAATGTTTTCTCCCCTAGGTCTGGACAAATTCCAACATTTGAGCCACATTTCAAATTCGTCTGCAAATGCTTTCAATATGGTAAAGTCTAAAATTGTTATCATTAAGTAAGCGTAAAGGCTGCATAAAACTAGATTTTGACCTGAAAAAATTTGGAGGACGGGGTGGGGGAGGGGGGAAGGTGATATTATGTAAAGAATAAAAACATAAAGACATGACTGTTTACTCTTAGCTGGAGGAAAAAAATAAAACATACAAGAAATACAAATACAGTAAAACCTTGATAATTCGAAGTCCCACTGGGACAAGCAAAATGCTCGAATTATCGCAGTTCTCGAATTATCCAAAATATCAGTGAAAACAAAGTTGCGTTCAGTTTAAGATCGGCAATCAAAGTATACTACCCCCAGCAATACAACCGAATTTTTCTTCTTTTTTTTTTCATAACATTCAAAGAATATCACATCGAGTGATTATTTTTGTAAATTCATGTTTTGATTGTATGAGTTCTTGGAAATTAATCACTCTTAAGTCACCTTTTTTCCAGGAAGGTCGGTACTGTAGTTTTTACGAAATCGTAAAATTTCGCCTTTTGCATTCGCCCCCAATAACTGTCACCCCACAGGAAAGTATGCAAACTTTTATTTGTTTACCGAGAAAACGCCAGAAGGTAATACTGATGATATGGTGCTTGCACTATTCTAGAAAATAAAAATTCGAAAATTTACACTTATATCTTCCTCCAACACTGGTGTTTCCCTGAAATATATTTGAATATGGCGACATGCAACTAGAAATGAGTTGAAAACGATCGAAGAATGAAAGCGGGCAAGATGTCAAAAAATTTAAAAAAAGAGAGAATGTGCGATTTACTTCTCGCTAAAACTCAAGAATGTAAGGAAAAGTTAATTTGGTGTCGATATATGTAAACGTTTACAAGCGGTTCTGTGTTCCACGGTGCTTTTCAATGTCCATGAAACAAGAACGCACCATGATATCTACACACCCATGAAAAATAACATTAACCTGTCAGTGTCAAAGTCAGGAAAATTTCTGTGACATGTAAATAAACCAATGGTATTCACGCAAACTTGAAACACGACGTCATCGTAACAAAATGGGGAAAAATGTGATCAGACTTTTTTTTTTATTTTGTGACGAAGCAACTTGGGAAAACCCAGATGCTATAAATAGATAAACACGAAAACGGATAAGAAATTAAACATCGTCCGATCACAAACGCTTCAAACTGTCTTTTTAGCGTCAGCAATGACTTTGAACCATTGATGTACGAGCATACTACAGAAAATTGTAGTCGGGAGATAAAATCACTTGTTTAATCAGGAATAAAATACTTTTGTGAATTTTATAAGACGAAATATATCAACTTGTCATCATTAATCTCCCATCGTCAAATCAATGTCAATTTTTTTCCAAATTATTGGGTAATGTGAATCCCCTGTAGTAATTGTCATGGATTGTAGAACTTACACCACACCGTACACGGGCCGACTCGCCAAATCCTTTGAGCGCAAAAAGGTGTGAAAACAATTACTCGAGAGGTGAGAAAGTATTGTGTTCGAATTAACAATCAATTTAAAGAAGCAAAATGATGACAGGGACCAGCATACGTGTTCGAATTTTCAGATTATCGAGACTCGAAATTACCGATCTGCTTTTGGTGCAATATAGTGGAGTTTTTGCCGGGACTATGGAAATTCCTCGAATAATGCGGGGTTCTCGAATTTTCGAGACTGGAAATATCGAGGTTTTACTGTATGATGTGGCTCTGCTAGGAATTGGTCCCATGACCTTCAAAACTATAAATCAGTGACTCTGTCAACTGAGCTCTCCTGGCAACTGTTATTCTCCTGTGTTCTAAATATATTCTATCCGTTGTTTCCAATTAATGGCCCTATTAACCCTTCAGTAAACAGTCTGGACTTTTCAGGACATTGAGAAAAGAGCCTGTTGAAAATATTGTAGGAAAAGGAGAAAATGTTGATAACCAGTATTTTCTCCTTTTCCCAAAATATTTTCTACCCTGTCTGTAACAAATTCCACCAATTAAACCACATGGAATTTGTCATATGCAAATGCCTTTAATTTGAACACATCTAAATTTTGATGTCTGGTAAAAGAGTGAGGTAACCAGCATTTTTTCCTATTCCCACAATGTTCTCTAATTGTTCAATCCCATCATCTGAGCCACATTCAGGTTGTCTGCAAAAGCTTTCAATATGCATAGGTCAAAAATTTCGTCCTTTGATAAAGACTTAACCTTTTACCACACAATCCTGAGTTTTAACAGTGTTTTTGACATTTCAGAAATAATTTTCAATTTTTGAGTAACAATTATTTTGTCGTCTGCAAATGCCTTCAATTTGGACAAGACCAACATTTTGTCATGTGGTAAAGAGTTAATTTGAGTTTGTTTTTTTTTTGGTCAAAGTCCTGGGAAACTTTTACAGCATAATAAGTAGATGGAGAATTTTTGTGATGACATGTTTTGAAAACAGGTTTTGGTGCATACTAATGAGGCATTCCTTCTCTTATTATTTCCCTATCTAAGCTCTCAAGTTTCTCTATCAGACGTGACATATCACCATGCACAAAAGGAAATTGAAACTTATAAAGCAAAGTTGAATTGAAAGAGCTGAGTGAAAATTTTTTCCCTGTATTTCAACATTGGGGTCTGTACCTGTCATCTATTCTAAACCACATTTTTAGTCAAGTTCTAAAATCAGAAAGAAAATTTTTTATTGGATTAACTGTTTACCAAATAAATACATGTTTTAACAACCCTGAAGAAGAAGCCTTTTGAAAACATTGTGGGAAAAGGAGAAAGCGTTGGTCAACAGCATTTTCTCCTTTTCCCACAATATTTTGTCCTATTAAAGACAAATTCCACCATTTGAGCGATAGTAAATTTTTCCTCTGCAAATGCCATTAGTTTGGTCTAAAACTGTGTTGTAAAGAGTTAACCATTTGGTTCAGCAAATCAGAATTGTTCTATGACATTTAGAAAATTCTAGAGCAAGTTAATGTTAGAATGTTTGGTGATAATGCACTAAGATCTTGTTTGTTAGGACTTGCTTTTATTGAAGAAAGTATGTAGCAGACAATGAATTGAATGTGATGTGGTGGAAAGGGGAAAAGTACTGGTTGCCAGCATTTTCTGTTTTTTCTTTCAATATTTTCAAAAAGCCCTCTTCTGTAACTTTGTAAAAATACTGGATTGTCTGGAACAGGACAAAGTGCTAGGGACTGATAGTAATAGTTAGTAGGTTTTTTAAACAGCACTATAATGCTCAACCCTCTGTCTAAGCCACTGGCTGCTTTGCCACATATGTTATGTTGAAACAATGTCCCGCAGTGAGATAGGAATGAATTTTGTGTCATCAATTCTCACAAATTTAGGTTTAGCCAAGAAGAGGTGCGTTCTCATGAGCCTCAAGTTCACTAGGGTCTACAGTGTTCCCACTCACATCTTTTTTTTGGGAGTGCATGCTCTCCCTGGTTACAAGTTTGGTAGTACAAGAGAAATTCTAGGAGTGCACTTAATAATGACAATTTTGGAGCTTTATGGAGGAAAGTAAGGCTCTATTGTATTGAAAATTTGTTTTGGAGAGCCTCACTCTGCTCTTGAAAACAATATAGGTAATTTAAAAAGGAAGATCCTTGTTATGTTTCCTCATTCACAGGACCAGTTACAGAGGTACAACTTACAGCCTGTCATGGCCAGTAGAATTTTCCATTTTACTGTCAACTTCAGACACTAATTAGCTTTCACTTATTGTTTTATAGAGATATTTATGTAAATTTACTGTTTAAAGTCATTGATAAAGCTGAATAGACAGTTTGAGAGGCCTATGATCAGACAATGTCAAACTAATTTTTGTTGTGTCATGGGTTTTCGCGTTTTTTTTTTGCAGCTATCTCTTTTTCATGCGTGTTAAGTTTTGGAGAAGTATTTCCACATCAATTTCCATAGATTTGTCAATTAGAGTAGCATGTAACTTCAAAACCTGTAATTTTCCACCAGAAAAGCAGATTGATATCATTCTGAATACTTTTAAAGAAATAACAACAGTTTGATTAGCGATGATAAACAGTGACTTTCACATTTGATACTTACTGTATATGTCAGAGTTTAAATCTTACCAAGTAAAGACATTACTTGTTGCCAGTAGATTCGCCAGTGCTTAAGTTTTGGAGACATTTTTTCCAACTTGAAACATGTGCGTGCATGCACATTTCCCTTCATATTTTTGTGCTTTGTTATATATTTAAGTGCGTGAATGGGAACTCTGGGTCTAGAGATAAGGGGTTTACTACACAGCAAAATTTTAGTGATTGAATTGAATGATACTTTAAGCAACTTCCAATATTATTGCAGTCATATCACAGTGACACTCGCATTTATGTATTTTCTTGGCTTCACCAGTACTAGGCTAGGGCTTTAAAGTGTCTTTCCCAAGGACACACCCAAGAAAAACTCAGTGCTTCCAGTGAGCCTTGAACCTGGGGCCTCAAGGTTATGAGTTCTACACTTTACCACTGAGCCATGCAGGAACCAACTAAATTTTAGGCTTTAGAGTGTCTTGCCCCCCGACCCAACAAAGAAAAACTCAGTGCTTCCACTGAGCCTTGAACCCGGGGCCTCAGGGTTATGAGTCCTACACTTTATTACTGAGCCATGCAGGAACAACAAAATTTTAGCATTGTCCAAATTGAAAGCATCTGTAGAAAGCAAACTCAGTTTGACTCAAATGATGGGAATTGTCTTTGAGTGCACTGGTGTGACAGCACTGTGGGAAAAGGAAAAAAAATGTTGGTAACCAATTTTCTCCTTTTCCATAATGTTTTGAAAAGCCTTCTTTTTCAAGGTCATTAAAACTCAGGTTGTTTGGTAAAGGGTTAACAAAAACAGAATGTATCACTATATCCAATTGTGATACATGTACAGTGTGGTCTGTAACTTTTTGAAACTACAGTCCCTTTCTTGACTACAAAAGCAAGAAAACAATCTGGAAATCAGCAATATCCAATTTCTTTTTTGTGCTGGGTTTTTACTGTTTCAAAAAAAAAATCTGGTATGAAACCCATTAGAAAAGGTACATGTATAAACTTACTGATGCAAGATAGGTGACATTAGGTGACCGATTGTTTAGGTATATAAAATTTTATTTCTTGAAAGGGGGATAATCAGATCCTATGTCAAAACTTTGAATTACAATACTGTGATTCGCAGATTTGTATAGCAGATCTGATGTTGCAAATGGTCTGACCAGAACCACTTCAGCTTTTCTTGCTAACTCTTCTAATTAATTGGATGTACGTACATAACATGATGGAAATTTTACTTTTCATTACACCATAGTATAGCCTAATCCACAAATTGTCTTGTCAGGACTTTGAATCCTTTGATTTGTATTTGTTGTTCTGTCTTTTGTCATATTAAAGATATCATCCTCTAACTTCTCTTGATAAAAGTTTTTTAGGGTGTAAAAGGAAACTTATAATGTTTTCCTTTGAAAATCAATATATCTGCATAACAACAGGACATTTATATTTTGACAAAAAAATCTGAAAGTCCCAATTAAAACAGCTTAAAACTAGATTTTGAAAGAAAAACCACATTAACAATATTGATGGTAAATTCTGCTTCTCCTTAGCCCTTCAAAGAATCCCAAGTTTTAATGACCCTGAAAGAGAAGGCTCTGCATTAAAGATGTATTTTTGACTAAATAGTAATGAAACTTGGGCATAGTAATTTGTCTGAGATATGAGACAAGTTAATATGGTACATTTTCAGTTAAAACCTGGGTCACTAGGTCAAATCTTAAACAAAACTCTGTGACACTGTAAACGTTACGCTATTGCTACAAACCGAATGAAACTTTGTACATGGGAATGACCGTCTTGATAAGGTCTTGGACAAGCTTTAACTCTTTACCAAACGACAAAATTTTAGACAGGTCCAAATTGAAAGCATTTGCAGACAACAAATTAAATGCAACTCAAGAATTAAAATTTGTTTTGCAAAGGGTAAAAAACATTGTGGGAAAAGGAGAAAATGCTGGTTACCAGCATTTTATCCTTTACCCACAACGTTTTCAAAAGGCTTCTTTCCCAGGGTCGTTAAAAGTAGGGATTGTGGTAAAGAGTTAAAATGGGTCTTTTTGAGTTCACAAGATAAGATCTCCTTTCTCCTTTCCCCACAATGTTTTCAACTCCCTGTACCTTAGATTTGTCAAAACCTGATTGTTCAGTGACAGTTGCTAAAATAGATATATCAATCTGAATTAAACTTGATAGGAGAGGTCAGGGGTGCATGTCAAGTGGGGACAATTTGCCTATTGTCCTATAACTGTACAGTGTCACTTTTTCACAAAACACTGAAAAAATATTGATTGATTGAAATTTCTTGCACAAGGACACTACTACAATAAACTCAGCGGCTCTGGTGAAGATTGAACTTGACACTGCCAGATTACCATTCCGTCACCACACCTCTCAGACACAATTCAGCCACAATTCAGTTTGGGACAAACCTTATTTGCGTGATAAGGAAAGAATAAAAGGAAATAAATACATTCTGGAGGAGAGATACCCTATTGTGAATGATGACAAAGAGAAGACATGACAAACACCTGATTAACCCTTTACGACACAATCCTGAGTTTCAACGACCTTGAGAAAGAAAGCTTTTGAAAACACTGTGAGAAAAGGAGTAAATGCTGGTTACCAGTATTTTTTCCCTTTCCCACAATGTTTTCTATTCACTTTAAGGCAAGTTTCATCATTTGAGCTACCTTTGATTTATCTTCTGTATAATTATGCGTTATATTTGGACAAGTCTAAAATTTTGTTGTGTGGTAAAGATTTTGAACCCCTTAGGTGCTAGGTATGACTCAAAGCCCTTTTGCAGACAGGTTAGATCCAAGATCAGACAGCACAGAACTTGTAGTCTGAGCTTGGATCTACACTGTCAAATATGGTGAGATTCTTACAATAAAAAGAACTTTTAATTCAATATTCAGTTTTTTTTCATTTTCGACTGGAAATTTTATATAACTTATTTATAGCCATTACAGGGTTCAATAGAGCATATGAAGCATTCAAGATTTCAGTTTGATTTAACTAAGTTAAAAAAAATTGACCCTTTAAGCACCTTTCACGTAACTAACTAAAATAGCCTTTGAGACTGGACTAGATCAAAATTGGACTGATGCAGCATTGGAGCATTCAAGATTCAAATGATGGGATTTGTCTTAAGAAGGGAGGAAAACATTGTTTGAATACGAGAAAATGCTGGTTACCAGCATTTTCTTCTTTCCCACCAATGTTTTCAAAATCTACTAAACACAGCATTGCTTGGTAAAAGCTGAAGTGCTCAAAAGATTGTGGGAAAAAAAGGAGAAAATAGTGGCCAACAAGCTTTACATTTTCCCACAATGTTTCCAAAAGCCTTCTGCCTGCGTCTTACATTTTAACATTATATTTTGCTCTAATGGTTAAGCCCGCAAAAGAAGGCGAATTGTTTGCTGCAGGTGGTTTCAATACAAAGCTATAGACCCTTTTAGTCTCTGACCACTTCCTGGTTACGAGACTGGAAAACTGCGCATGCACACTCGTGTAGGGCAAAAAGACCAAATAAAACAGTGGCAGATTATTGAAAGTGTACACAAAATCGTTAAATTATGAGCGACTATATGAAAAGCTTCCTCTCAGAGGCAAAGAAACGATAATCAGACTAACTTATTTGCTAAGGGTTCAGTAACGTGGAAGAAAACGATCCGTATTTTAGTGACAATTTAAGACGAAGACGTCAAAAAAAAAAAAAAAAGTGTCGCTGTTTTGGGTTGACGTTATCGTCAAAGTAATGTTAACCGACCCCAGGCAGTAACAGACAAACCCCCTGACGTATGGGCTGGAACACTGCGGGAATGGGAAAAATGCATGTTACCAGCATTCTTTACCTTTTGCCGTAGTGTTTCCACAAGCCCATTGATGTAGGGTCGTTAATTAAGACGAGGGAGAGCTAGGTAAAGGGTTTATAAAGGGTAGCCATCTGATATATCACATACTTGTTAGTTTAATTGACAATACAGTGCATATTTTAGTTTAATTTCAGTGGCGGAGGGTGTAGGTCGAGATCGGCATTGTTCATGCTGTTACCGCTAATAGTTTAGAGAGTGTGTATTATGATCAATTTTATCATAAAACAAATTTTGGCGCAGACGTATTTGAAAAAATGAATGAATGAATGAATGAATGAATGAATGAGCGAGGGAGCGAGCGGATGGATGGATGGATGGATGAACTAATGCGCGAATGAAGAATGAACGAACAACTGTATATTGTACTGTTGTCATCTGTGGCTGCTCTTTCCATAATTGCTTTCCACCAGGGATCGGTTGTAACGTAATTTAGAAACATTCCTTTTCTGAAAACAGTGTTGGAAAAGGTTGAAATAATGTTAACCAGCATATTCTCTTTTTCTCACAATGTTTAAAAAGCTTTCTTTTCTCTTGGTCGTTAAGACTTGTGATTGTTGGGTAAAGGGTTAAATGGAAATTGTAACAGTAATTAGTTGAGCACATTGTACACGGGGAGGCATTTTAGCGTGTCATATACATGATAATGTAGGGAAACAATATGGACCTTAGCCTTAACCCTTACCCTCCGTTACGTGACGGTGATCTTGAATTTACTCTGCGAAAAGCATAATGAGAGACCTGTTTGCACATGGGGGTAGCGTGGTCTTAAAATACATAGTTACAAATCCTAATTATGGTTTAAGTAACACTAATTAAGATTTATGACATAAACTTAACGCGAATTCCTGGCTTGTGCTGGTCAAAAATATAAGTACGGCAGGATATTGGTAAAAAATTAATAACGTTAAATGACTATGGTCAATAAAGTACAAAAAAATAATGGTGAAAATTCTCTTTAAAAAACGTACGAGGTCAAACAAATAATTTGAATAAAGATGTACGGGGGACGTGTTAGGGGGACGTTTTAACCAATTCGTCATAGAAATTGCAGACGTTTTAACCCAAAGTAGGGCGGTTCGACACAGGGACGTTTAATCCAGATACTAAGTTACTAATCTGTTTGTACATCCAGGTGCACAGCACGATAACGGCATTCTGTAACACAATTGATCTTCACAGATTTTAATCAACAAAATCTTTTGACAAAGCCAAAACATTGCGTGTGAAAATAGCTTTCAACAGTGGCGATACTGAACTTTTTGCCCTACAAACAGTGCGCATGCGCAAAAACTGGAATTCTGGGATCGTATTTCCTTGGCAACGAACGGCGTTGTAAAAGGGTCTATATAATTATTTTGTCAGCCTTAAATGGGTATGAATTAACTGTTAAGAGTACCTTTAACAACCACAGTTGCTTTTGTAAGCAGTGTAGTAAGATCAGACTGCAGACTGACTTTTCATCTCTGCTTTCTGCTTTACTGAGACATTCTGAATAAGAGCTGCTATTTGTATCTTATTTCTTGACAGAAAATGTCCACTGGCTTTATTCTCTGCTCTAAGGATTGATCCAGGCATAAGTCTAGTCTTTAACAATAGGGCTGTTGTTGAAGGAGGTAGTTAACCTTTTCCCACACAATCCCGACTTTTAACCACCCTCCTTGGGAAGAAAGCTTTTGAAAACATTGCGGGAAAGGGAGAAAATGCTGATAACCAGGTTTTTCTCCTTTTTGCATGTTTTCTGCCCTTTTTCCAGAAAATCTTCATTATTTGATACATTTTGTATTTGTCATATGCAAATACTTTCACTTTTTATAAGTCTAAACCTTTGTTGTTCAGTAAAGAGTTAAAACTATTTCAGAACCAAAAAAATCAATTCAACTTTTTTCCCATACTAAAAGTACAATACCACAAAAAAAAACTGTACACCAGGAGAGCTAAATTATAAATATGACAGAATCTAAAATACTCAATTGGAAGAAAAAATCCAGAATTTGCAATTTCATGGCTATTTAAATCATGCAGAATTGCATTTAATGAAGTTCAAGGATCAGATTACAATTGTGTTGTGTAGTCTGATCAGAATTTATACTGTCAAAGCAACTAAGCCAGGTTTATAGTTCTTTGAAGGTTAATTGCCAGATGCTGAATTGGCAATACTGGAAGTTTCACAACAAGGATCACACTGTCTGCAGCTTTCTAAAGGGTGTAAATGTGAGATGGCCAGACATGTTAAGCGTTATTAATCATTTAATTAATCTTATTAACCATTTTTAAGCTTTGTTAATTTAGTACAAAAGTACAAGGTCGCACAGTATTAACTTTTTATCTCACGACAAAATTTTAGACACAACCAAACTGAAAGCATATAAGCAGATGACAACCTAGATATAGGTAAAAAGATGCTCTGTTTCTGATAGGTTGGAAAAACATTGTGGACAAAGGAAGAAAATGGTGGTTATCATCAATTTCTACTTTTCCCAAAATGTACTCAAAAGCCATCTTAGGGTTGTTAAAACTTGGGATTGTATGGGATTAAATGTCTTTCCCTTAAGATCCCAAGATTTAAAAACATTGTGGAGAAAGGCTTTTGAAAACATTGTGGGAAAAGAAGAAAATGCTGGTAACCAGCATTTTCTCCTTCTCCTACAATGTTTTCAACTTTTTTCATATTGTAATTAGTAAATGCTTTTTCAGTATGGACAAGTTCAAATTTTTTTTTCTGGAAAACAGTTTATGTTCCTTTCCATTGTGAAGACAACTTTTCATGACCCTAGCACCATACATTCGGAAATACCTCTGCACCAACTAAGAAAATCACCATTTGTTGCAATGTTTTATTGACAAGGACATTTTCTTGTCCAACAAAAATTGATATTCCTTTTCATAATGAAACCCCTGTGACTATTGAACAAACATGTTTTAACCATCCCTAGGAAGGAGGCTTTCAGAAACATTGTGGGAAAAAGAGAAAATGCTAAAAGCCAGCATTTTCCCACACTATTTTCTTTCGCCTCAAGCCCAACCCCCCATACTGTCATAAGAGAGAAAAACTTATGAGCCAGGCTCTGGCAAAAGGGAGTTAAATGTATCTTGGTGAGGCATGATACCAAGCAAGTCATCACATAATTATGGATCCATAAAATCCATTTTGTATAACGATCAACTGATTCATGATACACTGGTTCTTTAACCTTTTACCAAACGACAAAATTTTGGACTCAATCAGATTGAAAGCAAATGCAGACGACAAAATAAATGTAGGTCATATGATGATTTCTGTCTTCAAAAGGGAAGAAATATGTTATGGGAAAAGGAGAAAATGCTGGTTACCAGCAAGGCCTTCTTCTTCAGGGTCGCCAAAAGTCGGGATTGTGTGGTAAAGGGTTAAAATGCAGAAACTTGTCCAATAGCCAGCACTTTCTTCATTCCCATAATGTTTTCTACCTTTTCAAAGATTAATTTCAGTTTTAAATTTCATTTAATTTGTTGTCTGTGAAAGCTTTTGACTTCGAAGCCTGCAAAGCTATCTCATTTGGTAAACAGTTAAGACAGTTTGGATTGTACCTTGTTATATCTAATTTGCAATGCACAATTACTTAATAGTTCTTGCTTTTAGAGAAGAAAGTCTCAAGGAAAATTTTACACTTGTTAATATAGAAAGCATTTGCAGTTAACAAAATTTAGCTAATATGATATATGTTGTGATGAAAAGAGTTGACATCATTGTGGGAAAAGGAGAAAATACTGGTAAACAGCATTTTCTCCTTTTCCCACAATGATCTCAGAGACCTGCTTCCTGAGGGGCATGAAAATTTAAGTTTGTTTTTAAAAGGTTTAATTATTAATGAAAAAACTGTAACTCAATGAAAATATTGTGAAATCTGAAAAAAAAAAAGTAAACTGGGATACCTGAATGATATTCCTGAATGATGTTATTGGTCCCGTCTAGAATTACAAATGACTTTTAAGTGAATTCATAAGATGTTTGACGAAAAACAACTTTTCTGAATTTGAATCAGGTCGCCTAGCAACTTTCTTTTCTTTCT
The DNA here is from genome assembly GCA_945859785.2 of Tridacna gigas. Classification (NCBI taxonomy): domain Eukaryota; kingdom Metazoa; phylum Mollusca; class Bivalvia; order Cardiida; family Cardiidae; genus Tridacna; species Tridacna gigas. The sequence continues at coordinate 49,103,698 of OX244028.2, read as the reverse complement.
ATTATGAAATGCCCCGTATCCCACTCGAAATTTTAGCTAATGTAATTTATTAAGTTTTCACTTTTCTTTGTGCAAAGTGAGGTATAAAGAGAAAAAAATTACTTTTAAGAATGTTTTATTACATCCTATCCAGTCATTATGGTAACATTTTCAATGACTTAATGATAGTTTACAGTGGTCTTACCATGACATCTATACACAAGTTTTTAAATTGATTTTTCTCTACTCAATTTTAGATTTTGATTTTTTGTCACAAAACTAAAGGAAAAGAAAAAAAAAAAGACAAATTGAAGTATTCAATCTTTGTTGAAGATAAAATATGTAAAATAATTTCTAAATCCATCTCTCTCATTGGTAGACAGAATTGTATTTTATAACTGTTTGTTTTTGGAGTGTTTAATGTCATTTTCAACAATATTTCAGTCATATTAGGACAGCCAGTGCACCTATTAATGCTTTCATGGAGTTAATTCTACAAATACTTTGCACAATTACACATCTCAAGGCAGTTGGTGCCTTCCTACATAATTATACGTTGTCAAAATAATAATCAACAACTCCAAAACGGATGTTCCTAAAAAGGATACTGGAACAGTTCTAAAACTAATCTGTATGTTTAACAGATTAAGAACTCTGCCAACTCCTAAAACACTTTTTTTGCAGAGGTGATTATGAATGTAACCATGAAATTCTGTTTTAAAAAAGAAAGAAAAGAAGGTTACAAAAAAAACCCAATCAAACTGAGAGCAATATGCTTGTAACTTTCCACCACCTTTTAGCAAGAGAAGAGAAGACATGTTAGTGTTCCTTTTCCCAGACTATTTCCATAAGCCTTCTCTCCCATCAACTAAACCTTGGGATTGCTTGGTAAAGAGTGTTGAAGTCAGGCAGTAATTTCCACTTAGAAATAACATGTAACATAAACGGTTTTACCCCATTAACTAAATAAATAAAGGACTGTGTTTGCCTTCGAAGCAACTGTAGATCAAGAACAGACTGTACAGAACAAGCAGTCTGTTCTTGAGCCAACACTGACAGGTATCATGAGTTTTTAAGGTGAAAAGAATGTTGAAATTGCAATATTTGTGCTTTTACTACTGGTTGAATATTTCTATTTATTTATTAAAAATGTTAAGGTTTTAACCCTTTCAGTGCCATAAGTGGGAGAAAAAGGGCTTTTTGAGGATGATATAGATCATGATCAGTCTGCACAGAATGTGCATTCTGATCGTGGCTCTATACAGTCAGCTTCTTAACTCTTTTCCAAACAAAATTGAGCAGGCTGTCCTGGGGAGATACTTTTCACAGATGCATTAACCCTTTACCACACAATCCCAACTTTTAACGACCCTGAGAAAAAAGCCTTCTGAAAAGATTACTGGAAAAGGAGAAAATGCTGGTAATCAGCATTTTCTCCTTTTCTCACGATGTTTTCTACCCTATCAAACACAAATTCCATTACATGACCCACATTTAAATTGTCGTCTGCTAATGCTTTCAATTTGGACCATTCTAAAATTTTGCTGTTTGGTAGAGTTAAACCCCCTTTTCACAGAGCAGGGCTCATTTTTTTTTAACTCTTTCACTACTAACTCCAGAAATTACATGTTTTTTCCGAGCTCTAAAAATAGATTTCCACTGCCATTTAAAACGACATTCATCATAGTTTAAAAATAGAGTAATGAACAGCATAGATCAAGATCAGACTGCATGTTCTGTGCAGTCTGATCTTGATCTACGCTGTCCGTAAAAGGTAGTCAAGTCATCATTAGTAGTGAAAGAGTTAAAAACATATACTGTGCAGTAACTGTTGCTAGAGGCTGATTTTCTCTCCTTTCTCGATTTTGTCCCCATCAAAATTACATTAGTGCATCATTTTACAGATTCATCTATCCACAACCTGCATGCAAATTAGGTAAAATTTGCATATATTACGCAATATTAAGTTTCTTATTTATCATCAGATTTGTGCTTGGTTAGAGAGATCTCCATGTACTGACTTAGTTGTTTTTGATTATTTCTTCACCAAGTTTTCGATATAAAGGATCTGAAAAAAGTTGGTATTTGGGATAAAAAAAGAACGATAAAACAACAAAGTCTAGAAAAAGCAAGCCTCTGGCAAGCTTAACTCTTTACTAAACAACAAAATTTTAGACTAGTCCAAACTGAAAGGATTTGCAGACGATTAAACAGTTGTGACACAAAAATCAATATTTATTTTGGGAAGGATAGAAGAAATTGTGGAAAAAGGAGAAAATGCTGGTTACCAGTTGACAAAATTTTAGAAATCCCAAGTTGTACCATTTATCTTAATTCATTTAACCCTATACCACACATCCCCGAATTTTAATGTTTTGCTTTCATGGACAGTGTAGATCAAGATCAGACTACATAGAACATGCTGTTTGATCTGTGATTATACCATCTGGTATTTTGTAACTTATTCTGGCCGAAACAACCTTCAAATTAAATATTTTGGCTGCTTTTCCCATATCAAAAAGAATCCAATTCAATAATTCAGCATTTAAATGCAAACAATAGTGGTTGGAATTGACTTCAGTGATTACTTCAAATTATGGATGGCCCCTTTTCTAAACAGTTTTTTTGCTATGAACCTAAGAACTAGGCTTTTGAAAACATGGTAGGGAAGGAGAAAGTCCTGGTTACCAGTATCTTCTCCTTTTCAAACAATATTTTTCAAAAGCCTATTACCTCAGGGTTATGAAAATATGGGATTGTTTGGTAAATAGTGTGTGAAACAGTCCTGGTCCTGTCTTTAAGTGGGTCCCCTACCATTGGCCCCAGGGGCTTTTACCCAGACCTTCTTGATTAGTAAACATTGCCTGTCTGACATATTGACATTGATCCTTGTCCTTACATTATAAAGAAATGGGAAACTAAATATTTTGCTAGATGACAAAATTTTAGATCTGCACAGTTTATAGACATTTGATGAATACCAATCAAATATGGTCTAGCTAGAAGACAGGGTTTGTCCATTAGAGGGCTGGAAACATTGTGGGATAAGCTGGAGAGTCCTGGGTCCGTATTCACCAACCATTCTTAAGAACGTTCTTAGACTTATTCTTCAAGATTTTCCAAGTTTGAAAGTAACACAACTTCTGATTGGCTAAACCAAATGGTTTAGCCAATCAGAAGGTGTGTTACTTTCAAATTTGGAAAATTTTGGAGAACAAGACCAAGAATATTCTTAAGAATGGTTGGTGAATACGGACCCTGGTTACCAGCATTTTTTCCTGTCCCAAAAATATTTTCAGAAGCTTCCTATATCAGGGTCAGTAAAATTAAGGATTGTTTGATAAATTCAGTAACAAAAGCAATCTTAATGCTGTGTTATTTCACAAAATATTTTGAAGTGTAGATCCAGAATTACTGTTCAAGTTCTGAACAATCTGATCTTAATCTACACTGTTCACAAAAAGCAGGTCTCATCGTGATAGGCTTCCTTGAGGTTAACTTTCTGATGTATAAAACTGAAGGGTCAGGTCATTCCAAAATTAGCCCTTTACCATAAAAGTTTGAGCGCAAGTTTGAACAATACTGTTGAAGAAGGCTTTTGAAAAACATTGTTGGAAAAGAGACACTACTGATAACAAATGCTTTCCCTTATAACCACAATGCTTTCTAACCTGTTGGAAAAAAAAAAACATCATTTTTCTAAATTTTTTGTTTGTATGTAAATGCTTTTATTTTGGAAGAGTCTTATAAATTTGTTATCTGGTGTAAGGGTTAAAGATTTAAAACATACAGACATATGGAATTCACACATGTGAAAATATTACAATGCACCTATAGGGATAAAATTTTCATAATCAGCGAAAAAGTTCCCACATTTTTTCAAAGGTGAGCTTTTTCCAAAACCACAAATTGGTAGACTTGCCTAAAGCAGGGTTCAAAGCATTTGCAGATGACAAATTTAATTTGGACCAAAATGATGGATTTTGTTTAAGTAGGGTTATAAAATATTGTGGAAAGAGGAGAGGGTACTAGTTATCAGTAGTTTTTTCCTCTCACAGAATGTTTTCAAAAGCCTCTTTTTTTAGGGTCAATAAAATATGGGATTGTGTGTTGAAGGGTGAATCAGCATCAAGGAAAAAAAGATCCAAACTTGATTTGTCATCTGAAAATGCTTTCAATATCATCTGACAGGTTTTACAATTTTTGTCCTCATAGGTCATACATACAATTAATTCTTTACCAACCAGCCCGAGTTTTATGGACTCTATTGCAGATGACTTTTGAAAATTTTGTGGAAAAGGGAGAAAATGATGGTAACTAGCATTTTCTTCTTTTCCCGCCCATGTTTTCTACCCTTCCATAAAACCACTTTTAGTTTTTAAGTCAAATTTATTTTGTCGTCTGCTAAAATTTTGTTGTTTGGTAAAGTGTTAAAGTATACGAAGTTAAATATGGAATTCAATAGAAAGGAACCTTTCATGTGTGATTTCAAAAGAATAAAATAAGTTCATATTGACACAGTATATTATAAAACTTGTATTGAATATGTGCTAACAACAGGGAATAGCCTTTTGTCACACTATTGCTGTGTCACAGGTTATGGTCTCTGAATATACTTAACACTTTACCGGACGTCAAATTTCAGACTGTTCCAAATTGAAACCATTTGCAGAGCACAAATAAAAGTGATGGAATTTGTCCTTGATAAGACAGAAAATATTGTGGGAAAAGGAGAAAAAGCTGGTTATAAGCATGTTCTACTTTTCCCACAAAATTTTCAAAAGTCTTCTTTCGCAGGGTTGTTTAACTTTAAAGTCAGGATTGTGTGGTATAGGGTCAACCACTAAAGTGCTTTTCACAACTTTATTTGCCCTTGAAGTTGGTGTAGATCAAGATCAGACAGCACAAAACATGCAGTCTGATCCTTGATCTACACTGTCAGCTTTGCTAAGACATTCTGGACAAAAGAAAAACTTCACATTGCCATTATTTGCCATTTTTTTTAGCTCTACTGGCTGAAAGCCAGCAGAGCTTATGTCATGGCGGGGTTTCCGTCGTCCGTCCGTCTGTCTGTCCGTCTGTCCGTCCGTCCGTCTGTCCGTCCGTCTGTCCGTCCGTTAGTCTTTTTCTTGTTTACGCGATAAAGTCTGCATTTGTTGCCGGATTTTCATGAAACTTGCACAGTTTGTTTATCTCATCAATAGCTTCAACCCTATTGAATTTGAAAAAAATCCAACAAACAGTATGGGAAAAGTAGCCATTTCAAGTTGAAAATTTCCAGTTCTTGTTTACGCGATAAAGTCTGCAAATAACTTCAGATTTTCGTGAAACTTGCACAGTTTGTTTATTTCATCAATAACTTCAACCTTATCGACTTTGAAAAAAATCCAACAAATAGTATGGGAAAAGTAGCCATTTAAAGTTGAAAATTTAAATTTTCTGTTCTTGTTTACGCAATAAAGTCTGTATTTCTGGTCAGATTTTCATGAAAATCACACAGTTTGTTTATCTCATCAGTAGCTTCAACCCTATTGATTTTGAAAAAAAAATCGAAGAAACAATGTGGGAAAAGTAGCCATTTCATGTTGAAAATTTCCAATTCTTGTTTACATGATAAAGTCTGCATTCCCTGCCAGTAGAGCATATTCAGGCCCTTCAGGGCCTTCTAGTTTTAAAATTCAGGTAGGTTTAGTCCATGCTTCAAACATACCAGTGTTTCAACATCCCTGAGGACAATGGCTTTTGATAATATTGTTGTTAAAGGAGAAATAATTGGTATCCAGCATTTTCTATTTTTCCTTACTTGTTTTCTACCCTTCAAACAAAACTCCCTTCATTTGAGCCATGTTTAACACTTAAAGGGCCTTTCATGGCTACAGTTATGTTTGCGGCAGTGTACATTGAGATCAGGCTGCACAAAAAATGCAGCCTGATCTTTGATCTGTAACTGACCGCTTTGCTGAATCACTATAGACAAAAGCAACCATGGAATTGCAATTATTTTGATCATATTTCTAGGATAAAAATGTCTGATAGGTTTATTTGGTGCTCACAGGGTTAATTTATAGTCTTCAAGTGCTTTTTGTTTGGGAAATGTCTGAAACTTTGGCACTGGTAAAGGGTTAACCCTATACCACACAATCCCAAGTTTTAATGACCCTGAAAAAGAAGGCCTTTGAAAACATTTTGGGAACAGGAGAAACTGCTGGTAACCAGCTTTTTTCCTTTTTCCATTCTGTTCTCTACCCAGTCAAAGACAGAAATCATCAATTGTGCAACAGTGTTTTTCTACCCTATCAGAGCCAGAAATCATCAGTTGCGTCTCTTTTAATTCGTTGTCTGAAAATGCCTTCAATTTGGTTTAGAAAAAAATTTTGTCACTTGGTAAAGGGTTTTCATCAGACAAAAAACTAGAAAAGTTAAAATAACCCTTATGCTGCAAAGCTCGACTAAGGGCTTTATAGTTGTGGGCAGTGTTGATTAAGATCAGACTGCACAGAATGTGTAGTCTGATCTTGGATCTAATCTGTCCTGCGTGGTATTTTTCCCCCCATTGAAATTGCAATATATGGCTTTTTACTATTCAGTGGAAATTTTCATCAGATTTAATGAGCAGGATTTAGGGTTTATCACACAATGCCAACTTTTTACGACCCTTTGAAAGAGAGCTCTTGAAAACATTGTGGGAAATGGGGAAAATGCTGGTAACCAACATTTTTTCTGTTTCCCATAATGTTTTGTACCCTTCCCAAATCAAAATTCACTTTTTTGGTCACATTTATTTTGTTGTCTGAAAATGCTTTCAGTATGCACTAGTCTAAAATTTTGATGTTTGTAAAGAGTTAATTGAAATAATCTGGTAGCCTGACAACATCATTTTTGGACCAGTCTATGTCAAAAGCATTGAGTAAAATGTGGCTGAAATTAAAAAAAATTGTTTTTGAAAAGGTAAACAACATCGTGGGATAAGCAGAAAATGCTGGTTACGCTGGTTACCATTTACCATTTATTTGAAATAAAAATAAACCAAACACATCATTGTGTAGTCACTATGACAAACAGTTAGAAAAAAAAACTAACTTGCAGGACATTCGATATTTAAGTGCTAAGTATACATGAACGATGCCTTCACAAAAGGGAGTTTAACCCTTTAACGCACAATCCAGAGTTTAACGACCCTAAAAAAGAAGCCTTTGGAAAATATCTTGGGAAAAGGAGAAAATGCTGGTAACCAGCATTTTCTCCTTTTCCCTCAATGTTTGAAATCTACCCTTTCTGAGACAAGTAACAACATTTGGGCTTCACTGAATTTGTTGTCTGCAAATGCTTTCAATTTGGACAATGCTAAATATTTGTCGTTAGGTAAAGAGTTAACCCTTTACCACACTATCCTGACTTTTAACAACCCTGAGAAAGAAGCCTCTTGAAAACATTGTGGGAAAAAGAGAGAATGTGCGTGACCAGCATTTTCTCCTTTTCCCACGTTTTCTACCCTTCCCAAAACAATTTCATTTTTTCAGTCACATAGATTTTGTCGTCTGCAAATGCTTTCAGTTTGGACCAGTCTAAAATTTTGTCGTTTGGTAAAGAGTTAATACATCTCTGTGATGCATCATACCTTGAGCAAGTCATCATGATAATTATGGATCCATAAAATCCATTTTGACTTACAGCCGACTGAATCCCAAGGTAGAATAGTCCTTAAACATGCAGAGAATTTACTAAAAGCAAACAGTTGGATCAGGGTCAGCATGCCCCAAATGCGCAAGCTGACCTGGGTCGATACTTTTTGCAGATGCATTAAACCCACTTTATAAAGTGTAAAGTATAAAGTGTAAAGGGCTTGTATCTTTTTTTACAGTAATTCCTCTATAATTACAATAATTTCTTTTATCCAAACCAGACATCCTACTTGAGAATTCAAAATGCTGAAGAATGTGCAGTCAATTGTGATCAAGATCAGATTGTAGTCCAATCTATAATCTACTTCGTGAGATGCTGGGCAAAACCAGCTTGAGGTTTTAAGGTTTAGGTAGTAAATTGCTTTGACCCTTTTCCACACAATCCCGACTTTTAACAACCCTGAGGAAGAAGCCTTTTGAAAACATTGTGGGAAAAAGAGAAAATGTTGGTAACCAGCATTTTCTCCTTTTCTGACAATGTTTTCTACTCTATGAAAGACAAATTTAATGTTTTGAGTTACATTTAAATTTTGACGTCTGCAAATGCTTTCAGTTTGGGCAAGGCTAGAATTACAGTATATCCTTTTGTGAAGAATTTACCTCTACTACACAATGTCTAGTTTTAATGACTCTAACAAAAAAAAAACCTTTTGAAAATAGTGTGGGAAAAGCAGAAATTGCTGGTAACCAGCATTTTCTCCTGTTCCTACAATGTTTTCTAGTCTTTCAGGCATGAATAACATACTGAATTTGTTGTCTGCAACTGCTTTTGATTTGGACCAATTTAGAATTTTGTCGTTTCGTAGAGTTAAGATGTACTTTTCTATTAATTTACTCAGTCTTCAAACTTAATATGGTAGAGATTTAAATATTGTTATCTGAGACCAGAAAACACTTCTTATTTTATTACTGCCAAGCCCCCATGGCTCAGTTGGTTGCGCACAGGACTTGAGAACAGGAGGTTGCTGGTTCGATCCATGGCTTGACCAATTTCTGTCCGAGGATTGATGATAGTCATCGCGACAGGATTCATTCCTCTCTCACCGCTGACTGACATTGTTTCGACGATGGATATGTGGGAAAGCAGCCAGTGGCTTGGAAAGAATATTGTGCGGAGTACTGGTAAAAGAAACTCCAGGAAAGCATGGATAGGTGCACTGAAATAATGCTGAAAAATGGCGTTAAACACCATACAATCAATCAACTTTTATTACCCTTTTCAAAATGATTGTTTTTACCCTGGGGTAGGAGAGGGGAGCTTTTGATAGCTTTGAGAAAGAAGGCTCCTGAAAACATAGAGTAAATGCTGGTGCCAGTAGCATCTTCTCCTTATTCCACAATGTTTTCTACTCAATCTAAACAAATCACATCTTTCAACGGTGTGTATATGATTTTAATTTGGAAGAATCTAAAATTTACTCATCTAGAAGTTTCTAGTCATGTAAAGAGTTAGATAAATAATATATGTTATTACCTGAACCAAATATGTCCCTAAATTCAGATTTTGAAAAAAATGTCCATCAAATGCTCTTTTTTCAAACAACCGGTCCAAACAAATGCTACAAAATGTTAGAAATCCCAAGTTGTACCATTTATCTTAATTCATTTAACCCTTTACCACACAACCCTGAGTTTTAATGACCCTGAAAGAGAAGGCTTTCGCAAACATTGTGGATAAGGAGATAATGCTGGTAACCAGCATTTTTTCTTTTTCAAACAATGTTTTCTGTCAAATAAAAGACAGAAATCATCATATGAGCTACAATTAATTTGTTCTCTATGCTTTCAATTTTGTTGTTTGGTAAAGAGTAAATAAAACTGAAAAGGGGGCATATACCATGTGACCCCAAAGATCCTTTGTCATTTGAAACATGAGCATTACTATGTCTAAACTTGAATGCACCCTGTAAAAAATTCTCGATTACCATACCTTCTTTTTATCCATCAGGAAAAAAAAAGCCAATCACATCGTAACCTGAGTTACATTATCAATGATCCGGAATGTTTATTGGTAGATTTTTCCTGATTTGTTTGTACCTCTCATCAGCCACAAATTTAGCAAACACAACTCTTACAAAAATAGTTTTATGGGATTTTTGTCAAAGTTTCCCTTTTCATTAAGTGTCTCTCATGTCTGAGTTTTCCATTAACCCTTTTTCCTTTTTCCTGTATTTTCATGATCCTAAACAAGAGAGCTTAATTCTGAAAACATTGTTGGAAAAGAAGCAAATAATGGTTAAACAGTAGTTTTTCCTTTTCCCACTGTCTTTTCTACCCTCTTAAGGAATCAGTTCGTATCATTTGGTTTATTTCTTTGTAGGATATTGCTTGCATTTCTGACAAGTCTAAATTATTGTTGCCTGAAAAATTTTAAAAGCACTAAATTAATAAAATTGACCACTTTAACAAACAAATACATTCTAAACATCGCATTTTCCAAGGTTGTTCAGGCAAAAAAATGTTGCAAAGTAGTGGAGAGTGTAGATTCAATATCAGATAGCATGTTCTGTGTAGTCTGGTCTTGATCTACACTGCATGGAAATGCAGCATTGAGCAATACAAGTTGTGCATACCTTAAGTGTTTATGGGTTCACCCTTCAGATACGGCCCTCAAGCAATCTGGGCCAGTAAAAATGGAGTGTCAAATTAAAGTACCCTTTTTGTGGTCTTTTTCCTTTTTTTAAACACTTTTTAATTTCTTTTAAACTTTTTCTTTAGTAAACAGATTTTCGGTTTGGAATTTGAATTATTTAGGGTACTTAGAAAATTCCTTGGAGTTACACTAAGCAATTGCCTTCAATTGCATGGAAATTTTATTTTTTTTTTAGCTCAACTGTTTTCAAAGAAAAGTCAAGGTATTGTCCTAGCCGTGTTGTTGTCTGCATCTTTGTCTGTGTGTTGGTGCAAAAATTTTAAGATTTTGTAATATCTTTTTCATTACTGAAGATATTTATGTCAAACTCAGACTAGTTTTTAACTATCAAAGGCAAAACCCATGCAACAGGGGCAGGTAATCTTCAAATATATTTGACACATTTATTCCCCCTTTTTAACTTTTTTTTTTTTCACTGAAAAGGGCAACTGCAGCTGAGCATTGGCACCAACATGTGCTGCTCTGTTCCACATTAGTGTAGCAAGGCATTTTTAAAATAGTATGGAGTCGTACTGAACAAATACCTTAGACTGCATGGTATTTATTTTTTTTAAAATATTTCTTCGGCCCTTTCTGAGTGTTTCATAAATAAAAAGAATATTTCAATGTCATTTAGTCAATTAAACAGATCACAACATTTTACACTTAAATCATTTACAGGTGTCAATTTTAATATAGCTCAAATGATGGAATGATGAAAGGGTAAAATCACGAAAGGGAAAGAAGAAAATGCTGGCTACCAGTTAAAATTTTAAAAGCCTTTCATCAAGGACATGAAAACTTTGGATGATGTATTAAAAGGTTAATAAGTAATTCAACGTTTTAGTGAGTCAATCAGGCATTAGATAAACAATTTCAAGGATTTTTTATGGCTCAGAATGTCGTACTAAATTGTGGATTGAGCAGATGCAAGACTGGGATGCTGGCATTGGGCAGCTTGATCTCTATCTTTACTTGTCACCTAAAGCTGTGATTGGCCACCTGTATGTTATCTCTACCAAGTGACGAAATTGTAGACCAGCCCATTTTGAAAGCATTTGCAGACAACAAAATAAATGTGGCTTTAAATTTTGAGAATTGTCTTCAAAAGGGTAGAAAACATAGTGGGAAAAGGAGAAAATGTTGATCATTAGTATTTTCTCCTTTTTCTCCTTTTCCCGCAATTTTTCTCGTGCATGAAAACACATGATTTATCATTGTAGCCACATTGAACCGAATGCTTTCAAAATGGGCAACTCTAAAATCTGTTGTCATAGTAAATAGAAATTAATCTAAGAGTTGTCCACCAGAATATGCTTAAAACTCTATAGATTATCTCTTTACCAAACAACAAAATTTTAGACTGGTCCAAATTGAAAGCATTTGCGACGAGATGAGAAATTAAAGGTGGCGCAAATGATGAAATTTGTCATTGACAGGTTAGAAAACATTGTGGTAGAAGTAGAAAATACTGGTTACCAACATTTCCTCCTTTTCCCACAATGTTTTCAAAAGGCCTCTTTCTCAGGGTCATTAAAAGTCGGGATTGTGTGGTAAAGGGTTAAAGACCTGTATAACTTGAAAGCATTTGCAGACTACAGATTAAATGTAGATCATTCAGTGATGGGATTTATTCTTAGAAGGGTTGAAAAAATTGTTGGAAAAAAGAAGAAAATGCTGATTTTCCAACAATGTTTTCATGAGCCTTCTTCCTCAATGTCAATAAAACTCTGAATTGTGTAGGGAAGGGATGATCTTTGTGTTCCCTTTTGAGGAAAGGTGAATCTTTTGATGATTACGGTCATTAACTCTTTTGGAGCCAATTAAACAAACTCGGCTTCTTTTGATGGCTGTAAAGAGAATCCACTGAGTCTCTGGAAGATTTTTATCATATAGGCTTGACCAAACAAGCGGACAGTATAGATCAAAGATCAGACTGCACGTTCTGTGCAGTCTGATCTTGATCTATGCTGTCCGTAAAAGTCCCTGTTTTCGCTAGGGCGCTAAAAGGGTTAAACTTTGTGTCCTTATAAAACACAAAGGTAAAAACCCAAATAAAAACCCATGAGTAATATGTCAACTTTTTACCCCAATTTTTATGGAATTTAATAAAATTGGGCAAAACCTTTTATCCTGTTCACCCTTTGCCTCATAATCCTGAGTTTTAACGACCCTGAGGAAAGAGCTTTTTGAAACTATGATGAGAAAAGGAGAAAATGCTGGTAAACAGTATTTTCTCTTTTTCCCACAATGTTTTCCATCCTATCAAAGACAAAAATCATCATTTCATCTACCTTTGTCACCTGCAAATGCCATCAATTTGATTGAGTACAAAATTCCATTGTTCGGGAAAGAATTACCCCTTTAGCACATGATTCTGAGTTTTAAAGACCCTGAGAAAGAAAGCCATTAAATTTTGAAAAAATTGTGGGAAAAGGAGAAAATGATGGAAACTAGCATTTTTGTCTTGCAGTCTAATTTGATCATGTTTCGCAAATGATGTTAACTAGCATTTTTGTCTCCTAAGTGTAACTTGATCTTCTTTTTGCAAAGTATTTAATGACCCTGAGGAAGATGGCTTTTGAAAGTATCCTGGGAAAAGGGGGATATACTGTTTATCTAGCATTTTTACCAGCAGTTTCCCTTTTTTTCCTCAGCAGTATTTTCAGCAACTGTGTAGACAAATCCCAACAATTTTTCACCAGCAAGTGCTTTTAACCCTTTCCCAAATTACAGTAAAACCCCTCTATTAAGACCACCTGTGGTACTTTTGAAAATTTGTCTTATTAGCGGGGTGGTCTGATTTCCAGGTTTCACCCACCTAGAATCAAACCCGAACTCTTGTGTAGACTTATGTAGATTTAAATTATGTGCCAATTAAGTAATGTACATGTATTTTAGTTAGGGAAGCCTATGCCCACACATTTAAATGACAACAAGAAAATGTTCGTGTTTATTGAAAAGTTAATATGTTGCTTGAATTTTATGAATGGATCCACATATCAGTGCATGTCCATAATTGCCTATCTAAACTCTTACAGTAAAATATGTACATTAATTAAGAATGTGAACTTAAAGACTACATAATTTAATGTATCTGATAGAACTTGTCATGGTCCCTGTTTTAATCTGCTTTTTTATTCTGTGAAGTCTCAAGAACTCCTATTGCACGTGCTCATTTTCATTTTTAAACAAAGAATTTCGAATATTATTGAAGAGCCTTATGTTTACAGGTTTTTTTTTCAGTTTGATTCGAGTTGAATGTTCGAACAGTCCCACCAATCATCGAACGCACAGTTGAAGTGTTATCCTGTCTGCAAATCGCATATTCTCTACGATATGTGTATGGCTTTAATGTGTAACAAAAACAAAATAGTTATCCCATCCCGATCACTAGATATTAACCCAAGTGTCTCAAATTACAAAAGCTATATGTACAAAACAAATCGTAATTACCCAGATGTCGACATGTCTTTCACCTGGGTCAGCGATGTGTGATAACGCCGATTACCGAATGAAAGCCGAATTAATTATTATCAGTTCATTGGTCATTTGATTATGTAAGGTAACACGTTGATCACTTAACACAGTCAACAGATAAGCAAAAGACTGATAATTGATCGTCTTAACTCCATCGGACCCAAGAATATTCATACATGAAGCACGGCCTCCAGTTCGCAATTACGGATGCGTGAAAATTAGCTGGTCGTAAAGAAATTGCGAAAATCAGTGGTCGTTTCACGGGGTTAAAATCTATTGGTAATTTCTCATTAGTACTGAAAATGGTGGTCATAATTTTGGAATGGTGGAGTGCCCGTATTTCCGGGGTCGTGGTCAATGATTATGAGGAAGGAAAAATTCCGTTCTGACAAAAATCGTTTGTTACAGTAGCAGGTTGCTCGTATTACCGGGGTGGTCGTGAGGAGAAGTTTTACTGTACAAATTGTAGACACTTTCAAGTTAAAAACATCTGAAACCAGCAAAGTCAACATAATATGTACAAACGAGCTCTAGCTCTCTATAAGACTGAAAACATTGTTGGAAAAGGAGAAAATGCTGGTTACCAGTAACCAGCATTTTCTCCTTTTCCCACAATGTTTTAAAAAGCCTTCTTTCCCAGGGTCATGAAAACCCAGGATTGTTTGGTAAAGGCTTTATATGGATTGTTCTAATTTTCATTAGGGAAAGAGATCATTTAAAATTACCAAAAAATTACACCTTAGAAATAAAGTTAACCCTTGAAGTTAACCCTTGGAGTGCCGTATAAACCTATCAAACATTTTCAATCTAGAAATATGACCCAAGTATTAGCTCTTCCATGGTCGCTTTTGTCTACAAGGTTTCATCAAAGCGGACAGTGTAGATCAAAGATCAGGCTGCACGTTTTGTGCAGCCTGATCTTGATCTACACTGGCTGTAAAGGCAACTATACTCGTGAAAGGCGCTTAAAGGGTTAAGTCTGAAGACTATTATCAATCTTTTTTGAGGTTTAACTTTGTATCAGACCACATTTCATAAGATTTTTCCATATTTTGTTAATGACAAAATTTATAGGAAGTGGCTTTGTAAGATTAGGAAACACTGTGGGAAAAGGAGAAAATACTGGTAACCAGCATTTTCTACTATACCAACAATATTTTCAAAAAGTCCTCGTTCTGAAGGTCATCAAAACTTGGGATCAGTAGGGACTGAAGTTAATCCTGAATATACAAAATAAGTAAAAGTTGTGCGTATGATAAAGTCAAGAGGACAAAAACAAACAAACTTTTCAATTAGAGGATCAGAAATATCAATACAAGTGCGGTGTCTTCATCATGACACCCCGAAGAAATTCGACCCAGAGGCATGCCTGGGACAAAAGTCTTGCACCTGGAAGACACCCCACTTATGTATTGAGGCTTTTCTCTTCTTACTGAATATCCATTTCATTGATAAACAAGTCTTTAGATTAAATTAACTCTTTACCAAACAACAAAAATGTAGAGTTGTCCAAATTGAAAGCATTTGCAGACGACAATTTAAATGTTACTCAAATGATAGAAATTGTCATTGATAGGGTAGAAAACATTGTGGGGAAAGGAGAAAATGCTGGTTACCAGCATTTTCTCCTTTTCCCACAATGTTTTCATAAGGCCTATTTCTCAGGGTGGTTACAAGTCGGGATTGTGTGGTAAAGGGTTTAACTGAACTCTTTACCAGAATGACAAATTTTAGGTTTACCATTTGACAAAATTTAGACTGGTCTGAATCAAAAGCATCTGCAGATGACAAACTGAGTATTGCACAAATAGTGGAGCCTGTCTTTGAAAGAGTTGAAAACATTGTGGGTAAAGGAGAAAATGCTGGTTACCAGCATTTTCACTTGTTCCCACAATGCTTTCAAAAGCCTTTTTTGCTCAGGGTGGTTAAAACACAGGATTGGTGGTGAAAGGTTAAAGATGTCCAATTTGAAAGCAGTTGCTGATGGCAAGTGTGGCTCAGATGATGGTTATTGTCCTTACAAGGGTTTTTAAGCTAAGACCTAATTATATAGCATTAATTATGAAGGAAGTTCTAAAGTAAAATTTGTATCAATCACTCTCAATGGTTGCTTCTTAAAGGCTAACCAGTACTCACAGTATGATGTTGGTAGTTTGATATGGGGTTCATCCTCACCCGTAGTGCTAAAGAACATTCTTCAAGTCTTATTCTCAAGAAATTTTTTAAATTTTAAAGTAACACAATTTCTAATAGGCTAAACTGAATGGTTTAGCCAGTTAGAAGTTGCGATACTTTCTAACTCTAGAATAAGACAAAGAATATTCTTGAGAATGGTTGATGAATACAAGCCCAGGTCCCTTTGGATTTGTGGGGAACTCTACTCGTACACTACTAGTTTCACAAAAGGGTGGAAAATGTTTGAGCAAAAGGAGAAGTTGATGGTAACCAGTATTTTCTCCCTGTCTCACAATGTTTTCTACCTTTTTAAAGTCAATGTCCCATCACTTGAGCAAGTCATTCATTTGTCATCTGCAAATGCTTTCAGTTTGCATCATGAAGTGAACTTATTTCAGAGTCAAATTAAAATCAAGACCAACTTTTCTGACCTTCGAACAGAAGCAGGTGCTGTATGAATCACTAGAGCCATACCCTTCCTTTGAATATTATTTTGTTATGTGCATTCAAAGCAGTGACAGAAAAGTATGATGCTTTGAAATTGGAGTGGAGCTGCCTCTAATTGAAAATGAGCAAAAATGTTAACAGCTGCTTCATTATTTTCTAATGCAAACAGAATTCAAGCAATATTTATGACTTAACTATTTCTGCGAGTTGTCCTTGTTAAAAATCTGTTTTCAGTTATTAAAGCAGCAATTCTCATTTTTGAGTCGCCTGGTTGCGTAGCAACCAGGCTCTCATTGTTATCATCCTGATCTATGGGGTGACGTAGGCATACCTCCGGCCTTGTACTGCTTCCTGGCCGAGTTCCGGTTTACGAGATAAAACATAGTTTTCTAATTATTCGGTAAACAACCCAGTTTCTGTCGTAAATAACTTATAATTGTGCCTTTGTGATAATGAATATGTCTACAAAGACTTAGCTTTTTAACAGTTTAAACCTTTGAAACAATCTTTTCGTCCACATGGGTACACGATATCCTATTGCTTACACAGACGTCATCTCTAAATATAGCGCATTATGTATATATCTAAAAATAGCCGTCGTGACACAAGTTTGCGGACACGCTGAAAAATACTCTCCGACGACAAGCGTCTTTACTACGACACGCATTTATTTGTGGACAGTTCTCAGTGAAAATGGTTCGATAATTACCCATTAGAAGTACATTCTAAATCTCACAATCTGTCCTTAATTGTTAAAAGTCTCATTACAATTCAACACTCAACTTATGGTCAGAAAGAGAAAGGCGATACGAGTTGACATTGAAGATTTCAATAGAGATTTTTCCCAACAGTTGGCTATTTTTTTAAAACAAATTTATAACGACTTGGAATGGTTGCATTGCCTTCTTAAACATTCTTACACGTTGCTTCTTCAGAGCTTTTCATTCTAGACTTTAAATACTTTGCACACCAATATTCTAGGTGCACAGAGATTGTACATAGCGTATGTAATGCGCACGGTTCTAGGCTGTACCAAGTCATCGCTTAGCAGGTGCTTTCTGGAATGTAACTGTGCGACAAATATAGACTTTATAATCATGTGACGTGTGATGTCATTTGCACCACGGAATTCTTTATAAATTACATATTTATGAATCAGTCGCTGTTCAAAGCGGCCCTTATTTTCAGCGTACACCGACCTAACGCTTTACCGATCCATGCAGAGAGAGTGTTTAAAGTATACTTTTTTTTTATTAATTGTTTTTCGTTTTTAAAGAGGTGAATTTGTAAAAGTCTGCTGTTTTTTTATTTTATTTTTTTAATGTGCGATTAACCTAGATCTAGTATTTATGAAACAACAATTTATTAGTGCTGGTGTCGGAATGCAAGGTTGCCAAAATCTGAATTCACACGGGAATTCGACTTGAAACTACACAGTTCTAATAACCAGCAATCTGAGAACTTGACTTTTTACTCCACCATATTTCAAATATAATAGAACATATTAATGTTAACCCACTCGAACAAGTTCTTTATTGGCGTGTTTGTAATCTTGTAAAGGGTTGTTGTAAAGGGTAATTTAGAGCGAACGCAAACATTTAGTTTAAGCCAAAGCAGTATACATGTAGATCTCTAAAATTTTCAATTGGTGTGGAAGCAGTACTAATTCCTGGGACGTTATAAAACAGAGACAAAGTTAAAAGGCTGACGATCATGCCATTGTATTGTTTTTCTTGAGCTGTAGCAGCCACATTCTTAGAGTCCACTGTGGACAAAAATTGAACCCAGATAGCAACAAATACAAATTATTTCCAAAGGACAAGTAGATTACTGAGTCAAATATTTGTGTGTGCTCCAGAGACATTTCAGTCCAATGATCATGAAATTGCCAGGCTGTTTGTCTTAATAATAATTTCTGACAAAACTGAAAGTAGGTCACCAGGGGTTAAAAGAAAAAGGTTGTCACTAGGTCAAATCAGACAGAACCGTAATAGATCTAGTACTGTAGAATCCATTTATTTTCAGTCCAGTAGTCACGGAACTTGTCAGGCTTAGATTAGATATGGATGAGTTGCAAAAGAGTATTTTTGGTCTAAAAGTTTGTCACTAGATCCAATACCAGAAGACAAAGTTCAATTGAGTTCCATACTAATGTTATCTAAATGGCCCGCTTGTAAACTTGTTCAAGTGGTTCAACTCTGTTTCTATAAACTTCACAGAAGCTTCAGAACTGAGTTGTAACATTTCAAAATAACAGCCTCTGAAACTGTATAAGCAATTATACCCAAATTTCATATCTAGCATCCTGTATTTGGAAAGGACAATTATTGAAATTAAACGATATATGTATAACCATGTTGTCCAATTTTAGAAAATTTGTGTCATATAAAAACAACTTGCTCTAAATCTGGGGAGAAAATGTATTCCCTATTCTACTGAAATTATTTAGAATGCTTGTTTTAGCAAAATGTGTAAGAATGAAGATATACATGTAAGTTAAGTCACCCAGATTCTGCGCTAGAAAAACATTTTTATCAAACTAGAACCATAATTTTTGTCCACATTCTTTACAGGCATTATCAAGCTAGGGAGGAACTGTAAATATTGATTTAACTTAGACAGTTATTACGCCCTGTTGAATTTCGGGGTGGGGGGGGGAGATATGGTTTTCATGTTGTCTGTCCGTCCGTCTGTTCGTCCGTCCGATCTTCCGTCCATTCAAACAGATATGTTCTAAAATCATTGATGAAAGTTAATGAAACTTCATACATGTGGTCCTTATGATAGTCCGCCAATACACTTTTGTTTTTTTAAATGTAATGCCTTGTCATGGAAAAAGGGCGCTTGATGTCTTTCGGTTGTATTTTGTTTTTGTTTTTAAAGCAGTGTCATAGCAAAAGGGGGTTTGATGTATATTTCCATTCTGGACCAATCTCTTTAACTACTGGACAAAATTTTATGAAAATTCATATTTATATTGTTTATCATAAGTCACAGACAAGCAGTATTTGTTTTTATTTAATGAAATTCCCTATCATGGAAAAAGGGGGCTTAATGTATATTTTCACCAATAACAAAAAAAAGGTCATTTACACGCAAAACAAAGTAACTCTTATAATTATGTTTCTATAAAAAAAAAAAAGTTTTTTTTCGGAGGTGGATATCATTTCAACGAAATGACTTGTTTTGTATTGATTGTACCTTTTGAAAACCATTTTTTAAATGAAGTTGCCTGGGGTAAGAGACTTTGAACTTTTTAAACCTGTTCCTTGTGCCTAAATTTTAATTCTCACCACATATATTTGTTTTAATGTAAATTTTAACATGTTTGTAATTTTAGGATGACAACTTAGAAATATGCTTGCATATAATACTGTCTTATAGTTGAGTTATTTTGTATCTCGAACGCGTTTAATAGATTTAAACAAAAAAGGGTGAAAACTTCTAACCCATTACCATCCAGGCGACTCTCAGGACTATCAGTCCTTTGATGTTCATTTGTTCTTAGAAGCAAGTACTGCACAAATTTCCAAAGCCATGCCCTCTCTTTCTGGTGCTTTGAATAGATGAAAGACATTTAAAACTATTTTGAGATTTCTGTGAGAATAAGATTTGACCCCCAACAGGCCTTTCCTAAGGGGATTTTACTTTGTCCTCATCCTTATTATTTAGCTGTTTTCCTTAGGAAATACTGAAGCAGCACTACTGACTGCTCATTTGCAATAAGAAGCTGGTGCTGCACTAATTTTCAAGGCCTAAAAGTATCATCCCTACTAGAGCTTTAAGTTGACAAAATACATTGCGATTATACTCGGGTTTCTCTGAAAATAAAATTTCATCCCACAAGAATGTCGCTATGGGGGTAGTTTTGTCGTCATTCTTCTTAAATAGCAGTTTCAAAAAAACATATAGAAGCAGCAGTTCTCAGTTTTCTCATTGATAGAATTCAGAGCTCCAGATAAGAGGGAGTGATGGTGTTCTAAATTCATTGTTTCTCTTCCAAACCCTATGTTGTGGGTACTCATTAGAATTGTCTCGATTAGACGATTCTAATGAGTATCCATAACATATGGTTTAGTTGAGAATAAGTAATATTTTCATAAAATCTATAATCTATAATCAAAATCACTCACTCTGTCGGAGTTCTGGAATTAAAAGCAGTTTCTGCTCAGTTCCCAAGCATGACACTTCCTGTTAGTGCTATGAGTGGACACAGTAAATTTGAAACTCTATTGAAATTTCAATGTAAATAAATCTGACTCCACAAGGTAAGCCTACAAAATTTAACTCGACAATCTTCTTTAAAACCTTTTACCAGACAGCAAAATTTTAGCCTTGTCCACATTGAAAGCATTTGCAGACAACAATTTCAGTGTGGCTCAAATGTTGCAATTTTTCTTTGAGAGGGTAGAAAACATTGTGGGAAAAGGAGAAAATGCTGGTTACCAGCATTTTCTCCTTTTCCCACAGTGTTTTCAAAAGCCTTCTTTCTCAGGGGGTTAAAAGGCGACATTGTGCAGTAAAGGGTTAATATCTCTTTCCAGAAGACATAATTGAAGCAGTGGCTCTAAATTCTGCTCATTTCTAAAACCATGTCATTCCTGTCAGTGCTTTGAATAGACACAATACATTTAAAGTTTCATTGAGGTTTCTGTGTAAATAAGATTTGACCCCAGAAGGACAATGCAAAGAGACAGTTAGCCCCTTCACAACTATATAGTTGCTGTTGCGGCCAGTGTAGATCAAGATCAGACTGCACAAAATGTGCAGTCTGATCTTTGATCTATACTGTCCGCTTTGTTGAGATATATTCTAAATAAACTCAACCTTAATGTTTTGTTTATTAGGGGTCGTATTTCTAGGCTCAAAGTGTTTTCCTGGTTCATTTGGGGCTCTAAGCGTTAAAGGTAATGAATAAAATTGTAATGGTATTTGTTGAAGAGAGCAATAAAGATCAAAGCTTTGTTACAGGTCTTTGTTTGCCCTTTCAAAGGGGATCTTGCAGACAGCATAGATCAAGATCAGACTGCACAGAATGTGCAGTCTGATCTTGGATCTATACTGTCTGCCTTTATACTCAAGTCTGTAGGATAGACACCTGTCTGAGTTTCAGAGGATTTTATTTTCACCTGTCAAAAGAGGTTAGTTTTATATATTCTATGCTGAAAGAGTTAACTATTTGATGGATTAAGCCATTTTCTCATGAAGCACAGACCCTGATTCTGTAGAACTCACTAAATTTCGGCAGAGCACAATTTCTGATTGGTAATGCCATTCCATTTAGTCATTAGCCCTTTACCAGACGATCTCCTCTGTTCACGACCCTAAAAAAGAAGGCCTTTGAAAACATTTTTGTTAAAGGAAAAAACATGGTAAAGAGTTACAGCCCAGCCCTTGTGGTGCAGTCAAAGCCCAATGCATTTACAGACAGCAAATTAAATGATGTTCAAATTGTGGAAGTTTCTTTGATAGGATATAAAACATTGTGGAAAAAGGAGAAAATGCTAGGTACCAGCATTGTCTCCTTTTTCCATAATGTTTTCAAAGTCTTAATTCTCAAGTCTGTTAAAAATTGGGATTGTGTTGTAAAGGGTTAAATACTATACAATCAATCCAGCTAGTACCGTAACAGAGATATGAGCCATCTGGGTCCGTATTCACCAACCATTCTTAAGAATGTTCTTAGACTTATTCTTCAAGATTTTCCAAGTTTGAAAGTAACACAACTTCTGATTGGCTAAACCAAATGGTTTAGCCAATCAGAAGGTGTGTTACTTTCAAATTTGGAAAATTTTGGAGAACATTTTAGATCAAGAATATTCTTAAGAATGGTTGGTGAATACGGACCCTGATACATGCTCTGAGATCCTATATAGGGCCCATATGGCATAGAATGTAAATGCACAATGTTACAGATGATATTATTTTGAAGATACATTTTTGTAACTCTTGAGACCAAAACAATCAATTATTCAATGCCAGTCTCAATGTAGGTTGCATAATTTTTCTATTACCCTGGCTACCGCCATTTTCTCATTTTCCTACAGGGGTGACCTACATGGTCCCATGGCAAAGTGTAGGACTCCTTATCTGGAGGCCCCAAGTTTGAACCTCACTCGAAGCACTGGGTTTTTCACGGGAATGTCCTTCAGGGTAAGACACTTCAGAGGTCTAGCCAAGTAGTGGTGAAACCCAGAACATACATGAGTATGTGAGCTGTCACCAAGATATCACTGACATAATAACTGAAATAATGTTGAAAGTGGCATAGAACACCATTCAGTCATTTTCCTGCAATTTTCATGCAAAAGTCAACCTTTGAAAGGTTATGATATCATGGGATTGTTGACTAAAGACATAGAGAGTCTCAAAATATCTTCAATATAATGGAAAAGACTTCAACAAGTCAACCTTGTGATTGCTAAAATTTCTATTCCCACCAAAAGTGTACAGTATCACTATTTACCATTTGAATATCTGTCCCATTATTGTTGGTGATTTTACTCTTTACAAAACGACAAAATTTTAGACTTTTCAAAAGTCAAAGCATTTACAGACAACACATCTGGCTCAAATGATACACTTTTTGAGAAGGGGTATAAAACATGCTGGAAAAAGGAGAATATATTAGACCTTTTCTCACAATGTTTTCTAAGCCCTTTAACTCGGTGTCTTTAAATATGGGGTTTTTTGATAAAGGTTTAAGTGATAAATAAAAATGATCCTTTCTTCACTTGTATAATATCAATCACGAAAAAATTACAAATAGGTCTAATACATGTTTTCAATCTATGATTACGATAAAAAGCATGTACATGTATTCTTTTTTTCCGAAATTTATCTATCTTTAAAAAAAAAAGAGATTTGTCTTTGAAATGCTTGAAAACAATGTGGAAAAAAGTTGAAAGTGCTGGCTACCAGCATTCTCTCCTTTTCCCAAAATGTTTTTCATAAGCCTTCCTACCCAGGATCTTAAAATACAGGCTGATTATGTAAATTGATGATAAAGTTTTAAAGGAAAAATTACTTCTTTTTATTTTCTTGTGAAATTCTCAAATAACCTGGCAACTGGTCCATACAACCTTGATGGGAAACTATCAGTACAAGCCTTTAGAACTGAAGTGATATCACTTTCAAAACCGTAGATTTTTCCAAATTGTTTCTTTTTAAAACCTTGATTTATCTAATTCCTTTCATCAAGAAAACTGTCATTTACTATCTCGATAGGTACCAGTTGTTGAAGTTTAACTCTTTACCAGATGACAGAATTTTACACTCGTCTAAATTGAAAACATTTGCAGACGAAAAATCAAATGAAACTCAAATAACATGATTTATCTTTGAAAGGAAAGAAAACATCTTAAGAAAAAGAGAAAATGCTGGATACTAGCTTTGTCTGCATTTCACACAATGTTTTCTTCTTCAAGTCATTAGGGCACAGGATTGTGGAGTTACAAACTGTTAATTTGTAAAATGTGACATTTTTTGCTTCCGGCTAAATGAATTAGATTTAACTGAGGTGTAGGTGTTGCATTTCAATGAAAAGGTTGATACATTTTGTTAATAATTCAGCATCAGGTTGTGGAATATGTAGACCCAAGATCACATAGCATATCCTGATTATGATCTATGCCATCAAAAGAAGATATGTAAGTTTCTAACTTAGCTGTGAACAAGTTAAGTGAAAAACTGATTTTTCATGTTATTGCTGGAGAAACTCTGAGGGTACTGTCTATAAATTTTCTGCAAGCTACTACCTTGGATAGAATTTAAAGTATTAGCTTTTTTCCACAAAGACTTTTTCTGCGTAGGTGAATGCGCAGGTTTTTGACCCAACTCTTGTTGATAAACAATGAATAAATGGTAATTTGCGATTGGTCAAAAATATTAAAATGTTTATTCGGTGGGCCCCTGCTAGCATATTTGCTTGCACATTTATGAAACCATTATCTACAAGCGTTGCTACTACCAATCAATACCGCAGGGCCTTGATTCATATCATAGCAAATTAGTGTAACAGAGAATGGTCCTTTTTGTTCTACTTGGAAATTCAATATTTCATAAGCGTTTCCAAATAACCCAATGAATATTCCTTTTCAACAAAATAAAAAACGGTGAGGAAAAAAAAGGCAACTTCTCATGAAAATAATTTCCATTATTTTACTGCATATCAGCCACAGAAGAGTTTCAATATTCATATCCCACTATCTCTTAGGTTTTCTTCTCTTTTTAAAGATATTTTGTGTTAGTAATTCTGTTTTAACACAGCAATTTAACTCTATACCACACAATGCCTGAGTTTTAACGACCCTGGAAAGGAAGCCTTTTTGAAAACATTGTGGACAAGTCTGAAATGTTGTAGGCTATCCAGGCATTACCTCTGTACCACATGACAAAAATGTAGACCTGTCCAAATTCAAAACATTTGCATGCAACAAAATGGATGTTGCTCAAATGATGATTTCTGTCTTTGATAGAGTAGAAAACATGTGGGAAAAGGAGAAAATGCTGGTTACCAACATTTTTGCCTTTTCCCACAATGTTTTTAGAAGCCATTTACTTTAGGGCCATTAAAATAGGAAATTGTATGATAAAGGGTTAAAAGTGACAATATCATTAAAAAGACATAAACTTTCCCAAAAGTTCCTTTGATACTGCTCTTGACTCATAGTTCATAGTAAGTCTTTACCACACTATAACATATTAGTCAGTAGCTTACAGAATTTGAAACAAGGGGTTGCTGGTTCAAATCCCCAGCTCAGCAAATATCTTTCCAAGGATTGGTGATGTTCATTGTAACAGGGTCTATCCCTCTCTCACTAATGATCATTATTTAAACAACTGTTATGTGGGAAAGTAGCTAGTGGCTTGGGAAGAATATTGTGTGAAGTATTGGTAAAGAAATTCCAGGAAAACATGGATAGGTGCACTGGCCACTGCAATATAACTAAAATAGTGTTGACAATAGCATTGAACACCATACAAACAAACAGAGCAGAAAGTTGTGGGGGATTGGGAGACAAAGTCTTTTTTTAGTCCCCTACTCAGTATTAGAACCATTTTTCATTTTATTCTGCAGTGAAAAACAGGATTTTATCTTTCACCCTTTACCACAATCCCAAGTTTTAACGACCCTAGGAAAGAACGCTTTTGAAAACATTGTGGGAAAAGGAGAAAATATAACCAGCATTTTCTCCTTTTCTCACAATGTTTTCTGACCTTTCTCAGATAAATCTCAGCATTTGAGCCACATTTAATTTGTCTTTGCAGATGATTTCAATTTGGATAAGTCCAAAATTTCATCTTTATTTTAAAGAATTAACTCTTTACCAGACAACAGCGTTTCAGCATTAATAAATCCCACACAAGTGATGGGGAGACAAAACATTAAAAGCATCATGGGGAATGGAGAAACTACCTGTTATTTTTTCCCCCACACAACGTTTTCAAGGCATTTTTCCTTAGGGTTGTAAAATACAAGATCCTGCTGTGGTGAAGGGGTTGAAATCCGCCACAAGTGATGGAGAGACAAAGTATTAAAAGCATCATGGGGAAAGAAGAAACTGTCGGTTATATTTTCCCCACACAATGTTTTCAAGGCTTTTTTCTTTAGGGTTGTAAAGTACAATATCCTGCTCTGGTGAAGGGGTTAACCCTTAGAGTGCCAAATAAACCCCACGGTCAGTTTCAATGAAGAAATAAGACCCAAGTAGTTGCAATATCATGGTTGCTATAGTGCACAATGTCTCAGGTAAGCAGACTGTAGATTAACTCTTTACCAAATGACAAAATTTTAGACTGGCCTAAATTCAAAGCATTTGCAAGGAACAAAATAAATGTGGCTAAAAAAATGAAATTTGTTTTGGAAAAGGTAGAAAACATTGTGGGAAAAGGAGAAAATGCTGGTTACCAGCATTTTCTCCTTTTCCCACAATGTTTTCGAAAGCTTCTTTCCCAGGGTCATTTAAAGTCGGGATTGTGTGGTAAAGGGTTAATTAAAGATCTGACTGCACAAAATTTGCAGTCTGATCTTGATCTACACTTGCTGCAAAGGCAACTATAGTTGAGAAAGGTCCTTTAACCCTTTATCACACTGCAAAATTTTAGACTAGGCCATACAGACAACAATTTCAAATGATTTTCCAATGAAAGTATTTGTCCTTTCAATTGGTAGAAAACATTGTGGGAAAAGGAGAAAATGCTGGTTACCAGCATTTTCTCCTTATCCCACAATGTTTTCAAAAACCTTTCTCAGGGTTGTTAAAACTCGGGATTGTGTGGTAAAGGGTTAAGGATTAAAACAAAAGTTGCCTTACCCCCACCCCCCTCCATTGCAAACCTTTGTAAGTCCTTCTTACTTTTGTTACTATATAATTATATATCGGTTAAGAAAACCAAGGTAACTTATGTAAATATTGGTCATTATAAACAGGAAATGATTCATTTTGTATCAGGTCACATTTCTACCTCATTTAAATAGATGAATTAACTCTCTACCGGACGATCCTGAGCTTTAACAACTATAATGAAGAAGCATTTTGAAAACATTGTGGGAAGGGGAGAAAATGCTTGTAACTAGCATTTTTCCTTTTCCCATCATGCTTTCTACCCTACCATGTATAGACACATTTAAATTGTTGTCTGAAAATGCTTTACCTTGGACAAGTCTAAATTTCTGTCTGTACCAGAAGACAAAACTTCAGACTTGTCCAATTTTGAAAACATTTTGCAGATGACAATATAAAGTAACTGTTGTCTCAGGGGGTAGTGACTAACAAGATAGAAACATTGGAGGAAAAATAGAACATGCTGTTTACCAGCATTTTCTACTTTTCCCCACAATATTTTAAAAAGCTTACTTTGTCAGGGTTGTTAGAACTCCGAATCGCGTAGTAAAGGACTAAATAGGAGAATTAAATGAAATTTTTTCCAAGGATGTTGTGAATATTTTCCCCTCTACCACCTATTTGATGTTTAACTCTTTACCAAACAACAAATTTTGGACTGGTCCGAATATTGAGAGCAATTGCCAACGACAAATTAAAATCCAAAAACTGAAATTTCTCTTTGGTTGGGTAGAAACCATTGAGGAAAAACGAGAAAGTGCTGGTTACCAAACATTCTTCTTTTCCCACAATATTTCAAAAGTGATTTCAAATTTTTGTCTCAGGGTCATTAAAACTCAGGATTGTTTGGGAAAGAGTTAACCCTTTGCCTCACCGTCCCAAGAGTTAATGACCCTGGAAGAGAAGGCTTTTGAAAACATGGTAGGAAAAGAGAAAATGGTTACCCACATTTTCTCCTTTTCCTACAGTATTTTCTGCTATATCAAAGACTGAAATCATCATTTGAGCTACAGTTCATTTTTCGTCTGCAAGTGTTTTTAGTCTGGTCTGGTCCAACATTTTGTTTGTTTGGTAAAGAGTCAAAATCTTTTCAGCTGCATTCAAAAATGAATTTTCACATTCACATCTTCAAGCCTCAGAGGTCAGCCAGTTAGAACACTCTATGATGAAACTTGACATAGCAATAACTTCCTCATCTTCAATTAACCTTTATCCTGCTGAATTTCAGTTGTTGACTACTATAAAAGTAGAGTTTTGTTAAGTTTGCCCCTGTGAAACAGTTCATGAACTTTTCATGAACTGTTCATGAAACGCAAATTTTGCCTTTCATGAATTTGTTTGTTCATGAACCAAAGTTCATGAACTGTGAGGCAGTTCATGAACATAAAAACCCCAGTTCATGAATTTGCAGTTCATGAACATCCACAGGAAGTTCATGAATATTCTGTGACAAATATTCATGAAAAGTTCATGAATTTTCCTCGCAAGTGCATGAACTTTACTTGACTCAGTGTCAATTTCCTTCAGCCCAAAGTTCATGAATTATCTGAATTCAAATTTCCCGTACACCGAAGATCCAGGCTATTAATCTTTGTGGGTTAGCACAGATAACAAACCTCACCTACTGTGTGGCTTTAAGCAGAAAAAGGTTCATCATGACACAACAAAAAATAATAAAAATTTCAAAACCCTGACGATATGCGCTACTGGTTACATGTTCTGTGAAATTTTCATCCAGATCTGTTGATATATGTCCAGTAATTAACAAGATATTAGTGAAAAATGAAGTATAACATGAAGCCCCCTTTTTCCACGATGCAGCTGAAAATTGCAAAACTTTGACAATATGTGGTAGGTCATATGATGAGAAACATTCTGTTAAAATTTTATCCAAATCTATCAAGAAATGTGGAAGGAGTTGCATTCACAAGAAATGGACAGATGGACAAGGTACAGACAGACATCTGTCCGGACAGATGTAGAAGATGCCACTATACGTCGCCTCTGGCGGTATCTAAAAATTCACCTAAATATAAATCTGTGGATGACAACTACAACATTGAACCTACCAAAAAAGCTCACTATATAAAATCTATACATTGATATTTATAAAGTATACATATTAACCCATTACCAAACAACAATATCTTAGGCTTGTCCAAATCAAACCAAGACAACAAAATAAAAGTGACTGAAAATTAGATAACATTGTGGGAAAATGCTAGTTACCAGCATTTTCTCCTTTTTGCACGTTTTCTAAAGGCTTCTTTCTCAGGGTCGTCCAAAGTAGGGACTGTGTGGTAATGGGTTAAACCAAATACCTGGACCAGAATTTAACACCCGCAGGTGACTTTTGAAAACATTGTTGCAAAAGGAGATGTTACATATGATGAACTCTGACAATATTTGGTAGATCACATGATGAGAAACATTTTGTGAAAATTTTATCCAAATCCGTCCATAAATTTGGGTGGAGTTGGTGTTCACAAGAAATGGACAGACAGACATCTGTCCGGACAGACGGAGAAGACAACGCCAATATACGTCGCCTCTGGCATCGTCTTAAAATTCACCTAAATATAAATCTGTGGATGACAACTGCCACATCAAACCTACTAAACAAGCTCTCTATATAAAATTTATACATTGAAATTTATAAAGTATACATATTAACCCATTACCAAACAACAATATCTTAGGCTTGTCCAAATCAAACGCATTTGAAGACAACAAAATAAAAGTGACTGAAAATTTGAAATTTATTTTGTGAAGGGTAGAAAACATTGTGGGAAAAGGAGAAAATCCTGGTTACCATTTCTCCTTTTCCCATAATTTTTTCTATTTTTCTAAAGTCAAGTTTCAGTTTTGAGTCATGTTTATTTTGTCGTCTGCAAATGCTTTCATTGTGGACAAGTCTAAAATTTCCATCTTCGCAAGCCAAGGGTTACGATCCACTACGTTACTCTACCCTTGGTGGATTGAGCTTGATTTCGACAATCACGCAATACACATTTTCATTGGTTGCAGCTAGCTCTAACTGCATCAAATTATGCTCGTAGCATTTCATCTTTGATAAAAATAGAACAGGCGCGATAAAAATAGAAGGTAAACATGAATACTTTCGTGGATGTGTGCAGGATCTGTAATGATTTATTACTGAAGAAAACATAGAAGAACAATTTCATTCAGTTTCCGTGTCGCACATATGATGTGCAATTTGTAATGGTAATGAATTGATTGTGGGAAAATAATTTGAGCAAATTCTCTTTTATCCTGTTTTCAACGTCTAAGTACTTTTTGAATATTTTCAAATTTTTTAATAAAGGTGTCGAGGTCAAAGTTAGTATGCTTCAGAACAGCATCAGTTAACTGAAGAAATGTCTTTCCATTCAGTGGTGGTCTTGATGCAGAACTACTGCTTTTTGGACTTTTCTTCCCTGTCCTGGAATGATTTTTTAGCTCCTCATCTGTAAAAAACCTTCCAACAAGGTATTTAAGTTTTTCTTTATCCGTTTTCATTCCATTAACTTTCAGTTCATCATATTTTCTTTCATCGATATCACTATTGCTTTTGATTTCACATTTTTTTCCCTCAAGATCTGTCTCGATAGTGTCCATTTTCTTCTCTATTTCTTTGTCCATGTTGACTTTCTTTTCTACGATCATGTCTTCTATTTTCTTTCCTGTGTATTTCTCAAGACGTTCTTCCATTTTTCTCAATTTTCTCTTCAAATATTTGGTGTCATCCTCTAGTTTTCTTATTCTTCTTTCACTAAAAAAAATTCATTGTTCAGGATAAATTGTGTTAAGTGTAAAGAAGTATGTAACTAGTGCAAAAACACATTTATGTATCAAGTCACAAACACAGCTGTGGCTGCTATTAAATTGCCAATTGTTATTCATTTTTCTATGAGTAATGTTTCAAAATGCACTCAGAGAAATGCACATCATGTTTATATTCTCAGTGCAGTACATACAAATCAGATATTGGAGAACTTTGGGTCCATGGCCTGAATCAACCATGGAACAAAACTTACTGGTTCGGGATCCAAGACCACATCTGTTCAAACTTAAACATGCAACATTTGTCACACTCAAAGAAGATTAAATAAAAATTCAGACAGTGTATTTTATTCGAGTTCCTGAAATTAAAACTGTTGAAAACACCTAACCCTTTACTCCATAGATACACATTTCTATGCATTGCTTGTAGGAGCCATTGGAAAATATTGTCTGACGAGCAATTTCACCTTTTGCCACAATGTTTTCTACACTATCAAAAGGTATCATATACACATAGAAAACGTGGGCTCTGGAACGTATACAAGGTAAAAGTTGACAACACACGACAGACATGGCAAAGGTCACAAAAGCTCACCTTAACCCTTTCCCAAACGACAAACTTTTGGACTAGACCAAATTGAAAGCATTTGTAGACGACAATTCAACTCTTGCTGAAAAGATGATTTCTGTCTATGATAGGGTAGAAAACATTGTGGGAAAAGGAGAAAATGCTGGTTACCAGCATTTTCTCTTTTTCCCACAATGTTTTCAAAAGGCTACTATTCCAGACCCGTAAAAACCAGGGATTGTTTGGGAAAGGGTTAAGCACTTTGTGCTCAGGTGAGCTAAAAAGTTCATCTTGAGCACTGTGCTAAGGTGAACTAAAATGTACTGCCGTAGTAGTCTTTATCAAAAAGCATTCACGTGGATTAACATGATTATTGATTTTGTTGGCACTGCATCTCTCACTGTCAGGAAGTTCAGGGGCCCCTTCCAGCCAACATTCAGATATGTGATGTAAGTCATGAGACCTGAATGATTTATTTCGCACTACTGGATAGTCTGTGAGAATGCAGTCATTGACTTGAAAAGAATGTTGTGTATAACACTGGTCAAAAAATGCCAGTAACGCATGATTAGGTGCACTGAGCCACTGACCAGTGTGACAAAACTAAACTACTGTTGAAAACTGTTAAACTAAAATAAAAAATTTTCATGTGATTAAATCGGATATCAAATTCACTTACCATGTATGTACTTCAAGATACAATCTTCTACATCCTTTGGTGATTCCTCTTGTAAGCAGTTATTAACAAATATGCTGAAGGATTTTTCCACTTTATCAATGGCTTTTTGGTCCCCTTCTGAAGCAGAGAGAAAATTTTTTGTTGTTGAAGTTTTCACGATACGAGCCTATGCTAAACTTGTGACCCCTAGACTGGAGCCAATTTTGCACCCATGGGCATAATTTATACAATCTTAGTAGTGGTCCATTACATGATGCTAAATACCCAAGTGCTAGGCCTAATGCTTTGAGAAAAGAGTCGCTTATAAATTTTCACTATATACAGTAAAACATATTTATAGTGAACTCTGATACTGCTAAACTCCAATTTGTATGAAGTGAAATTGATTCCCAGATCAAATGCTTCTTTAGTCATATAAAAAAGGATTATTAAAGCATATTTTGATATTGCGAAGTTTTGCATATGGCGTTTTGCATATGGCGAATAAAAAGTCTGGTCCACACATGAAAATACCTGCTGTAAAATGGACTCCTGATGGAGCTTTAATCTCCCAAAGTTATTCACACCTTTATGCCAACTTGTGTAATTTTCATCACAACAAATGTGTCCAAAGAGGTGATTTTGTTATGGATTACTGCAGCACAGTATACAATTAATTAACGACTTAAATTGAAAATTGTTGTCTGCAGATGCTTTTAATCTCTACCTGTAGAAAAGTCCAATGGACTGATGCTAGCCTGTCAGCATACTGTGTACGAGTATCTACCGACCAAAGGTGGATACATAACTAATGTTGATAGGCATGAAAAGGTGTAAGATGAAGATAATTCCCTCATTATTTTACTCAACTTAAGTATACATTATTTTGCTCAACCTAAGTATACATAAATGTGCAAAAAAGAGTTACCCTCACAATGTTAGAAAACAAGAGGGCCAATTTGGCCCTGGATCGCTCACCTGAATTTTTGAGAGGACCATAGCCATTTTTTTTTTTTGAGGTATTGAAACACTGGAAACAAAATAATTATTTTGCCAAGGAATTTTCAAAAGGTCACCTGTAAAAGTCCTTTCAAAATCTGAGTAGCAGTTTCAGAAAAAGGACAATTTTTAGGAGTTTCTTAATTTTCGTATATAGTGCAAGTAGCCCCCATTCACCAGAGCCAAGTTTCTAGACCAATCAGAATTTCCTGAATAGTTTTTGAAAAGGGTCATTTAAGGAATATTTCTGTGAAATTATTTTAAAATCTGACCAGTGGTTACAGAGAAGATTTTTCAAGAATTTCTTCATGTTTGTATAGTGCAAGTAGATCTAGCCCCCATTCTACAGAGCCATGTTTCTCAATGGATCAAAATTTCACGAACGATTTGTGAAAAGGGTCACCCAAGGAACACTGCTGTGAAATTATTTTAAAATCTGACCACGAGTTTAAGAGAAGAAGAATTTTCAAGAATTTCTTCATTTCCATAGTGCAAGTAGCCCCCATTCACCAGAGCCAAATTTCTTGACAAATCAAAATTTCACGAACGTTTTTTTAAAAGGGTCACCCAATGAACATCTCTGTAAAATTATTTCAAAATCTGGCCAGCCTTTCGAGAGAGGAAGAATTTTTAAGAATTTCTTCATTTCTGTATAGTGCAAGTAGCCCCCATTCACCAGAGCCATGTTTCTTGACGAATCAAAATTTCACAAACAATTTTTGGAAAGGGTCACCAAAAGAGCATCCCTGTCAAACTATTTCAAAATCTGATCAGCAGATTCAGGTAAGAAGAATTTTTCAGAATTTCCTCATTTCTGTATAGATCTAGAGTAGCCCCCATCTACCAGAGCCATGCTTCTTGACCGATCGAAATTTCGCAAACAATTTTTGAAAAGGGTCACATCTCTGTGAAATTATTTTAAAATCTGGCCAGCAGTTTCAGAGAAGAAATTAAAAAAAAAAATTCTTAGAAAATTCTATCTGATTGCCATAGCAACCAAAGTTTTTGGCAGAATCATGTATCTGTGAACAATTTTTAAAGAGGACCTCCCAAGGAACATTCCTGCCAAGTTTGGTCCATAGGTTTAGAGGAGTTGATGTTTAAAGAATTGTTGACGATGCACGACAGACACCAGGTGATCCTAAAAGCTCCCCTTGAGCATATTGTGCTCAGGTGAGCTAAAAAAAGTAAAGCATAGGAAAAATTTTCTATGAATATGGATTTTCGGTGTGTGTTCTAGCTATAGAATCGCAAGCCGTTGATAAGAGGCAGTGGAGTGCGACTGGTGCCAGCAATGACAACATTGGCTGAGAAAAAGGCTGACATATCTGGGCTTGATGTTTTATCAAAGTATTTTTACGAGTAAAAAACATGCAGTTTAAACAGCACATAGCAGTATACTTTCAATGAGATCGATAAGGAAGACGAAGTGAGACGAAAAGCCAGGGCAAATATGCTAGGGACGAACTGGTTTTGAAAACGGACTAAACCCGAAGCCAACTTTCATTACAGCACAGAAATTTATTAATCATCTATATTTTGCAGCAAGACTTTTTAAATCGTCTGTACGCAGAGTAGACCGATAGTTCTAAGTGCCGATTTTCTTTAGCCTATCACAAAATCAAACAAAATGGCGTTGGGCATCACATGGTAAGCCTTCTACATATCGATTCCGAGGGTAGATCTAGTACGCCAATACTTACTTGCTATTACCAAAGAGGGGTACCACTTCCCTTGATATTTGGTGAATGTTCGTTTTCCTGGTGCAACGTCATCTCGTAATGCCGATTGCGAGCATATCGACCAATTATTTTCCTCCACCCAGTACACTAAGAATTTCGTGAGCGCCATCCTTTCTAGTACGGGAGCGTATGTTCGTTTGGAAAATTCCGCCGAATAATTTATAAAGTAGAGTTTTCGAGAGTTTTCATTGGTAACTATAAATAGCCCTTCGGGTTAGAGGGCGTATTTGATCATGTGATCCACCTCGCTCTTGAAGTAGGTGAGATTTATGATATTAATCAAACAAAAGATTTGATAGTTTAGACGCTGTAAAACAATTGTTTTTTTTTTGTCAGTAACTTACACAAATAATCTCGACTCAAACAACGCTGAATTCTATTTTGTATAACATTTCAACGGCTGGGAACCGGTCTTTACATCTAGATACCACAGGGCCAACCGGATGTCGTAGACAAGCAAAGGAAACTCGAAAGTTTTTCATGCGCGAATAGACAATATTCAAATGTTTTTAGTGCAGTTTGGAGAAAAACGTAGCCGATACCTTGTGTAAAGATGTTGAATTCATCGGACAATAATCTGATTCGTCTAAAATAAAATAAGATTCACAACGAATGAAGGTAAGTGAATGATAGACCAGTCGACGCGGGTCATGACCTCTGACATACATTTTCATAAGCCTACAGTAATATTTTCAGTCAATTCGACGCTTCACTGTATATGACCCCATTCCATTGTATATTGATTTAATTCTTTCTTGTTCTGTTATGCCGTTTTAGAAATTTACTCGGATCTAATTGAGATTTTATTATGTGTGTAATTGACGATTCGTACCAAGAACGTTTCGTCTTTATTTCATGTCAAAATTTTTTTCTTACATCGAGGAAAACTGGTAACATAGGGATATAGGTGTTTCATGATTAAAATACCCTATTGTCATAAAAGTTTACTTTTTCTTTTTTTAGAGACGTGGAATCAATGCAGCAGTTGGCAGAATAAAATGAATAAACAAAAAAAGTTTGAATGCACATTATGCCTCAGAAGGTTCATTCAGAAACGCCACATGAAAAACCATCTAGTTCAATACCATGATAAAGGTAAGCCAATATTGAAGTTCAGTTGACAACACAATTTGTCAAGCCACATTTATACAGACACTTCAGTTTCAAATTAGCAAACTTTCTGGATCAGCGAATCAAACTGAACCCATGAAGTGCTTGAACTTAAGTTGTGTTTGCGGACAAAGTAGGTCAAGATCAGACTGCACAGAATATGCACACTGATCTTAGAGCTACACTGTCCATAACTTTGTCATATTTTCTGTCCAGATAAATTTTGAGTCATATTTTCTGGCCATATAAATCTTTAGATAACAATATTTGGGGTGTTTTTCCTTATTGACAAGGCCCTTTTCAGTAATTCAGCCCTCTGGAAGTTAAGATTTGTAGACTTATGGATAAGGACAATATCATGACAAAACCAGAAGTTTTTACAA